>JAGPOW010003364.1:12204959-12251448 GCA_030014935.1 Caiman crocodilus
AAAAAAAAAAAAAATGCTGAAAGCCCTGACGTTAACTTTTTGCTAAATGGAAATTGGATGGGGGAAGGGACTTTGTCTTGATTTTTGTGTGTGTTTCATGCAACCCAATCATGTTCAGTTTGTGTGGGACAATGCAGTGCAACACTGTCAGCTTTTCAGCTGTAATGGCTAGAAGTTACCAATCTAGCTCAGGTCACACAGTAAGGACTGAACTTCCCGACTGAAGTCATGGTGACCCTGTCCCCCCTTACTAGGTCTCCAGCAGTAAAACCAGGTAAGTACTTGGCAGGTTCACAAATCTTGGCCTCGTTGGAGGTCAGGGTTAGACTTGCAGGTGACACTGTTAGACGTAAGGCATGTTGTGTGAAGGAAACACTGAAGGGAGACACTTGGGATGCATCAGCACACCTGAGTGGGAGTTCAGGTTAACAGTAGCTGGGATGAGGTACAAGTTTGGATAAAGTAACAGGGTGTAATCTGCTATGAAAAGAAGGAACAAATGTAGCCTCTCTGATGATCGGATAGCAACTAACCATGTGTGCAGTCAACTGAGTTTGTGTTTTTTGCTTTTGCCGCAGCAGCCAGAAGAGGAGCAGTCTGCTTGCGATATCACCAGTTCCAGCTCTTCAGCAGATGACACGGTGTCTTTAGAGAGGAACTCATCTCTTGGAAGTGACATTTCCCTTCCACACGTCTTAAGCTCCAGTAGGCATAAGGACAGGCACAGTCTGGATGGGAGCTGCATCAATATGGCCAATGCAGAGGGAAGGGACAGTGAACCTGCTGGCTCAGGCGAGACAGAAGAAGAGATGGATAGTATCACAGAAGTGCCTGCCCATTCCTCTGTCTTAAGAAACTCAATGCGACCACTGTCGCCTTTCCGTCGGCACAGTTGGGGGCCAGGGAAAAATGCTGCTAATGAGGCAGAAATCAATCACAGGAGGTGAGTTAGAGGGCTGTTTGTAGGTATTTATGCCTACACATGTATATTCATGTGAGCTTTGAATGTGATATTTGAAAGGTGTGATGAAATGCAGAGAAGTGGGTTCATTTTTGATTATTCTATGGTCATGGAGAGGAAGAAAAAAAACAACTTTCCCACAAAAGACCTCCATAGCTAGCATATGTTTTAGCTTTCCAGCATAATACCTGACCCAACGCCCATTAAAGTGAACTGAAATATTGTCAACCAGGTCTTTAATTTGAATTATCACCACGCATTTCCACAGGGAGGTTTTTGGTAGAGAAGCTTTTGGAGTAGTATGCCTAGGAGATTAGGGAATAAATGCAGCCGCTACTAGTTTTGCAGTCAGATGTTTTATGGCCTACAAGGACTTTAACAGAGATGTACAGGTCTCTAGTCTTAGGTTGATTCATGGTGGGTGTGCAAGGGACTGCTCTCACCTCAGTCTCACATGGACCATACCTCAGAAAATAGTCACCAGGGCAGTTGGCAGCTCTGCAGGCTCACTCCCAGTTTTTCCCCATGGCTTCTCACCTTCCAGAAAATGAGAGAAAGTCATAGCAGCAAGGCTTTCAGTGTAACAATTCACATCAGTCACTTGAGAAGACCAAGATATGCTTTTTTCCAAAGTCACTCATATCTACACAAAAATTGCACCTACAAAGTAGCTTGCTCAGATGTAAGCCCTCTGCCTCTTGAGCTCATGGTCCCCAAGTTCCCGTCATGCCCAGCATGTTCTTATGCAAATCGGATTTCTCTTTCAGGGATGTGGTACAAAACTTAACATTGTTTTACTGAAGTCATTTTGAGCCAAATCCTGATTCTTTTCAAATCAATGGAGGCTTGGTCAGAGACTGAAGAGCAGGCATCTGGCTCTCAGAGTAAGTGTGGGCAGTTTGTTTCAGAAGTCCCACAGCGTGTGCAGCCATCCTCATCTTCAGCATGGATGCGTGGCTTATAACAGCTAAGTCCAGGCCTGCAGTTTTGCATTACGCTCTGAGTGCTATTGCCACAGTGAATGCTGAGAATTTGTCTTCATGGGTCACTGCCTTCTATTAAAGATTAATTTGGCCATCGTTAGATCCATTATATTCAAACCAGCAGTATCTTTTGTTTTTTCCAGTCACATGCATGAACCAAAGTGAGACTTCAGATCCTTCCTGTTATAAGGTTTATCTTGCTGAAAGCCAAAGTTGGGGAGAAAAACACACAGCACTCTAAAAGTTACATAACTGTTGTTGTTAACTATTTATTTTCCTACATACTCTGTCCTGTTTCTCTGGATGTGATTCCCAGTCCCATGGGGGTGCATACATAAATAAAGCAGCAGCAATACTCTAAAGCTGCATGAGAAGCAACTTCAGAAATAAAAAGCTGGTCTGACAGGGGAGTTTATAAGCTCATAAACTCATTTAGAAAGATTTATTTTTTAAGTGCAGAACCTGTTATGTAAGGATTTTTGAGGGTAATAAACTCTGCATAGCTGGCAATTACTGCTAATGCTAAACAGATGGAGGTAAAGACTTCTGCATCAGGGGTTGGATGGTTCTGTTCATGGTACGGGAAAATATTCCTACTGTAAATGAATGATACATTTCTTTAAAGTAAAGAAACACAAGAATTATTCTCTTATGTCCTTAGGCTCAGCTGCCACTGGACAAGAACCATGGCTGTCCTAAAGGTGGCTTGCAAAGGAAGACAGTTTGGTCTTTGCCCTTTCTGCTTTACAATACATGAAGACCTGCCATTTTTTTTGTACTTGTTTTTTCATTAGGAGTTTGTTTTGTATACCCCTAAAGGTTGATTTAATGGGTAGGGAACTGCAAATACAAAGGAAGTAAAATTTGAATCATTGCTTTCTTTATTCAAACTGGTTCAAAGTCTTCCTAATATCCGTTCAGCTAGACCATTTGTGAGAGGAAGGGTTTTTATTGGAAGCCACTTCCCTTTGTCCTTCTATTAAGGACTGAGGCCTTGATCCAACTTCCAGTCAAGCTATTGGGAAGTTTTCTGTTTATTACAATGGAAAATGGATCATGCTCTGGGGCAGCTGTCGGTGCAAGAAGCAGGGAAGCCCGCAAAGCACAACAAACCTTTTTGTTTTTAAAGAACAACAAAATATGGATCGGGAATTAAAACACATGCGTGGGTTTTCCTCCTCCTTCACTGCTTTACCTATAAATGCCTACCTTTTTTCTTAAAATACTTATTCTTCATAAACCTCATAACAAAAATGTACAAAGCTTCAGTTTATCAGGTTCACCCTCAGCAATTCTTACAGTTCATGCTGGGTTTCTAGCCTCTCTCGCCCTGCAGATGACAGCCCTTTTCACGATAGGAAAGAAAAGACTGAATATTTCAATGGTATCTATACAGACCTTGCTTATACTACGCAACTAGAGCCCTTGCTAGTGGTGGTTGGTAGCAATGGCTGCTTTTGAACCACTGGGGCACAGTTTGTCCCCCTACAATTAGCTGACCCGTGTTCAGCATCAGCTCTAAGTAACCTTGAATCTTTGTTCGGTAAAAAAGGCCTTGGTACAAAAGAGAGAGAAGAGAGCATTTATGGATGGTGCATTGGTCCTGATGCCACAGGTTTCATTTTCCCATTTTTTTCATGCAACTGCCATATGTTCATTTTATTCCGTTCTAATTGCTGACCACTGTCCATGATTCATTTTCAGTTCAATGCGAGTTCTGGGGGATGGTATAAGGAAGCCTCCCATTCATAGGAGAAGGTACAGCGCCAGCTAATTTCACTAACCCTTTTGCATTTGAATGTCTACTAACTTCATACTCTCGTGGTAGCTAATATGAGGTTAGCACCTGTGCTCCTCAAAACGTACTCCTCAAAACATCCTGGAACAGATACCCAGCTCCATTGCTTTCCCTCTTGACCTGTTACAGTCCAAGCCCAATGACTTTCAAAGCACTCTGCAAGGCAGTTTTCTCCAGGACAGCTTGTTCATGAGGTGGTTTGAAGGTTATTGGATGTTGCAAATTATTCTATTGGATATTTGTTCCTTCTTTGGGATGTACAGTTAAATTAAGAATGGATATGTCATTATTTGTTTGCCTATGTATCCTTAACTGTTATTTAAAATGTATCAAATTCAAATGCCAAGATATTCATGATTGGCAGTTGAGGGAACATAATTGAAAACAATGCATAAGATAAATAAGATGCCATCTCCTGAAAAGCTGAAAAATAAGCAGCGCTTTCATAGCCGTGTTTACTGCCTGCCATCTGGCAGGCATGCATACAAGATATATATGTATACCTACATGGGCACACCTAAGGACAAGGCATCCTTGTCTTGAATTCCTTGTCAAAGCATCAGCATGATTAGCCTGTATGAGCAACAGTGGGCCCAGCTCTTTAAAAAGGTTTTGAGCCCTGGTTCTGCAGGAGTCTATAGAAACAGCCTCTTGTTCTCCTCACAGCTGTAGGATAAGCCGTCAGCCCTAGACAAGCCTTGTATAAGGCCTTGTATAAGGCTATTAAACCTTGTCTTTCAGCCCCAGTGAAGACTTGCTTTGTTTGACTTGCACCTTGCTGTAACATGCAGAATGCTTGGTCCCCAAGCACAGCCTTGAGGAGTGGATACTGCACACACCTAATACAGCATCTTCCTTTTTTATTGTAACACCTACTAGAGAGGGAAATCTCACTTGAGTACTTAACTGATTTCATCGTGCCGTTAAGAAAAAAAAAAAAAAGCATGTGAGTGTGGAAGAGGAAATGGTGATATTATTCTGTCCTTTCCCATGAATTTTCCAGCTGAGTGCTGCCTACTTTCTGACACCTGCATCTGTCTTAATCACTGCTGACAGATTAGACTTTGAGTGATGTTGCTTGCCGTGAATGAATTTGCCAGCTCCGTGTTCACTTTGTGAGCTAGCCACTTAACTAATACGTAGTGGATCTACCCGACTTCTACAGATCAGCAGCGAGTCCACAGTGTCCTGGGAGAGGACACCGGTCATCATAATGGTAACTTCTTTCACGCAGGCCACTCAAACCCCTAGTTACCTTTTGAAAATTTAGATCAGATTCTTTAGAAAACATACTTATTCCATGCACCTCTTTTCTAGGGCCTCAGCCGTTTTGGTAGCTCAGAAATGGCACTGTAGAGAGGACAATGGAAATCAGTTCTAGTCAGCAGTCTCGCACACAATAGCCTTGTTCTCCACCCAGATCTTTCTGTAAAGGATTTGTACATGTTGTACAATGATCCACTCTCAAGTTTTGCATAGTGTTGCCAGCAGATGGTGGGTGGCTCACCAGCAAGATTATAATTCTATACATTTCTCTTTCCAGCACGCTTGCCAAGAGTTTTTATCCCTCTCTGGGACATTCTGTCATTTCCTCTGTGCCGCCTCCTCGGTGCTGCTCCTCTGTTTTCCTGCCCTGCCATTTGAAAGTCCCAAATTGTCGCTATAAATTTTCAATAGAAAATTTTCTATTTTCATATATGTCTGTTTCTTGTCCCTTTTACTTCACTATTGTCCACTGAAAGTTAATTTTAATCATTCAAGAGCATATATGCTGAACCTCCCTTCACCCCAAAGCGCACACAACTCCGAGTAGCTGGATCTTAAAGGCATAGGACACATGGGTCCTTCGGGAAGATTCAACACAATTTTGTAGGTGAGAACAGCTACAAGCGATAGGAGCTATTTGTAGTCAAGCAGCATGCCGGTTCCTGTGACTTTAAACAAGTTTCTTTTCTTGTTGTTCTCAGATTTCCCAGCTGTAAAATGGGGCTAATACTTCCTTGCTCCACACTAGTTTAAGAAAATAATGGCTGTAAAGAGTGTAAAAGGTCTTCATGTTACAGTAAGGTGCTTGTCACAATGGCTATTTATGATGATGTTCTGGAAGCCTTCAGAAAAGAGCTTACGTATCTGAAGGGAGAGGAGCTTCATTGGAGGTGTCTCAGGTTAATTAGGCATCTCAACCAAAACCAAACAGAAATGAATATAACTCCTGGCCTTGCAGTTGCTGGCCATATCTACAGCAACTTGTTAATCTTCCAAAATGCCATGCTTCATTCAGCGAATTGCTTTTACCATTCCATTCATCTCGACTGCTTTGACACTTTCCAGAAACCCTTTTCCCCGTTTTGCTCTGAGTGCTAGAACCACATATAGGAGAGAGAAAAGGCGGGAGGCGAGGATGACTTGTTCATGGTGTAACTTCAGAGACTGATGGCTGGTATTTTGAAAGTCTGCATTTGAATTCATCCTAAGGAAACTGAAAAAAAATGAGTATTGTCTTGTGATTTTAAATACAGGACTAGGAGTCGGGAGATGTGACTGCTGACTGACAATGACTTTGTGTGCAACCTTGGGCAAATTGCCTATGATCCTGCTTCCTTTTTCCCTATTTACAAAAATGAGATTAATAATTAAACTCCTTGGAGTGGGGTTTATTCCATTAAGTGCTTTAAAGCTGGGCTGTCCTACTGGCACTGTTCCCCCCTATTGCTCCTTTTTCCACTTCCTGCCCCTGCCCATGGGCAGGGTTGTAGAGCCTGTTGGAGCAGCTGGAGCCTGGGGGTGAGAAATGCGGTATGTAGCCCCTGGCTGCTCAGAAGTTGAACGGCTCTGCTTTAAAGCACTGTTCAGGTCCTTTGATGGCAGGTGCCATTCATCATTCCCAGTAACAGACCAGGTACCTCAATGCTGCCCCATGGTTTGTAACATATTGGCTTGGTGGGTCCCAGTTCCACGTTTGTAAAAGCATGTTCACGGCTGACACCAACTCCCGTTCAGTGGGCACAAGGTGTGAGCTCTGCTGTCACTCACAGAAGTGCTCACTGCCGTTCACTTTTGGTGCTCACTGATGCAGCCAGCGTGAGGGAGGCTTGAACTGCCCTGCAACCTATTGTCTGGTAATAAAGGGGGCTGTATGGTTTCTTAGGGCAGACAAGTTGGTTTGCTTTATCAACTACAAACTTGCATCAGAAGTTTTGGTTTTTGGTTTTTTTTTTTAAAAAGACATTTCTAAAAAGAAGCAAGGGTCTTTAAACATTCCCTTTCTGTGCCAATCCAATAATTGCTGCCTTTTTCCTTTCTCTGCCTTTGATGTTCCTAGCTTGAGTTGGTGTCCTTCTGGTGTACAGCACATTGCCACGGGTGCTGACTTTAATTTTAGAAGGTATGGTATAAATAAGTGTGCAGCAGCGAAAGAGCATTGCAGAGTCTTGTCAGCTTTGTGCGTGTAGTCTGTTTTTCTGCTGTGGTGGCCTGAAAATGTTTGCTTTGTCTGTTTTGGGGTTTTTTTTTGTTTCACTTGGTAAAAGGTCTTCTACAGGGTAGGATGCTAGAAGAGGTGATGGCTGCTTGTGTCTGTGTTGGTCTTGAGTGTTGGCAAAGTTGCATTATTTGTCTTGAGCTCTTTTTTTCCTCTGACTTTCTCTGATTTTTCCACAAAACGTATGATCCTAGCAGCAAAGGAACCAGTGAGAGCTAACGAGATGCATCACTGCATCGCTCCAGAATGATTGATAGATTTTTTTTTTTTTATAGGTGTTGACATTCATATAGACTTGTCCCTGGTAAAATGAGGGTTGTTTTCTCTCCAGCAGAGGCAAAATATGTAAAGTGTCAAAGAGTAAAACTGTGAGATCAGTCTAGATTCAAGATCCCTAGCAATTTAAATCTATCAGTAAGACATCCAAAGTTGGGGTTGATTGTCTCGGCTCAGATTCTCAACTGAAGTGAAATAACATATCTGAAGATCTGGTCCCAGATTTCATAGCTGCTGTTCTTAGTTTTTTTTTTTCCTTCCCAGTAATTAATGGATCAGGAGAGAATCTTAGATATCACTTGTGGGGAGGGGGAGTGGGTAGGAACTAGATAGCTCTGAAATTTAGGTAGAGGTTATTTTACTTTAGGCCATTTGGGCATGGTCCAGATACAGCAGGTTGTAACCATATGTCACATTACTAGCCAATGACTGTCTGACCTGTGTGAATCGCTTTGCTGGTTTGAGCCCAGCTGTTGGTAGGTAGGTAATATTAGTATCACAGCAAGCTACCATGTACATAAACATGATTTGGATCTGGGAAGAAGTGCCTTTCTGCTCCTAGATAATCAATAGAAATGGGACAGATTTCTCCTTGCAGATATTTGGAAGTGTACTGTACAAGCTGTTGGACACAATACAGTCAACTAATAGAATCTCAAGTACCCAAGCATGCCTGCCTTCTCATTTACTAACCTAAAATCAATCTTTAAAAACCAGAAACCTGAATCTTCTGACTTCTATAACTAACAGCAGCTTTTGCTTTGAGGATTCTGTGCATTTGTCATCTATCCAGCACCTCCAACAAAATATCAAATGCTAGCATCTATTATGTGCGTCTTTGTGAAAGTTTGTCCGGTTGGGAAAATATACTGTACCATGCAGATTTATGTTTTAACATGTTATGAATGATAACTCACCAGCCAGCTAGATTTCATGATTAGCTTTGAGTCTAGATATCTTGTGCATAGCTAGGGTTTGTTCTGTAAAACATTCGGCCCTCATCAGGCCACCACAAACTGCGATCCAGTGTGGGAAAGCTGAAATTGCTAATATGCTGGACTTTTTGGCTCAGGTTGCTCGGGTTCAGTGCTTGTCTTGCCCCAAAGTTTACAAAACATATTTGAAGTGCTGAAGTAATGTAGCAGGATTCCTTCCCCAAAATGAAAACCTATGCACTGGTATCACCTGAGTTCCTATAGCAGATTTAGACCATCATGAGTCTGCCCTCTCAGAAACACTTTGATTTAACTGGCAGTTTGCTGCATAGCAGGAGGGAGCTTCACTGATAGAGCTGAGCTGGAAACCTAGGTTTTTCATAGCTGGGGGTATTTCAGGTCACAAATGAGGCACATCTTGGTGACTGTGGCATCGATGCCTACACAGTCAGATGGGTGGCAAATTGGCTAGATGGTCGCACCCAGAGAGTGGTGGTGGATGGGTCATTTTTGACCTGGAGGGATGTGGGCATTGGAGTCCCCCAGGGCTCAGTCCTGAGGCCTGTACTGTTCAACATTTTTATCACCAATTTGGATGCAGGTGTAGAAAGCACACTGTCCAAATTCAGTGACATCAAGTTGTGGGGTGAGGTGGGCACACTGGAGCGGAGGGACAGAATCCAACTAGATCTGGACAGGTTACAGAGGTGGGCAGATGAGAATAGGATGCTCTTCAACAGAGACAAGTGCAAGGTGCTGCATCTAGGGAGAAGGAAGCAGCAACACACCTATAGGCTGGGGACACCCTTTTTGTCAACAGGGTGGCAGAAAGGGATCTTGGAGTCATTGTTGACTCCAGGATGAACATGAGTCGCCAACACGAGGAAGCAGTCAGTAAGGCTTAGTGCACCTTATTGTGCATCTACAGATGCACCCCAAGCAGGTCCAGGGAGGTGATCCTTCCCCTCTACATGGCACTGGTCAGGCTGCAGTTGGAGTACTGCATCCAGTTCTGGGCGCTGCACTTCAAGAGGGATGTGGCTAGCATTGAAAGGGTCCAGAGAAGGGGCACTTGCATGGTCAGGGGGCAGCAGGGCAGGCCATATGAAGAGAGGCTAAAGGGCCTGAACCTGTTCAGCCTCCACAAGAGAAGGCTGAGAGGGGATCTGGTGGCTGTTTAGAAACTCACCAGAGAGGACCAGCGGGAATTGGGTGAGGCTTTGTTCCCCAGGGCACCACCCAGGGTGCCTAGGAATAATGGCCACAAATTGTTAGAGAGAAGGTTCAGGCTGGACATCAGGAGACATTACTTTACATTTAGGGCTGCCAGTATTGTGCAGGAGCCAAGAATTGAAAGAGTAGGGAAGACAGTGGTAGGTCTGGATGGGTCGCACAATATATGGAGGAGAGGGTAGGCAAGAACTGAGCTGTACTAGTATGGTTTTGTGCAAGAAAAACTTGCTTTTCAGCAGCCATAACTATAGGTGAGTCCAGCTAATCCCTTTAAAAGCACTGTTATGCACACAAGTGCTTTTTGTTTGGTTTGGCTTTAAATGGTTTTGTTTGGCTCATTTGGATGGATCTGGTTAAATAAAAAAAAAAATGATAAAAATGTGAGTCTTTGTCTGATGGGGATTGCTTAATAATTAAACTCTTGTCACTAGTGCCCTGTATTCTATCAAGCCCTTCTGAGGTATTGAATAATAAGCAGCATCAACATACATATCTGCAAAGACAAGTGTTAACACTACATATATTGCTCTCTATAAACAACAGGTTCACTGGAAGGTGTAAAACTTTTCACTGTAGAATATCTGTTCAGGTGCAAACAGCTTCAGGTTATGCCAGGTAAATAGAGCTGCATCTCAGAGGTGTAAGCAGGCATGCCGTCGAAGGCAAAGAAGAAGCAAGCCTTCAAATTAATGTTCCAGGTTTTGTATTGATCCATTAGTGGGAGATCGAGAGCAAATCCAGTAATGCGTTCACATATTCATCCCTTATTCTTAGGCAACTATTTGCCTGATGATACCAAGACACTGTTGTTTGCATTGAAGGAAATATAAGCAGGAGCTGCTACCTGAATTAGTTCACATTGCAAAGTGACACAGAGGGAATAACATCCCTGTTTTTACTTTACTGTTAGCTTAGGGGTGGTGTCCCATTGAAATTAGAAGGTGGTTCATGAGTGCAATTCAGACACAGGGTTATATGTTAAGAACGTTAAGGGTCTAATCTTTGCAAAATGTCTTCAGTTACAGCCTTGAAGGCCTCGCGGGCGACTCTGATGATATCAAGAAGCCCCCTTCAACTTTAGAAACATCCTCCCTGAGCTCCAAAGACCTAAGACGTAGCCCACTCGCCAGTGATGAACCAGGGTCCTCAGTCCTGCTCACTGAAGAAGAACTTGAAGCTGAGCATGGGGAACTCAGAGGGTTTGATCGTCAGGTAAAGGCCTATTTCTGTTCATATTTGGTAAATCAAGGGACACCACGTATTTCCCAGGTGTGGATCTCGCTGCGAGGGCTTCACTTTGTGTTCATAATAAATGACAGATGGCCTCTCTTAGCCCAGAGACCCTCAAAATGGAAGCCGAAAGACTCCCCTGGCTTTGCTTCTTCTAGAACAGCCTAACTCCTCAGTTGTAGAGGAGTCATTGAGGAGCTAGAAACTAAAACTGGGAAACAAGAAATTCTTAAGTGCTCTGCCATTGACTGCCTGAGCATCTCTGGGAAGATTGTCACTTGTGTCTAGTAAAGATGATGATAATTCTTCCATAGGGGTCTTAGGAGATTTAAGCATTTAGTGTTTGTGCCCCCCTTTAAAAATATGAAGAATATAAAGGGGCCAAGCATCATTTTATCTGTTAAAGTAGTCAGGTTTATACCTGTATCATATAAGGAAAGGGGAGGTCCTTTTCTCTTTTCATACCAGGTGTACTCCATTTACTTCTGTAACCAACTGAGTGTAGTGAAGAAAATGAAGGATTACACAGATTTGTTAAAACAAATCTCTGTTGGAGAGCAGGGAATTAATAATAGTTCAATCAGAAGAGGTGGGCCAGATGTACGGCCTTCTATCTTTGGTCCTTTTCAAAGGCACTGGGAGCCATAAACACTTTAAATACACAAAATGTTCTACTTTTCACCATAGTAGTTCTCTAGCATCATGTGTGACAGAGCATCTCTTTCTCCAGAATGAAAGGGTTGCTGAGTGGGATGATTGGATAGAGTCTCATTTCCCAAGGTCAGAAGATAAAGGCAGGTCTCATGAGAGCTGAGCTACAGGAGGTGGCATTACTGTGCCACAGTCAGTGTTTCATTGAATGGTGTTCGTTGAAAGTACACTACTACTACCACCTCTTTTAATAGCTGGATCTGCATCGCATACAATCAGCTCCCTTTCATCAGAGGGGTTGAAATCAGAGCATTCATCTAACTGGTCATCAGTCAAAGTCATACATGCTAGTTGCCTGCCAGAGGAAGGAGCCTGTGCTTACCTCCAATTTTCATTGCATTCTCATGTTTCTCTCCCAGTTGAAAAAATAATACTACATTTCACTCTTACAACTCCTCATGTCTGTCATACTCCAGTTCCCCATGTTTCTGTCATACCATCTTACCAAGATCCTCTTGGGGGTTTTAATGTTGCACAATTTAAAGGGATGGCCTGCTGCTGCTGGGCCACCAGTAAACTTGAGTGCCAGGCCTGTAGTCTGTGGTTGGACAGAGAGCCTTGTACTTGACTTGTCTGTTGTTCTCTATTCCACAGATACGCCAAAGATCACAGCCTCATGGATTTAATTTCTGTAGTTCTGCCATGCCTTCTCCACTGACCAAATCCATATCGCTGATGACAATCAGTCAACCAGGACTGGACAGTGAGTTAAACGTGACTTTCAGTCTCCCTTGTCCTCCCATTTAAGTTCTTCTTGCTTTCTTTCAAGAAAAAAAAACAAACCTTCAACATTTTATTTGCTTCCTCTTATTTTATGGAATACGTACACTTGTATGCCATACTTAATCATGGGCCTAGCTCGCTTCAGAATACTGTGCTCTACATGTACCTGGTATTTTTTACTTTTGCCTCAATCATTGCTGTCAGAATAGCGGTTTCTTGAGTATACTGTAGAGCGCGTGTTTGTGATTAGTCCGATATTGTTTGGGGGTTTCTTCCTTTGCTATTAGTATAATGGTCCATCTTTGAAGTCTTGCCTGTCTTGGATCCAAGATAGTTGAGATGCAGAACGAGGCTCCAAGTGCAGAGGTGAAATGTAAGAAGGCCAGAGTACATTTCTCAAGTTATTTTCAGTGAAAGTTTCACTTATCCTTCTGTTTGAGCTCATATTTTTTGCAAGGTACAGCTACATGTTCAAGGAGAGAGCAGTCTTACCCCTGTCTTCCTCTTATTAACTGTCAGTCAGACACTCGGTATGATCTTTTACGTAGATCATCACCAGCTCTATGAGTGCATCAGCTTTTTCGTGTTACTGAATACATGGTATGTAGTTAATCGTATTTGTTAACCTTTTCCTACGGTAAATAACATTTTTATTGGAAAGGGGGAAAATTGTCCTTTTTTGACTAAACAACCAGGTTCTTCCCAATAAAGTTAATGGAGTGATGGTTGATTAGTTTGACTTGTCAAAACTCGGCACCCAATTCTGTTTCATATAGATTCATTATGTTGCTCTTTCCTTGAAGTCAGTGCCAGAAATCCATTACCTTCAGTAGAAGCATGCGGTAGAAAATGAGCTGCATTTCAGAACAAATGTTTGCACTCCCTAGTAAAAAGGTTCTTTTGAAGGAAGGAGGTTTAGTAGGTTCTCCCATCCAAGCTTCCAAACCTAACAGAGAGGGTGCTTTTAAAGGCCATTTTTAAGTTAATTTCCCTGTTTCTTCCATGATTAATAAGTATGTGGTCTATGGATGTGTCCCCCAGCAACAGTAACCAAAACACCAGCAAATCCACCCAGTAAAAAAGACTGCATCTTACTCTATTTTGTCACACTTTCTTTCCTCCTTTTGCTGAAGCCCTTCTTTTTTTTAAGCAAACAATTTATTGGCATCATTTTCAGTTGCTAACCAAACACTATAAATAACATGGTTACTTCCAGAATACAGGCTTGCTCAGTGGGTGAGGAAGGTTGGCAGCCTAGTGCTAGTCTCCCATTACTTGGAAACTTTCTGTCAGGCTCATAGAGTGAGGATTGCATTTGAGGGACACTTATGCCACTGTTTCAAATTCATGTAAACTGCAGCCCACTTTATAAAGAATTTGCTCTTCATATAATGCACTCTACAACTGCCACCTGGGCCTGAATTAGTAGGAGGTCAATTTGATCAGAAACCTTTTTCCCCTGTTATTAATCTTTTCATCTACTTAATGTCAGCTGAGCCAGTGGTCTTTGTCTTATATGCTCAGGAGTGGAAACAGTCACTCACACAGAAGGAGTTGGAGCACGTAGTACTTGACAGCTAGTTCAGGGTGGTCTACTGAGACTAGTTTAGCAACTCAAACTGGGGACAGGGAATCGTGAGTTACGAGCCCTAATTACTTGGGTGACCAATTTGAGACACAGCCCCATTTTGAAAGCATGACTGCTCCATGCTTTTTGAAAACCAGGTCTTTTTTGAGCTGTGAAGGTTTTGCAGTGGCATACCCCAAAAATGAGGCCTCCAAAATCGTTAGCCCTTCTGAAACTTTGGGTCATAGGTTCTGTTCCCAATCCTGACACTCTCATTGAAAACTTGGGTGACTCATTTTGCTTTTCCTCATCTTCAAGCTGCTGTGAACCTTTTGGATAGTGAGATATCATTTATTAGTATATTTATAATATTTGAATGTTATTACTTATTTGTCCAGCGAGGCGGTGTACCCTTGTTTTTATGATGCCCTTTAGAGCCTGTCACTGGAAAATGTCACAGCATAACATATAACTCCTGTTGTATTCTCAGAATTGGGCATTCATCTCTTCATAGTGCAATGCTTACACTTATACCAGATACCAAATATCAATGATTTTAATTTTAGGGTAGATGATCTAAAAGAACACTTCCCAAATGTTGCAAGTTAGCCCAGGTGAGAAGAGAGGAATTTATGTCCACAGCCATAACTGAACTCCTAAGTTTTTAAATGTCGGGGGAGTATTGGCCTTTCTCTGTCTCTCCATGTGCATCATCATGCCTGTTGGAATAGTTAGTGGCTGTTTCTAGAATTGAACATCTTCTAATCCCTCCTAATTTGATGTCCCTGGTCTTCCCAAAGGGAATTGGCTGGTGGTACTGTGACCATTCACAGTTTTTGATGGTTCAGCATTTTATGCAGTGAGAGAGCTCACAACAGTCGTTGGCTGGAAAGTTCGAAAGGCTCCCACTAGCTTTTGAAAAACAAAATAACAGTTACTGAAATGGAGGAGTTAAAGCTGTCCGAGGAGTTGGGGGTTTTCTACATTAAAATAATGCTGCTATTTAAGAACCGTCTGAGCAGATGGTAACCTAAAAAGGAGAAGAAATAGTGCTTTACAATCCTGTTGTTCAGAACCGTGACAGTGAGAGGGACTGTGATGGGGTTGGGTTTTTTTTTTTGCTTGTTTGCCAGTTAGCACGTGTAATAGGAATAGTAACAACACAAAAACTGCACACTGTCGCTTGCAAACATTTCAGAGAGATTCATTCAGTTGGGTAATCTGTCTCTAGGATTGTTTCACATTAAGTGGTGGCATTGGTCTTCAAATGCACCACAGAATCATAACCATTTCACATGCGGACAATTTGGACCCAAGGAAGAGAGGTATGGTTGCAAGGGATGTTGCAAGATAAGGTGTTCCCCACCTCATTCCTTATAGTCCCATTTGAAGTTATACCATACAGTAGAGCTACAAAATTACATCACGCACCTTATACCTGGGCAAAATACCCTTCATATTAAGTATTTCTTTTTTTTTCCCAATTTTCTCTTGGAAGCATGAACCTGGATTGTGTTTCCTTGGTATTTTCCTCTATAGTGCATGCATGTTGATTTGTTCATGCAAAGGTATTTCTCACAAGCTCTTGGATGTGCTCATTGATTTAGTTGTGAGGGCTGAGTTTTACTATAAGCATTTCTGGCCTGCGTTAGAAAATAGTCCATTAAAACATCTATTGTTTTGTGAGTGAACAGCCTGAGAACTCAACAGCATGCCATGAATCCTGCAAAAATATTTTTTAAGAGGTAGGTCACATTTTTGGCTAACCAGTGATATGGATGAGTTCCTGTATTAGCTTCCCATTTCCTTGTGGTGCCTTTTTTCAGCTAACCATACTGCTCCAAGTGTATGTGCTGTCTCATGTCTATTTAGTTGTCTTAAGAAGCAAAAGCTGCTCTTGTTTGGCTCTGGATTCACTGAAGAGAAATTACTTCTACTGTAGGGGCCAGATGCAAAAAGATATAGAGGTGCCTAACTCATTTCCATTTCCAGATCCCTAACTCTCCTACTGGTTTCACCTTAGGCTCCTAAATACCTTTCTGGCTGTGGCCTACGTTCTTAAAACTATGTTCATTTCAAGGAAGGAGTACCCATCTTCCTATTTTCCCTTTTTGCCTTTATCCTCACAAAAAAAAAAAATCCTTATCTAATTTCATTCTTATTAAGCCTTCTCCCTTCTCCTCTCCCCAAGGTTAGTGTGAGTGCAGCTTCTAGAGGCTGGCCTGGGTTGGGGGTGAGCAGACAGGCAGAGAAGAGCAGCAGCAGTGCAGAAGCACCGTCCAGCTCCCCAGCCCCAGCGCAGCTCCCTTCCGGGTGGGAGCTCCACTCGCGTGGGCCAAGGGACTGCCTGGTTGGGAGAAGCAGTGGTTGTATGGGCACGGCTCCCTAGCTGGAGGGTAGCTGTGCCAGGGCTGCGGAGGCATCCAGGAAAACGTCGCTAGCCCCTGGTTGTAGGCTGGAGAATATTTATTTTAGGATTTCAAGATATCCATTGTAAGATCCCAAGAGAATTTTCCTTTTTTAAGAAACCTATTACATTCATATTATTTTTCAATCCTGTTGAGTTCTGTGGGATTTTTCTGTGCTAGCCATCAGGGCTCATATATCACCCTGTTCAGGGAAACTGCACTTTGGTTTAATTAAGAGAGATCACTGCTCTCGAGGCACTTCTCTTAAAAATTAATTGAAAATGCCAGTACAACCGAGTGCCTTTCATTTGGATAGATTTCAAAAGACACTGGAATGTGCCATCCATGTTGGCTCTTCTCCTGATTTCAGGGAAGATGCATAGCACTGGGAGGTGAAGTTATCATTTCACAAGGTGAATTAAAATGAGTAAAACATAGCTTACACTTGTGCGTTGGTAGCCCAAGACCTGTTAATAGAAGATAGGGGTCGATATTACAAAATCATCCCTAAATGTGGTACATGAGTTGGCAGATTCCTTAAAGTAAAGATTGATTTGGTTACAGAAATGCTGGTCCCAGCTATAGGTATTTCCTTTTCAACAAGTGTTATGTACATTGGAAGAGAACAGGAGGAAAGAGGCTCCTGTCAGTGCTATATTTGTTGGAAAGAAAAGCAGGGGATTTTAAGTCTCCCAGGGCTTTCCGTTTAGCAGCTTTCACAGGCAGTAAATTCACCGTGTTGTTTTGTTTTTTTTTTAAGTTTGGGAATGGTAAAAACATTGAAAGTAAAAAGTCAAAAGTTCAGGTGAAGTAGATTGACTGCAAGTAGCACCTGCTGTGCCATTTGAAATGGACACAGTCTGCTCTGCCCTGGTGGGGAGTCTCTGGAACGCATTGCACTGAGGAAGTTCCTTGACAGTTCTCCCAGTGAAGAAGGTGCTGTTTGTCCAGAGACCCGTTATGTAAATTCTTCTATATTTGGAAACATAATTGTTCAAATACAAAATCCTAGGAAGAGCTGCTAGCAAAATCTGCCAATGAAAATAAGAGCCTCCTTGAACTCCAAAGTTATGCACGGAATGAAACCTGCATCTTTTGGAATAAACATGCTGAATTCTTTGCTGCTTATGCCTTTTCTGAAGCCAGCTGCTTTGCAGACATCTACTTTGCTATGTTTGTGTGCTTTTGTCTCCTTTCCTTCCCTTTTTTATTATTAAATGCATTTTCAAGCATGCTCTAATGTCTGCTGTTAACCCACTTCTCAGCCCAGGGACGGACCCGGCCATCCAGACGAATCTCCTTCTCCTTCAACATCTCTCCGCTCATTCCTAAGTCTAAAACTCTCTTTTCTATTGGCTCTTCTTCCAGTGATGAGGAGGAGGAGTCGGATAGTAAGTAGCTTACATGTAACACAACCTTTGTGGGTGGAGGTAACGGGTAGCCTGTGTTTCTGCTTTAGACTCTGCTGTTTTACTGTACTAACCGCCCACTGCATGACTCCTAACAGCATTTCTGTAGGCATGCGTCTGGATGTTTCACTAACAGCAGAATAAAAGGATTTTGGTTTCAGATCCAGCACCTTGCCTTCTCAGCTGGTTTGTGTTTGAATTCTAAATATTCTTCGTATTGGACCCATGAAGGAGGTGTTTTCAGTGTTGACTACATCACTTGTTTTGGGAATATGATTTACTGCCACGTGCGCTAGGGATTTTGTCACGGCTTTGTAAAAACAAGGAATTGATTGCAGCCTGAAAAATTGCCAGTGAAAGTAAGATTTCAAACCAAGCTTATCAGTCCAATTGCACTGACCCTCCATGTGTGTAACCACTAGAGGACTTGTGATGCCTGAATGTTGATCCACATTAGCATTTCGTAGTTGCCTCTGCAACCTAGAGAGTTAAACATGCATTTTCTAACCTCAGGGTGTTCCACATCCCGTCCAAATTCTCTAGTCGAGGCAGTTCTGCAGGACACAGCTGTTCATGTGTTAGCTTTCTCCCACTGCAGTAGAAGGACTTCACCACTAGCCAATTTTATTCTTTATTATTTTAAATCATCCTGCCAGCTAGGCAGTGTCTAGTCATCACATTAAATAATCAGTCTACCTTGCATTTTTTCCCTCAACAGTACCGCTATTATCAGCGAGCATTTACACTGGAATTTTAATGTCACAAAGCATAAAAATGTTACTTCCCTGGTGTTTATTTTCCTCATTCAAATAGTCCTGTGATGGCTTTATAAAAAGGCTGGCTTCATCCCAGCCACTCACCCAGCTGCTTTCACCACAGGTATTCCTGGATTCAGTAAAACTTGCCTTGATTTATTTTCTTACTTCTCCAAGGTCCAGCTCTCATTGAGAAGAGATGGATGCATTTGCATTGAAATCAAGCATGCATTTTAATTGCCTTTCTCCAACCTCTTCAAACCCTAGCTTTTTCCCCTGGACTGGGCTGCAGTTAGTCTGACACAATTGTGTATTTGAATTGCCTTTTTTTTTCCCCCCCCATTTGACAAGCTGCAGATTTCAAGTGCCTAAATTATTACCTGACAAGTTGGTCTGTACATATTACCAAATGGTAGATGGCTGTTATCAGGCTCTTGGAATTCCCTGGCCCCCTTCAATTTAATTACCGGCTGTCTTGGGGAGCTGCAAGCTGTTTTCTGTCATTGAGAAGTTTCTATTTGGAATGTGCCAATGCCGTTGCTGCTTTCTGTATCATGAAGGCGATGAATTATTTTAAGTCCATCGATCACATGAAATAATGGTTGGCGGGTAAAGCTCACAAGATTGAGATTTTTCAGATAACGCCCAGAAGTTTGGCTGCTAATCCAAACTCATTGGAGTTGCACAGCAGGGCTGGAAACCTTCCAAAAACAAGATTTTTCATGAACTATCAAGTCAGGCTGCAGGTCAGGGTTTCTTGCTGTTTCCCAGCACGTGAGCTTTCGGTGCCAGACAGGGCCAAGACACAATTTGGGAGGGAATATCACTCTGCTGTTTTCATGATCAATATATCCAATATTAGCCTGCTGGCCTTACAACTCTTTTTGCACCTTAGAAATCAGTTTAATTCAGAAGTCCAGATTAGTTTTGATGTTTCTCTGAATCGTTTTGTCCCTCACTGTCATTTGCATTTAAAAGACTATATTCTTTTCAGTTTAGTACCCCTGCAAGTCCATTTATAGCACCTGGCAAAGTAGGCTGTAGCCTGCATAAGCTCATGCCTCTCTGAATGAGTTACTCTGTTAGGTGCCACCTGGACGGCCTTCTATTCAAGATAAAGTATTTTCCACGGTTCAAGGTGGATCATGAATGCCAGGACAGTGCAGCTTCTGGACGTTCCCAGGGGAGCAGAAAACCAGATCAGGAACACTAAATTGTTATGGATCTTGATTTAACATTGTTTTATGCTACTTGTTCTGCTGGCTGTCTAGAACAGTCAGGACTTCATAGGAGATGTGGGATGTTCAAATTCAGTCAAGGCAAGCGATAAGTAGCAGAAATATTGATCAACGACTCCTAACCTGTGTTAAAAGTCGATTGAAGCTCATGCAAAGACCAGACCTGCTATATTGTTAACAGGGGACAGCAGCTTGAGCCTGTGGCTTACCTTTTCAGTGCTTAGATATTTATGTAATAGTAAATATATGCAAACCTGAGCTAGCCAGTAAATTTATTTGAATAACTATCATTGTCATGGGGGATAGATTTGGAGCAGAAAAGTTGTTAAATAAAAGACTCAGTGAAGGATATATAGACACAGCCTATCAAATCATGCCCAGGTGTTCAGCTCATTCCAGCATATAATGTTTGAATCTCAAAGAAGAAGGGTAATAGAGAGCATCTCTTCTTTCATGCTGTTCTAAGCACTGTGGTCAATAATTGCAAATGTATTTTAGAACTGAGGGAGGCATCGTGCTATGTAAAAGCATCTTGTAATACACTTACAGCGCTTTGTACTAGCTTGCATTTTGCTTCTGATGCCAAGGACTAAGGCCTTTTCGGCATCAGCTCTCAGCTCTAACTTCTGTTAACACAGCTGGACGCCAAAGTGCTGCTGTTATTACACTGGAAGAACAAAATGCTTATAAGCTCAGTTACACTGCCTGTTGTCCTTCTGGCATGGTCAAATATAAAAGTTGTAATGAGGTCTTTCAACTTGTGACAAGCCCTGTTAGCTTCTGAAGGAACAATCAGGCATCGTTTTGCATCAAAATTGCTCTCTCTTGCTTTTCTAGCATTTCCAGACCCTCCTTGCAAATAGTGGCGGGTACGTAATCCACTTCAAGTAGGCTATGTAGGCAGGCTTCTTTAGTGTGAAAAGGAAGTTATATCATGGGTAGGGCTTTAGTAGGATGTTGAAAATCATTTTTTCCTAAAGCTGCTTTTGAGTGACTAAGCTCTGTAAGTTTGTATAGACATTACTATAGAAAAAATGAATAAGGCTCCTTTTGTTTTCCATATTTCTTCATGCCATGCTTGGAGATTGTGACAGGAAAATGAGCTATAATTTTATCAATTAGAAATCTGCTTCAGATATGAAAGCAGGATTTCTTTTACAACAGATGTATTCTGTTGGTACATAAGTAAAAGTATTGTGACAACATGTTTCTCATTTTCACATACTGAAATTAAATTACCGGGTCAGAATTATGCACCCTGATATTTCAGTGAAAATAGTACATTTGCATCTTTTGCCTAGCAGCTGATGAATGATAAAACTGCTAAGCAACCCATCTCTTTTTCCCCCCCCACCCCCCACCTGATATACTAATTTGGAATCCCCTAGGAATTATGAACAGTCTTCCCTTGGGCACAAGAAGGCACCTGTACTACACCTTAACTTTCGCCGAGCAGTTCCTTTAACTATCAGAATCTACACGCTAAGTAAAATCCTTGGTGGCCAAGACTTTGCAGTCTAACATTTTCCCCCATCTTTTCCAGGCACGCGATCATTCAATGGCACCAGCAGTTCCCTGGCTCAGAGGTATAGTACATTGACCTTTTCTTTGTTGAAACCCCTCATTCTGATTTTTGTCTCTAGCAATAGTTAAATCTAGATGCTTCTGGTTTAATGCAACATAAGAAAAATTGTAGACAATGACTTGAGTTGTTATGCAATGTAAAGCTTCTCAGGTTTACGTAACCCTGGTGCAACAAAAAGCACCATAATGTAAGGTCATTCTAATTGGTTCCCTTTCCCTTTTTTCATGATGGCAAGGGTTTTTTGTGTTTTTTAGGCATACTTTAGTCTTCCTTGCATGGCTGGAGGCTTTAATTCATCTTTTCTAATGTGAGGGAAAGAGATCATTTGTGGCGTTGAGGGAACTGGATCTTTGATTGCTGCCTGGTGTACACTGCTACTTTTCCTGATAATTGTAGCTTGTATCTCTGTCCCAGAAAGCCCTTGAGAATGTTTTATAGCTGTTTTTTCTTCCCCTTAGTTTCCTCAGCTGACTAACATTTCACCTGAGGTTTGCATTCTGCCTCTCCTTGGAAAGATTGTGGCCTTTCCTAGAGTCATTTTTTTCATGGAGATGCATGTTGTTAGTGGATATTTCACTTCTTCTCTGACACCATATTCTTTAAATAGATAAGGATGGAAAATCATACTGATGCAAGTGAGGGGGGTGCTTCTAAAGGGCATATCTGAACAAGTTAATGTATACTATGGATTGTTAGCATGACTATTGGTTTGAACCCCATTGCGCTAGATCAGTGCTTTTCAACCTTTTTAAACTTGTGGACCCCTAAAAAAAATTGAGTGGAGGTGCCCCCCTTTGGGAATTTAGAATGGAGGTGCAGACCCCTTTGAATTGGAAGTGTAAGTATTCACATAGTTTTGACTGATCACAGTAATCTTTTGCAAATGCTGTAGACATAGTGCGGGCCCCCGGCGTCCATAAACAATTGTGCTAGATGATGTAACAAAAAGATGGCCCCTTCTGCTCTATTTTCATTGTAATAGAGCATGTGCAGTGGGGCTTCGTGCAGAGCGTTTTGGCATCTTTATAAAATCTCTGTCATCTTCCCATTTGAGAAGCTCCAGGACAGTTATTTTATCTACGGTTACCATCAATCTGGCTTGCTGTCTTGCCTCCGAGGTCTGTTTCACCAGCCCCTCTGAAATTCTTGATGGCTCGGAGCATGGTGTGTTGTGTGCCAGTAGATGAACAAATAAAAAGAACCAGTTCCTGTTTGATCTGCATGAAAGGCACCAGGAAAAATCTGTTGTCTATCAAAGATTGTTTTTACTAAACCACCAATTAAACTGCATCAAAACTATTGGGGATACTTTCCAGACAGAGTGCTTCCTACTGGAGGCTGTCCTGCATGCAGAGTTCATCGTATATCTTCCTCTGTAACAGTCTGATCCAAGTAAATAATAGCAGACGCTAATAATTAAGCATGGAGACTGAGAATATACATGTGTAGTCATACTGACTTGGCTGTCTCGATGGAAAAATGCTGACAAACAGTGAGTTCATAGCTATTTCTCCCCTACAGCAGCAGAGGGCACTGTGACTTGGTTTGTGAGTATAAAGTACCAAAAAAATTACTAAGGAAATATTTGTGCAGCTGACTACATAGCATTTTCTCATTAGTTTGCCATTTTCTTTGACATAACACCCACTGGCCGATGAATCTATTCGATATCTACTGTAACTGGAAGAAATGTGTCTGGCCTTTTAAAAAATCTGAGCGTTTCCTCTTCGTCTTCTGATATTCAACAGAAAAGAAAAATAAATGTCTGTCCGTCTCTCTTGGCTTTAGTATCTCTGAAGAGAGCTGCAACTTCCCACCTAGCAGCCCCTCTAGGAAAGATTTAGAGTGGAAAAGTGGAACAAAAGTCAGTCGCACCTTCAGCTACCTCAAGAACAAGATGTCCAGCGGCAAGAAGAGCAAAGTAAGTGGCATCAGCTGTTTGTGTACTCTCTCTGTTTTGTGTTCACCTTCTTGAGAGTAAGAAAACTTCTTGTGCTGAAAAGAGCCCTTTGGTCTTTTGGGCAGCAGAGTGCCGTTCTGTTCAGTGCGGGTCCAGGACCCGCTAAGAGCGTGCTTTTGTACTTCTCTTACTCCTGTGCTCATGGGCTTAGTCAAGTAGATGAACCGGCCAAATGAGCCAAAGCCTTTTCATTCTTAAAGAGATGCTGCCTCGCAAGACGTGATGTATTTTACTGAGCAAAGGGGATTTTCTCTGTATTGTGTGCCTTTTATGGCAATTTAACAGGCTTAATTGCAGATTTGAAATATTCACAGCTTCCTTGAAATATGAATCTGTAAATCCAGTCATAACTGGATCTGGTTTCTGATCTTCTGAAGGATGTGAGTCTTCAGTGACACCAGAAGTTGTCATCGGCCACTTACGTGGCATTAGGAATCACTGCCAGTTAATTATGAGGAAGGACTCTGCCAGGCAGTGCTTGGAGCATCTGCACATGCTTCATGTGCCGCTTCTTGCTTTACGGCTGTGTCTAGTTACCAGTAACTGTGCCAGACTGGTATCGTTTGGGTTGACTTTTTATGAAGCGGACCGTTTCAGTTGCTCATGAAAACAAAATTGGGGCATGACGTTGTTTGGTGATGCTAAAAATTCTCCGTCTCAACCTCCCAGCTCCCTGCTCCAGAACAAGATCTTGAAATTGGGCAGGAGGTTGCCTTTTCATCAGCAGTCTGCCATTTGCTTTCCTCCTAGAAAAAATGCCTACGTTTGGCCATGTTGTAAGCCTTCAGAGAATCTCGGTTTGCACGCGTGTTCAGTAGAGCCCTGTGAACATGGCTGCATCATCCATCATGACTAGGGGGCTACCCAACTTGAGGCGGCTGCAAGCCAGTGTCACAGGCAGATTGTGGGGCTGGCTTGCTGTTTTTGTCAGTTCATCATGGTGACCCGCCTTTCCCCATACCTCTTGATTGGTTGAAAGGTATTTCCCCACACACATACACACTGCTGATTGGTGGCAAGGGCTGTCCATCATATGGGTCTACCCCTCGCTGCTGATTTACCGAGGTCTGTCCATCATGAGGCGCCATTCCTCATATTGATTGGTGGAAGGGATGGGACTGTACAACAGGCAGTCCTCTCAACCAATGCCTGCTTGCCGTGGTGCCATAGCAGCCCCTTTGTGCTCGGGTGTGTGGCCAGGAGGACTGTTGGCTCCCACTGGGGAGCCAGCATTTTATTTTTAGTAAGTTTTTTTTTTTTCTTTTTCTGCTGACTTTTGCAGAGATTGCCCCATTTCACACAATCCGCAAAATGGAAATTTGAGTAGGTCCCTAATCATGGCTCCTTTCTTGCTGACGGAGCGATTTCACGTAGCCTTGCCAAGGAGGATCGAGGTGGAGGTGGGTTTCCTCTTCACTTGGTGATGAGGTAGGACTAGGCAGTAGACCTGACAGCAGTGAGACCATCCTGGCTCTCTGAACCCCAGTGGGTCCAGACATCCTAGAAGAGGAACCATCCTGACTGAAATGAAAAGGGGCAAGGGCCAGATTTATAGGGGCAGATAAGACCCTGGGAGGGAAATGGGGTAACTAAGGCTATTGACAGATATAACCAGTGCAGTGATATCACAGGATACTGGGACAAGTGATTGCAGTCTAATTGTTCTGTCTTCATGATTCTGTCCTGATAACGTTTTCCTAAACTGCTCCAACTTTAAACCTGTGTTATCCAGGATCAAATTTGAGGTGAAAAAAACAACTTGCATCACCATAGGATCATGCAGGCATATAGCATCATAGCATCTACTTGCATACTCCCAATCAGCAGCAGCTCCTTCCTTTTTAAAGCAACTAAAATGTCCATACTCTGAGGTAAGACACAGGGATGGTGGAGGAGGGGTGGTAGCAAAGACAGCCTGTGACACTGCTTTTTGGCAATAACTCTGTATTATTGTGGATGGACTGCATGTGATCCCCAGGTAGGTACACTACGGTACAGTGTAGTTACCTGTGGATCTCATGGTGATCTATGGTCACCATGTAGACACACCCTGAGTATAGAAGATGAGAGAAGAGGTGGGATAGCAAAGGGACTGTGGTGAGGGGTCTGTAGCCTATAGAGAGACCTTCCTACCAGACTTAATGTGGAGCCCAAGTTTTTTAAAGCTTAATTTTGCTTTTAGTGCATAACTGGGGAACACACTAGCACATTGTTGTCTCCCTCTCTTGTCTGGTTTTCATGGGGTATGACTGTTCTGCAGTGGCGGTGTATCCCAGGCAGGACAACCCTGAGTACACCCCACCTACCCAAACTTGGAAGTACACCAGTGAAACTGCTCCAGGGTCCTTCCCAGGAGTAGCTCCCAAGCATGTTGGAGACCCAGTTCTCAAAAGCTGCTGCGGAGGGACACCTTGGAGCATCTTTCGTTGTCATATTTCTGGACTTGAAGCATGCAATTTGAGAACAGGTGGGCTGGACTTAAGAACTTCTCACCCAGGGCTTCCTGCCATGGTGTGCTTACGCCCACAGAGCTTGGCAACCTGCTACTTGTACCTGTTAATCACTTTGTTCAAGGGGCAGGGATCCACTTTCTCATTCTAGGGCCCTGTATGCCTCCACATCTCATTACTGGTTTTGCAGTTACCTTTTTTTTAAAAAAGAACCTAGGAAATAGCACGTGCACAAACACAGTCATGTTGGGATCATGTGTACACAGTACTTTATAATGACATGGTCATGTGCTGTTTCTCCCATGGTTTCTTCCACCATTCAGTGGACACAGTGGTCTATGGTCTGGTTCTCTAGGGAGTGAGGCTGCAGATTGTAAGACTCTTATTTCATTTATTATGTAAGTTGGAAGGTATGTAATGAAATCAGGAGGGGTCTATAGGATTACAGCAATTGTGGGCTGCCCTAGAGAACAGGAATGGTGGCAGTAGTAGGTGTAACCTCCAACATGACACTGCACAAGTTACTTCAACCCAACTTACCAGCAGGGACCAATAATTGTGTGTCTCATTTTTCTGAGTTACCCAGCTTGAAATCCTAGCATCTAACTTGCAGAAATGCTGAGCACTCAGTAGTGTCGCTGAAGTCGGTAGTCAGAAGCACTTTGAAAAATCAGCCCTTAGGCATCTCAGAGTGATCATCCAACATCTGTGGACCCTTTTGACTTTCATCTGTCTCTCTGCCATGTGTGCTTTGTAGAAAACAATGTCTTCCCATCATGCCTGGCTGTGTGAGACTACATGGCTGCAAAGCATTGAAATAGTTTAGCAGTGAGCACCATTGGAAAGCCTTCAAGGAACATGATACTGCAGCCTGTTTGAATCAAGTGCAGAAAATGAAGCATAATGCCATTTACCAAACTCAATCCATATATTGCAGAACTACCTAGTGAGCATTCTCCTCACTGAATCCTGTGGAGAAACTAGTATGTTGTGCAGTAAAGATTGTATCAAAATTGCCATATGCTCAAGTGAAATTTTGCTGCTGGTATTTGTTATCTTGACATCTCAAGCTCAGTGTCTCTTTAACAAAGTTGTTTTTGTGTAACGTGGTGAACACACAACAGCAAGGTCATCCCTGATGGTATCTTCTAGGGGTTGCAACACATTCAGTCCCTTACGCAAGGGAGACCAGTTCCCTTTTTTGTGGATCTCTCTCTACAGGATGCATGTGGTCATTGGCGACTCTGGGAAATTTTAAAATAAAATAGAGCAGTAAATACCCTTATTCACCACTGCAAAGTGCCACATTGTGGTGTTTACTAACATAGAGTCCTTCATACCAGCTGCTTCAGAGAATTGAGTAGAGCCTGCGTAACAAGTTGGGGGATTTGCTGACTGTTCTTGCTGAATCAGATGCCATGCAGCAAGAACCTGGGGCTCGTAGCAATCAGGGTTATCTGCAGAGAGAGATTATTTTAGGATGAAAGGTAAGGTTGCATTATAAATTGGGAAGAAGTCTCTACCCCGGCCTGTTAAACTGGAGGTCACAGATTGGCACATACACTGACTTCTCTGATAGCTTTGAAACCTTGGTAAAGCCAAGCTCATTGCAAAACCCTGGATGTGAAGTGTATTTTTTTTTAATAAAAAGTCACAATACCACCTAGCAGCCCTTGACATTTTTACCACCTGGCAATGCAGCGTGTCAGATCTTCAGGAATGTTTGTGTGGGATGTAGTTGAGTCAAAGCTTCTGGGTGCAGTGGATCATTCCAGAGAGAAATAATTCTTCAGTATTAAAACAAGCAAGAATTATAAAGAAAAAGAAAAAAAACCCCTGAAAGAGGAAGTAGAACAGGAAGGCTGGTTTCTGCTTCTGTCCCTGCCTCTGTTTCTTGTAGGGTTAGAGATACAAAGATTCAGCGGCTTCTTACCAGCTTCTGCTGTCCTCAGAGCTGTTACCTAGAGTAACAAGCTGTGAAATAAAGTGCCGTTTCAAAAGTTTGAAAGGCAGCAACCCAAATTTAAAAGAGCAGTGACATTAATTACAATGCAAAGGAGACAAAGGCCCATGGAAGGAAATTTAAACATGGAGAAGGGAGGAGTAAAAAGTTTGCTAGGTGTACCATCACATTACTCCAGTTTTACATGCGTGTGGGTCTGGTGCAGGTTCTGGTCTACACATACCCTTTCTCTGATACTGGATAGGGAGATCTTATGTCTGATGCTGTAGATGTATAAAAGAAACCTCTCTAGCAATCTGTATGGGAACTACCTGGATAACCAAAATGATATTATAACAGCAAGTATAATAACATCATAATGAAATATGATGTGTGCTTCTGTTTTGAACAGAATACTTTGTGCTTTTTATAATTACCCCCAACATGAAAAATTATTAAAAAAAAAAATTATTAAATCTTTTAGTCTTTTAAAATAATAGACTTGGTTTTTATGCAGCTGTCCTTTTCACGTTCAGCTCTTGTCACCGTGATTTCTATAAATGGCCATAGGAAGGGTAAAACATGATAGAAGCAGCAACAAAATAGTTAAGTGCATCATCAAGGAAGCCAACAGCCGTTCCTCCCTCCCTCCCTCCCTTGCTCAAGTAGTCTCTGACTTCCTTTCCCAGCTCTATCATGGCAGGTTGAACAGATCAGTTTGCTCTCACTATGGACAACTGCGTGTAGAGAACAGCTCTCCTGCCCCTGGGGAACTATGTCGATAAAATGGAATAAGTTTAGTGAAATACCCCAGATAACGTTGAATCTGGCAGGACTTCCATACCGGGAGGTAAGAGCTTGCCTGTTGTCTTATGCTGGAACCTGATGTTAAAAAATATACAGGAAAAATGAAGTTGTGTAATATATGAGGCCTTAAGAGAGAGATTGCTTTGTGTCTGGGTTATACAGTCCTGCATGCTATTGGGGCTTGGGGGATTCAGTCAAGTGGTTCCTTTGACCAAACTGGTTGTTAATGTGTGGCTGAAAAGCATTTTTATTTTCACTTGTTTTTTGGCGATCTCTTCAGTAGCTTGTAGTGTAGAAAGAACATTTTATTTCATAGTAACACTTTTTTTGTGCAGTTTCTGTACCAATATGAGCACCTGACATATGAAAGTTGCTGTTTGGCTCACTGAAAGTGGTGCATCGTTTCCTGTTTTTAACTGAAGTATTCTGAACTTTTAAAAGCATTTTTAAAAATGTCCTTAGGATTTTACAAAGAATGCTTTCTTTTATTCCCCAACCTTTAGAAATCCCAAATTGCCCAAGCTAGTCTTTAAAGACCAGATGCATTCGTGGTGTAGTTCTAAAGGTGTTCAGGTCTTCCAGTGTCTAGTTTGGGCCTAAGAAGATCCTGGTGTTCAGTGTCTGAATTCATCCAATTCTGACTGTCAAGCAAGTAGGTTG
The DNA here is from genome assembly GCA_030014935.1 of Caiman crocodilus. Taxonomy (NCBI): domain Eukaryota; kingdom Metazoa; phylum Chordata; order Crocodylia; family Alligatoridae; genus Caiman; species Caiman crocodilus. The sequence goes on from JAGPOW010003364.1 coordinate 12,234,072, forward strand.
TCAAGCTCCCATCCTGTAAGAACTAGTCCACAGCATTTAATTCCTGAACTGAATGCTGCTTGAGTCATCTAGAGCGGTGGATTTTGAATAGGCAGATATAGAGCCTTTCACTAGCAGGTCACAATTTTAGATCAAAGGTTTGGTAGCTGACAGCACTGGGAATGAGCTACAGACAGGAGTGACAGCTTTAAATAGGACTTTCATAGTCTTGTAATGCTCTCTTGCATTTTATGGATGACACTAAGATGTGGGGAGAAGTGGGCGCACAAGAAGGGAGGGACAGGTTGCAGTTGGATCTGGATACGTTACAGAGGTGGGCAAATGAGAACAAGATGGGATTCAATACTGACAAGTGCAAGATGCTGCAGCTGGGGACGAAGATCCAGCAGTACGTCTACAGGCTGCTGTAGGATCCCTTCTTGTCAGCACAGAGGCAGAGAAGGATCTTAGAGTCGCTATTGATTCCAAGATGAACATGGGCTGCCAATGTGAGGACACGGTCAGGAAGGCTAACTGCACCATATTATGCATCCACAGATGCATCTCGAGCAGGTCCAAGGAGGTGATCCAACCCCTCTATATGACACTAGTCAGACCACAGTTGGAGTACTGTGTCCAGTTCTGGGCGCCGCACTTCAGGATGGATGTAGGCAACATGGAGAGGGTCCAGAGGAGGGCCACCCGCATGATCAGGGGTCAGCAAGGCAGGCCCTACGAGGAGAGGCTGAGGGACCTGAATCTGTTCAGCCTCCACAAGAGAAGGCTCAGAGGGGATCTTATGGCCATCTGTAAACTGGCCAAGGAAGACCAGCAGGCAGTGGGAGAGTCCCTGTTCCTCTGAGCACTGCCAGGAGTAACGAGGAATAATGGCCGTAAATTGACAGAGGGTAGATTCAGGCTAGATATCAGGAGGCACTACATCACAGTCAGGGTGGCTAGGAGCTGGAACCAACTTCCAAGGAAAGTGGTGCTCACTTCTACCCTGGGGGTCTTTGAAAGGAGGCTGGATAGACACCTTGCCAGGGTCGTTTGACCCCAGCATCCTTTCCTGTCCAGGGCAGGGGGTCAGACTTGATGATCTGTTCAGGTCCCTGCCTACTATGAAACTATGGATGCTGTAGAAAGAAGGGCTTTTGGGCAGCAGCTGATAATCAGAAGGGGTTCTTTATCAGACGCTGTTGGGATGGATTTGGGTCTTGGCATTGAGCCTTGGGTTCATAGAGAGAAACAGAAATGTTATTATGTTAGTGTTACTAATTAGTCGCATGTGTTATCAAAGGCTCTGAAGTTATTCTCCTGGTGATTGCAGAAGTTGTCACCCCAGCATTAACTACTTCATTGCCATTGTCCAGCTCAGCTGCCAAGCAGCAGGAGGGCTGACTTTTTTATTCGTTTGCTTAGACCTCTGTTGCAAAAATAGTTAGTCCCAGGCATGTTGCGTGCAGTTAACAAAGTGCAAATAAAAGCCACCAAAATCCATTCTAATTTCACTTCAGGCTTGGTTGTGATTTCTTTGTCACAAGACCTTATGGCTGCAGTCATCAATTGAAATTTAAAAAAAAAGGGGCATGATATAAGAATAGTTAATTTGGTAAGTGCTAGTGTTGGGGGCGGGTATTGTTCAGAGTTGGAATTTGTGAGTGAGGAAGCAGAGCAGGGACTAGGAGCTAAAACTCCAGTGCTTGCTGTCCTGTATTTAAAAGGACTTCAAGGCACATAGGAAACCAGTGAGTCTCACTTCCTTTATTTTTCAGTATCTTCGTATCTAAGGGTTTTCAACCAGATCATGAGTGATATGAGAATCTTTGTGTCTTCTGTGACATAGCTTTTGAGTTACCAATTAACCTGTAAAATTGGTGTCAGGTTTTAAATCGATATTTTAGAGGAGTGTGACCTTACTGATGTTGAATGTTATCTTCAGGGTAGGGAGGAGAGACGTTTTTTTTTTCTGGCGCGGTTGGCTTTGCTAATCAGCCTGCCAAAAACTACCAACCCTCAGAGGTTATGCCTTTCCTCTCCAAGCGGAGAGCAACTACAGGGACTTTTTCTAGCTTAGCCAGTCTCTTGTCTGTCTTCGCTGTCTCTGGTTAACAGTGGAGCCACACTGAAGATAGCACCAGGGATGACTCAGAGAACATTTAACCAGTGTCTAGTATAGCAAGTTACTTGTTGTGCTGTGGATAAAAAAAATTGTGAAAAACATTTCTCAACAGTTCTTTGCAGGCAATTGCATGACATGGTAACCATTGAGGTAAGTGACGCCAAGTTAGAAGGGAAACCAGAGGCCTCTAAGCCAGCTTTATGTCCTATAGCACACTCTGTAAACACAAGGTGTTTATAAAGTCCTTGTGCAACTTTAATTACTTTAGATATACACATAATAGAAGCAAACTGTGAACGGCAATTGAAAGCAAAATTCATTAAATTTTTTAGCATAGTGTAAGCTTTCTGTGAGTTGGGAAATCTGATTGAACGATGCATCATGAAAGATGGCGGTTATGGTGAAGTCTAGAAATTTGAGCTGTGCTGTCTTAAAACCTGATGAATTCTGCTTTTAGTCGCTGTTTATAGTTTGCTTCTATCATGTGTACATCCAAAGTTATTAAAGTTTAAAGCTGCGCAAGGACTTTATAAATACTCAGTATAGTTCTGTTTCTCAATTTAAGATGAAATTGCAAAATGTAAGTCCTGTACAAGGGCCTTACAAGTTTGGTGCGTGTAGAAACTCTTGATTTAGTTATCCTGTAGTTTGTTGAAAGTTGTGCAGAACTTTGTTTTCCCCAGTTACTATTGAGTTATGATCAGGGCCAAAGTATTTGCCTGAAGCCAGAAATGAAAAGAAACACAAATGTTTGGAGAAGAAACCTCCGGTCTTGAGCAGCTGTACTTGTAAAATGCCGGTGTAGCATGATAATTCCTTTCTGTGTAAGCCATAGATTTGGTTCCTAACCGAAGCTTGGAAAGACCTATGATTACATATGAAGGTGTTCATGGGTCAGTAGAGCTGTGGCACTGAGGGCAAACAATATTGTCTTCGACAAAGTAACAAAGAGCTGCCTCGTTTTTCTTTGGCAGGAAAAAGAGAAAGATAAGGAGAAGATTAAAGAGAAAGAGAAAGATTCCAAGGAGAAAGAAAAAGACAAGAAGTTGTTAAATGGGCACCTCTTCAACACAACCCCTGTTGTGGGTCCCATCACCTGTCACCACTGCATGAAACCTTTCAACAAGGAATCGTACCTCTGTGCAAGTAAGTGGTTTTGCCTTTGTGTTGCACTGCAGGGAGAAAATTTGTCATCTGTCAGGATGGCTTATGGTTGATTTTCTTCTTTATTTAGCCCTTCACTTTGAGAATTTTAACACTTGATGAAAGGAGAACTAAATAGGGTTTCCATGCATCAGTTAGTTTGTTTTTTATATCTCAAGTAGCTTGGATTCAAATAAACTAAAATGAAATTGAACTCAACTTTCAACCTAGTTTGCGACTAAGGATTGGCTCAGTTCAGAGGTATAATGTGATCTGGTGTGTTCATTCAGGCTCAGCTTGGTTGCAGCAAATTAGGACTGAAAGATGCTCCTGAAGCTGTGTAAAGGCTTAGGACTAAAGTACCTTGGTCTCAGCTTTGCATTTCCACTGCAGGGAGAAAAAGTGTTCAGTCCCATGTATACTTAGACTGCTGCGTTAGCTCCAGCAGATGCTGGCTCCGTGTTTCAGTGAGCTCTTGGAGGGACAGTGCTGCAGTCTGAAATGAGCATGCCCTCTTTGTGTTCCTGTGCACGTGCACGTGCGCGATGATGAGACTTCACGTCAGATCAGATATCAGCCGTAGTTCTTTTCAGGATTACCAGCAGGAGTAAATCTTATCTCTTGAAAGGTGAGAGGAGTTGTCTCAATTGTTGTAGCATCTTTCCATGCTTTCAGGTGCTTTTGATAAGGTGTGGGGGCTAGGCTTTCAGAAACCTGACTCTGGTTTTGTTATCAAGTCAGGCAGAAATATGGCTGGTTTGGGGCAGAAAAAGGGCAAGTGCGTTCTCTGGTCCCCAGTCTATAGTGGCTGTTAGCTTAGATTAACAGTGTCTCAGAGGAAAATATTAGCCATTTGACATTGAAAAGACTGTGTGAGTGATAGATAATTATGGATGCATGTATGTGTGGGGAGCATTAGTGAGGAAAGTGTGCAAGTTTACACTGTTATCACTGAGGACTTAAGCAGTGCTCAGGATATGTTATGTAGCATAGACAGCAAACTGGGCACTGGCTGGGAGACTGTTTCCTGTTAAAATGAGCCTGGGCATCTTGCTCTTGCTTCTGTTGAACAGTTATTCATATGACAAAGTAGTGCATGTCATTGATAAGGCTGGAAGATCAAGCTCAGCAGAGACCAGAGAACTGGGGGTGCTTTAGAGTATTGAGTGCAGAGCTGCAAGATGGGTAAAGAGCTGCACAGCAATGCTTTCTCCACTCCCGCCTGGCACTTTCAGTCCTTAGTATCTAATCCATGATGGTTTCCATACCCAAACTTAACTAGTACAGAGTATTTGCAAGTACCTCTTCCAGTTAGAAGTGGAGGTCACTTTCTCACTTCAGTGCTTGGATCCTGAATAGTTTATGGATTATGCACGTTCTGCACGTTCTGCCTTCCCATTTGGGGAGAGTTCTCCAGCCCCGAGCTATTGTAAAGCAAAGGGCTGTGAATGGTCTGTTGTGCTGCAGGGTGGGAGCTACTGCTGTTTGCAGCCTTCTGCCATCTAGCAAGAAGGATAAGGATGATCAGCTTCAACAGACAACCAGTGTCCACAGCTGTTATGGAGAGAGGCAGAAAGGACAATAGCCAGTTTGTGTCCCCAGAGTCGGAGGCAGCGTTGGAGTTTCCTGAAGGAGAAGGGACTGCAGCAAGATTGTTTGCATGAAGCAGTCTGACAGGAAGTGGAAAATGTTAATAATTACGGACTCTTAAATGTGTTCTCTCTCTTCCCTGTTTACTTTTTTTGGGGGGGAAAAAAAATCTTCTCAATCCACTTAAGAAACCACATGTCTCTGTGTTTAACTTTCTTTACATCCCAGTGAACTTCAGTTTTTTTCTAAATACCTTTTGGTAATGAAGAGCCAGCAGCTTTTGGGCTTGCCAAGCTGGGGATTCACTTACCAAGCCTCTCTATTTAGCACTGTTCAAGATGCGCATTGGTTTGTGACATTTTCTTTCACTTCATGCTTGAAGCTACACAAAGATTTAAAGGGTTAAAAGACATGCACGCAGTGTAGGGACTTTTCACCATACTCCAGCGCCTAGACTGCTGTCCTCATGGCGATAGACACAAGAAGAAGTCAATTATAATCATAAAGACACCATATAATACTTATGCTGAACAACAACAGCTGCATCTCTGCAATCACCCACTTAACGATATCCAGGGACCTGGGGGAGAGCTTTCAGGGATCCCAGTGCCAGACTCCCACATGTGTTTGTTGAAAGCTGGGAACCAGAATATTCTTTTCCTTTCCTATACATGCGTGTGACCTCTCTAACTTGCACCTTATGAATGGATGTACTTCTAGGGAAAAAGTAGATGTTACCCTATGAGAGAGCCACTCACTGTAGCTGCATAAGATGCTGCAACAAATTTATAAGAGTATGCTAGACTGCTCTAATTTAGCTAGTCTATAAAGCTGCAAAGCTGCCCTTTCTTCTGCTTGTATATAATTCAGCTATATTTGGAAGAGTCACTGCAAAAATTACAGGAGCATGCAGTATGCATTGGCCCTCTCCATAAGGTGGAATCAGAAGGAAAGACAACCAAGCGCTGTTTGCTTCAATGTCCGGCATCAAATCAGAGCCCTGTGGGTTGCAGGAAGAGGGGGTGCCTTGCCTTTAGTGTTGGAAACCCATGCAGCTCACCAGTGAGAGGGAGTGCGTTGTGTGGGAAAAGGGATGCATCTCATCAGGGTGCAAACCGTTCAAGCCAAGTGGCAGTCTAATTTGTGAAGCAAACAGGAAGGTGGTCATAATGGAGGTGGCAGTTGCAGCTCCTAGATAAAGCCGAGTTGAGCTCTGCACTTACAGCAGATACCCAGCCCACATTTCAAACGGCTGCTCTGAATTGTTGCCCGGATGCTTCAGCACTGTTTTGTGGCTTCCCCCATTGTTTCATTCCTCCTTTGTGAGACAAATCCTTTGGCACGTGCCCAGGGGCTGGGGGAGGGCATGAGGGGCTGGGGGAGGTTCATATTTCACCGGAGTATGAGTGCCACTCGTACTCCATCCTGCTGTATAGCAGAGGCTTCCAGGCACTTTCTGTATCTCAGAAATGAAACCTATATCGGCATAATCTAGGATCTGGAACACTGAGAAGTGGTGCAAGCACCTACTCTGGACTCTTTCAAAAAAACAGGTGGATATCTCTCTTGCTGGGGTCGCTTGATCCCAGCTGACTTTCTTCCTGTGGCAGGGGGGGCTGGACACGATGATCTCATGAGGTCCCTTCCAGCCTCTACTGTCTATGAAATCTATAATGTTATATTCAAAAGGTCAAAGGTCCTTCAAAGTCCAGGGACCCTTAGGGTTAGCACAGTTGAGGTGCTCCAGGTTGAGAAGCTAATAAGGAGCCCCACAGTCTTCGACTCCCCCACCTGAATGACAGGTACAGCTGGGTCAGCTGGCTGAACTTCAGCACAAACCTGGCATGGGGCTCAAGCTGAAGCCTCTAGAGCAGCAGCAAAATATCTTAGCCTTATGCCCAAGACTTTCGTGATTCACATCCTTTTTGAGAATGAGCAGCAGTCACGATATTTGCGTCAGCTGGCCATAGCTGGTGGTTATTGCTTCAGCTGGCCATGACTTCCTGCAGCATTGGTCAACATTTTCACAGACATGTCACCACTGTGACTTTTTGTCATCTCTACGACTGTGGTTTTAAAAAAATAAATAAATTGAGAGGTTTGGGTCCTATTAAGTCAATGGATTTATGAACCGTTGAGATTATTTTTCCACCTGAGTAGTTCAAATTATTAAACGCTGCAAGAATTAACACGATCCTTTTTATAATTGGAGACACTGCAGGTGTATTGAAAGGTCACTGTTGAGTAACGCTGGCATTTCTCTGTAATTTAGAATGCCAGCTGGAGCAAAGCAGAACTTCTTTCTTCCCTAATTATTATTAATGGTTTGGTTAATGGAGGGAAAAGTTGAAGGCTAGGGCTGGAACTATTTTTGGAAGCAATATTGTTGAAATCAGAATTTCCATATAAAATATGATGGTGGGGTTTTTGCATCAGTTAAAGCCAACACATTAGTGCTGTCTGGCCAGCTCCTTGGTCCTATCTTGACATAAGCACTTTATTTTTTTTATAGCAGATCCAGCTGAGGAAGTGACACTTGGCTGTAGATGAAGTGTAGATTAGGGTTTGAGGGTCAGGTCCTGAAACAAAATTGAGGCTTGAGTTTGAATTCAAATAGCACTGGTATCTCTCAAGTGGTTGTCAAATGATTTTTGCTTCAGATACCTGAAATCTTTTGAATGCAGTTGATAATGCATCAGAGCCTTCTGTCTTCTCAAAGGGTGGAAAAATCACAATATTATCCATTACTGTAGGCCAGGCCAGGAAAAGAGGGAATTCTTCACTCTTCTGTAACATCCCAGCACTCACTAAATGTGGGTCTCACCGGTTGAGTGGTGAGATTAGGTATCCTTGGTCTTTTGTGGCTGCAAGGGTTGATGGCAAATATTATTAAAATTACAAGCAAAGGAGAGTATATGTAGTGGTCTGTGGGGGGAGGGTTAGGACCTTATTTAAAAAGCATTTAGGTTTTCTAAAGAATTTGCTTGTGTTTAAATCTGTCCCCATTTCTGCCTGCCTCTGGTTATAAGCTTTTAATCATGTCTACACATGTTAATTGGCTTCTGAGTCTGCCCCTCCCCCTTTCCATCCCTCTGTTATTTGTCATGGGAAGCATAACAGGCATCTTTGTATCTTTTGGGACTCTGCCTGCCTTAGATGTTTTACACAGATCTTGCAAAAAAAAAACCACCCCAAACCATACAGGATTTTGTCAATGATTGATGCCATTATGTGGCCTAATTATTATGGAGCAGGGCTTTTAGTAATACGTAGAATTTCTTCCTGTTTATGACCAGAAGTCAAACTCCGGAAGTATTCAAAGTCTCAATTAGAAATGTAAATGGTGTTCAGTGGACAAATGAACAGAAATGAAATGATGTTCTGACCTGGCTTGTTGTGTATGCTTTTCCCATTTTGCAGACTGCAATGCAATTGTTCACAAAGGCTGCAAGGAGAGCCTGGCTTCCTGTGCAAAGGTCAAAATGAAGGTAAGAGGTGTCATGTTATCTGCTGAATGGGAGGGCTATGTTAAAATGCAGGTATGGAGCGTCTCCCCTGCTAGTCCCAGGAATTTCCAGTTTGCTGGGCAGAAACTTCAGTACCTAGCATTACGGGGATGGATTTCCCTAGGCTCTCCTAAAAGTTATAATCGTTATCCAGAGTGAGAGCTGACGTGTAAATGGGAAAAGTCTTAAGGCGGTTTGAGGGATCTGCACAAAGGGTGAGGGTAAGGATTGAGATGCGGAGCCAAGCAAAGATGTAGGTGGGTATGCCATCTCCCTCTGGTGTGGTCTCCAGAAATAGTGATGTTCTGCTAGTGCTGTCGTTCCTGTGGGTGCCTGAGTGGCAGATGTCTGGTGCAGAGCTAAAGGATCCAGCGATGCTGATGAATTCCACCTGGTAGAATATCTATTTTGGGAGGGGGAGAGCTAATTTGTAATAACTTTTAGAAGATGCACACACAAGTCCATGCTCATTAAAAGAGCATTAATGTTACAAAGTGAGGGGCTCGAGAATTTGGAAATGCCAGGGTTCCTGTGGTCTGTCCAATCTTAATTTTCTCATCTTGAATATATGAGTTATAACAGTCCTTTACAGTTGCACACATCTTTAAAAATCACTGTGTCTGTGTTCTGGTTGGATGGCGCTCAATGAGTGAATGAATGCCACATAGCCAAAGTGGATGCATTTTTGTAGGACCTCTGCCTCGTTTGTTCTAGAAATAACGTAGTGAATGAGGCATGGGATTGTAGGAAGAGAACAGATTGTTTCAAGCTACGTTAAGTTATATGGGGTACCTATACATAAGCAATGAGGCTGCTCCAACACACTGTAATTACAGCACATCAGAACAAACTCGATTAATCGAGTCTGCTGGAGCGTGGTGGTTAATTACCGTGCTCCAGCAGCCTCCACTGTCTCCTGCATCAGCATCTCCATGTTTAAAAATGGCCATTTTAAGGCACGTGGATGCTGATACACAAGACGCTTCAGGTGCTGGGCTTTTCCAGTGTGGTCACTGCCTTTCTCCAGAATACAGATGTGGAGCACCTTCTGCACAAGGCCTTCCCTGTAACGGGTCCTCCCCAGCCAGAGGAACAGTAGGGCTGCTGGTACAGGCACTGAGAGCAGGAAGACTGGGAAAGCTGTGACTTGTTTGCTCTCAACACTCTTCAGGCTGGTGAACAGTCAGCCTGGAGAAAGAGGTAGCAGGCCGTCTGGAGTGCATCAGGGTGAAAAGCAGGGCTTAGAAGGGATGAGCAGGGAAATAAAATAAAACAATACGCTGATCACATAAGGGATCACAGTCTGACTGCCATTGAATGAAGCAGAGATCTTTGGGAAATAGTAGTGTGTGATGGTGTAGTTAAAGACAGAAGTATAACACACATCTAGTGGGGCACATTCCCCCTTAATTGTGGCATTTCTTAACTGGAGTGCTTGATTTTGCTGCTTAGAGTTTCTTTTAAAATAGTGGTTTGTGCACTATATAACGGTTCTTGATGAATATTGTTGTCCAATATACAGACAGCCTTTACCCCCAAGCTCATCAGCCTACCATGCTTTTCTCATTTAAGTTTTTCATCTCTTTTTTTTTTTTTAAACAAGTGAGCTGTGGTTGGGGGGGAAGTCTCACTTTTGTGTTATGATTAGAGTTAAAAAAATAATAACCCTGTCTGTTATGTATAATGCCACCGCCATGAATTTTTAATAGACTTTAATAATCTTGCCGTATCAGCCCTTCCTTTTGTTTTCTTTCCTTTGTGTTGCAAGTGCTTCTCTGCCTGTCATTATGTACAGTGCAATGACTTAGATTTCACCCCCAAGCTAACAGCAATGCCATATGCCCATGCCCAGTGTGCCGTGTCCAAACTCTAAGCCGTTCTGAGAAAATTCAGATCTTGGTAGCTGTATAATGAAAACTAAAAAGTATCTATAGATAAGAAAAGGCCTCTACTCCTGTTAAGTGAGGAAATTAAGTCTATTTTCTTTTTCTTTCAGCCACAAAAAGGGATGCTGCAGGCACATGATACCTCATCATTACCCGCAGTAATTATGAGAAACAAACGTAAGCCTTTCCTTCTCTCTTTTTCCCTAATGTTCCTCCTTAAAAGCTGCCAATTTTTTATCATTATCTTTAATTATTGTGATCAAGCAATCTTGCACAGTTTAGTATGAGGAAAAACATTTTATGATTCCAGGAATAGTTATCTATTCTGTGCACAGAAAACAGCACTCAGGATTTTAGAAGTGGTGACTGTAATGAGCAAATGGCTTATACTTTTCTGTGTTATCTGTATAATCTTAAGTTGATTTAAGGCTGTGATGAAGTGTTGGAGGTGCGGTGCTTTCTAGTCATCCAGTTCTATTTAGTTGATTTGGAGAAGCTGGAATCTAGTCATGGCTGCTCAACTGAGAATGTCCCTGGGTTAGTGAGTTCTTAACTGGATCAGAGGCATCGTAGTTGTTGTGTGAGCCAACTAATATCTGACCATAGTGGAAGGGGAAAATTAAGGATGGAGCAAAGCAGCAGAACTCTGCAACTGTTTAAGTGGTGTAGGGACAATATCCACTCAGGTATAATTTTAAAATAGCCCATAGGCTCCTCTGACTCGCATTGAAGCTAACATCATTCAAAACAAGAATGGCTGCCAATAACGTCTTGATACTGGAAAGAGTGAGCATTAGTGTTTTGTTAGTGTAGCTTGCTAGGTTATTCAGGACCAAAGAAAATGTATAAAACAATGGTTAAACTGAGTGTTTTATTCAAAGGCCAAGTTAAAATGAATAGGATCATTCCAAACTGTGCCATCGGAAGGAGCTGTTCCTTGTTGCTACTGCCAGGCAGAGCAGCAGCACCCCACTAAGCACCAGAAAAGCTGAACAGGGAGAAAAAGAAATGGAATATAGGAATGAGGAAAGGTGTCTGAGGATGTACCCAAGTCCTTCAGCATAACTGGAGTGAGGATGACACAGGATGGCTATTTCTGTCTGTGCAAGCAGAAATTCAAAGAACCCACCCTGAGAGAGTTCAGAGCACATCAGGGGTGAGAAGAGCTGTGCACTCAAGGAAGCGCAGGTCGTGTTGCTCATTCAGTTGAACTGAATAAAGTCCTCCACTTCCCAAGAGAGTGGTTAAGGGCTTGTGTATTCTACCCAGCTCTCTGTCAGGCCACGGGTAGCACAGGCAGAACAGGGAAGAGTTCAAAGGTCTTCCTGTGTCCCTTTTGGAAAGCACTGGTGATCTGTGTAGTAACACTGTGGTCACTACTTCCCTGCATAGGGATATGAAGAAACAAACTGGTTCAGAAAAAATAATGGCTGGCAGTGCATCATCTTTTTTTCATTTTCTTTCCCCAGTATCACATTATAATTTAATTATACTCAAGTGTTTTCTTTCTCAAGAGGCTGGAACCAATACAAACCATCTTGCCACGCCGTGTAGGCGCCATACTTTTCCAAAGATATTGGTGGGGGGGGGTAGGAGGGAGGAAGTTGTAACAAGTGGCCACCTCGGGGCTGGTCGACTTGGTCTGCCCGCTTGTTTTTGGACTAACCGCCCTCCTACCTTGCCTGCTACGCCTTTGGTGAAACATTTGAAAGTTGATAACAAGGCAGGAAGCTGCCCATTTACTTGCCCTGATGCCAAGGGTCTATACATGGCTCCGACCTCCTCTTATACCGTATCTCATGCCTCACAGAGGGCATCCGTGGCCTAACACCCAGCCTAAATTTGCATGGCCTAATACCCAACATATAATCCTGTGCCCTCACCCTGGGATCTGTGCTGCAGTGCCTCACACTGGAGCTCTCACTCCGATGTCCTCTCACTGGGGTCACAATCGCACTCATTTGGGGCTCCCAGACCCTCCCTTTTCCTTGGGCTCCCTGCCTGGTTTGGGACCTTTTTGGTCCCCTCACACCCCCCACACTGGGGTCTTAATCCCCTTGCCCGACACTGGGCCTCAATCCCCTTGCTCTTGGAGCATCACGCCTAGCTCCTTGTTAGGGCTCAGAATCCCACCCCCCTTGGAGCCTCACACCTGGCTCCTTTTATATGCTTCACTATGGACCTGAGCCATCAAGGCCCTTCATGACCTGGACCCAGCCTCAAGCTCCACATGGTTAACCTGGGCCCTTGCTTTGTCTTCAGGGTGTGCTCCCCTAGCCTTTCCTCTCCACGGGGTAACCTGCAAGGCAGCGGGGGTGAGACTTTCTGGCACCCCATACTCACCCTTCACTGGAGCGGCATAAGTGTGGCATTTCTTGGAGACTGCCCCACCACACCATCCATCCCCAGCAAGGTGTAGCTTTAGGTCGTGTCCCAGGAGCCACCACCTTCCCCGTAGCGTTTTCCCTGTCCCTCCAAGATGTTGCACGATCAGCAGCTCCAGCTGGGTGATGTTCTCCCCTCGGCTGCTAGAAGCAAACTGTGGGCTCCATGGCTCAGGGCCCCATTCCCAATCAGGTGACTGTGTCTGGTTGGGAGTGCAGCCACCTGCAGGCTGCTCTGCTGCTCCCATGCCCCTGTGACTAACAGAGCACAACTTGTGCTTGCTTACAGAAGTCTAACCCTAAAATTGTACTTCAGCAAAATTGTCAAAGTGAATGGAAAAGTTACCTTGATTAGGATTTCTTAATGGATCTTACGTTAAAATTGGTTTGAAGGGAGATCAGATTTCAGCATAGCTGGGAATCTGCTCCTAAAAGCGGGGATTCCCAAACTGGTCTGAGTACTCCTGGGGGTATGCAAGATGTGTCTGGTGGGTACTCGGGAGAAATTGGGTAATAGCAGATTTAATTTTCATTATAATAATACCTAGCATTTAGGGGGTTAAAATGTAAAATGTATGCTGGTAGGGGCATGCAGGCAGCTGGAAAATCTGGATGAGGGTATGCAAGACGAAACCATTTGGGAACTCTTCCATAGAGGAAGTGCATTGTACAAAGCAATTTGGTTGAATCGTCTTGTTATGCTTAGCAAGGAGATGGGATGGCATCTAATCAGAAATCTGACTTTTCTCCTCTAGCCTCGCAACCTAAGGAGCGCCCCCGCTCTGCAATACTTGCCCCTGATGAAAACACCGTCACCTCACTATTCAATAACAGGAGATCACAACAGAGCACAGCACTTTCAAAAAGCATCTCGATACAGAACATTGCTGGGTAAGGGTTTTTGTCTCACCATGAAAAAGTACAGCAACTGCACTGTGAGCATAGCGAAAGCTGTACATTATTTCCTGTTTTTTTTAAGAATAATCTGTGTGCGCATTTCCGTATATATAGTTTTAAAAGATGTTTTCCTATACAGAAATACAAGTCTTACATTGAGCATGCTTAAAAGGAATAAGACACTGTGAGAAACATAACTTAGATTTCCTGTGTACTGTGAGTTTGTTTTCTACAGTTTGCAAGTTATGGATCCATTCAGACCCCATGATAATAAGAGCTCTGTTACCCACGCTATCATTATACATACAGAAGATTGATAAAGAGGAAGCATGTCTACAAAAAAAATTCTCATTTCCATTTTTTTTTAACACCGGAGATTTTAAAATACACTCTGGGATGTGTATTTGTAGAGGTGTGAAAGGGAATATCAAAAGGCTCAATCTGGGAAGGGAAAAAATTAGCTACAAGTTTAATTTCATATCCAAATCTTTAGATGGAATGTATTCAGCTAGACATTTGCTTGCATAGGCTCCCTTGGGAAATTTCCAATCTTTCTTAGCATCACTGGAAATGGAAAAACAGTAACTTGAACAGCATTTCATACTATGTTTTGGCTGTAATCCTATCCCAGCTAGAATAAGGAACTGGGTGGCAATACAAATAGGGAAAAATACTTCAAAGATTTGCTATATGTTTTTAGGAAATGCCCAGTTCGGTTAGAATTTGAGGTGATCTACTTTGCTGAACCCTAATTTGTTGTTATTAGCAATAAACGTACATAACAACACTACATGCATTCAGTACCTACACTTGTGCATAACTGGACAACATTTATGGCAACTTGCAGGACAATTGCCTGGCTGTCAAGAGTCCTGACCAGTCTTCTGTTTTCTTTTTGTCTGCAGAGTTGGTAGCGAGGAAAGCTGCTTAGATAATTGGAAATACCTGTCTCAGTCAACAGACTCTTTACATAAAATCAGCCGAGTGAATGAATCCACAGAGTCACTCGTTGATGAGGGTAAGAAATCCCAATGGTATTCAGATAAACAGAAAAGCATCATCAGCATGTGGAAGGTCTCAGTGTTACTTGCTAGAAATGCAAAATCCATTAAATGCATTTTGAAATCAGTTTTCTTTGATGGAAAGTTAAAGCCTTTATTTCCTTTTACTTTAGAAAATGTAGACAATAAAATAAAACATGGGCCTATTTAGTAATTTATTTATAAAAGAGACCATTTTAGCACGTTCTAATTGGGAGCGGGGGTGGGGGGGAGGAGGGAGACACAAAGGGTTTCATTTACATTTCGGTGACTTGGCTCTTTATAGTCTAGGAGTGGATCTTTCCTCTCTAGTCTTCTTTCATAGTTCTGCTTTTCTGGTCCATTCATCTACCTGCCTTACACACTTTACATTTTTTCTTGTCAGTATGTTCCAAAGAGAGTTTAATTTGTCCTTTTTTAGTTAAAATAATGAACCTAATGTAACCCAAACTAAGAAAAGAGGTTAACTTTTAAGCAGAGAGTTTTCTAAGTTATAATTTAGTTTTTAAACAACTCATGTGGGAGCTGACACTGAGCAGCAAAATACAGGATGGACTTAACTCAGGAGAAACCAAACAAGAGACTTCGGTGGCAGGGAAATTTTCCAGCTGCCTTGAATTCTTGCATATTTTGTTCCAGGCACAAATGCCTGGTTTCTTTGGAAATAGGTTGCTACTGATGCATATAATCTTCCACTCTAAGCCCATGGTTTTCTTAGCTTCAAACTACAGGCTTTACAAATCTCTCCTTAACAGTTCTGTTAGTTTACTGGTATAAACAAAGGAGGACAAATAGCACTTTAATTATTATGCAATTATGTAGAAAATACAGCTATTTTTTTTCTAGTCTTTAAGCTACAGTTCAGTCTACCTGGTAATTGTGGACTTGCATTGTGCAACTACCATGCAACCTAGAAAAGTACTTTTCCTTATCAAACTTATGGAGTACAGTTCCACACAATTATCTCCATGCCAGTAGTCAGAAATGTGTATGATGTTCACAGCACTCAGGACAAAACCTAAAACTGAATACCTAGTAGAAATTTCAAATAGGGCTAGTCATCTGTGTCTTCATAACCTAGTTATGTTGCGTTTATGCAGGTACAGACATGAATGAAGGACAGCTGATGGGGGACTTTGAGTTAGATTCCAAGCAGTTGGAGGCAGAGTCGTGGAGTCAAGTAGTGGACAGCAAGTTCCTACGTCAGCAAAAGAAAGATGTTGTCAAACGGCAAGACGTCATTTATGGTGAGACATGCAGTCATTATAAGAGACTTTGTTTGACTGCAGGAACCTTCTGTTTTGGAACAGCTATTTTGGTATTGTTTTTTTCAGTTCAAGAATAATTTGGACACTAACTTGATGAACATGTTTGACACTTCATGAGATCCAGAATTGGCTGGAAATGAAGTTCTCCAGTGTCCTTTTGTAAACTTTAGCCACCTATCTCTCACTCGCGTTGAACGGTGTAAACAAACTGTGTTCCCCAGTTTCTGTTGCACACCTTTACACTCGGTTACCGGTGTGTTAAGAGTAGTTACTTGTATTTGTTTTTTCACCATCTTGATACAAGAATCCTAATGTCTTGCACACAATCAGATCGTTGCGGTGTTTGTTACTGTTATCTGTCCCTCTGCAGTGTTCAGATTCTGTTAGCAATATAGATATTCCCAGAAATAAAGAGCAGAGATAGATGACTGGCTCCAAGCTATGCCATAAGTAAAATTCATATATTCACATCTGAAAATTCCTGACATTTGTAAAAGAATTTTCAGAAATGTTCTTGGTCAACTGCTAGCCTCAAGCACTTAGCAGCCGATTTTCTAGTGATCTGTCAGTCATCTTCTTGGAGAAGATCATCGAGGAGCACATCTGTGATGGGCCAGCAGCAGGGGTGATGCTGAGGGGCAACCAGCACGGTTTCATTAGGGGCAGGTCATGTCAGACTAACCTGATTGCCTTTTACAATCAGGTCACAAAAGCATTGGATGCAGGTGTTGCCATGGATGTCATCTTTCTGAACTTCAGCAAGGCCTTTGACACTGTCTTTCACCCCATCCTCCCTAAAAAACTAGGCAACTGTGGCATCGATGCCTGTACGGTCAGATGGATTGCTAATTGGCTGAAGGGTCATACTCAGAGGGTGCTGGTGAACGGGTCATATTTGACCTGGAAGGGAGGGGGCAGTGGAGTCCCCCAGGACTCGGTCCTTGGGTCCGCACTGTTCAATTTCTTTATCAGCGATTTGGATGACGGGGTGAAAAGCAACCTGTTCAAATTCTCTGATGATACTAAAATCTGGGGTGAGGTGGGCACGCTAGCAGGGAGGGAAAGACTGCAGGAAGACCTGGATAGGTTGCAAGGGTGGGCTGACAAAAACAGGATGCGTTTCAATACGGACAAGTGCAGGGTGCTGCACTTAGGCAGTAGTAACTGGCAACACGCTTATAAGCTGGGAAACTTCCTTCTTGAGAGCACGGAGGCAGAAAGGGATCTTAGAGTCATTATTGACTCCAAGATGAACATGGGCCAACAATGCGAGGACACGGTTGGCAGGGCTAACCAGACCCTATCGTGCATCCACAGGTGCATCACAAGTAGGGCCAAGGAGGTGATCCTCCCCCCTACACGACACTGGTCAGGCTGCAGCTGGAGTACTGTGTCCAGTTCTGGGCATCCCACTTCAAGAGGGATGTGGACAACATTGAGAGGGTCCAGAGGAGGGCCACCCACATGATCTGGGGACAGCAAGGCAGACCCTACAATGAGAGGCTACGGGACCTGAACCTGTTCAGCCTTCACAAGAGAAGGCTGAGGGGGGACCTTGTGAC
>JAGPOW010003364.1:12251548-12272512 GCA_030014935.1 Caiman crocodilus
ATGATCTGGGGACAGCAAGGCAGACCCTACAATGAGAGGCTACGGGACCTGAACCTGTTCAGCCTTCACAAGAGAAGGCTGAGGGGGGACCTTGTGACCATCTGTAAACTCACTAGAGGGAACCAGAAGGGTTTGGGGGAGACCTTGTTTCCCCTAGCACCCCCAGATAACAAGAAATAACAGCCACAAGTTGTTGGAGAGTAGGTTCAGATTAGACATCTGTAGGAACTATTTCACAGTCAGGGCGGCTAGGATCTGGAACCAACTTCTAAGGGAAGTGGTGCTGGCTCCTACTCTGGGGGTCTTTAAGAAGCGGCTTTATGCCTACCTGACTGGGGTCACTTGAGCCCAGTTTCTCTCCTGCCCAGGCAGGGGTTGGACTTGAAGATCTACAAGGTCCCTTCCGACCCTACATCTGTGATTCTATGATCAATCCGTCTCCTTATTGGTCATATTCTGTTATATCTCTATGGGCCAGGACACACAACATGTTTCTACCACTCTGATTGACCTTTAAACCAATGTTAACAAGCAATAGACAGGTGATATAAACTCCTAAAAGAATCAGGAGTAAAACTACTCTAATGTAAATTATGCAGGGATAGTCGTGAACACATCCACAACTTACCCCAGAGTAGCCATTTACTGAGTGCAAATAGGTTATAACTGGCTCCCCTGCCACCTAGTGATGAGGTATGGTAGTGGCAGCCTACGGTCTGCTATTTTAGGATAAGCTTATGCATTGTCCCTTCCCTATCCTTGTGCAGTTTACATTCATGTGCAAAACAGATGCACCAATGTAAATAGCTCGTGTCCAAGCCCTGATGTGATGAACCATGGTATCCTGTGCTCTTTAAAAATAAAATATGGTTTACACTACTACTCTATGCAGTACCTAGTAAGAGAGGCCAAAACAGTCCAGCTACAGTGTGTTGGAGCCCAGTTTCCTGTCCTGACTGCATTGTAAGGGGAGTTTTTTTTCCTGAGTTCACATGTGTACGTACGTCCTTTCAGTATGAGTAATATCAGAATAGGTAATATCAGAATAGGGTAATATCATTACTACTCTATGCAGTACCTAGTAAGAGAGGCCAAAACAGTCCAGCTACAGTGTGTTGGAGCAGTTTCAGTTCCTGTCCTGACTGCATTGTAAGCGGAGTTTTTTTCCTGAGTTCACATGCGTACGTCCTTTCAGTACGAGTAATATCAGAATAGGGTAATATCATTACTACTCTATGCAGTACCTAGTAAGAGAGGACGAAACAGTCCAGCTACAGTGTGTTGGAGTCCAGTATCCTGTCCTGACTGCATTGTGGAGTTTTTTTTTCCTGAGTTCACATGTGTATGTCCTTTCAGTACGAGTAATATCGGAATATGTCCTATGGCACTTAAGTGAACTTAATTCATCAAAAAGATTCCTTCTAACCAGCTTACTTTGACAATGGCATTTCCTTGGCTTTGCAATGTGCTATGGGTAGTACAGCACTCTAGAAGATACTAATAGTGCAGTGCATCATGATGGCACCTCACATGCTTCTTTTGTTGGTCCTGTCCCCATCCTATTCAGAACTGATGCAAACAGAGATGCATCATGTCCGAACGCTGAAGATCATGAGTGACGTCTACAGCAGGGGAATAATGCAGGAACTGCAGTTTGAACAGCAAACGGTAGAAAAGATCTTTCCGTGCCTGGATGACTTGCTGAACATCCACAACCAGTTCTTCCAGCGAATTCTGGAGAGGAAGAAAGAGTCCCTGGCAGACAAAAGTGAAAAGAACTTTGTCATCAAGAGGATAGGAGATATCCTGGTGAATCAGGTACGTGATGAAAAACACCTGCGTGTCCTGAGTATGGAGCCAGAAGTTGGGTATTCCCAAGTTCCAGATTCTAGTTTCCCCCTGACTGGCTCTGACCCCGGGCATGTCACTTCACCCCTCTGCACCTCTGTGTTCTCTCTATCCCTTTGTCTAATTTATCTACTTAGAATATAGCCTCAGTGAGGCAGAGTTTCAGAGTATTAGTACAGTGGGGCCCCAAGCTCAGTTCTTTATGTTCCCTGGTATTATGTTTTTCATAACTTAGCTTTAGAAAAGTTCTGATGTGGCCTGCATATGAGCTGACAGCATCCCTTCAGTTGATGGATGCATGATAGCAGGTTGAAATCCCCCAAACCTAGTGGGATCTATCATGTCACTTGCCTCTTGCAGTTTTCTGGTGAGAATGCCGAGAAAATGAAGAAGACATATGGCAAATTCTGCGGGCACCACAATGAGGCTGTGAATTATTTCAAAGACCTACTCTCCAAGGAAAAGCGGTTTCAGGCATTCGTCAAGGTAAGAGCCAGTGGGAAATGTATTGGCAGGGCCAATGCATGTCTTTGCTGCACGCTGGTATCCATAACACTTTACTTCTCATCTTTTCTCAGAAAAAAATGAGCAGCACAGTGGTGAGGAGGCTTGGCATTCCTGAGTGCATCTTGTTAGTAACGCAGAGGATCACAAAGTATCCGGTACTACTACAAAGAATATTAGAATACACCAAAGGTGGGTGCCCTTTCCTCCTCCTAATCCCCTGTTGATTCCCTCAACAGCGCTCCTCAAGACTTTTTCTAGTAAAATTGCTCTCAGCAGATTTGGCCAGTGCCTAGCACTGCTGTGATTAGAAACCAACATTTCGTAACTTCATTCAGGATACCATTCCTCAAGCCTGTTGTTACTGCAATGGTAGAGCACAGCAGCCCTGTGGTGAAAGGTGTGCTTTCATATAGTGGATGTAACAGTAATCTCCAGCTAATTGTGCAGCAGCATTCATAGACTGCAGAATCTTTTAAATACTAGCTGTGATATAATGCCTGAAGGTGGAGGTGAGATAGGGAGAAATAGGTTCCTCACATCTGCAGTAGAGTGTGCCGTCCCTCAATCTCCCTTCCACCCGAGAAATCCTGGACAGCACACACTTGCCATGTTCTTGGCTTGCTTATTTTGAAAGAAAAACCATTCAGTTCAACATGTAGCCTGCTTTCCATAATCTTCTGGTGTGGTCTATTTATTTTCTAGACAAGCCTTTTATCAAGTGAGGATGAGGGATGACTATCTGGGTCGCCCTCCTTAAGTTACAGCACGCTTCAGATCTGCTTTTTATTATAGGGTATCACTCACAAAAATCCTCTGGCAAATGATATATGCATATTGCCGTCTGTTGTTTTGCTGGTGGGTATGCAGTCTGAAGATACAGCAGCAGACATTCATCAAGTAATGGCTGTATCTAGCCACCGTGTCTTGTTTTATAATCAATTTCTTTTGGAAGTTTTCAGGGCTTTTTGTTCGCCTGTTTTATAAAATCACATTCTGTTCACAAGGGGCTGTCTTGTTGGCTATTATTCTCTATAATAACACCTCAGACATAGTGGCCTGTCCCATTACCATTATATAAAGAATGAAATGTTATTTATAAAGTGAAAGGTTTATGTACTGTAACTTCATTGAGAATGGGAACCAATGGGAATTTCACTGCTACCCTGATGGCTCATCAATAATCCAGACCATTAAAACATTCTTAACAAACATTATTGTTACTTCACTGATTATTTTTAACAGCTTCTGACACTCCAGAATAGCAGCACTTTATGACCACACAAATGGTCAAGCTTCTATACAAAATGGGTGCCATGCTTATTTGTTCCTCGTTTGACTAGTTGGCCGAGTACCTGAAGAGATGGAGGGCGTGATTTTTGTTTGTTGCCCTAGTCTCCCATGACTTAGAGTGTATTTCCTACCTTTCCCCTTCATTGGGGTGATGCATCTTAAAGGTTACTTCGGTTTTGTTTTTGAGAAATAAAATGAAATCTGGCTCAAGAAGGCATGCCTCTTTGCACTTTATTGTTTATGACTTGATAGAGCAAGGGGACAGCCAAAAAGTCACAAGGTAGGCTCTCTTCATTTGCAGTAAGACTGAATTGAAATGAAATTTTCTCTCTTTCCTTAAGAAAATGAAGTGGAACACCAACACTTGACTCAGTCGTTAAACCTGGTGAAGGATGTGATCGCTGCCGTGGACAGCAAAGTCAGCAATTACGAAAAGAAGATGCGTCTCAGTGAGATCTACACCCGGGTGGACAGCAAGTCCATCATGAGGATGAAGAGTGGCCAGATGATCGCCAAAGAGGACTTGAGGCGCCGAAAACTCATCCGTGATGGGCCTGTCTCACTGAAGAATGCAGCCGGGAGGTTGAAAGGTAAGAAAGCACTGCAGATCGTGTGCGTGAAGGATACGACTCCCAGATGAAGGTAGGGCTCGCATCATTTGGCCACTTGCAACCTTGTTGGTTCCTTTCCCTTCAGTCTAGAATTATTCTGCCTACTGCAGTAGGTTTCCCTTTAAATCACTGGCCCAATGATCACTTTCATTGTATTTTTTTTACTTTGAGAGCATTTCTCCAAATGCAGAATCATTGCATCTTCCCCTGGGCTCCTGGTAACATCCTGAACTAACATTGCATGCATTTCTCTTGTCTGCTAATGCTTTCCAGTGATTTTGCTTGTTCATTTTCCAACTTTGCCTCCTCTTTGAAACTGAAACCAAAACTGGTCCTTTTTACTTTACTTCTCAGAAATTAGCCTGGTGTTCTTGGTTTGAGCTTTTTTTCAGTAGCTTAAATCGAGCAAATCCATTTGCCAAAAAATGTGAAAAAATAATTCGAGAACCATTATGTTCACATTAGCCTGGTATTAGGTCTGCCAGCTTGGACATACCTTTTGCATACTAGATCTGATTTGAGGTGTCGAGTACCAGCATGACAAGTGAGCAGCACCAAGTTGGACTTTTGCTGAGGCAAACAAAGGCTCAACTGCAGTGAGTAGCTTACTAAAACAACTCCTACCTAGCAAAGGGAATTTTTGATCTCAATTATCTTAGCTCTGTTGACAAGCAGTCACAGGAGCTTGTAACAGAGCCAGGCACGTGTTCCACCGGGCTTCTCTGGGAGCAAAATTAATAGAGGGCGGGGAAAAAAAATGAAGAAAAAAAATCAGGTAGCGACAGGATCTTGTGCTGCTGCTGAACATTTGTTTGATGTTCGTTCAGCACTTGCAGCCCAAGGGCACCCCAGCACATTAGAAATGCAGACACTATGTGAATACCTTGAGCATGGAGACCAGCAGGATGCACTGGCTGCCAGGCGGTGAAACGTTTGGGTTCTGAAACGTCTCCAGGCAATAGGCTCACTGCATAGAAAGCCAAACCACTGACACTCCCAGGTTTGTTGCTCAGGACCAGCAGGACCATCACCATTTCCATATCTGTACAATCCTTCATCGCTACTGTCCAGACCCACCATTGCTTTGTCTGTTGCACCTAAATCCCCAGTGTGCCTTACCATTGCTTTGTCTGTTGCACCTAAATCCTCAATGTGACTCTTAGAGCCTGGACAGATGGACTAATTACAGAGATAAAGGAAAGAGGGGAGGCAGAGTTGCTGTACTGACTGCCCCATGGGTTTCATGGGCCTGATGCTATCCTACCTAAAATCTTAACCAAAGCAGTTTGCCCCTGAGTGAGACAGGGCTAAGTTACCAAAGTTTAACTTTCTCAAGCTCTGGGATAGGAACAGATGTGTAAATAGTTACTACAGGGCAGCAAACACATGGTAAGCCTTTTGCCCATTCCTGACCATAGTTCAGTATTTGTCTATCCCAATAATTTCTCTGAAGCATTTCCTGAGCTGCTGCTCCTAACCAGTGAGTTTTTCTTTTTCCCTTGCATCCCTTCAGCTGCCTCAGTATGTGGTATTGGCACCAATTTCTGGATCTCTTGAATTGATTTTCATTCAGTCACCAATGTAAATCACTTTGTGAAGGCACTGTGCTTCCAGTTCAGCCAAGCTTCATGCTTAAGTGCTTTGCTGAATTAAAGCCTAAAACATTAAGGTAGGCTATGTTGTTAATCATCCTCCATGAGAAGCAGCTGCCAAAAGCAGCCAACACTATTCCACACCCATCCGAGATCCTGGGCTTGTTTTCCTTATCCACCTTCCTCAATTGTATAAGCCTTGACATTGGTAAATGTGGAGTTCAGGCATCGGTCTGTGGTGTGCATGGAAAAAGGCCTGATATGTGGAACATTATAAGGTTGTATCTTTCAGTAACATCTTCTGGAAGCGGAAGACTTTGTACCTGTGCATTCCCGCAAAGGGAGGATCATTTATCAAGTTCCAAAAATAATATGATTTACCCTAAGGGTCTGGAGAAAGAAAGTCTAAAGACAGTTTCTAGGTTCCCAGGAATGTACTCCCTCTGAATGGTGGGCGAGGCATGTTCTGTTACTATTACAAAATCTCCCAGTAAGTAGAGAGTATTTGGCACATTGCCACTAGAAAAAATGGCTTGTGCTTCTCTTAAGTCCATAGTAAGATGTCACAGTTAGAGGTGGTCTTGTACAAACCATCCATACAGGTGCAAACTTGAGACGTTCCAGGTGGAAGAGTGTCCGTAAGTCCAGAAGTTGCTTATCTTAACTTCTGGAGTGTGGAAGTGGATCCAGAAGTAGCATGAGAATAGGTTTCCTTGAAGTATTTCAGTACTTCCTATGCTGCAGGAAGAGCAGAAAATGTAGCGATGCGTGGAAATAAAAACGAAGCAACATAAAATGAAGATCGCCAAGCTTTTCCAAGCCTCCAAAGAAGACCGTGTTTGCTTGGAAGCTCTGGCAAAAGTTGAGTTAGTGGTTGATCTGAAACAGATTCTCTTGTTCACAAAATGAAATGGAAAGAATTATCGTGGGATGAGTAAACTTTTGGGTTTACCTCATCTGTGTCACACGATCTCCAAGCATGTTACACAGAAGCTCTTTGTGCTGCAGTTTTGGGTGGGGCAGCACACTCGGTAGTTACTGTTTAATCTTGTGATATACCATGGGGGGACTTGGAAATAGCGTATGTGTTTTACGAAAATAACCTGAAATCACTTATTTTACGTTGCTTCCCTTTCTTGCATGAGAACCAGGTTCTGCCCTCTGATGCAGATCAAATTGCCTGTGCTTGAATTGAGTGAGAGCCATGTATAGCTGTGGGCAGAATCGCCATCAGCTGCTCAAGTCAGATTCTGGGGAGAAAATTGCAGCTGACAAGTATTGTTGCAAGACCATTTGCACCCTATAAACTGCTCGTCAAGAGAGCCATCAGCCCAAAACTTCCTGTGCAGATGTTTTGCTTGAGGACAGAAATATTGATTGTGTGAATGAACAGTGCTAATGTTCAGAAAGTGTGTCCGCACTGCCTCACACTTGCAAGCTTCTCACAGGGCTCATCATTTGGAAAAGATCATCTCGGCAAGTTTGGATAAAATTCCCTCCGAGTCCTTTCAGAGGTGACTCTGCGTTGCCCAGCCGAGTTACTGTGGGGATTATCTAGGCCTCCAGCTTCCCAGGAACTAAGCATGTTGCTAGGACAGGGTTTATAGCTCCATTTTCCTAGGAAACAAAAAAAGATAGATTCATATTTGCAAAACAGCCCCAAATATTTACTCACATGCTCATTAGCAGCCAGAACGCCTCATATTGCTAAAGAAAAGATATTGGTTGGCTTGGAATCGGTGATTGATATAAATAGAGATGTTTTGTGGGCTTTCTTTTCTTGCAGAAGTCCAGGCTGTCCTCCTCTCAGACATCTTGATCTTCCTTCAGGAGAAGGACCAGAAGTACATCTTTGCCTCATTGGTAAGGTTTTGGCATTTTCTTTTCTTTTCTTTTCTTTTCTTTTCCATGTGTGGTTCTCGGGCAGTGGTTCTCAACCTTTTTAGACTCCAGGCCCTGCTTAGAAAATGCCAGCTATTGGTTTTCACTTGTCCTTAACTGCAGAAAAGTAATAGCCCAGTTCTGTTGCAAAGAACTCAGAAAAGTCGCAGCAGGCCACAATGTTTTTAGCACCCTGGATTCCATACGAAATCTCTGGGTTGACCTTGTAAGTCCTGTTTGCACACCGAACAGTGTGAATGCTTCATGGCATCCCACAACACCCTTGAGAGGCTCTCAAGGCACCCTAGGGTGCCACAACACTGGTTGGGAATTGCTGTTCTAGTTCTATATTGAGCAACCAAAGCAAGTCACTGCCCACTGCATCTCTTAGTTCTTAGTGAATGGCACGTCTTGTATTATATACAAATTTTATCCATGCATTCATTGCAGATGTGGTTATTTGCAGTTGAGAGCATGTCTTATTCCCTCCCTCATTTCCCACCCCTCAGTGATTTCTACAGTGCCTTGGAACACTTGATAATTAGCTCTGAAAATAAATCTGTCACTGAATATGGTTCCTCTTCTTCAGCCTGTGCAAATGATGCTTGTTCACACTAAGGGTGGGAGGAATGTAAAAATGAAAGAGCAGAAAGAACAGACTTAATAAATGTCAAAAGGCAAAGGAAAGAAAGCCACCTGGTGCAAAGTAGTCCTGAGAGCAGCTTTCAGATCAGTGTGCCACAGGAGGATGTTTGTCACGTAAAGAAAAAGCACCAGTTTTAAGAGAGAGCCCTCGATAAAAGGCACAACATAATGAGAAACTGCTGCTGATCTGTCAGCAACGTGCCCGTCCTGTGTATGTCCAGGAAGAGACTTTCTCTGCTCCTCGTGTCCTTTCTATTTCTGAGCAGTGTTTAGCAAAGCTGTTCTAAAGCGCCAGGCGTCCTAAACAGGTACAGTCCTGCTGATACCATAGAGGGACTGGTCAGACTTTATGCGAAACTTAACCCTAAGCATTTGATTGCACACACATATTAGAGACACCGACAGCACGTTGCATATAATCATACACACAGTCTCCAATGGACAGTGTCACAAGCCTTTCCTGGTGGAAGTCAGCTATAAGCTACTGAGAACAATAAGGTCTGGAGTGAGGTTTGAAGAAGAAAAATGTGATTCTCTAGGGCTGTAGAGGGGGAAGCAAAAACCACAAGTGAAATAACTAGCAAACCTCATCAAGTGTGGAGACCCTGGGTTAAAGAGCCCAGGACAGAAGAACAGGAAGTCAGAGCTTCTTCACCCATGTTAAGTTGCTGGAGAGTTTGAATGCCACAAAGGTGGTTTTGAATGGATTCAGGGACAGCATGGGATGATCTGGACCTTCTTTCTGGATCAACAGAGGAAGGTGGCAGGAGTTTTGTGCATTCAACTGAAGTTATTCTCTGAATTTGTGTTGGATGAGACTAGCAGTTGTGTTTAGCCTGTGGTTGTACAAGATGCTTACAGGTTAGGAAGGAGGTCTAATTACAGGGATTAGGAGCTTTTGAGCCCTTGGGACCAGGCAAAAGTGCTAGTATTTTCTCTGTCTTCTCATCTGTCTCCTCCCACCTATCCCTGTAGGACACAAAATCTACAGTAATCTCTCTGAAAAAGCTCATTGTACGAGAAGTGGCTCATGAAGAAAAAGGCTTATTCCTCATTTCCACGGGAGTGCCCAACCCAGAGATGGTAGAAGTCCATGCCAGCTCCAAGGAGGAGCGTAATAGTTGGATACAACTCATTCAGGACACCATTAATACCATGTAAGTTAAGGAACTGTTCCTACACTTTAGATGTGTCTCACTTTTTTCATGGTGGTAATTGCAATGTGTCCATCTCTCATGCAGGGACAAGGATGAAGATGAAGGAGTCCCTAGTGAGTCTGAGGTGGAAAAGAAAGAGCTGGATGCCAAAGCTAAAGAATTAAAAGGTAAAGATGTCAGGACTGGAGAGCAGAGGTGGAGGAAGCTGTTGACAAACCTCTCAGGCACTTTAGTGCTGGATTTTACAAGATCTTTTTATTGCTGCTTATCATCTTGATTTTTCAGGGGACCTAGAATTTTTACTGTATGTGAATGATTAAAGCCCTTGTTAGGAAGGAGATCTGTCTGGCTTGTTAGGGCAAGAGATGCTGGCATGAAATAAAGTTTTGAACCTCCAAAGTTTCAGGTTCAGATTCCTGAAATCTGGAACCTACAATTTTTGGGTAGCCTGGAAATCTGAAAAAACATTTCTTCACCTCTTTATTGGGACTAAAACAGTGCTGCTGCTGCTGCTGCTGCTGAAGTTCAAAAAACCCCCAAAACCAAAAAGCTAAAAACCCTCAGGTGGAAGAGAGGACTTCTGGTGCTGGGACTGTCACAACTGGCTCCCTCAGAAATGGCTGTCTTAGTATTCAGCTGTGGCACGAGTGAGCCCCTGGCACAGAGTTGAGGCAGCAAGCATCCAACCTGTCATCTACCTTATCAGATATGCGTTCACATTGTAATGGGTACCGGTAGCTTCCAGCTGTGAAGAGTGCATCTTGTGCCCTTGGCCAGTACAGCATAGGATGAGTGAGATATTTAGGAGAAGGTCAGAGTTCAGGTGCAAGTCATGCGAGGGAGCTACTGCTTTTGTAACGCTCACTCGGCAGCCCCTGAAGCTCCATTCTAGCGGCCCTCGGAGAGCCCTGCTTAGCTGGTGGGGTGGGCCTTGACTTGCAGTGTGTTTTGATCATGGGAAGTAAGAGAAAAGAGGGAAGTTGTGGAGCTGCCAATCATTGCTTCACCTGGCAGTCGGATCAGCAGGCAGCACATGGCTCTTCCAGTACATATATCACAGTCCTTTCCTGTATGCAAGAGCTAATACGCTGTTGAAACTGAGCATTGTCACAGGCTAACTGTCTGCTGCTGCTGGAGATGAGCTATAGGTAGTTGAAGCCTGAGTGAATGAGCCTGGCAAATGCTCAGCTGTATTAATTTTTTATTTCTGAAATACCGAGTGACAAATGTCGCTGCAGAAGTTCTGGCTCTTAGCTGCCGTTTCAGTGTTGGGCATTTAAATGCAAAGCAGAAAGGCTGGAGGGGGAATGCAAGGGAGCTGATCCCGCAGTAAGAAGAGTGCCGTGGCAGGGCTGCCAAGTTATTCCTGCCTGGGAGCAGGATACGAATGCCTGACACCAGGCCTTTTTAGTACAGGGAAGGAACCCTCTTAGGTCCCTGTCATCTTATTCTCTACCTTTTAGCCTGAATACCTGCAGATTCAGCAACAGGAACGGGGGGGGTTGAGATCCATTCCCATTTAGGATGTAGAACTGTCCACGAGTCTGTCCCCTCCAACACTAATAGCGTGGGAACGTGTCCTGAAAACTAAGGAGGTTGGAAACTGCTCACAATTGTTGCTGTTCCAGAATGTGCCGCTGGGTGGAGCCGGTATCACAGGGATTATTCAGATTCCTTATCAAACCACAGCTTTTTAATCCAAGTTCCTCTCTTCACCCCACAGAACAGCTTCAGCAGAAAGATCAGCAGATCCTCACGCTGCTGGAGGAGAAGGGGAAGATTTTCAGGGATATGACTGACTGCAGTGTGCAAGAAGATGGCTTGGTCTCCAGAGTGCTGTTCAGAGCCAACACTGAAGAAGCACCCAAGGGGGAGAGCATTATGAAAAGTGCAATAAATGAGGGTAAGTGAGCCAGTACGTTGTATTAGTTACCTGCATCAGTGCTCATAGCAGTTGTTTGGGGGAATCACCTGGGCTCCACCCCGGGATAAATCGACCTTCCTTCTGTGAATGAAGAAACCATAATCAGAATGGAATGAACTTAAGCAAAGGTATATTCCCATCCCCCAAAGGGTGCTGAGAAGGAAAGATGCAACTCAGGAATGGAAGGGGAGGTAGTAATGGCTGGTGGAAAGAAGTTAAGGAAGATATCTAGAAGTCTTCAGCACGGCTAGAAATTTTGCATAAAGCCCATGGTGGTTCAGGAAATGGTAGAGATATGAACTTGAAGCTCTTTGCCCACCATTCCCTGGCATGTAGTTTGGTAACTGGCTGCAGCCCAGGATCTGGTCTTTTGTGCGACACTTGGGCCATGGTGTCTTTGGGTGGCTCCATTCAGCAACATAGTGGACTGCAACAGGAAAGTTTAAAAGATTATCATTGGGCAGCAGGAGGTGATGGATCTGGTGAGCCAGTCGGTTGGAAAATCCACAAGTAGGTGAATCCCAGCCTAGCTTTCCTGTGTGAGATACCCAGGAAGCTGGAGCAATCAATCCTGTAGGCTTGCAAACACATACTGACAGCACTTGGAGAGGGAGGGAGATGAGATGTTAGTGTGAAGTTCATTGTGCATGACCTGTGACTTGACAGGTAGCATGTTGGCATCTCCCTTCCTGCGCAGCTGTCCTCTTTGTACAGACACACACACAAAGTTACTGACCCCGTCCTCTAGGCTTGGGGGAAACCATGGTGGGCTGTAAGTCTTGAGGATGTACCTTAGCTGACCTTCTCTCGTGTTGCTTCTTACCCTTTCAGTTGAGTTGTTGCAAAGCATGGTGAGCAGGAGTCTGGGGAGTGCGCTGGGACCACAGGTCAGCAGCCCTAACTCTGAGCAAGAAGGAGTTGGCCCCATCTCCCTTCCAAGAAGAGCAGAAACCTTTGGAGGCTTTGACAGTCACCAGATGAACGCATCCAAGTGTGAGTATCCCTGTGCGTATGCAGGGCTGGATTTGGGTTTAGAATTCTTTGTGCCCGTCTGACCTCTCCTTTCCAAGGAGCTCGGGCACCTAATGAATCTTAAGTGAGCTTAATGCCTCAGTCTTCTAGCATGTTACCCATTTTACATTTGAGGAAATGGAGGCAGTTAAAGGTGGAAGGATTTATCCAAGTTTACTGGAAGTCCATGGTTGAGCAGGCACTCGGGGCCAGGTCTGCTGATCCCTTGTCCTGAGCTCTGCGCCTTTCTTTTCACTCCCTTTACTCAGCTTATTTAAATATTTGTTTTCTTCACGTCTGGTTATTTACTACGGTATCTGCAGCCTGGTTCCCTCGTCTCCAGAGGGCTGCTACCTCCGAGTCTGGACGCAAAATGAGATCCCAATTGACTTATGGCAACCCACCTGAGAGAGAGCTTGTTGAATCAAGCAGGTTGTGCCTTCTGCCTTGTCTCCCATCTTCTTTGCCTGTGCTCCTTACACACCCTCACCTACAGTGATTTCAGCCAGATGAGCAAATATGTCGTTTGACTGCACACTTTACAGCTTCCCAATGCCCCACTTGTCCACCCCAGGCTTCAGAGGCATCTGCATCCCTCCAGGGCTTCTCTCCACACAAACCATATCCTCCGCTTTCCTGCTTTCGGTTTGAGTTCTGTCCCAGCACAGCTTTCCCTGAAACCCCTGCCCAATCTTCCATGTCACAGTGTAGTCTTTAGCTCCAGACAGTCTGCAGTGTGAAACCTAGAAGATTTTCTCAGCCTCAAGATATAGTGCCCATTAGGCCCTGACACAGCAACATCAAAAGAATTTTGCTCAGAGGACTTGAATTAAGGTTGAAGTTTCTTTTCCTGATTGCAGCAACATGGCCTCAGGCTGGGCTGGTCAAGTCGTCTTTCTCTTGCCTGCACTTTCTGCAGAGATGGGGTCATATGAATTTGACAGTATGAGAACTGCATTTTGGAGGATGCTTCGGAAGGAAGATGCAGTCTATCAGATAGACCCAGCACTGGGAGGGAGGAAGCCAGGTTCTGTCCCATTTCCAACTGTCCTGCTTGCACTCTCATAACTCTGAGCAAATCTCTTAGCCTTATTGTTCCTCATGTTTCCCTAGCTGCAAAATTATGGTAAAGGTTGCTTTGACTGTTTACACCTGTGGAAAGACGCCAGGCAGCAGGCCCTTGCACAGGATGCAGGGAGGATGGAGTGGCGGGGGCAGAGTGCGTTGGCTAAGGGTTAGCATTTGTTTGTGTCGGTGACTAGAAAATCCAAACCCCAGGAAGGAGGCTACTCTGGACTACAGCCAGTGTTCTGTGGTTTGTTCATTAACAGGGATGCCTTCATCTACACTGGCTTGATGATTCACCTTTAAATCAATGAAAATAGCTCTAAGGGTGGTTTTTTCTCAGGTGGTTTGTCTCAGTTGGGAGCGGTCTCACGACATGTCCAGCAGTCTATTCTGAATTTGTGGGTTCTGATGCCCGAGTCTGCGAGAGCTCTTGGTACCCGGGGCAAACCTGTCTGCATACAGATACTGCCTTCCTGGTATCCAACCCATTGCCTGAGTATCATAAATCCAGTCAGGATGGGTAGCATTGCAATGTAACATGATGTTTTAGCCTCCAATTCAATGCAGTTGGCATTCACCACATGTTCTTTCACAACCTGTTTTGGAAACCACAGCCAATGGTTTCCATGTCAATGCTAGTGAAATGGAGAATGGGGGTTGTGAGGCCTTAAAGATGTCTGACCCACAAGCAAGCGCACTAAAATTATTGGCATTTTAGACAAAGCCGAAACCGGTCTCTAATCAAAGCTCCTCTTCATTGGGTCAGCGTGGGCTGACATTTAGCAGTATGTGCTTGCTTCCTATTTATACAAATAAAGGACAAGCACATCTCAGCTGTGTTGAATCACCTGTAAAACAGGCTGTTTTCCCTCATCTGACACTTGCTAATGACTGAACACTTAATCTGCCGTTTGCAAAGTTAAATGATCCATGTCAACCTTTGGGGGGTGTTTGTAGGTGGAGAGAAGGATGAAAGCGAAGATGCCCAGGATCTTCGGAGGACAGAATCCGACAGCATTCTGAAGAAGGTAATGCTGCCTTGTATGGGGCTTATAGCAATAACCATGGTCCTTTCGTCCTGGCACCATTGCTTCTAAATCTGAAAAAACATGAGTTTCTGTCCATCTTAAACCCACCATGCTGGAAGTCTGCAATCAAAACCAGTATTGCTTTGACTAAAATTCCCACTTCAAAACAAAAATTAATGGGTAATAAACCAGTGTCACAGAAGACCCTATCCTGCCATCTGTCTGCAAACCAAATAAAACGTGTGTCTAATTATGCATTGCTATTGAAATGCCATGGCCAAACATAAACTCACGCCCTCGTGCAGATCAGTTCATCATATCGCTACAAAGTGATCCCTAATTAACATTTGATTTTTTTTTAGCTGATTTTCACTTATATACATGCGATCTGCATTGCCAAAAAGGAAAATGGGAGGGTTTGGATGCATTTCTATCATTAGTTCAGGTTTGAAAGGCAGTTATTGTACTGCTGATTTGCCCTTTTATTAAAGCAATGTGATCTTTTCATAGGGTGGAAACGCTAATTTCATGTTCATGTTGAAAAGAAATAATGAGGTAAGAACAATCTCTGTTCCCTTAGAGGGGGGTGTTATTTTGCCTTCAGTTTTGATGGCAAGTGGATTTGTTCCAATAAGTAAAGGAGAGCGTGTACTTCATATCCTGTTGTATAACTTAGACTTTTAAATGTAGTAAACTGAGCTTTGGATACTCAGTCCAGGGATTTATCACCTGACCTTTAACTGCCATTAGTAGAATGAATGCTGATTATAGGCATCAGGGGTTAATTATGACTAGAGAACACAGGACTGTATTCACCATGCATCTGCATATAAAAGGAGTTTTAATTGCATGTTGCAGGTGCAGTGAATTGGGGCAATTAAGTTTCTATTCTCCCTTTGATATGCATCTAACTCCCAATTAACATTAATGGCAGCTAAGTATCTCATTGAGAAGAGGTTCCCTTCCTCCCAGCTATTTTGCAAGGACTGGAAACACTGCTGTTTGTGTTGGTTAAATTTTTGTATTGAAAGAGCAATTATGGTACATTGAACAGGATTCAGAGAAGCACTTGGCCAGTGTTTGGAGTGAGAAGACACCATGTCAAAATATCTGGCATGCTGTTGGCTCTACACTAACACAAATACCTGTGCCTTTAGGGGCGGTATTTCCAAAGGTCTCGGGCCCTATGCCTGCAATAGTTTTGCACCCATTTGTTTGCATAATATCCCTGACAAGGGAGAGGGGGAAGTGGAAGGGACAGCAAACTTTTAATGCATTTTTAGGGCCTGTTTCAAGGTGTTTTGCTGTGAAAGTCATTTTCCTGCAAATATGCAGTCATAGTTAATGCATGCAACCTCCCTTCCTTTATGGTAACCTTCTCCTCAGTACCATTCCTCCTTCACTTCCCAGAAAATGGAGCCACAAGGAGTACTGGCAGCCTCTGTGGGGCAAAGAGCAAATTGGGGAGGAGACTGACAGCACAGCAGCAGATGGGGCAGAAAGCAAAGCAGAAGATCAGGCAGGGAGTACAGGGCTGGGAGCAAAAAGCAGAGCAGCAGATGGGGCAGGGGAAGGGGATTGGACTGGTGCTTGGAGAAGCCATAAATTAGCCTCACGTCACTTCTGCCAAAAACACCGCTGTAAGGAAAAGACCCCACAAGGCAGGCAGAATGGGGTGGTTCTCCATATGCACCTTGCTGTGGGAGCGTGTGACTGGCTTCTTCACTGACTGTTAGGGCAAGCTAGAGGGAAGTGTGTGCCGGCAGGGTAGCCATGGATGTGATGCACTGGGTGGGATAATTGAACCTGTATTCATTAGCCTGCCTGAAGCACCCTAAGGACCCAACTATCGTGTTTAAAGTTTAGGAAGTGACCCAGGTAAAGCCATGTGATGTGCTGGACACATTGCCTGGCTCAGAAAGTTTAACACGCAGACGTGCTGTAAACTTTGATCAGTAGGTGCATTTGGGATAAACTATCGATGGCATAGGTGGTGGGGAAGGGGTGGGGCAAGTAGGATGGCTGGGAGTCGCCAAACAAATCAGCATGGCCATGCACAGCTCATTTGCAGTGTTACAGAAGAGCGAACAGTAAGGTGAGGTATTACAGCAATGCTCTTCTTCTGTTTCCTTGCAGCATGTTCTCCATAGCATCACCCAGCTCCATAACCTGCTTAGTGCTTTGCAGGTAGGTCATCCTGAAGCTTGGTATTCTGCTTTCACATTCTCCATTCCTGAACATACGGATCCCCTCCATGAGCACTGACTTGTGACTGTGTTGACATCAGCATTTTGCTTGCGCCCTTCCCATTCCATTTGTATTCCCAGCCTGTGCTTGGACTTAATGGTCCTGCTAAAAGGTCCTGTCTGGTGTCTGCCGTATTGGGGAGTATTCTCTTCTCATCTCTTTCTGCATAGATGTACAGTCTGGAGGCAGCTAGTACTCTGAACTGCCTTGGGAAAGTCTTGGGTCACGGGTACTAGAAATGTCTCATGTCTTACAAATACACGCTGGCCTTGCTGGACCGTCTAATCAGCCGAGATACATACGCCGACTTTTCTAGGCACCAGATGCAGCTGCTGACTGCTCCGTGACATGACAGCTGTTGTAGTACATGCCTTCCATGCAAGGAGGCAAAGCACTGACTTTGTTCTTTCTCCCCTCCCAGGCTGTCGTGCTGCAGCAGGACACGTACATTGAGGATCAGAAGATGGTTCTGAACGAGAGAGCGCTGACACGGACCTTCTCCAAGCCGAACTCCTTGATCGAGCAGGAGAAGCAGCGGAGCCTAGAGAAGCAGCGCCTGGAGCTGGCCAACCTGCAGAAGCAGCAAGCCCAGTACCTGGCGGAGAAACAGAGGAGGGAGAAGGAATGGGAGACACGGGAGAAGGACCTGGTGGACTGGGAAACGCGGCTGACCCAGAGAGAAGAGCAGGCTCAGAAGGGGCACCAAGAGCTGGAGAAGGAAAAGGAGGAGCTGCTGAAGAAGAAGTCAGTCTACCAGATGGACCTGGAGAGGCTCCGTGCTGCACAGAAACAGCTGGAGAGGGAGAAGGAGCACCTCCAAAGAGAAATGGAGCAGTTGCATCATGCACAGCTGAAGCAGCCTGGCCACAATCAGGTAATTGCTGTTTCCAGTCAAGGGCTCGGGATAGATGTGCAGCTGAGGTGACAAACTGGCTTTCTAAAGAAATGGTCTGGTTAAGCCACAGGTTGGTAGGCTCAGTGCTGGAGTTGTTGGGGAGATTCTAGTCCAACTAGAGGGTAAGAAAATGGTCCACTCTGCTCTTAAAATCAAGGAGTCCAGGTATGAACCTGAGAGAGACAAGACCTGATCATTTTTTTTGATACTGATCTGTCTTTTCTGCACCTGGTGTTTCCTGGTGTTTGCTGCTGCATGTTGCCTATTCTGTCTCAGGGGAGAGACTTCTAGCAGAGCAGCGCCTCCCAGATCCCCGTGGCAATCCTGAGCAAATGTGCATCTCTTGTCTTGCCAGCGGGGTTCATGGGTGATTGCATCTGAGCTTTGCCAGCTTTTTTGGAGACCTATTGCTTATTGGCCTGATAGTAAGTGGTATAACAGGCCAAGTTGAACAGCAAGAAGGAGCAAACACAGGAATGCTCAGGAAAAACCTCTGTTGCATTTCACTGTAGCCTTTTCACATGTGGGCCAGCAATTTTTTGTTCTTCCAGCCAGTCAGTCCATTTGCTTGGACCAGGCTAACTGCATTTTTTTACAGAAGCAACTCCCTGGTGAAATGGTTTTGCTTGTTAATCTTGGTCACTACTTTGTAAGACCTTGTTAATTTATTTGTAGCAGCCTCCTACAGTGTTCTGGAGGTCTCACAAATAGATGGACATAATCCCCGTCTAAAATACAGACCTCACGCAGCAAGCTGGAGGGGGAGCAATCTGGGGGCTTAGCGCTGGGCTGTACAACTTTGCAAAGAAGAGATTGCACAGAGATTCTCATATTTATATAAGGGTTTTTGTCAGGAAGTTTGGTTTTATTTTCCATTTAATCCGGTTGGAGGTACGGCTGAAGGGGATCACTAGAAGGATGGCTCGTTCCATACAAACACGCACGGAAATCATATTTCAGGCCTGTAGCCAATGCATTTAATTAAGGCACAAAATAAATCCCAGAGCAATATGTGATTTGTTTTGAGCTGAAGCAGCAGGACTTTATAAAAGTTAGGCCCTACATTCGGAGAACGGAAATGGAGCCACGTGACTTAATTGGCTCGTTGAGTAGCTCAGATATTGAACTCCAAATAGCAGATAATCAGGGAAGTGTTTGCTGCCCCCTTATCCATTGGCAGTCCAGAGGCTGGCATTCCTTCATACCATTCACAATAACGAATGAAGTCATAAAAGTTGTAATTGGCTTGAGAGCAGATAAGTGTCGGTTTCTCCAAAGATCATGGTGCAAATCTAATTTATTTGTTTGGCATTTGAAGTCCGTGGCCAAGGGCACGATAGGGAAACACGAGATAAAATAATTCATTCAGCTTTGCTGTATGCCAGCTGGATACCAGCGTCATTCAAAGAAAGCAACTTTTTGGAGGCATGTATCCAGATGTTAAAGCTCTGAATAGGGATGTCTGAATGGATAGGAGCTCATGTCCTGGCCTTCCCTTTATATATGTTGGGTGCCACTGCTTTTCTGGAGGACACATCAGAAAAGCAGTAAAATGATTTGACTTGTCCTTTCCCTCTGGGAAGACATCACTTGTCAGGCATTCTCCTATGTATCCATAAGCATGCCTCTCCCTAAGGGGGAGGATTTCTGCGTCTGGAAGTGGGAAGGAGCAATCCTGAATTTCTTAGTGGACTTGCTCACTGTTTGTTGTGCCCCTTCAGTCTCATTCGGCAGGGGAAGAAATAGAAGCACTCCTTTCTCAAATCCTCATCTCATTCCCCTCAGACAAAGGAGTGTGTTGGTTGGGAGAAATGTCCATGTTACTGGATACTGCCTAAAGTAGGTGGTTTCTTTGGGTAGGCATGTGAAGCAGCAGGCTTTGTCTGCAACTGCAGCGAAGGCCTGTCTGTACCGGAGTGCATGAGTGAAACGCTTCTGTTCTCCTTTTCAGGTTTCAAAGCCACATGAGCAAATTATGAGGACCCCTTCCCTGTCCCCTGCTGAGGACCCCTCCAAACAGCAAAGCTCTTCCCTTCTCGAGCCAGGGCACTTTGATTCAGAACTGTCTGTGTCACCCAAAAGGAACAGTCTCTCAAGGACATCAAAAGAGAAACAGAACACAACCAATCAGACTAACAAGGCGGCTGAAGGACAGCACCAGATATCTTCCCGCCTCTTCAGTTTAGGGCAAGCCAAGCCAAAGGACAAGAAGGAAAAGAAGAAAAAGAGCAAAAGCCAGCGCTCTCAACCTGCTGGTGAGTGTTACTATAGGGTTAAAAGGATTAAGTGAGTGTAGGATTAAAAAGCTGGCTTCCCTAAAGCTGCTCAACTTTGGGGAAGTGTGGTAGCCAGCCTCCAAAGACCGAGAACCATGAGTAAGGGATAGGAAGAATGGCAGCGATGAGCAGAGCTTCCCACAGAGGCGGATGCTCGCTGGTGTTGTCTCGTGTGCAGAGAGAACAGGTGTTGGCTCTGGGATATTTTTCCCCCCTGTGGCTCTCTTCTACAGACCGCTGCTGTTGCTCTCCAAGCCATCTCCACAGCTAGGGACGTTCCCCTGATAATCTAGCAGCAGGGGATGCTTCCTGTCTGCAAGGGACAGAGGGGGCAAATACTGCTTCTTTCTCCCTCCCTCCTCTCCACTTCATCTGGGTGACTTGGCTCCCCTTATACTTTTCAATATCAGCTGCATGAAATCAGTACTCGCAAAAATACAGTAAACTACTGATAAACACAGTCTAAAATCCAGGACCTGGGTCTTGGGGGAAAACCCCTCCAGGGGCATTTGCCTTGAAAATCTTCCCAGCAGTGCCCCTGGCTATCTTTCCACCCTCCCCACCAGCTGCCACCTTTCTCTGGTCAGGAGGGAGGCCCAGGTTCCCTTGCCTGTGACCACTTCCACCCCTGGCTAGTCTAGTTGCCTCTCCTCTCACCTCGACCTGTTGCATCTCACTTCTGACCTGCCAGTGTGCAATCACCTGGTGGTTTTCTCTCATGGATCCACATCAGCTGTGGACTCTGCAAGACTCCAGTGTACTGGGTGACAGATTGCTGGTTTATTAACCCTATTCATAGATTCATAGATGTTAGGGCTGGAAGGGACCTCAAAAGATCATCGAGTCCAACCCCCTGCATAGGCAGGAAAGAGCACTGGGTGTAGGTGACCCCAGCTAGATGCCTATCTAACCTCCTCTTGAAGACCCCCAGGGTAGGGGAGAGCACCACCTCCCTTGGGAGCCCATTCCAGACCTTGGCCACTC
>JAGPOW010003364.1:12272612-12392746 GCA_030014935.1 Caiman crocodilus
ACCTTGGCCACTCGAACTGTGAAGAAGTTCTTCCTAATGTCCAGTCTAAATCTGCTCTCTGCTAGCTTGTGGCCATTATTTCTTGTAACTCTTAGGGGCACCTTGGTGAATAAAACCTCACCAATTCCCTTCTGTGCCCCCGTGATGAACCCACAAGGTCGCCTCTCAGCCTTCTCTTGCGGAGGCTGAAAAGGTCCAGGTTCTCTAGTCTCTCCTCGTAGGGCTTGGCCTGCAAGCCCTTAACCATACGATGGCTGAGAGCACCGTCCTAACTTGATATGTAGTTGAAACAGGATATGTCAAACACCCCATTGTAGAAGTGAATGGACAAAAGGTGCCAGTTTGCTTTAACGTGGAACTTCATGGTGTATTTCTGTGGTGAATAACAATGATTTTTCCTTTCCCAGATGCCCATTCATCAGAAACACCACCGGAGGGCAAGGAAATCTTCTGCTGAGTGTCTGCTCCTAATTCTGCTGGGATAAGGCTCCCTCTTCACTGTACTGTATTAGAACCCACGCAGGCATCTGGCAGGGCCAAAGCTCTCCTTGCCCATTTAGTGCTCTCGGCCATTGTATGGAGGAAAGCTCCCTGCCCCCATCCTGCAGCAGGTTCCCAGTTCCTGCATCCACCAAGCTTGCCAAGCCATGCATTCAGTGAAGCATGCATCAAGGTTGTGAGAGGTGGGCACGGGGCTCTAGCCTTCAGTCTTGTATGAATCCTGGCTGCAGGGGCTGACCACATAGCATGCAGCACCCACTCCCTATGCAAACCTTGGTTTAAAACGACCTGTACAGATAATCCCCTATTTCTCTTACTGGTCAAGGTTGAGAGAAGGTGACCCAAGGAATCTGTGCCTCTGCATTCCCCTTTTCTGGGGAACATAACCAAACCCAAGCATTTAGCAAAAGGTTAGGACTCTGCAGATGGTGCGTACACACTGGCATATATAGATATACTCTGTGTGTGTGTGTGTGTGTGTACACACACACACACACACACACACACACACACACACACACACACACACGTATATCCCAGTGGATACACAGATACATAAAGTCTGCACAGACAAGCTGGGTTAGCTTAGCTGTGCCCAGGGAGATAGATGAAACCTGATGACTTTCAGGGAGTGTGTAGATATTAAATATCTTGCCCTTAGTGCTCAGTGCAGCTTCATTGGCTTGCCCGCCCCTTCCGCATGTATCAGACATGTTGTGCTATATTTCAGGAAGGTACAAAACACCAGGCAGCAATGGCAGTGAGGGGTGGGGAAGGGAGAGGAACAACCTGCCCAAATTAAAATCAGCCAGTATTTCAAACAGATTTCTGCGGGGCAAAGATTAAATTTTAAACAATTGCAGCAGGAAGTGCAAAATCTCTGAATGTTTTGAAAGGAAGAAGAAAAATATACCAGGCTTGTTAAGCAACCCTGGGGACCCAGAACAGACCGTGCTCAAGTGAGAAGAGAACCGCTCTGACTGCTTTTTAAAGGGCTTATGTGCATTGCAGCCTGCTTCCTCCCTCCCTCCTGCCCTTCCTTTGTCAGAATACGTCTCCTTTTGCAGTTGTTTCATTACAAGCCCACTAATTGATCAGAGAAACTCCCAAGAATTTTTCCATTTGGGGATCACTTGGTTTATATATTTTTTAAACTATTGTCTGGATGTTTTTCTTCTCTGGCATATGCTAATGAGGTGATTCACATGATCACTGGGCTTCTATTTCTCAGGATTTCATCAGCTCCTCTTACTTATTTCTCCTCCAACGTGACATCACAGACATTTCCCCAGCCCTCGAGTGAGATGTTAGGGAGTTGTCACCTTTGGTGCGGGAGTGAGGGTTGCAGGGATGACCTCGGAAGAAACACGGCTCCTACTTCTATGCAAAAGCAGGGCTCTGCGCTGGGGAGATGGCTTGGTCTCATGGACTGAACACAGTGCTGCTGGTCAGACGCTCCAAAGTCCAGATTCATTCTGTGGCCTTTGGCAAATTACTTCACCTCTGTGCCTCAGTTTCTCCAGCTGCAAAGTAGGATCATTAGACTTCCCTTTGTGGGTGAGAGACTATGCCTCAGTGCACTGAAGCTGCAGGGTGTTACCCAAGCGCCAAGTACGGTGGGTACGAGTGACGACCAGGGGCAACAAAATGTAGCAAGCCATCTTGCTTTTAAATGGAGAGCCACTCGCTGCCCCTCTCCAGAGATTTGCCTTAGTTTTTTATGGCAATTTCAAATTGGCTATCACCTTCACTCCCTGGAGCAATCCGATGCTGTGATGCTCATTGCCTTTCCCACAGATTCTCCTTTTTTTCAAACTGTTTTGACTTGCATTTCCTTGCTAGCTTCTCCTAAGGTAGTTGCGCACAGCAGATTTCAGCATTTGGTGCTAAAATTGTTAATGAGCACAGCTGACAGCTGCATGGGGGTTTAAACAGGTCTGTCTTGATGAATGAGGGATCCAGAACAGATCACTTGCTTTTGAAGCTCTCTGAATAAGTTTCTCACTCTCTCACACACTCACACTCACACACTCACACTGAATTGAGATTAGGTTTTTGTCTTTTTTATTTAGTTTTTAAATATTATTTGGTGCTCATACTTAATTGCGAGCTGGGCTTGCAAAAAAAATAAACAAACCGATATTTATCTTTCTGTTTATTTGAAAGAGGTCTGGTTTAAAAAAAATGATTTACTTGGTTTGGTTTTGTTTTTATATTATTTTTTTTCTAAAGATGAGCTTGAGAAACCAATGGTTTTATCTCACTGTTGCTTCGTATAAAAACAAGGCATGTTCAGCGCTGCCAAGCAGCTGGTGCCCAGCCTGAAGAGCAGTCGTACGCAACTAATTCCAGCCAGACAGCTGTCTTGAAGGCAAAGCAGCTCCTAGCTAAGGAAAATTAGAGAGAGGGGCAGTGGTTCTGGGTAGGCATCTTGCTGTCCATTAGTCTTTTGGAATTTACATCTTCTTTCTTAGTTTTCCCATCTCTCTCTGAGCAAAGAAAAAGAGCCATTCATGCTTGGGTAGGTCTTGATCAGTGCCTACAGAAGTTGGGAGAAGTCCTTCTATTGGCTTCTGTGGGTGTGGGATTATATCTTGATAATGGAGTTGTCTTTAAGGTCATTAAATTTTTTAAAAAAATCCTTCCCCTAGTATAGACAGCTGGTGAAACCTAAATCTGCAGAGAAAACCAAACCAATACACGGTAAAGTTACTGTTCTGTAGGCAGAACTCAGCGCTTGGGTGTTTTTGAAGGTTTCCATTTCATTGGCATTCGCTGTTTCCAGCACGAGTCCTTCCTTTTCTTCCCAGTGTCCTCCCCCTCCCACTGCCACCTCCTAAACCTGTGTGTCCTATTGCTCTTGGAAAGGCAACTGAGCAGAAGCCCCTCAGCCAGGGCAGTGGGAAGGAAGCCTTGGCTGTTTGACTTTCTCCGGTCTCGCTGTCAACAGAACGGCACTGAGCGCACTGTCAGCTGCGTCTGTACTTTTGCTAACCAGCTACCCAGTTGCCCATCTGCACTTCTCCAAAGTAAACAGGGGATTGAATCTGAAGTAATCAATTCATATCAGAGTTGTTTGTGCCTGTTTTGTGGGGGACAGAAATCCTTTGTTGCTGTATGAGATTGTATCACCATGAAGCCCTTAGTCCCCCTCCCTCTACCTTTTCATTTGTAAGAAGCAGGGAGGGGAAAGCAGTAATCTATATATAATTTTTTTTAATCATAGCCACTTTGCTCATGTTCCCCTTTGAATGGTTTGGAGTTGATCCCTGGAAATAGATTCCCACCCTGATCCCTGCAAAATCACCCAGACAGTGTTTGATTCCAGGTGCTTAGTTAAGAGTGGGTCAGTCATCTGTGCTAGGATTTTGTAGCCTCGGTATCCTTTTCCTTTCCCCGCCTTTGTTTGTTTT
This sequence comes from Caiman crocodilus, assembly GCA_030014935.1. Taxonomy (NCBI): domain Eukaryota; kingdom Metazoa; phylum Chordata; order Crocodylia; family Alligatoridae; genus Caiman; species Caiman crocodilus. Next base: position 12,276,527 of record JAGPOW010003364.1, read on the forward strand.
ACTTCCGTGCATGGCATCTAACCCATGCCTGCTGAGTGCGTATTATTTCTTAAACCAAATCTGAATTGCAGTCAGATGGCCTGGATGACGTTAAGAGAACTGGTCTCATCCCACTGCCTGTTGGGGACGCAGGGGTCAGAAGCGGCTGCACCGATGGCACGCTGCTGCAGGAAGAAGTGGAGTTAGGAACATTTCCAGCTGAGCTTCCCGTATATGCCTGGCATTGACGGGAACGGCAGACTCCTCACAAGTGTGAAGAAGGAAAGTCGTGGCATGGTGGCTGTGTCTGCGCAGCAGAAGGGGCATTAGGGAGTGGCATGATGAAGGAAGCAGTCTCAGAATGAAGTACATAAAATGGGGTGGTGAAGCTATCCCGGGGATTAGAGCCGTAGTAAGTATCTCTAGAATCGGAGGGATCAGACAGGATTAGCCTTCAACTTCTTTTAAGCAAAGCGATCATCTCAGCCTGCACATTTCTGTCGTGGTTCAATGCCATTAAGCACTTTAAATGGAACCTGTCTTGTCATTCGCTTTTCTCAGACAATCAGCTTTGTATTCTTGCTTCCCCCTCTGTGTCCCCAATGCAACCTGGGATGGGGAAGGGTTAGGCTATATTCAAATATAAACTCTGCATGCGTGTAGGCTTTGTTAAGGTGTTGGGAGAGGGGGGTGGAGCGGCAGCTTTCATAGTATTCCTAGGCCAAAGGTAAGAAGGTGTGAATTTTACTATAACCACTCTGGAAATGGAGCGAACGGCGCGCCCTTTGCCTCGTGCACTCTCTACTCCAGGGTATCTAGCTGTCACGCCGCCTGTCGGGTGAGCCCCTGCTGGGAGCATGCACGTGGCACAGGAGGAACAGCACCTCCCGGAGACTGGCTCAGTCACGAGCTTTCCCAAGCGGCACCTTCATTTCAGATTCCTCTCCTGCTCTTGGAGGTAACGCGGGGCAAAGGGAGGACGGTGAGGCCATTTCAAGGCACGGCTTCGTTTCCTGCAGGCACCTCCCAGGCTGACTCTGGACCAAGAGCACTTACTTTCCATGGGGTGGCTTGATTTTTTTTTAATTATTATTATTATTATTTTTTTCCACCCCATCCCTGTTGAGGTCTGACCACTGCTGGGAACCGTGGGACTAAGGGTAGGCGGCACAGATTGGCATTGCCTGACATAGAGCAAGCACACTTGTTGTAGCGTCTGGTCCTCTTCTTACCTTCTGTGGGTTGGTAAAATCTCTCCAAGCCATTGTGAAACAGTGCCCAAATCCAGTCCTTCCTCGCGGCAGAGACAGATTGGGGAGAGCTTAATTAGTGCTAAATCTCAAGCAGATTCAGGAACAGATCAGTGATAACCTAGATAGAGGGAGGACTGGTCCGAGATGGCAACACCGCGGTGATTTCCCTGCTTAAACCTAGCATAACATTCCCTGTTAACCAGAACGCCGGAAAGTCTCCTGCCTGCTGGCCAGGTCTGTAAACGTTAACTAATTTAAGGCGCCCTCTTTTAATTAAGCCTCCCCAGCGCTCAGAGTGCTTACTTCGTTTGTCAGACGGGGCGACCGTCCGCAGCTCTTCCTCCCGTGATCTAGCTAAGGTTTAAAAATAGGCAAGCTGAATTGGTTCCCTCCCGTGCGTCTCGTGAGCAACGGGAAGCACGGTGCTCAGTCCTTGTCAAAACGCATGCTAGGGGCAGTGCCCTTTCTCGTCGCGCGCACTTCACTGCCACCGAAGCCTTGCCCAAATCCATTCTGCTTCCTTTGGCCGAGGGGGGGAAAAAGCAGGATGCCCCTTCTCCCATAGCGGCAAACACAAGGGTCTATAAAGCACGAATCACTTCCAGACTCTTAAGTATCATTTTCTTGATTGATGTTAAACACGGTCTCTAAAAGCCGATGTCCCGTTCAGCTCGCCTATGGTTAAAGTTTAGCCTCGTGTTTATTTGATACTAATGTGGAATGCACTAGAGTAATCCCCGAATGTTGAGGAGGTGTATTATAGTGCCACGCTATACCTCTGCTTTCAGTTGGTTTTGTTTCTTTCAAAAGGAAAAAAAAAAAATGTTTTGCAATTTTATGTTCATTCTGTTTAAAAAAAAAAAAAAAAACTTTAAAAAAAATTTTAAAAATTAAAAAGTTAAAGATGAAATTTAAAAAAGAGGGTAAACCCTAATTGCTGTATGTTCATTTGTAATTATGTAAAAAGTGCGCAGGTTATCAACTGTAAAATTCTTCATTGTTTTTCTGCCACTTGCCAGAAAATGTGGCATGACTCTGGCCGTTAGGTTTTGTAACGAGCTTTTATTTATCTTCCTTTTTAGTTATCATCATCATCATCATCATCAACCTCTTGTAAAGTCATTTTTTTCCTCTGAATAAATTTGATTTTAAGTCTCAGAGCTGTGCTTGTGATTTTTCTTCTCCTGCTTCGAGGTGTCTGTTGTAACGATGCAAAATGAACAAATCTAATCTGACTCTGAATTGATCTTACCTTAAATTCACCATCCCTTCGTGCATGCTTTAGGAAGCTTAAAACACACCAGAGGTTTCCTCTCATTAAAGCTTAAATTTTCTGGAGAAAAAGTAATTGTTCTGATAGGGATGAGCCTACATTACTCCACATTTGCATCACGTGCTGCCCACTGCAGCAGAGCGCATGCCAGGCTAGATGGATGGGTCTGGCAGCGCTTGTGCATTATACCTGCCGTACACTATAGGGATCTACAGCACTCAAGGCTGTTGCACTGGTTAGGGTTGGGTATTTGACTGGTCAAAGTTTGGTCAATTGACCGGTCAAATATCAGTCAAAATCGTTAAAAAATGCCAAACGGTCCAAATACACAGAAAAAGCACAAATTTTCTATTGAGAACTGCCAAAAAACAATAGCAATTAAAAAATATTCATGTCAAGGAAATACAAAAAAAGTAGTTTACAAAAAATAAATTGTTTTCAAAAATAAATACATCTTTAACCAGTCCAAAAATAGGCAGTCAATTGACCAGTTTGCCACCGCTAGCACTGGTACCCCTGACAAGCACCGAGTCCAGGCGCTGGTATTTGAACACAGATTTTGTGCTGCTCCTATTTACAGCGCTGGGTCCCGCAGTCTCCACCCATGCATCCAACCTTGTTGGAGTGGATAGACACGGGAAGAGTTGAACAGGCCACAGATGCTAAATGTGAGACAGAAAGGAAAGGTCATTAGCCACATTTTAAAGATAGGATTTGGGCCCCTCGGCTTTCCGTCTGTTTTGTCCGGTTGCATCTAAATGCCACTTGCACAGAGCCCTGTCTTTACCGGCTTGACCAGGCCTCCCTACCTTTTCACCCAACAGTCCATGGGTTCAAGCACGTGTCCATGAAGCAAGAAGACGGAGAGTCTAGTCCTCTGACTCTGTTTGAACCCAGGATCTTGTGCTGCCCTCAGCAATGCCCTGACCACGGCCACAGCACGCCTGGGCTCGAAAGATGCCTCTGCCCCTTGTGCTGCAGTTGGCTTGCTGCCCAGCCAAGAGGGTAAGATGTGGAGAGCAAGCCAGAAGGAGCCTGCCCCGGCTCTGAGATGGGCCCTGCACTCGGAAACGAGTCATTCTTGATTCTGGTCCCACCTGTCCGACTGGTAATGCAAACACAGCACCGGGGGCCTGAATCTGCAGTGCAGTGTTTTCTTCTCGCTCGAGCTAATGCCCAGTCGAACCGCGGAGCAATGTTCTTCACTTATGTCTCCTGTCTCGTCCTCTCTTGGCTGGCCAATCCTTGGCCAAAACTAGCCCATGAGCTGGTACTTGGGACATTGTTCTTGAAAGGAAGCGTTGCGGGTTCAAATCAAAGGTCTGGGAGATGTAGAAGTTGGCTTTTCTGTTACCTTTAGTGTGGCCAGCATAGAGGATATTCCAGTTTTCTGCTACTCTGTCCTCTTGATTCTTCAAGAGAAAAATAAAGGACATAGTGGCGCCAGGTTTCGTAACAATAGAGGACAACCGGACTGTCCTTTGTGATGGCCACCTTGGGAGGGGGCTCATCAACTAAGTCTTACTTTCCTTCCCACCCTCCACTCAGGTTCATGGAGTTACATTTCCTTCTCGGGCAGGAGAGCAGGCTGCGGTGTAGGTGGTGATGGTGGATCCCTTCCATGCATGCTCAAGACAAGTCTACTTGCTCAGGAGGAAACAGAAGCAAAGTTGCACATATACAGTTTGAAGACTAAAGGGCATGGAAAGGACTTCAGGCAGGACAACAAGCCCCACTTGATTCCTAGGACTGAAGCAGGATTCAGGACAGCTGGGTTGACCTTGCACCATCCCTCACCTTGGCCAAGGGATTTAGGCTTTGTAAATGTCTTTCTTGGCCAGGCTGCTAGGAGAGGTCACTGCCAGAGCTAAGAGTTGAACCCAACTACCCTGAGTCTGTCTTCTAGGATTAGAGACCTGCCCCGCAACACACTCAATCCTTCCTAGCAGGGCAGCAACCACAGAGCCGATGATTGCAGTGGGTACAGTGACCTGCAGCAATTCGGGATGGAGAGGGAAGGCTTGTTGTGATCCATCCCTCGCCAGCTGCCGATGGTCAGTCCTCTCACCTACTGCTTTGATCTGGAGAGTCGCTGAGTATCGGCAACGTGCAATGAAGGCCAGCGGTATCGATGCTCGCTGCTGCACCTCTCGCAAACAGGTCCATAGCGCTGTGTAATGATTTTTGCGGCCACGCTGGCTGCTAGGCTGGGCCCAGGAGGAAGCGTGGTCCGATGGATGGGCATGTAGACAAGGCATCAGGAGCCGGTTTCTGTTCCCAGCTCTGCCACTTACCACGTTGCTGTGCTGCAGCGTTCATAGCTGCAGTAAGGGTATAATGATGCACGGTTTATTTTTACCAGGTATTTTCACCTAACTTCTAAGGTGGCAAAACAGCTCCTCTGTCCATGCCCACAGTGAATCCCAACTTCTCCCTTTGTGCCACATGGAAGTAAGAGTTTCTCTCTTCCCCTCCTTTCCTAGGTGTCCACAATTGTCCCAAAGGGCTGCGTCACCCGGAGGCACCAGCCCTTCGTACAGTGAGCCCAGTGTAGTAAAAGCGAGTACTGAAAGAGCAGGCGCGCGTGTTTGCATTTGCAGAGCGCTTGTCATGTGGGCACCTCGCAGCTTTGCAAGTCAACAAAAGCACCATCGCAACGCCTCCTCCCTCATCCCCTTCCATGCATTCGCAGCCTCTGTTCACTCGGGGGCCCTTTCACAGCAGCAACGGCAGCAGGCCCGGGGATTTCGCCAAGCTCTTTCATTATTGTCCTAAAACAATGGGTGCCTTTGCCACTGGGAACAGGAGCAGTTGCTGATGACAGGGCAAACAGCATTACGCGATGGCACGATCAAGCTGATTTTGGCAGAACAGCGCAGGACCCAGAAGCGTCAGCCATGTGCGGGGAGAGTGCTTATTCATCTCACTCCTATGCTAGGAGACAGCTCCTTATTGCATGCCGCTTCATCTAGTGAGACAAAGGCAGTGCAAGCACAGCCCGGCTCTGCAGCAGGTATAAGCTCTGCTCCCCCCCACCCAGGCCTGCAGCCTCCCCCCGGAGCGATCCTTTCTGCTGCAGGGAGGGAGTCTGTCTACAGGGCTTCAGTGTGTACGGGTAGAAATGGACTCGGTTGTGATCAGGAGCGGTGGGATCCTCCAGCTCTGGGAAGCGGGGTACGTGCGAACCCAAATGAGCCCATTCATCCATAGCCCCCTGCCTGTATCAGCTGTACTGGTGGCCCCGTCCCAGCCCCGGGGGACAGCTGTTCCTAGAGCGTATTGCAGGACTCGGCCGGCCCCCGGCTGAGACGGTTCATACGGTGAGCTCAGTTTGATCGCAGCACTGGAAGGAGAAAAAAAAACCCCATGCGTTCACCACGTGGCTCCGAAAGAGAGCAATAAGCCAGCTGCCTAGTCAGCTGGGAACGACTGGTTTCGGCTTTGTGCCTTATCCTGCCGGCCCCGAAGAAGGGGCTGGGAGTGACCGGGATGGAGGTCCAAGCGGGAGGTGTGCGTGCACAGTAATGGAGAGGACGTGGATATGGGGCAGATAATGCACCGCAGCGCTGCTGCGGCCTGCGTTTCAATTTTGCACTACGTGTATGATTCTGGAGCTGGCTTGATAAGACGAGGTCTGTGTGGAAATGGATGGGAGCGGAGCTGAGCTACAGCCGCCAGGACCCGGACCAAGAAACGGGGAGAACAATCAACGCTGCAGTTCTCCCGCTCGGGCCAAACATGCCCGTCAGTCCCAGCCTCTTTTATTGCCAAAGTGCCTGGGCACCACCCGAGGAGCTCCAGCTCTTCGAGACCGACACGTCCAGGCACCAATTTGCCCCCACGCGCTGCTGGAGGCTTGGATGCTCTCCTCTTCCTCCACGCTCCTGGCCCTTCTTGGCTCATGGCGCCCCTCTCTTTTCATATATTAATATCTTACTCAGTGTGCCTATAAATACAAACCCATCTTCGCGCTCAGCTGGCCGCTGTCCCGGCGCCTCCGACAGTCCCCCGCGAGGAGCGATCCGGGGGCTGTTTCCTGCCTCGCCGATGGAGCAGATCTGAGCTGTGAGTGGCTCCTCAGGGAGGATTCATTTAGTCTGGGGCTGTCTCTCTCCTCCTTAGTCCCTCTCCTGCCTGATCTCTGGTGTCTCTCACTGGCAGGTTCAGTGTCTGCACATAAATTTTCCTTCCCCGTTGCCAATTAGCTGCAAGTCCCTGACTGCAGGCATTAGCAGGGCCTTGCAGGAGGCCGAGGAAGGGCAATTTGGAGAGCCTTAGCCCAGGACGGGGAATGGCAGTGTCCTGAGATCCACCCCCCAGCCGGGATAATGCCCCTGGGTGTGACGGACTTGACAGCGAAGGCTGGGAGCAGAGATGACGGCCAGAGCCAGGGCTATGTGGGTGTATAAAGGTTCGTGCCATGCAGGTAGGTACGCACAGACGCACGCACACCCCCGGGACGTGGTGCTGTTGGGCAGCTGCTCTCCAAAACCTTTGCTGGGAACCGCCTGCCTGCGTCTAGGTTGACTTCTCCCAGTGACCCAGAATCAAGTAATTGGTGTTTACTGGGTTTTCTGCCCCGAGCTAAGTCTCCGCACCTGCTCGCCAGAGCCAGGCAGCGACGTGCCAAGAGTCCGGGTAAGCCTTTGGTGCACAGTCGGTCAAGCAGCACCTGGCCAGCTCGGGTTTTAACACCACGTGGGCTGCTGGTAGGAATGAGGAACATGGGGCCAGTGGCACGGGCTCCTAATCCGTAGGGGGCTTTGCAGTGTGGCCTCAAGTGTACTTCAAAGTGGAAAGGAAAGGAGGATAGGCAAAAAGAGAAGAAAATGAGTGCAGCCCCGATGCAATTTGCTACTCCAGGGCTCCAGCGCCGCCTCCTTTCCAGCCTGGATTTGTCCCCGCGTTGGTGTGCATACATCTACACACTCCCCCAGGAAGCGCCTTTGGACAGGGGCGAGAGGAATCACCCCAGGCTTGGGAAAAAAGAAATGGACCTAGGGAAAGAGGGGGCAAGGCAACGTAAGAGCCCAGGGCGGCGCTTGCAGGAGAACTTGCTCGGTGGAAAAGGGAAGGTGGGCAGGTGCAGAGCCAAGAGCAGGATGCAACAGGATGCCCAAACCAAGGTTTTCCAGGAAGTACCTGAATTGATTTATTCAACGTTTGCCCCTCTCCGTGTTAGGGATCACCGGGGTCAATGACGACAGGCAGGAATGAATGAGGAACTAACCTGCGTGGCTGATGGCGAAGCACGAAGCAAAACCCTGCAGACCTTTTGTTTCTCTGTTGCTCCCCAGCTGCCCCCCCCCGCGCGCGGGAGCATCCTCCAGCTCTTCTAAACGGGGAGCGTGTGCGCTGCACCCCGCTGCCCGCCCTCCTCCCATCTCCTCCTCGTCCCTCCTTGTGCCGGTTTTTGTTATTTCCCTGGGATTTTTTAAAAAAGAAGAAACAACATATTTCTCCTCGGTCGTATCACCTGTTCTTTCTTTCCCTTTCCTTTTATTATGGCTGTTCCTAAAATGCACACACACCAGATTTAACACCCCCCACCCCCGTAGTCTTCATACTGGCCCTTATTATAAAGGGTTTTGAAGTACACTTGAGGCCACACCGCAAGGCTCCCTACGGATTAGGAGCGCATGGAGAGTGCATTGCGTGTTTACGAAGCTTTTTCAAGTAGCAAAAAAATAAATAAAGTAAAATAAAACCATCTGAAAAAAAGGATGTGGTCGGAGGGTGTGGGGGGGGTCCCTCCACTGTCCAAGCCGCCTCACCGTAGGACTCGGGATGCATTGAGATGCATTGCTCGGGCAACGATCACAAAGAGGATCCATGTCTTTCTCTGATCGCTCACGGAGGAGGTTGGCGCTGGCAGCCTCTGCTCCATGTACCCTCGTAACGGCCGGCTCACGCCCATGTGCATCGCACACCTTCAGGGAGGGCCAGCTCAGCAGCCTGCTGGGCTCCAGCGGTCACAGCTTTGCTCGCGTATGTGATGCAGAGCAACCCCCCAAGCTCACGCCAAGCAGACATTAATGAAGAGAAGTGATGTGGGTGACAAGGCGAGGCAAAGACACGGGGCCCGGCGTGAGCTAGCCGCAGCGGATCAATTCACGGGTACGTTGGTGTGCTGCACGTGTCTGCTGCTCAAGTGCGACTGCGTCCAACTCGGCAAAAGAATCCAGGAGACGGCCTCAAAATGAATGTGGAGACGACGCTGGACGCTGGAGGCGGTAAATCTCGGCTGTTTGCTTCTTAATTGACTCCGATGAAAAGGGAGAACGGGCACGGCCAGCTCATTCTGCTTCTTGCTCCGCTGCACAGTCTGTCCGGGGCCGCCCGAGGAGGACTGGAAAGACGCCCGTTGCCCACGTCCGAACAATGCCAGGCAACGTCGCCATCCAGCAGCGGGGGGCTGCAGTGCCAGCTCTCGGACGTGTCTTTGCCGGTCAAAGGCATCAAGCTGGCAAAACCTGGGGATGGGAGAATAGCAGAAAACTAGGGGTGGAGGAGCTGGGGCGCACGACTTAGGAGGAGAGGCTGAGGGAACTGGGCTCATTTAGTCTGGAGAAGAGAAGGCCGAGGAGAGTTAACAGCAGGCGTCAACTCCCTGAAGGGGGCTCAAAAGAGGATGGAGCTGGTCTGTTCCCAGGGGTGGCAGGCGAAGAACAAGGAGCAACGGGCTCGAGTTGCAGCGAGGGACGTTGAGGTTAGATATTAGGAACAACTTTCTCAGCAGGAGGGTAGCAAAGCAGTGGCACAGGTTACCCAGAGAGGCTGCGGGCTCTCCCTCCTTGGAGGCTTTTAAGACCTGGCTAGCTACCAAGGCCAGCCCCGACGCCGGTCCAGTTTAGGCACTGGCCTCCAGCCCTCCCCCTCCAAGTTGGGCATTCATTTATCCTTCGCTCTCCCCGCCTTACGCAGACAGGGACTCCGCTGCAGATAAAGCAACTCGCTCGTGGTCAGAGGGACCGGCAGCCAGCTCCAGCCTGGAGCTGGCCCCACGCCCCCGGAGGTGGAGGGCAGGATGAGCTCCCACCCCCACATCTTCACCCAGGGGAGGAGCTGAGCTGCAAGAGGCCCGGTGCTTGTTGCCCAGGCGAGATGGGGAGCACTTTAAAAAAAAAAGAAAGCAAGCTACTGCTGGGCAGAGATGGGCCCGACCAGGCTGTGAACCCTCATGGCGACACATCCATCAGCATTATACGACAGAGCAATAAGAAGGGGGCTGTAGCGAGAGACCCTTGTGCATCGGGCACCAGGGCGCAGCGCAGCCAAGACAGGGAAACTCCTTCCCTGCCTGGGCTGCACCTGAACTCCACAACGTGCCTTTTAACGCTGCTTTTCTTCCTCGCGGTCACAAACCAGCAGGACTCCAGAGCCGGCTGTAGTTTTCCCAGCCGCCAACCCCCCGCTGCTGGAAGCGACGAACCTTTTGTCGCTCGATTCGCGCGTAATCCCTAGCAACAGGTTGATGCTGCGCCCAGCGCCTGCGAGCCCTTTGGCCCCGTCTTTCAGGCAAGCGCCAGAACGGAAACAAAGGGGAACGTCTTGGGTCCCCCCCCCCCGTGACCAAAACCATCGCCGCACAAATCTTCCGCCAGGCCTTTTTAAACGGCCAGAGCCGAGATTAAACGTCAGAGTCAACGAGAAGTGATTGAGGACGTTTCTTCTGTAGTCAAAGGGGGTCATAATTGTGTGGTCTTAACAATGAATAAAGTGGGCCACGTTTCTTCCTATTTTATCACCCTGCCCTCGGACTGCTTGGGTTACATTCCCGAATTTACTCTCCCAGCGCCCTGGGTGGGGTAGGATCGTGCTCCGATCTAGTTTTTACAAATGAAGACCATAGGCACAGCTCTTCAAAGGCACGCACATGCCTAACCCCCACTGAACTGCAGCCGAGATCGAGAAAAACAGATGGGTTTACCCCTACGTCGAGGCTGTGCAAGCTCCAGCGTCCTCATAGTCGGGAGGAATTTCTAACGCTTCAGTAGCGAGGCATATCCCATAAGAGGCCCGGCCCTGGCCCAGCAAGGCGAGGTGATGTTGGCACGAGGAGATGGCGCACATGGAGGAGACCATGGCGGTGAGCGCAGTGCAAGGACCAGAGGGAAGCTACGCCAGGAACTTTCCCCTCCAGCATCGCAGCGCCGCAGAAGTCGGGAGAAGACGAGCTGGATGGCGGCCAAGCGAAAACCCGAAGTCGAAGCTCTTCTCTGCATCTTGGCTCATAGTACAGATTTCCCCTGAAGCGGGATGGCGTCTAGCGGCGACCACTGAAATCCGCCTGGCACCAGACACCAGGGCTCCCGCTTCCGCCCCGCGTCTCGTGGTGGAAGCCTGATGCAGTCGTGTCCTTGATCTCGCCTCGGGGGGAGCTGCGGCATGACTTTCCAGGCCTTTACTCCCACTGATCGGGGACAACACACTTCGTGCCCTGCCTCAGTTTCCCCAACGGCAAAGATACTCGCACCTAACCAGCTTAAATGGAGTTGCTTATGAAACGCAGCCGCAAGGCACCGCAAGGTGTGAAGCGTATGATTATTCCCCAGCCCTGTTATCATACCTAAATCCAGCTGGCTTAGAAAATAAAGACTCCCGTAGCACAGACATCAATGGTTTCCCAGACCGTTTTATTCAAGGTTTCAGAGATCTGGGAGCCAGCTACAAAATGTAAAGAAACGTAAATCTGTCCAGTACAGAGGTCCCTGTGTACAAAGTGTGCTCGTCCTGACGGCAAAGGCAGCTCTTGGCTCCTGAAAGGCCTTTGTTACTTGAGGCTGTGTCAAGGGCTTTCAATACATTGCATCCTTTGGCTGGCGAGGCGGCAGCGTGAGCTAACCCGCGGCAGAAAGGGCAGCTCGCAGGGATGCTGGAGGAGCCGTACGCCGGAGGGCAGTGGGCTGGCCGGGTGCAGAGCCCAGCTCCAGCTGTAGCCAGCCAGCAAGGGAAATGCCTCCGGCCCAGTAAGAAGCTCCATCCTTCTATATCAAGAGCCGCCGTCTAAGAGGCCTCCCCGCAAGGGGGACAACGGGACACTAGGAATTAGTGGCTAGTATGTGGAAAACAGCACCAATGCGTAGCTCGCCTGTGACACTCAAGGTCTCTAAGCCCTGAACATGGGTAATTTAGACCAGGACAACATGGCCAGAAACGTTCACCTGGGTGGCACAGGGGTGAGGAGGGCTTTCCTCACCTCTGTACCCACCCATCAGTCTCCGCGCCAGTGCTGTGATGCTTCACTGGATTCAGTTTTGCTTTTCTCGGAAGCGCCAAGCATCGGGCGCTGCTAGGGGCGGGATGCCTTACGCAGGGGGGTGGCGATCAGGCGTGGAAACGGCAAATCCTACGCCCATTTGCTAGCGCCGCTTCCATCTGTGCAAGTGTTTGGGGCACGGGACCGTGCAGAGGGGAGGCACTGAAGATGCAGCAAGTTTGAGCTCTGCCCAGAGCAGCGTAACACGCATCCTAGTATTTTGGCACATTATCGGGGTGCAAAATCTCTTGGCAGCAGCCGTGTGCAGCACACGGCCGGGCTGCAAATACAAGGCAGGTGAACGTGCAAGGCAAATGCTCCCAACTTCAAAACAACAAGCCGCTGCCTCACCTTGCTGATCTGTCAGCTGCTTGGGCTGTCTTAATTATGAGTTGGGGCTCCCAATTTGAGTTTCAGCAGCAGGGCGACGGGAGCTGGTATTTGGGTCGCCTTGCCGCAGTGGCCTTGCCCTGGCATGGCACTGACAAAGCAGAAGGGCCAAGTTTCTAACCCATGCTGAGCCCAGAGCCGAATTACCCAATCCCTCCTCCATCCACAGTCCCTCACCATTCCCACCCCCCTCGCCTGCCCGGTCTTTAAAACAAGTTAAAGTCAGCTAAACAGCAGTGGCCCCCGATATAAAGCACTTGGCAACATTCACTGCTTTCCAAAAAAAAACAACCCCCCCCCCCCAAAAACAAACGTGTAGAAACTGCCCTTCTTCCCCAACCCAGTACAAAGAAAGCACCTAACGAGATTATTGTGCTATGTGCTCCTACACGCACAGGAAAACCGTCACGGGAGCCTACTGCAATCTCCAGGGGGCACAGGTGGCACCAGCGGCCTTACTCTTCCAGCCAGCTCTGCTACCCCGGGCATGGCCATTACTCCCACCTCCTGCTCCCAAACAGGCTTAAAGCAATGTCCATGTTTCTCAGCGTATCAAAGCCAGGCCCACTTCCCTCCCCACCCAACAACTGCAGGCGAGAGCGTGGCTGTAACCCCATGGGATTGCAAACCGGCACCTCCTCCACTCTCCTTCGGTCTCTTGATCACACAGCAGGTAGACTAGCAGCTTCACGAAGCTCCCCGGCCCGGCCCAGGTGGGGCAGTGTAGTTCCTAGGTCAGCCCTCGCGCCGTCCCGGTGCCGGGGACGGGCCACAAAAGATCCTGCGCACGCAGCGGTGATCAGTCACTGTTGCAGGCTCCGGCGGAGAGGGAAGTGAACGCAACGCTGGCATCTGGGGAGGCAAAAAAGAGAAAGCTCATTAACAGGCATGTCATTCGTCTGCCACAGCCCCAGCCAAGCACGTCCCTCCCGCGCAGAGGAGATCACAACCGAGGCTAATCAGTCCCCCAGGGAAGCAACGGGCTGCACGCTCTTCCCCGTCTGCAGAGCCTCGAAACCCTTGAGCTGTCAGCCCTCGTCACGTCTGCTTCGCTGCGCCGCATTCCCGGGCCCCTGGCGCCTTGGCGGGTCTTGCAGGGAAAGGGCTGGGGTGGAAATCACGAGGGGCGATCAAGAAACGATGGGGGAGTCATCAAGGCAGTTCTGGAGAGAAGGGGAGTTGAGCTCGAGAAGAGACTGGACATCTCGGAGTGTATCGTGATTGGCAAAAACCCCGAGCCCTGGCTAGGAAACTTCCAAAAAACCCCTGTGGAAGTGGAAAAGGGAAGAAAACTGGGAATTTGGGGGAGCAGCGAGTGACACACCTTCCCTTTTCCCTCGACACCAACCACACAAGATGGGAAGTTTCCAAGGGGTTGTAAGTGCAGTCCGGAGCCAGACGGCAGGCTCCAGGTGTTTTTTGTTTGTCCTGGTATAGGAGAAGCCGGATATCGAGACGCTCGGCTCCCGCGGCCAGCCGCTCCCTTCCGACTGCGCCCCGTGCACGGGCTGCAGGGATAAACGCTCGCTCTCACGCTGCAGCCAGCGGCGGCCTTGCTTTTGCCATTACGTAGATGCAAATTAGTTTTCCCACGAGCCACGACAAAAAACAAAACAACACAATGCAACACACCTCACCTTGCTAAACTGGGACTTTGTCGTTTTATTTCATCGTAATCCTGAGCTGCCTAACGGGCCGTACCCGTGAGACGAGGGTAGCTACAGCATTTTGGGCACGGCCAGAGCTGGGTCCTGGACAACTTCATGATTGCCGGCGGCTTTCTGAGGTCGGGGGGCCTGGAAACCCACAACTCGAGCTCATTAACCAAGGACAGCGCCTACGAACGTCCGACCAGCCCGAGCCAAAAGGCAGAAGTGGCAAGCAGTGAATTACGTTTTAACTATGCTTGTTATCTAAGGGGTAATTAAATAACCCGGGGAAGGAATTGAAGAACAGATATGAAGTTTATTGTGACTGTGGCCTCTTAAATTATAATATAGCTCTGAGACTGGCACCCAGCCCTAATCCTCAAAGCTACGTAGGTGCCTAAGTCCGCCGCTTAGGCGCCACGGATGAGCTTCAAAACCACCGCTCAGCTGCTGCCCCAGCCTTGAGTTTTTCCTGGCAGGAAGATGCAAGGCTACGGCACGGCTGCGTGCAACCCCAGCTCGAGCCAAGGTGCCGGACAGCCAGAAGCGAGGCGGCTCAAAGGGAGCCCCTCCTTTGCTAGAACTGCGCTCAGAGAGGCGCAGGGGCCATGCTAGCCCCAGCCTCAAAGGCGTGCTTTGGAGCTGAGGACGTACGCCTCAAATCTTACACATCCCAAAGAGCCTGGGGTGCCCCAACCCCTAGTTACGCTCAGTCCACGCAGCAGCGCCCACCTTTTGAACGCCCTGCACCAATGCAGTCCACAGCTCGGGCTCCGTGAGCTAGCCCCGTACGGAGAGTGTGATGCACGGGGAGGGAACCAGGGAAAGCAGCAAGTGAGCAGGAGGCAAACCTGAGCAGGTCGTAGGAAATGCAAGGAAGCTAGATGCCTAACCGTGGGCCGGGGGGGGAGAGGGAGGCATGCATCTTGGCCAGAAAGTCTCACGCATTCATCCCCTCCTGGAGTTTAACAATGAAGGCAGGTCAGCTCTCTCTCGGGAAGCAGCACCGAGACCGCCACCGCATCCATCTCATCTTCTGCAGCAGGTGGGAGACCTGTTTATCAATCCAAACCCCGCCGGCGTGGAAACAGAGACATGAACCCAGGAAGAGTGCCCAAACCAAGACGGGAGGATTTCAAAATGACTCTCTCTCTCTCCGATGAAGCTGTTCTGTACCATATGAATAAATCAAATATTTATTGGGGCAGGACTAGAAACCTGACCCTCCCAGCTCACAGATGAAAGCCCTAACTCTTGGGCTATAAAGCTCCTCCTGATTTTTCCTCTCTTTCCAATTCTAAGCCCCTTTTGCAAATTGACCCCTTACATCCCACACTGATGAGCTCCTCAGACAAGCCGTATGGAATAAGCCCGTTCTTATGTACGCTCTCCTCGTGCTGCTGCTTTTGTGGACCGTTGCCTGCTTTAATTGTTCTTCATTTAGCAAGAGAACAGCCTGTCCTACTCAGCTAATCAGGCTCCCGATGGATTTGCATTTACCCTGTCCTTACTGAAGATCTCTGGAGTTTGAACATGCCTCTCTGCATCGAATCTGCTCGTTCCCACCAAGCCAGCTCCCAAAGCGAAACGGGGCAGTTTCATAATGCGTCTCTCTTGCCGTTTAACGCAGGAAGTATTAACAAAACTAATATTGTACCATGGGAAAGAGGCAGAGCGAGTATTCAGAGAGCGAGACAGAGTGAAACGCTGAGCAAATCTCTTATAAAAAAAGTCCAAATGGGAAGAAAGAGGGTCCACATCACTTTTAAGCCTCGCAGAGGACCAATAAAGTGTTATTATTTCATGGGTCGCCGATCGCTTCAGACACAGAAACCAGTTGCAGGGCTGCGTGCGCTGGGCAAGATCAGGCCTTTCCTTTCAAAGCTGCTAATTACCCTTGATCCCTGGAACTCCTGGTGGGGATCAGCACTTATCTGACCGTCACACTGCATCCTTGGTGGGAACCCCGCGGGACGGGGCTCTGATGCAGGCGGCCTGTGCTGAAACCTGGCCCAACGGGAGATCAAGCTTCTTCCTGGAAACAAGCTTGTTCCAGTTAGGATTACTGCATTTCAGACTGAAGTAAGGTAGGATTGGGAGCTTTGTGGATCAGCATTTTGCAGGGGGGGACAACATATGTGGACCATTAGGCACCCATGGCCCTAGGAAAAAAAAAAAAAAAGATGGATCAACCCATTACATGCCTACTTCCCATTTAGGTCTTTAAACCCCCCCAAAATCCCTCTCCCCCTCTTGAGCACAAACCTTGCAACTACGCTTTATCATGTGGTTAAACAGCCCAGCGCTAGTGCTCTGCAAAGCCCTGCTGCAATGAATACGAAGGTCCAGCAAGGGGACGGACGTCCCCGATGCGTTTCCCTGGTCACAGTGGGCGATGGCAGAAATGCCAGGATGCGGGGAAAGTTGTCTGGGCTCCAGACAGTGAAACCAGCTGGACAGAGTTAGCAGCCAAGAAGAATGAAAGTGCATCTTGGCCCCAAGAGGCCAAACATGCCTTGGCTTTTGGTTCAACGTGTACCAGGCTGAAAGCACAGGATTTCAAAGACCAGGAGTGGACATCTTGCTCCTTACTGAGAGATGGTGTAAACAGAGCAAAGGGCAGCAGCGGTGAGGTTTCTACCATGCTGAGAAGCAGAGGCTTGAATACTGTAGAAGCTCAAAAATGAGTCCGGGCTGTGGGTGCTCTGGGAAACCTGAAGATACGTCTGAACGCAGCTGGTCTCAGGGAACGGGCCAGATGCTCTCCCCTGCTTCTGCGCAAGGGAAAGCTTCGTCTCCACCTCCAGGTCTCCACAGACGAGCCCCCACTGAAAAAACCAGCCGCCGGTGGTGCTGCTGACAGCAGTGCCCTGGATGCGCCGGAAGACGGTCCTGGCCAACACGACCTGCTGCAGGCATCTCCTGCCAGGCAGGAGTGGGAAGACCCCTCGGTGCTGGACTGGGCCTCCTTGCCAGAGGGATCTTCCCAGCGTTCCCACCAAGCCCATCACAAATCGGGACGAGCCTCTGGGGGCTCAGCCTGGGCAACGTGGGATAGTCGCTCCGGGCAGGCGCGTTTAACCGCAGACATCACGCTGCAATTTTGGAGCTTTGGTTCCAGGAGCCCTCATTACTTAACGACGTGACAGTGAACGAGTCTGTAAATAAAGGGAACAAAAAGATCCCACGTCTTGGCAATGGGATGCGCGCTGGTAAGAACACAGGTGGTTTCAAAACAGCCTCTTCTAGGCCAAGAAAAGTAACGCCAACCACAAGCATTTCATAACGCAGCCTGCACGTCCCACCAGCTTTCTGCAGGTCGCTCCAGGGGCAGACCGGGCAGCGCCACGTCCTATTCCTCCTCCTCGCGTCCAGGCCGTGGGACCGCAGGCGGCAAGGGAACGCTGAAGCCCCAGAGCTGCTCGAAAATGCATCGATTAAAAAATGAATTGCTGAGAAAACTCGCACTTGTTACTGAGACTGGAGAAGCTGACTTAGCAGCAGGTATACGTGGCCGCGGCCAGCCCTCGTGCCCCTCCACGCGCTGGAAACCCAAGCCAGGATTTAATTCAGTGGCTGCTGCAGCAGCCAACTCCACCCTAAAAAGCCCCTAGTCCCACTCCCACGTGTGGCTGGTGCAGAGGTTTAGTATTCAGAAGTGCCTGCGACCAGCTCACTGAGAAAATTAATTTTCAGCTCCGGGCTGGCTCGTATGGGGAGGCCCCACTGACCTGAACAGAAAATGATGGAGTCCTCGCACTCTTTGCTCCAATATTTAATAGCCGCGCGGCAGTTAATGAGATTACTGAGCTGCTGCGACAGATGCTAGGCAACACGTGAGAAGCACACGGGGGAACTTGGGAAAGCCACTATAATCCAGCGCTGGAAACACGGAGCACGCTCTCCTGTTAACCCTTGTTGTGCCTCGCACAAAGTCCAGCCCGGCATCTCCAATCCAAGAGCAACCCAAAGCTCTGGTTGTTTCTATCCCGAGGTGCCGGTGGTCTCTGAAAGGCAGGCAGTGGGCAAATGCCAGATGGACGTGTCACAGCACCCCTGTGCCCAGCTGGCACGAGGGACACGTCCCTGGGGAAATCCTAGAAGGCTCCTGTAATGTCCATATGCTCTGCTACTCCGAGGCACACCCCGATGCTAAGTAGCAGCAAGGAGTTAACAGGGCGTTACAGGTCTTGAGCACCACTTTTTGATCTAGGGAACTTTAGATGACAGCTGGATAATCAATGCAGATAGGGAGCAGGGCTCCTCCAGAAACCCCCATCCACCTTCTTGGGATACACACCCCCTAGAGAAACCCTGCAAATCCACCTATGCCCTTCCATCCCAGGGCCTGGCCAGGGCTTCGAGTCCTCGCATCCTCTCCCGATCAGCTGCCTGACGTGCAAACAGGACAGTAGGCATCCCAAAGGTGGAGGATCCGTGCCAAGCATTCTGGAAGAAGCGGTGCCAAATTTCCTAGCAAGCTGGTGGGGAATGCTGCCCAGATCCATATTTGCCTTATAACACACATCAGGAAGGCTTTTAGGAAGTGCTGCCTTTCACCTGCCAGATGCTCTTTGGCACACTTTGCATGGATAAACTATAGGGTGATTTTAATGACAAAACAACAGACCCAAAACTCATGACCGACATGGTAGCTGGGCCACCCTTGGAGAAGCAAGTGGGAAAGCAGCTGCCAGCCCTCCTGTCCAAGTTTCCATTGCCTCTCCTTTCCAACAGCGCTTTCCCCGGTACTGCGATCAGCCAGGGGAAAGAGCCCACGGCGACCTGGGACTGAGTGCGAATGCCTTTCCCCGAGGAACATGCACTCTGCTCCCAGCTACCGCCCCCCTTCCATCCCAACCACGTCCCACGTCTGTAGGGCAAGAGGGGAGGTATTTGAGAGGCAGGGCAGATTTGCATCTTAAACGAACCAAAAGGAGATATATGTAGCACCAGCTTTTCTGAACCGAAGTTCACTTCATCAGCTGCTGTGGAAGGACATGCATATGGTGAATGGTGTATCATCTTCAAAAAACCAATGCCTTGTGGCCTCTCCGGTCCCACACACCAAAATGTAAATGCACCAGTGCTTTTTACCTTGGACATCCCTGCTTCCCTCCCCCCAGCATACCAAGGGTTAAGCCCTTCATGTCTATACTCATCAGCATCAAGCAATTACCCAGATACCCCGCACAGACGACAAGCTGTCTAGGCATTTCTGAAGCGCTCAATCACCATTATGTCTCCCAGAAGGTCTACTATACAAGCATTATTAGATGCACGATAGAAATACGTCGCTTGCGTCTCCCTGGGGCACCTGGGGATGGAAAGCCGTCTGAGTCTCAAAAGACACCAAAAGGATTGGTTTGAAATAATTACTGTGCAGGAGCAAATGGAGGTGTCAGATCTACAGCATTATAGGTCTGATCGCTCTACATTTCTGCGCTTTCTAAGATATGCTTCGCTTGTTAGGAAACGGGGACACCCCCTGGAGCAAAACCAGACCCCCAGCAATGTTGGTGAGGAGCAGAGATGCACATCGAGGTGGTAACAGCGAAGTGCCAGGTTAAATATCCTCTTACCTGGTTGGGCTTGCGGGCCAACGCCTCTCAGGCTGGCAGGTGCTTCCACGTGCTGACGAAAGCCGTGGGTATGAGCGAGTAAGGCACGGTTGTTATACAGTTCCACGTGTCTGAGGTAGGGTCGTAACAGTCCAGTGTTTTGCACCGCTGAGTCCCAAAGTATCCTCCCACCACGTACAGTTTGTTCCCCGAGGCTAATGCGTGGCATGACATGCGTTTGGCAGTCATGTCCCCAATGCGAGTCCACTGGTCCGTCTCGCAGTCGAAGCGATAGGCGGACGCTGCTGTGTATTCGCTGTCACCTCCCATGATGAAAATCTGGCTGCCCAGGACAGCAGCTGCGGTGTAGCGCCAGGGCTGGGGGCACTCTGCTTTGATCGTCCACCGGTTCTCAGCGGGGTCGTAGCACTGCACCTTGGAGACCATGTCCCGGTGAATGCTAGTCCCGCCAAAGACAAAAAGCTTGAGCCGGGCACTCACCACGGCGGCATTGCTGACTCCGTCCCTCAACGGGGCCACCATGGTCCACTTGTTGGCTGTGGGATCGTATTTCTCCACCTGCTTCAAGGAGACAGAGGGAGAGGCAGGGAAGACGCCAGCCACTGCGGTATGGCCACCGACCACATACAGGCAGTTTTCCAGTTCAGCTGAGCCATGCCCAAACCGAGCTATCAACATGGGGGCAGCTTTGGACCATTCCTCGTGCACGGTATCATACACCCAGACATCTTTCGAGACCCCGTTCTCAGATCCCCTCCCGCCAGTGATGTACACTTTGCAGCCAATGGCACAGGCACTAAACTCTTTCCTTGGGCTTGGCAAGTCTGCTTTGGGAATGATCTCCTTGGCTTTGCGATCTACCTGATATATCTTGTCACACATAAAGGTCTGGCCACCCAAGATCAACAAGGTATGCCCAGCTTTGCGAGGCCGGGCGCAGAGACTGGTGACCACCCCATCATTCTGGAGGATCTTCTTCTTGCAGTGAATGGCCTCGTCCAAGATGACCTTGTTACTCTCATCGGCCATGATCACGTTCTCGCAAGCCATGGCTTCCTTGAGGCACTCTGAAGGCAGTAAGGCTAGACGCATGTTTCTCAGCAGCTCTGGGAGGTGAACCCTCCGTTCATCCAAATCGTACTTCACCCACTGGAGGACAGCCTTGAAGACCTTCTCCTCGTCCTCAATCTCCAGCTCGTCGCTCGAGATGAGGTCCAGCAGCGTGTCCTTGGAGAGGTTGTTGAAGTCCTCGCTCTTGTGCACAGTTTCAAAGTTGACCAGGCACATTCTCCAGGACAGCTCGTAGAGCCGCCGGCACTGGTGAGCGTCCGAGAGCAGCATCATGCCCAGGCAGTTGGAGGGGTGCAGGTTCTTCTCGAGGAACTCGGCCGCCGCATCTCGGACGTCGTGGAACTGAAGCATGTCGCTGGCCTCCAGCAGGGACTCCGCGTTCTCCTCATTGATGATGATGCGCGAGGAGTACGCAAAGTCCAGCAGAAGCTCCAGCACCTCCGGGTGGAGGCTGTCATGGAAGTTCACCTCGTCGTCCAGGCTTTCCCGGAGACCGTTGCTGAACATGGCCTCAAAGTATCTGCTGGAGGCAGCCAGGATGGCCCGATGGCACGGGAAGGATCTGTTCCCGGCCCAGAGGGTGACATCAGTGAACATGCGGTGTTTCCGGAGAGTGTTGAGATGGGACAACACGCAGTCCGGGTGGGAAGCTTTGTGGAAAAGTAAGATATTCATGGAGCCGGTGCTAGTCCGGGATTTACGGTTCTCGTGGACGCTGACTGACATGATGACAGAGGTATCGTCTACAGAGAAAATAAAGTGCAATGTCAGGGGACTACTGATGAGAGACAGCAATAGTGACAACCGGGAGCATAGCGCAGACATCTTTCGACCCGAATTCCCCCCTCCCCACTGATCCGTTAATGGATCTCAGACCATGCCCCGTGGCCCAGCCTGGGCCCTTCCCAGCCCTGCTCCTGCTCCGCATCTGCAGCATGGCTTTTCACCGCGCACCTTCAAAATTCGCCAGTACTCTTCCAGAGCTCAATTTGTGGGTAATCGCGGCAGCAAAAGCGCGCTCTGCATTTCAGCTTCAGCAGTCAAGCTCCGAAATGAAGCAATTAAACCCCAAAACAAAAGAGCAAACTTTCTGATCAGCCCCCGAAGGGCGCATGGGCAAGCCGCAGTGCACTCGGTCCTCCTCCACCGCGAGGAAGAAGGCCGTCTCGTCTCTCCAGGGTAAAGGGCACTGGGCGTGTTTTTGGCTCGGGTCAGGTCACGCTGCCTTCTGATCTAGGAGAGATTATTGCAGGTTTGGAAAAGGAGATTGCCACTGCATTTATTTATGGGAGAAGTGGCTATTAGTGGCAGCCAAAGATTTCAGACTTTGCCAAATCTTTCTATGCTAGTTTCTGGCTGCCGAATCCCAGCAGGCACTTCCACGTGACTTATCTGCTTTATACAACAGACCAGCGCCCGGCTCTCTGACACAGGAGACGGCTACCTTGCGCTTCCTCCCGGACGGGCAGAAGCAACGCAGCGTCGTCCCGGGCACCTCTGCTCAGCACTCTCTCATGCAGCTGCTATCCGATGCCTGCACTTCTTGGCTAAATGTGGACGGAGCACAACAGCGCAGACAAATTCACAGAGTTTGCACGACCGGATCCGACGAGGCCATTTGTTCCGAAACATCCACGGCCGGATTTTCAGCCGGCCCGCGCTCTCCTACCTGCCGCTAACAAGTGAGCCCAAATACGCGGGCAATTTTATTCTGCAAGTAGAAATCTGTGACTGAGCTGTATTCTGTAAAAAACTGAGTATCAAAAAAGAAAGAAAACCGAGATGGAGGCTGGAAAATGGAGCCCTAATTTACAACGTAGGTGCAGAAGGCAGCACCCTTTATAAGCAATGACGCTCAGCGCAGAGAAAAGCAGAAAACCCACCACCAGCCGGGCACTTGGGCTACCAAGAGCCCACAAACCACTGCAGGAGATTGTGTCCAAGAGTGAGGGAGACAGAGCTTCACTCCCACAAGTTCCCCGGCTGTATTGAGGAGCCAGGTCCTAGTGCATGCATCGAGCCCCGCAACGGCCAGTGTGATGTCACCCGTTGTGATGTCACATGTCCCTAACACCCTGTGGCTGCACAGCCCGCTCTGCCCATTGCCCTGGCTTGTCACGAGTCTAGAGGGGTGACGTGGCCTTGTGTCGGACCATAAAACTCCCCGGCGGCACTTCTGCAGCTAAAATCCGGGCTCGGAGAGCAAGCTCAGAGGCCAGGCGTGTTAAGAAATCAGGCCAAACGATTTGAAAACTTCAAGGATACTTGGTCTTTGAAAGCATCTGCACAGACTGCCACAGAGGGTGCTGGACCGGCTGCATGGAGGGGCCAGGAGAACTGAACAGAGCGCACAGGGACGTGCACGGTGCTGGGGACAGGGACGGACGTGCAATCAGCGTCCACGGACTGATTTAGATGCAACCGTATTGCTTTAAGACTCGGGTTCAACTCAGCCTGCCCCATTCTTCTGCCAGCAGAGCAGCCCTTCCTTTTCTGCTCCTTTCCCCACCGAAACACTCCTTCGCAGGTCGAGTATCGCTTGTTCAGCCAGCGGCACAGCGCTGTCACCTCGTACGTCTTTGGAAATCACGAGAAACGCCCCCACATATCTGCCCCCACGTACATTAAAAAAACAAACAAACCAGGAGAGTCTTCAGAAGCATTCATAAAATATAGGTGAAAAAGAAAACTAAGCATGAGCAGCTTTGAATTCGCTTGGCGGGGCACTTGGAAAACAGCATGCCACCCTGAAAGCTGGAATCTTATTTCCCACTCCCCATCCTCCCACGAAAGCAGAGGTTATTTTGCAGTCTCTTAACCCCGCCAAGAGAGCGCCCCTACGGCTCACGGGAGTCGGCAACGCTGGATTAGCTCACCACAAAGGTCCCTGCCCACACATCCAGACAGAGTCTCGTCTCAGCTAATGCAGCTCGTTTTTCCCAGGCAGCTGCCAAATGCCGAGCCCTTCTCCTCTGGGGAGACCATGGATGCGGTGCAGGCCACGGCAGAGGAGTCGAGGCGCCCTGATGAGAACCAGGCTGAGCATTTAGGCTTTGTTTCAGGCCAGGTGTAGCATGCCCTACGACTTATAGGGGAAAAGGAAACAGCCTCAAGCTCCCGTTACCAGCTACGGTGATCTGAAAAGCCCACCACAGGGGAGAAGCACTAACCCTCCAAGGCCAGCGACAGCACGGCAGCCCCACCGGACCGGGGCGAGGTGCCCGTCTCGGAGGCAGCTGCAGCAGTTCAGTGCTCCCAAGCTTCACAGGGCAAAGACTGCAGAGACTCGCTGCAGATAAGTCTGCTGGGGCCTCCATCATAGCGCCCCGAGCATTTCCCCACCTCCCCAAACCCAACATGAAAAGCTTGGGATGAGCAGTGACATGTGTGTGTGTGTTTCTATTTCTTTACCCCCTGCACTTCATTACTGCACTGAGTACTGCAAGGCGCAGAGGACTGGGCTGTGTCAGAAGCATGGGAACATCCTCAGGTTCCCAAGCTGAACAGCACAGCTGGAGCAGAGCACAGCTGTTAGTCCCCATTCAGTGGCCTCCATCCCAAACAGCTGCATTAACGAGAAGATTTCGATCCGCCATTCACCGACGCCTGCCCGGGCCCCCAAACACCTCGTGCTGAGGCTGCTAAACTCATTGCACTTGCGAACGGAGCCGCGCCTGCGTTACTGGAACAGCCCAGCTGAACACCCAAGGGAAATCTCTCCAGCAACAATGCGCAGCTTGGGAGTAGTACCAATTTCAAAGGGTTAATACCGATTCTAGAGAGATAATCTTCGAGTACTGAACGGAGGACAACAAATGAAATATTTATGAGTCTGCTAAAAGCTATCGATTCAGCCTGCCATTCCTGCAGCCTCAGAAAACACCCTCCTAATCTAGGTCTTTCTTTGATTACCAGACCCGAGCTGCGAGCTGATGCACGAATCTTTGGTACGATTATGGATTACTTCATTTTCCAGGACTAAAGAACACCCTGGAAACGGCGGAGTCCAGAAAGAGAGAATAGGATCAGTTTTCCCTGAGCCTCAGGGATGAAAAAGCCTCTGTTCAGAACGGACGGCACAAGTCTTCGAGGAACTAAAGTACCTCAGTACAAGTGGCACCAAAGTCACAGGGATGGTTTTCAAATCCCAGTCCCACGCGTACGGAGGCTCATGCGTCCGTAGGCAGCAACCACATTTCCATCTCACGGCTGCTTGCCAGATCAGCTGGTGGGTTTCAGCCCAGTCCCTACTGGGCCAGATGCCAGGCACTGGCTTTTCTGCTGTAAAGGGCACCGGTTGAAGACCAACCCGGCCGTGGCACAGAACAGCCCTTCCCTCTCACCGGCGGTCCCTCGAGGTGCAGGGTTACGACGCGTCCTTGTCGACCGCCGCCGGGCTGGACGAGCACACTGCAGAACCGAAGTGGAGCATTATGTCTAGCACGACATTTCCAACTTCTGGAGCCGCAACAAACCAGTCTCTTTGAAGGGGAGGGAAGCCGGCTTACACGACCTCCCTTTCCAAGATAAGGACCCCAAATCTCTCCTGACTTGGGTTTGATTCCTGCCGCAGCTGGCAAGAAATGAAGCAGCTTCTCATTGTCATTCTCTGGTGAGGAGCACGTCGCAACCCGGCCCAGAATCGGGCACAGGCAGGACTTTTCCTAGCCCATCTGTGACACCCAAGAGCCCTGCTTGCATACCAGATGGACAGCTACAGTAGAGAAGAGCAGTTTCCCAGATTAGTTCCTTCCCAGCTCCAGAAACCTCATGAACTTTTAAAACCCACAGGTGAGACGACCCCCTGCGCTGGGTAATTAAATGTGGCAGAGCTAGTCCACAGCCCTGCTTCAGCAAAGCATTTAAGCTTAAATGCGAGCGCCTGTGGAGCCGGGCTGGACTTGAGCACAGGTTCTTAGGGGCTTTGCTGAAAAAGCAGCAGAGAGAACTGGGATGTTTTCGAGGTTTTCCTTACCGATCTATGGAGTTGCGAGAGAAAGAGGGAGATTCTCTGGGTGAAAAGCACCTTGTACACAGAAGAAAGCGGCCGGTGTCCGAGCTCCCACCTCAGGGCTCGAAGGGCTACCTAGCAGGCTTAGCTCTAGCCTCAGTTTAGCATGAGGCCAGTCAGCAGAATGGGTCATTACAGCGGACCTAATTCTGTTGTTTCCATGCATCAGCTCAAATAGCAGACTGGCTCTTGGATCTACCCATACGCTACAGTCATTCTCTTCTTTGAATGGGAACGATACAAACCAACACTGCACGGTCTCCCCAGGCTCCCACTGTGCAGGCAAAGGCAGACGATAACCCTTCTTCCATATGGACGAGAGCCTGGGAGCGCTGCGTTTTTGTCAGCTATCCAAGGTGTCTGCTGGCTCGGACGATCCCTTGGCTCACTTCAGCCGCCGCGCAGGAGACGGTTCTTACAACACACCAAGACGGGGAGCTCTGGAAAGCCTTCCACTCGGGGGGGAAAGTAATCGGAGACAAAGGTAAAAGTTCAGGAGTGAAGGCTCCTCAGGCTCCAGCTCACAAATGCTGTGGTCTCAATAGCCTCCAGAAGGGAGAAAGCCAGTGGAAAGAGCAAGGGGCAAGGCCTGGCTGAATTCTCGGTTCACATCATGGCATCAGTGCCCGCACCCAGCTGAGAGTCTCTCGGGGCACCACAGTGCCATCGAGAGGGAAGAGCGCCCAGGGGAATACTGCTTGTGGAAAGGGGCTTCCCTGGTTCGGCACGTGGATAACGGCACATCCGAATAGTCTAGGGGGCAACGGCGGGATGGAGGGTACGACTGAAGCTAGCAGAGTCCTGTAATTTTGGGCTGCTGCAAAGCACCTTTCCGGACGCTCCTCTAAGTTGTGCTGCAAGGTCCCTGGTTTCTGCTAAGGATGGGGAGGCACAAAGGCATCTTACTACTGACTTTTCTCCCTGGCCCTGTACGAGCATCACCTGAAAGGCCAGTTTGGACTTGGAATCGATTCACTTTTTTTATTTTTTAGGCAGGAGTTTGTTCACAAAGCTCCACGTTTCTTTAAGGAATCACTAAATGGTACGGATAGTTTTTGCCACCGTGTAGCACAGTGATTTTCAACGACAGTCAACAGCATCCTGGCATGCTGCGAGACCCTTTTAGGGGTGCTGCATGGTGCCAAGCAATATTAGCACTAAGTGCAAGCACCAAAACAGGATTCACAAGATCAGGCCAGAGCCTCCAAAGCAGCCTGGCTGGCTGCGGTCTTTTTGAATTCTTTGCAACACAAGAATTGGGCTACTATTTTGCCATAGTCAGGAAAGTAGATCTTCAGAGAAGATATTTTCCAAAGGGTGCCTGGAGTCTAACGAGTGGTTCAATGAGTCTAGAAGAGGTTGAGAACCGTTTGGTTAGACCGTATTGTTCCTGCTTCCCGACTGGACAATCAAGTTTGTCGGGTTTTATTTCGTTTTTAATAGGAAAGTACTGAATTGAGAATCACGCGCTGCCCAGCATGCATTTCTGGCCTGACGCCCATTCCTGACATGCTGATAGTACCCAATTTTGGGAGTCGGCTCCCCTCCCCGTCCCCACCCCAAAACCAGGAGTGGCTGGCTGAACACGCCCGAGTAACACAAGCCCCACGAGCCGTCATGAACTGAATCCTCCTACACTTCTGGTCACCAGTCAGCATCTGAGAGAAGCAGAGAGAGGGCGAGTGAGCAAGAGATGATTTTCTGTTCGACCAGCTCAAGTGAAAACTAGATAAAGCAAGAGAAATCGTGGAAGTCGGCTGTGAACTCTCCAGGCAACCTTGGACCCGCGCCTTCACTGCTGCAACCTGCACCTCCCGTCTGCCTTGACTCACGTGCAGGGCAGCGTGCGCTCTTCAGAAGGGGCTTTCATTGGTGTTTAAATGCTAACTCTGCAATTCTGGGATCAAAGGCTTTGGCTCCAGAGTGTTCTCAATTTCCCTTTCCATTTGTTCCGTTTCATTTTTGCTGCCTCTATTGTTCCTGTCACCTCCTTTGTCTCCTTTCACACGGGCGGTGGGAGATGCTCTGCATTTAAAGCCTTCGGAGAACCAAGAACAAGGTCAGCCAAGCCTAAGACCTCTGGGCAGGGAGGCAGGGTAAGCTGTGGCACAGATCGGAGGGAGACTGCATCTCGGCAGGCAGGGCACCGCGTGCTACTGGCTCAGACTAAGAGCATCACAGCAGCTCCTATGTGGTGTTTTAGTGTCTCCTCTGTAAAAATGACCTCCGATCAGGATGGGGAAAGAGCTGATATAAGCAGAGGAGGGAAAATTCATAAAAAAAAACAAAACCCAGAAGCATCTGGCTTCAGGCACAACCACTGTAGTTATAAGACCAATGCTTTTCTCATCTAGGCCTGAACATCTTAGTGCAATCAAGGGACTTGCACCAGTAGAAATGCCAGGAGATTTTGATCCTTCATTTCCACTGGGCCGTGCCAGAGACAGTACTGGCACCATGACGGCAAGGAGGAGAGCAGATTTTCACTTTCCAAGTGGCAGCAACCTGTGACCCACTCATGCTGGTCCCACACTGCTGCCCCTGCCATTGCCCTGGGCCATACGACGGCAATGACTTTCGTTCTACGCCAGGTCAGACATGCCTGGACCCCTGGACACTTCAGAGAAAGGCATAAAAATCCCCTGTAGTCCCTCAAATGCTGCAATACTAACCCGTAGGGGGGATTTCTTCCTGAAGAAACACTTCTTCCTAGAAGCACCAAGAGAAGTTTTCTGGCGAT
This sequence comes from Caiman crocodilus, assembly GCA_030014935.1. NCBI lineage: Eukaryota > Metazoa > Chordata > Crocodylia > Alligatoridae > Caiman > Caiman crocodilus. The sequence continues at coordinate 12,304,734 of JAGPOW010003364.1, forward strand.
TACCAACCATTTATCATGTTTTGGGGTATTTTTGTTTTTTATATGCCCTCTAAATTGTGGGCTTCTCGTCCACTTCTCTACCCTCTGCATTAACAGCCCTATATAAACACGACACGTCCAAGTTTGCAGTGGTTTCAGCCACGCAGAATTACTGGGCAGCTGTACACCTCCGCCCCTCGCACAGCCCACAAACCCAGCACTCGGGAACCCAAAATGGACATGCCACTTTGTTTAAAGAGGGAGTCCTTTGCTGCTTCTCCTAAAAGTGCGCAGAAATGTTGTGAACCAGATTAAAGCACCTGCCAGAAGCCATACCCCAGCTGTGGCTGGATTTTGCCACTAGGAAGTGTGATTCTTGGATATGGAGGTGGTGAAATGATCTGGAGTGAAGTGTGCTCCACCTACGAGAGAGATGGTAATTCACACTGCCTGCTGCTCAAAGGCAGCTGGATCAAACATCTGGTTCAGCCCCAGAACTGGCCAACAGGACAGGGAAAAGAAACCCTTGCAAGAAAGACAGGCAGGGAAGATAAGAGAATGAACCATAGGAGGTATTAACTGGAGCTCTCAATGTTTGCTACCTATCTGCCACTTTCATTTCACTCTCCCTAAGCAGCAAGGCATCGCTGGAATTGAATTTCCAAATGCACCGCTTGGAGAGCTCGAAGCTGCAGCCTCCCAGCACTGATACATCCAATATGTCCTGGTGCATATAACTGGATCTGCCTTAGAGACCAGAAATCCAGGCATCCCCACGTCCTGCACTGCATCCCATCAGGAGCCCTGGACAGAGAGCTCTGTTACTAATATCACCTTTCTATAAACAGCACTGGAGACGGGAGGAGTAAAAATAGTGACCGACACTTAGTACAACACTGCAACCGTTGACGGGCAACCTGGGTGCCTGCCAGGTGCCCCAGACAGGACAGTGTCTCCACCTACCTCCAGCTAAGGACCTTCCACCAAGGTGCCTGTCCACAGCGACCAAGTATTTTGATGCCGGATGCCAGGAGCTGTGCTTTGTTCTCGGCGACAGACGGGTGAATCCAGCATAACTCTGCTCAAGTCAGGGCCTTGCTGGCGTCTGTAGAGTTAGCTCTTCCCTGTCCTAGCAGGATGACTAATGCAGCAATGATGCAAGTATGATTTGCACTCTATAATTGACAGGCAGCGCAACTCTCCCACAGGCGGCAAAGTTACTCGGGATCTACATTTTTGCAACAGAGCAGAATTTGGCCAGTTGACAAACCCACATTCAGAAATAAGTGGAGCAGGTAGGGCCGACTGGACTGAAACATGGAAGCGCTGACCTGCCCAGAACCACGGCTGTTTAAACAGCAAAGAGGGAAAAACCTGAATAGGGATGTTTCATTCTCACAGCAGGCCCACGCAGCCTGGCTGGGAAGAGTCACATCACGTGCAAAGCAGTCCCTTTGGGCCGATTCGCCTCAAACAGAAATCAGGTAGGTTTTCAAGCCCAGATCTTCAGGATCCAGGACACCAGCTTTCTGGAGAAGTCCTGAAACAGACTTCTGGGTGCTTATCCAAATGATTCGGAGCACAGAGACGCAGTCTGCCCATCCCTACTTCATACTCCAGCCTATCTAAGAGCATCTTTTGCCGCTCCGTGCTACCCCACCCTTTTGTTCCCCCACTGACTCCAGTTCCAAAGTTATCCCAAAGGCTTATGAATGCCCAAGTACCAAAAATAATGGTTCAGGTTGTCCCGATTAGAAAGCTGCATTTTTACATAACTGGATTTTTACATAACTAGAAGAGGATGAAATTCAGATGCTTTGGACCTGTCGGAAACAGGTAAATCTAACCCAAACAAGCCACGCAAAGCACATTAAAGGTACCTGGAAAAAAAACTAAAGAAATTTAAGAGCACGTTGTCAATTAAAGCTGGTGAAAAACCGATGCGCAGGCCAATCTGCTCACTGCTCCATACCACAAACCCTTCATAATGCTTGTGCTTAAGTTACTCCAAAAGGAATAGCTCAATAATAGCTGCTTAATAAGAAAGGTGGGTTTTGTCCATGCTCATTACTAAACACTTTGTTTGGCAGTACTGGGAACACGCTCGCTCCAACCACCATCCAACTGGGAGAAATAACACTTTTAGCCACAGTTGAGGCTGAGGACAATAGCTTTTAATCTCCGCATCTCAGCCCAGCGGATCTTTTCAGAGCTTTGAATTCAGTTCAGAAGCAGCTGGGGGGCGGCGGGGGGGTGTCCGTCGAGCCGGCCCTCCAGCTCAATTAGGGAACGAATTCCCTTCAGCTAAATCAATCACAGTCTGCTTGCAAGACGGATGCTGAGCCGTTGATGACGCCAGCAAGGCTCCATCCTCCAGTCCCCTGTCTTTCCAATTATGCTCACGCATGCCAAGAAGGAAAAGAACCATTTCATCATGGTGCCCTTGCTCCCTCTACCCCAAGTGGGGCAAATACAGTCCACTGAAAGAGGGCCTTTCTTCATGGGCTGCATCTCACGAAGCCACAATGCTCTGCTTGGCGGAGAGGCACTGGGATGAGGCAATTAGTCAAGGTAACTGCAGAGCGACTGTGGCAGACAACATGGCTCTAAAAGGCAGACGGGTCTCTCCCACCTTGTCCTCGCACAGAAATTGGTTTGCAAAGCACCGAACAAGGATGCCCAGGATGCTCAAAGCCTCCACTACAGACACTCTTGCCACTTGCGTGTTCAGAGACTTGATCCAAAACCTGTTTAAGGCAGGAAGCCTGACTTCAAGAAGCTTTGGATCAGGCGTCCCCCGGGTGGGAAGTAAGGCCTGGAGCCTGATCTGTAAAATACGCAGGAGACTGGGAAATAGGAACCAGGTACCAGCTCCTTACATTGCCCTTTGCATGCTTAATACAACATGGCCAATTCCAAAAATCATCTGCCATAGAAGAATCCTATCATTCCTCTGCCTCCTGAAATGATGCCCACAGCACATTTCATCTGCACACAGAGCAGGGGAACGGTTATTTAAAACATCTGCAATTGCACGTACTCATGAGGTACATGGGAACTGCACTTAGAAGCTTTTTGGGACCAGACACCCTGTTTTGACTGTATTTATATAGCCTCTAGTACAATGGCTCCAGCTCATGGCTGTCAATTGAGAATTTAAATTCAGCTCCTGGCTAGAAAACCTGGTGCCCTCCTTATCTCTGCTAGGCAGGAATACTTGGTAACAGTCACTTGGCAGCAGGTCTGGCACGGATTCAGCACACCAACAAGTCTGGGAGGGCCGTGCGTCTCCAGAACCGGTTACCCACTAGTGTTGACACAGGACTGCAGGGTATTCACCCCTTTCCAGGTAGAAATCAAATCTCCAATGGAAATTAAAGGCTGCTGGGGTGATGAGAAGAGACCACAGCCAAGGGGAAAAGTAAAAAAAAAAAAAAGGCTCTGATCTTTCAGAGCTATGTAGTGCACCGAGTCGCATGAATTAAACTACCGGTGACTATACTGGGATAGGAGTACTGCAGAGGCACCTATTATCTGACACAGCATTTTATTTCTGCCCCAATCCACAGGACATTAATGGGATTTCCAATGTAGTATGAAGCATGCTTCACCTCTGGCTCGCAGACTATCCAATAGGCTCTGCAAGGACCACCGGTTTTAATGAGCAGGCAATTTGAGATGGCTCAGGGTCCCAGGACGAGGGAAGCAATGCGTCCACCACATTCAGAGGGGAGGAATAATGCAGCCCGCGCAGCCCTCCCTCCCCGGAGTGGTGCTGCGGGAATATAAACTTGATGAGCAAAGACACACTGATGTGATGGTAGTTAAAGGTCACGTCAGGGGGCCTGAGGCTGCTTGTTATAGCTAAATGCCTCCTAGCAGGCATTCCAATAGCCGGAGCTTTAAGCAGCACGGGCTACATTTGCTGCAATTCAATTACAGGCAACAAGGGATGGGATTAGATCCCGCTCTCCCTAACAAGTGCTGACATCTGTGCTTGTAACCTGGCCCTTTCAACACCCCCATCTGCCCAGGGAGCAGCAGCTCCTTCCAGTGTCCCGGACACACCACATCTGCTCAGCCTGTTTCAACCACCTACCCACGGGGCCGGGACCTGTCCGACTTGTTCCCTAGCGAGCTGCTCACACCTCTCTCCATGTATCACCGAGACTTGTTCCTCCCCGGCGGGTGGCCTCATCTGGTCTTTCCTGTTCCACTCTTTCGCTTTCAGACAGGCCTTTAGTGGGTGTTCAGCTGGCCCGCAGGAAGGAGGACTTTTGAGCCCTGCTGCCAGACTGCGCTGACAAGTGATGCTATTGTCAATCATTCACCGATAAGGACTTGGACTCCTCTCTCAGCCTTGACCATACAAGGCCCATTTTCACTTCCTCACGAGTACACGAGAAGGAGAATCCATCAGCTCCTCAGCTATTTCCCCCTTGGACATTGACCCAGCCTGCTCCTTCTCATTGGGGGTTGAAAAAAGGCCTTCTGACCTTTGGCGACTTCCCAGCTGAAGATCACTTAGGAACATGGCAGAAAACCCATCACTTGAGTCGTTTCGACCTGGGGTGACGAACTCAGAGAACAAGTTACACCACCGACTAACACAGAAAATGTCATTCACAGCAGGAGAAGGAAGGCTGCATTTGGCCACTAGGTAAAACAGGCCTTTCATCAGTAGACACAAGCACTAGCACAAGAGGCTGGACCCGATGACCTTGTAAGGTCCCTTCCAGCCCCTAATATCTATGAAACAATGACATTTTTAAGTAACAGCAAGGTCCTTCGGGCTCATTCCCTTTCCCGACACTGCTTAGAGTCATGTTTCTTTACGCTAAGGTTGTGGCATTTTTCCTCCGGAGGGAATTCGGTTCCAGCTCTGCACATGAGGATCCCATTTCTAGGCTGCAAGCAGGAGCGACACACTGTTCTTCAAACAGCACAGAGCAAACCTGCACCGAATCTCAGCTGCATCCCAAAACACTTCACCGAGCGCAATCCTGTTCCACAGAAAAATGGTAGCAGATGGCAAGAGAAATTAAAGCAGCAAAGGAGACTAGATGTGTTTCCAAATAACATTTGATTTGAGACATCAAACAGAGCATGGAGCCGAGAGGCTCTTCCAGAACGGCAGAAGGACAGAAATCATACACCAGCAGCAGCCACATCCTGCGGCGCGGACCCCCGGCTGGACTAAGGGAAGGCCAGAGGCCGAGAGAAGTGCCGGGAAAGGAGGCAGCGCAAGTCCCTCCCAAAGCTGTTCCATCAACATGCTGCCTGCCTGCCCGTCTAGCACCACCGGTGGGACGCCCGTCTAGCACCACCGCCTATTTTTTACCATTTATGCAGCGCCTGACACTTTACAAACATCGGTTTCTTATGTAGGTTAGATAAAAATATCAGGCAACAGAGACACAGGCTGGCAGGGTGAGAATGCGAGATGGAAACAGAGGGAGACGTACACAGCATCGTGTTATAAACCCCTTTTTTTTCCCCTGCATCCGTCTCATCCTATAAAGAGAGAAACACATTTGGGAGGAGAAGGTCGAGGACGGAGGGAGGCTGAAAGGTGCAATGAGGCGAGTCGCCCCGAACACCAGGTCACAAGAGGGGAAGATAAACAGGAGGAGACAAAGGTTGTTTGTGCGGCGAGGAAAACTTGGCAGCGGTGTCTACATCTGGAAATGTGTCCGTGCCAGACAGGTGACTCCTTGGAGAGGATCAGGTAAGCAGCTCTCCTGAGCAGCGTTTGGTTTGTTTGGGAATTAAAAAAACCCCACAGCATTAACAGGGCCAAGAATATGTTAAAAAAGCCTAACTTCTGAAGGACCAAGGGGCCTCTGGGAACACAAGGCGATAGGGACCGTCCTCATCGGGCAGGAAGCTCTTTTCCTCCACTCCATCAGTCAGTTCAAATCAGGCATCCAGACACCACTGCAGGCTTTAAAACAGTGTTTCTGCAGCTCATTATTTCCTCTTACACCCAGAGAACCGTATGTAGTTTAAAAGGGGCAGGAAGTTAAACAAGTGGGGGGAAAGCCACGCTATTTGCATCCGAGGTGCGCGCAGCTTTTGGTTTTACCCTCGACATCCACAAAAGCATTCTTCAGCAGCACCCGGACCGCACCGTCTGCCCCCCTTTCCTGCACCGGGTGATTCTCCGCGCGAGAGGCGCTCAGCAGCTTTCTGCCCACCGGCACGTGCTGCTTTCTCGGAGCCACTCAGCTCCCGGGCTCCCACAAAGTGACGAGAGCGTGTGGGCTGGCGCAGAGCGGGGCGGACCACAGGTCCATCTTGCCCCGTGGTCCGTGTCATGCAGGGGCAGAGCGTGGGGGCCCTTCCCCCTCTTCCGCTCCCCCTGCAGCCCGGGCCATGCCAGACCGGGGAAGCCCTGATTCAGAGGCTGCTCTCCGCGCTCCCGACAGCCCCACGCCTGCGAAGGGGCAGGCTTTGCAGTGCTTCGGGGCATCAAGAGCTGCGAGTGTGGGAGCCAGGGGGCAGCCTCCACTGTCCCCTGGCACAGGGAGAAGGGGCCGCTCCCCTGATCATGCACTCGACCAGGGTGCAGCTAGGCAGGCAGGGCGCAGCTCCGCCACGCAGGCAAAGCCCGGACCCCAGCGGCTGGGGCGCAAGGACCTGGACGGTGCAGCCGAGTCAAGGGAGGACAAAGCACGGCAGGGCAGGGGCTGAAGCGGCCCCCAGCCCCATGCAGTGCCCAGCCCAGTGCAGCTCCCAGTCCTGCACACTGCCCAGCCCAGTGCAACCCAGCAGCCCCCAGCCCAGTCCTGCACACTGCCCAGCCCAGTGCAACCCAGCAGCCCCCAGCCCAGTCCTGCACACTGCCCAGTCCAGTGCAACCCAGCAGCCCCCAGCCCAGCCCAGCAGCCCCCAGGTCCGCACTCCCAGTACAGTCCAGCAGCCCCCAGCCCATCGCAGCACAGTTGCACTTACACGCTCCGCCGCCGCCGCCCGCACCCCGGGCTCAGAACGTCCCAGCAGTCGGGACAGAGGGAGGAGGGGAGGAGGCGGGGACTCCCCATCCCCCCCGCGGCCAATCAGCAGGAGCGGCTGCGTGATGGACAGCCGCGAGAAGGCGCAGGCCCGGCTATGCGGAGGAAGGGGCGGGGCGTCCCCGGCAGCGCCGCTAATCGGAAAGGCGGGGAGGGTGGCAGGGCTAGGCCGCGCCGGCTTAAAGGCGCAGAGGCCTCTAAAACACGGCTCCTTTTCCCCCTCACGCCTCATCCCTCTCTCCCCACCCACACACAACGCCGCCGTAGCAGGGCAGGATGTTGCATGGCGTCACATGGCCCGCCCCGCCCCGCCCGTGCCAGCGTCCCTGCTACACTAGGGCACGGCCCTGCTCGTGCTGGTGACAAAGCTGGCGACGGGCGGGTTGCGCGGTCTGTGGGACGGGGCGACCGGCTTGGCCCCCGCGGGGCCCATCTCGCCAGCACGGTGCCGGCCTGGTGCCCCCTCGGGCAGCCCCGGGGCTGTCTCTGCTCCGTCCCCCCACACGTCTCCGGGCAGAGTCTCGCTCGGTGCCCCCGCTTCGATCCCAGCCCGCCAGCCTCGCGCCCGCCCTCGTCTCTCCTCTGGGTCCCAAGAGCTCGGCTGTTAACGCTCCCTGCGGCCTCCCTGGCGGATGGAGGCTTCTCATTTGCTTGTGGGGCCTGGCGCCTGCGTCGCCGACTCCGACTCTGTTCCAGGAGGTTTCCAGGATGCCCCCTGCCCGCGACCGTGCCCGCCGGCTTGCGTCCGTCCGTCCGTCCGTCCCGGGTTCCGGCGCGGAGACTTGACGCCAGGAAGGCTAACGCACGTTGCTACGATGACGTTTTAAAAACGCACTGGGCTACGGCATAGATCAAATTCAACATTTAACAATATTTGTCGGACTGAAAGCCCTGTCCTTGATCTCCCGGGTGGCTCTCGGCGGTCTCCTCGGGAGCTGTATGTAATTCCCGGAGGCTCCAGGGCCATCCTGCAGGGTTGGCGACCCTACTGGCGTGACAGATAGGCCAGCTGGACGCAGCGAATGCACAGCACAGATCCACATCGCTGAAACCCTCAGCAAAAGTCAGCGCTGGTTTCTTAGCTGGGCAGCATCTGTGCTGAGATGTCTCGGCTGCTTTGGTGTGCGAGTACGGGCGTCGTTTGAAACAAAGCGTGCAACGTCCGCTTGAAGAACGTATCCTGCGCTCCGATACGGCGCCCAAGAGACCTAGGCTGTGCCAAGGGCTGCAGGGTGGCTTTGATCAGCTCACTTCATCAAGTCGCGTACGTTTTGAGGGGAGAGCAACATCACCTCTTCTCAAAAGTGCTTGGGGGTCTGTGGAGGAAAGCAGCTGGACTGGGTAGGAGCTAGGTATTAAGTTATTAATAGTTGTAGTAGGTGCGAGAGGCAAGGATTTCTGCAGGCGATGTGGTTTATTGGACCAACGGCACGGTTAGAGACAGGGAGATTATACTAAGACGTATAACACATGTAGGAGAGTACTTCTCACACTTTTTGACCTCACTATCCTTGTACTCAAGGGAAATACTTTAAAGGATAAACGCCTTTAAAGGCTGAGCCCGGGAACAAAAAATCATAAATTGGCTAGACTCTACGGACCCAGGACTGCACACCGCTAGCTATTGGCTTCGTCGCATGCTGCAATCTACCTGACTTCTGCTAATCTTTCTTCACAAGGGATAACCACCCTCTTCCCTTGTGAAAGTCTTGATCTCTCAGGAATCAAGCTATCTTTTCTTCTGTGATTTGCTTGTCTGTTCCCCCAGGGAATTTCTCTCTCCTCTGATTTCACAGCCCTGCAGGCAGTTGCAATCTTTACTGTGCCAGCTTTTTCCTCAGACCCGAAGAAGAATGCACTGCGTTTGCAAACTTTGTCCAAGTGTACCCTGACTGTGCAGTTGGTCCTATATGAATTATCACCCACAAAATCCTTGCCTCTCACATAGGTTTGGGACCATCACAGCTATAACCTCACTTCAACACTATTGATTGTAGTAGATGTGATTTTTGGCCTAGAATCTTCAAACAATGAGGATTGTAATTTGCCTAAAAATCCCGAATATTTCCTTTGGAAAAAAAATCTATCTGCTCAGGCTGATTCTATTCAAACCACATCTCATCTCAAAGAATGGACTCGGTGGGGGGGGTCTTTCTGCCTTCCCAGATTGCCTCCTTCGCTTATGCCCGTTTGCTTACACTGTGGCTCAATAAGCAGCTCACACCAAGGTTCCAAATTGAAGTGCAAAATTAGGAGCCTTATTGACCACATGCAGTTGGCCAAATGGAAATATCCTGTCTAGGCCTTATGCAAATCAAAACAAAAGCGAGGAGAAGTTGGGATGTGTTTTTATATAGAGTAGGAGAATAATTCATTTGAAACGCTGTGCATTATACAAAGCTTTTGATCAACACTGCACCATTTTCCTTCATAATTCCTATTGAAATGAGATGCTGCAGCATCTTCTACATACACTAGGGCTGGGTTATTTAAAAGCAGTCCTCAAACCATTCTTTCCAATCCAGAAAAAAAAAAATCTATATGACTTCTTTCTGCTTTTGTTCTTCCCTCTGCTTGTTCCTTTGTATTATAGACTCCCAGGAAGTGCTGCTTGTGGGGCCAGTTCTACAGAGCACGAGGAGGGCAGGAGACCAAAAGTGGCTGATACGGGGTTTATTGAGCAGAAATCTACATGGCAAAATATGGGTCCTCATTCTCCATCCAGTTCAGAGCCAGCTATAGCTAGGGTTGGCTGGGCTGGAACCCAGGCATTAACAACCCTGGTGCGTCTGAGAGATGAGGATGTTAAAAACATGTTAAACTCTTTTGCTGCTTGGATCTGAGCGGACTATATCAGACAAGTGGAGATTAATCCTTTGAATGATGCAATCCCAGGTCCGCTGCCTCTTTGCTCCAGTGGATGCAATACCCTGGTTACTTTATTTAATAAGCTGCTGAAGACAGCAGGCAGGATTTGTGAGAAAGGCGGCTGCTGTGGTCCCCAGAAAGCATCTGTTAAACAATGGCAACATTTAAAGACAAAATTGATTTTTTTCCCCCTATACCGTTGATTCCTATCCAGCTGCTCCACACAATAAAAGACCCATCAAGGAGCGTAATGCTGTAATTGTTAATGGAGAGAGCAGTTTCAAACTGCTTCCACTCGGGATAAGAAAGTCCTTATCTCAGTCAGCTGTGCAGAACTCAGCCTGTCTTTCATCCCTTTGTACTTGAGAGGGGGAAGGGGAGAGCAAATGTATGGCAGCTGCCACTCAGAGGGGCCCACGGAGGGGAAGAAGCTTCATCACTCGCAAGGAATTGCCCCTCTTCAGTTTTGCTCCAAGCAGCGTTTTCTTTTTCTTTTTTGCAGATTGGATGCTTGAAAGATGCTTCCATTCCTCCTCAAACACAGGGTGTCTCATGCTAAGCTTACTCACGCCAGCTTTGTCCCAGTGTCATTTTTTGATCTCCATAGGCTCAGCAGTGGAACCAAGGGCAGAATCAAATCCCGGGAGAGGAATTCCAGCAGAGCTGCCTTGTCACGTCCCACTCACCCGGTGACCTGGAGGGCCAGTCGTGTTTTATGGCAGGTGATCATCAGTGTTGTCTTCATGCTGAAGGGCAGGTGAGTGCATTTTCTGCCAGAGCTGACCAGTGCTCTTGTAACAGTGTAGCTGTGACTTGCACTGTCCTTCCCTTAGTGCTGCTGTCAGTCATCTTTGTTCAGCTTTTCACTTCTGACAGAGAGCCCACTGGAGCATGGCATATTTCCTGCTTGGTCCATTAGGAAGCAATTAAAACACATTTGGATGCTAAAAATAATTGTAATGGGGCCAAAATGTAGGGCCCTCAGAGGCTGGGGTTAGGATAATGGCTCCTACTTGTACCTTAAAGCATCCTAGTTGTACACAGTCACATAGTGTGGTCATAAGCTAACGGACTAGAAGCCCTGAAACAATGGTAGATGTCTTATTGCAACAGGGCCTTCACTGAGAGTGCCATAACAATGTGGAGAGCATGAGTACAGCATGCAGCAGGCCTAGATAGCATGGTGATGGGCACATTGGAAGTATGCAGACTGATATTTTTTTTTTAAGAATTGTTTTTGTGTCCCAAGTCAAATCAGCCAAATCAATTCCAAATCCATGTGAGTCATTCAAAAACCATACATGGCCCTGCTACTGGCAAGCATCCTCCACTCCTGGCTGGGGCTTCGGATACTTCCAAATCCTTTGGCAGACATCCTATGCGCAGGCCCAAGTCTGGAGGCTTGGGGTTCGGATGCCTCCAGGTTTCACTTGCCCTCAGCTGTCTGGCCACAGGAGCAAGCTAGGGAGGAGTCTCCCATTGCCCTAAAGTCAACATTTAGCCAAGATCTTTGCATTGGAAGTGAAAGTGGGAGGCTAACTATGCCTTAGCTCAGTCGGGGTACTACCCCCTGCCATGGTTGTGGTTTTTCTGCCAGTTGGAAAACCACCTTGGTGGTCATGGCTATTCCCCTGCCAGGTAAGTATGAAGAAATATGTAGAAATATACAGACAGTTAGATAAACTGACAGCAGGGAGTTGCATGAGGGTGTCTGACATCAGTGGAAGCAGTGTGGGACTGAATCGCAACAAAGGAGATAAGGGAAAGAGAAAGGAAGCAGGTGGCAAATGATCAACCTCTTTCCCTGTAAAAGGAGATAAGGATTGAAACTAAGAAGCTCTCCTACCCCTAGGGAGAAGACCTGACCCATCTGTTGATGGCATCAAACATACCAGGGATTTACATCCCCAATTATACAACAGTTCAAAATGTCCTTGCAACTTCAGGATTCTCCAGGATTATGGAAACTGGCCCCCACTGTCTGGTTCCTAGCTAGATCCTAACTTCCCCCAAGTTGGGGTTTAAGAGCTTAGTTCTAGCTTGCATCCCATGCGTACTATCTGTTTTCAGCCATCTAAATAGATTTGCAGAGCAAACTGATTAATTTTGCAGGAGTTTTAAAATGTAACCAGAGCAGGTAATGTCTGGTACAGAAGCTTAGGTGGCCTCTGAGTATTTTTTCTGCTTCAGTTTTCCACTCAGCATTTCCGTCCAGGGTAACTCAGCTGGTTAAGTAATGGGACCAAGTGCCTTTTTCCTGCTAGTGACTGATTTCAGTTCCCCTCAGGTGCAGGCCACAACCTGTTTAGTGGCATGTGCATGGTCTGAATCCAGACTCTATAGTGACAGATGCCCACATCATAAAAATCCCTACTGCAGTTGGCTTCCTTATTGGCAGTCACAGAAGATTGGCAGCCATGGAAAAGCACCAGCTGTCTGAGTTTACAGGAGTGATTGTCTCTGCAACTTCCACCAGTGCTAATACTAGTGGAGCTCTGGCAATGACTTGAACTCCTACCATACCGTCTGCCATCGGGAGTCAAAGCAATGGCAGGAACATCTCCCAGAAGACTCCTAAAGGAGACACAGCCGTTAGGTCAGGGTGGAAGCAGGCTGGAGTGATGGAGGGAGCTACCACTCATGCAGCTCCTGCTCCTGCTGCTGCGAGACAGCTTACAGGGCAACCAGCCTTGCATCATTCACACACATTCAACTGGAGCTGGACGGAAACAAAACACCTTAGTGTTTCCTTTAGTGAGGGAAAGCAGCGTTCCCTCTCCCACCACATCCAATGCCAATTTAAATAGCGTTACTTTCCCTGGCAGCAGCAAACACTCGCTATTAAATATAGAACCCAGAGCTAGACTTTCAGATGGAAATTACAGCCAGGGAACAACAGATGGCATTGTTTGCTGGGATGGAAAGGCTGCATCTGCTCTGTATAAGAAATGCTAATAGGAGCTTAATTAGGCATTCAGAAGGAACCATTCCCTAGTTCCTGGGACAATGGCCATATGCACAGGATCCTGACAAGCACCAGGAAGTATGCAGCAAACAATCAAAGATCCTTCTTGGGTTCAGTCCAAATTAAGTGGATAATACAATAGCACAACCCCAAGAATTTCCTGACTTTGAAATCCTTCCAAGCTCCTTGCAACAAAAGTCAGTTCACTGAGGCTTTGTTTGTAGTGTCCGTCCCCTTGTCCGCCCCCCCCAACGCAACCCCGCAGGGACCCAGGATTGTGTTTCTGGTTTCAAAGCAAATAATTTTAGTCCTAAATCTAAAGCAGATCCCCATCCACTTGCTTTCTGCCTCCTGGAGGTGTGCCGGGACTAGAGAGCAGAGTCTGAGCATCAGAGATGAGGGGAGGAAGAAGGAGATAATTAAATCGCACAAGTTTAGGGCTGGAAGGGACCTCGTGAGATCATCGGGTCCAGCCTCCTTGTTTTGGGCAAGCAAGACTACTGGGTCAAATCATCCCAGCAAGGTGTGCGTTCAGTCTTTGAAGATCTCCATGGTAGATGCATGCACCACCTGCACTGGGAGTCTATTCCAGAGTCTGGTCACACAAACCGTGAAGAAGTTTTTCCTTATATCCAGTCTGAAACCTTCTAGGAGTTTATGACCATTGCTTCTGGTTTTCCCCTGGGGTGTTTTGGTGAATCGTCATTTGCCTAGCGTTTGATGCTCTCTCCTGATATATTTGTAAGCTACCACCAAATCCCCCCAAAGTCTTCTCTTTTCTAGGCTGAACAGTCCCATGTCAGCCTTTCCTCATATGGGCTGCTCTTCAGACGTCGAGTCATACGAATGGCTCTTCTCTGGACACTCTCAAGCTATTTCACATCCTTCTTGAAGTGCAGCGCCCAGAACTGGATGCAGTACTCCAGCTGCAGCCTGACCAATGCTGAGTAGAGTGGGAGAATAACTTCCTTACTTTTGCTGAAGATGCATTGGTTGATGCATGTCAGCATATAACTGTAGCATCACAAGGGTGGCTCATATTCATTTTATGGTTAATTATGACCCCCAGGTCTCTTTCAGACATGGTGCTAGCTAGCGTAGCACCACCGAGCCTGTAAGTTTGTTGTGGATTCTTCCTCCCAAGATGGAGCACTTTACACTTGTCAGTGTTGAACAACATCTGGCTCTGGTCTGCCCATTAAACTAATTTGTCTAGGTCTGCCTGGATTGTCAGCCTACCCTGATGTGTGGTCGCACTTCCCCACCGTGTCATTAGTAATTTTTGCCAGTTCAAGTGCTTTGACAATACATTGCTTAGTCAGAAAGACTAAACAATGTATTCCTCTGCTGAAAAAGCAGGATCAGCCACAGTGAAGGTGCTGAGAAACAGTAGGAGGAAGGAGGAAGATTAGAGGTTCATCAGAAAATGATTGGTCACAGGATGCTTCTACTGGCATTTAGTGTCCAGGGTAGGAGCATAGACCTGGAAAGGGGGACATCTGGACTCTCAAGTCCAGTCCCCAAGCAAATAAAACCATCGTTCCCTTCATTTGGAATGACTCAGCTCTGACAACTTTCCTGGGAGAGACTGAGAAAGACAAAGCACTATGTCATTCCAGGACATGACTGACTTCTGTAGATGGCTGTGACGAGGTGTCGACTGGCAAGAGCATCCAAGAAACATGCCCACGCAGTGCTTACCTGAGTGATGGGCCTCAGCTGTGGAGCCCAGGTCTAACTCTGATATCTACACAGTGTGAAAGTGTTTGGCTTCAGACTTGTCTCACACCACACCCCTCTTCTAGCTTGATTCACCTCCCCTAGAAATACAAGCAGCAGGTGCTGATGATACGTGTATTTTCCAAAAGTCCTTGAAATAAGCTGTGAGCACAATTACATCTACTCACTGATGGCAACCTCTTGCACTTAAAGGGTGTCCAAAAATGAGACCTGGTGTCGACTTTGAACCTTGTATGACAAAGAATGGAGGCAACTGACTGAGATCAACTTGAAGACTTATCCTTGGCAGCAACAAGAAGGCAACTTCTAAATGTCAGGGTGTGGAAGGGAGAAGGACAACTATATTCTGTAATGTTTTTGCATTCATTGGCGTTTTAGGGTTGTTAAACTATAGCTTGGAACAAATTACAGAGCCCAGGGCATCTGAGGAAGAAATAGGATGAAGGAAAACCCTGGTGTCTTGGCAAATGCCCTGGTTTAAGTGTGGGAGCTAATGGCAGAAACATGATGACATTAGCATTTTCCATGGATTTCCATGGGTCTCATTGTCTGGATAGCTAAGCGCATTGGAGTGACAGGGCATTACCATCCCTGCTGTATACACTGTGCTCTGCAAAGTGCTTGTGGGAGATCCCAGGAGTGTGGTAGAACTTTAGCCAACTATATTCTTTGCATTATCAGTTATCAAGTCTCCCCCTGTGCTTCTTTGGGAGGACGTTTAGCAATTCCCTGAGTCCCTTTGGCTGACTGGCAGCTAATACATTGCCCCCTGGTCCTGGAAGACACTCTCTTTTTCTAGGAAGCGTGGTAGTGGAGTCCCTGACCATGGTGTCATCAGAGCTGGCCATCTTCCAAGCACTGCATTTCCATGACAGTACACAGAAAGCAGGTCTCTGTGTTCTGCATGGGTTGGCAGCAGGAACAGGAACTAAGGGAACACGGTGTGCAGTCATGCAGAAGAGGCATGCCTTGTCTCCAGGGACTGGGTGCCAAGCTCACACACACTCAGGGGATCTCTGTGAGCTGGGATGCACAAGACTGAGGAGTCCCACTGAGCAAGCATATAACGAGGTAATTGTGTTGCTGACATGCAGCAGCAGTCTATACCTTGGCTTTCTGAACCCAGGGGGCATATTTCAGCCATTGAGCAAGTTAATGAGCATCTAAAGAGTAGGGGTCCAGCACTGCATCTAACCTGAACCTTAGTACTCTATTCACATCTCTTTCTGTCTTGGTGAAAGCTGGAGGTGAGACTGGAAGGAGGCTTGTAGCCTAGAGGAGGGCACTAAACCTTTCCCTGTTAAGATTTAGCCATGACCCTCAAGTGTTACCACATGATGACATGGTGAGGGTCTGATGGCCCATGGATAGATGGTCAATCCAATTAAAATGAACAGAGAATCAACCTACAGAAGCAACCAGCTCGATGGGCACTAATGGGCACCCTTGTTAGTCTCAGCCAGAAGGCAGTGGTCTTAATAAGCCAACTCTGTTCTGGCTATTTGATGGAAACCCTGCCCTGCTGTGGCTGATGGCTTGTCTACTCTGTGGCTGGAGTGTGGCTCTTCAGTGTAGTCAAACCATTGGTTTTCACCAATGGTTTTCACCAATGGTTTTCCATTTTATTCACATGGAGAGAAATGTAAACTCCCCTGAGAGTCAGCAAAGGGGATTCCACCACAGCTGCCGTCCCACCATCATTTGTTTTCAATACCTGGGTGCACTAAAAATTATGGCAATCTCGTTGAAGGGGAGAATGAACTTCTGTGTAAGGCCATCCTGATGATGCAGCCTGTGAACTAGGGAGGGCTGTATCATGGGTGCATCAACACCGTCCTCTCTATCCTGATCACAGCAAGCCAAAACCATGGGCTTGTGTAGTGGCAAACAGGTCTGGGCCTCAGGTTCAGCAATGAGGGATCTGGCTCCAGCTCACCCTATGTTCTTGGTATGAGGGGCAGGTTTTGGTGAGGGGAGGCTATGTTCTAGCTAGAGATACAGTCTAGCTTCTGGATCCAGCTAGAAAAATAGTTTCTCTCAGTCGATATCCTTTTTGTTCTCCTGAATTAATGTGTGCTGCATATGACTCTAAGAAAAGCCCCTGTGTCCCCAAGGAGTGCACGGAGCAAAGGGAAGCTCTGGCAACCTGTGGTTTACTCCCATTCGAATCCTATGGAGACCTGCCTTGCAGCTAATGCTGCAGCACTGCAGCTGCATGGAAACACTCTTTTGGTGGGAGGTGGCATATGTGAGCAGGTCAGTGGGAAGCACATTGGTGCTTTGGTTGGTCAGCAGTTCTGATGGAGCCCTGTTGTCAGGGGAAGGAGACAGCTTTGCATTGATTCAGCCTTGTGAACTGGGTTACTACTTCTTTTCCCTATGGGTTGCTAGGGGTTAGAAGCTGTCCTCCATGCGCTATCTTTCCCCTGCGGACCCTTCCTCCTAGGAAGCACGCGTAGGAGATGTGGAGTTCCCTAGCCAGAGCCTTGTCCTTGCATGATTTTCCTTGGAAGGTACAACATGACCCTTGAATCATTGCCGCAGCTGTGGAAAGGACTCAGCCGCTGGCAACTGCCAAGGTCACAGAGAAGCTCAGGACCCGGCCTTTCTTTAATGCACATGGAACCACATTTTCAGAGGTGCTTATCATCCTGCTGCTCCCATGGTATAACTTGTGCAACAAATCAGCTTAACTCCTTGTAAAAACACGTGTCAGGTATCCAGGTTGTAGCCGCACTGGTGTAGAGGCAAAACGAATCAGAACTCATGGTAGAGGTGACCACTGTGATTAGACCAACTAGATTTCTGCAAAAAAAAAAAATAGTTGAAATTAATTGCAATTAAAGATTTTTTTTTTTTTTTGCAAAAATCTAGTTGGTTTAATCAAAGAGATCACCTCTACCACAAGTTCTGACTCCATGTGTAAAAACATAGCCACTTAGCTTGATGTTTAATTGAGGACCTGATTTCTAACAGTGCTGAATATTTGCTCTTCTTGGCTTCAATGTGTTTCCAAAAATCAACTGCTCCTCTTTCAATCAGATATTTACGGACGACAGGGTTTAAAAAGAGTAATTAATTATTGCTGCGGAGCCCTCTAGTGGTAAACTGCATTCACTCCTGATTTAGAGCAGTGGCTCTTCACCTCATTAGAATCAAAGCCTCACCTCCCCTTGGGAAAACGCCAGCTCCTAGCTTTCACGTGCTTTTTGAGGATGGAAAAATACTGAAGCAATTCTTCGGTTCTTTTGCTGCAGACTTCCTACCCTGATGTAATTATTTTTTGAAGTATAATGTTTAATTTCTGAGGGTTGACAACACAACCCACCAATCCCACCTGCTGCGTTTGCAACCGTGCCGGGGTGTGCGCGCGTGTGTCGGAGTACAAGACCAATCAGAAATCAAACCTGAAGCTGACTGTGACTGCCTTTGTTGTCCTAGATGAGAGAAATGCAAGGTTAACGAGAACAAAAAGGTGCAGAAAGTGATGCATACATCAGCTTTGTGTATGGAAAAACAGAGCATTTGTCATTTCAGTCACCAGACAAGAAGCTCATTTACTGTTGCAGCATTCAGCTAGAACACAGGTCAATCAAGCTCCTACAGAAGCCTTATTGCGTGTCTATGAGAGATGCGGGTAATTAGTGTCTAATAATCCAGGGTGGGTGCCGGCAGGCTACTGAGCTATAATAAAGCAAATCTTCCTGTCTAAAGCTGGTTGGCATGGCTGGAATTCTAATGAGATTTCAAATTTTGAAGGAAGAAAGGCATACTTTGTCATCCTCTTTTCCACTCAACCTGCTCTGTTCCTGTCCCCAGACTCTTTCAGTGAGTACAGGCCCTGTGCAGAGTCTCACAGCGGTGTGAGCGCAGGTATGTCCGGGAAAACCTAGTACCAGAGCTAACTCTGACATCCAGGGGGAAACCCCACACATCTTGGTCGTGTAGGCAGTCCACCCTCCCTAATGAGCCAGTCATCCAGCTGAGCGGGGCCGACCGACCCTGTGCCCTGAAAATGAGGACAAACATTTCTTTGAATGCTTCTGCTGAGAACCAGGGCTGCAAGCCTATCCCTGCTAAACCGTTATGCCAGATCTCA
Source organism: Caiman crocodilus (assembly GCA_030014935.1). Taxonomy (NCBI): domain Eukaryota; kingdom Metazoa; phylum Chordata; order Crocodylia; family Alligatoridae; genus Caiman; species Caiman crocodilus. Next base: position 12,323,398 of record JAGPOW010003364.1, read on the forward strand.
ACATTGTTTATTGTCATTGCTAATTAGGTTGACTTGAAACGGCAATAACCAGAAGTGGTTATTGCAAATGTAAACTGACTGGCCAGCCACATCTCAATCTTGTTAGGCTGCATGAATGTAGATTTCTCCCTGTGTCCAAATCAATAATGCTATTATCATAAATAATAATGGCTTCGTAAAGCTGAAGTAATGGAGATTGCTATTTGTGCTATGGAAATGAGCCCCTGGGGTCTGTTAGTTTGCCTTCTATTTTTAGTGGTTGTGTCCCAGAGGGGGATTTCAAAAGCAGTCTCAAATTGCCTTTCTACAGGAAGATTAACAAATTTACCCTCAGAAGGGTCTGGAGTTGCAGGGATTAAAACTGGCAGAGAAGTGATTTCTTTTCCTGCAGAATATTCTGACAAAAGCACATTTTTATTTTCATAACCTTTTCTTGGGACTGCTTTTGTGTTTTCATTGAAAAAACAGTGGAGGGAAATCAGTTTTCAGCTAATTTTAAACAAAAAAGTTCTGCTGCTGAAAATTAAAATGTTCTTGGCTTTGGAAGTTTCCTCTTTTGAACATGAAAAGGGGAATTTTGACAGACACTGATAAGTTTTCATGAAAATATCCATCAGAAAAGTGGTTTGATGGACAATTTTTAATTGGGTGTAAATGGTATTTCTTTTTTTATAGAAGTGGATCTAAGGCCATGACACTCAGATACATTGGTGATGAGCTTAGTATTAGAAAAGAAGAGAATCTGAGATTGTAGAGGAAGTTCATGGCTGGGACAACATATGATATAAGCCATGCTTGCTCTGCAGTAAGCTGTATAAGCCTGGGGTGACCCAGGGCAGTCGGGATATGTCTTGGTTTGGCCTGGACAGTCCTGGATTTTTAAGGTTGTTCCCAGGCAGCAGGTGAAAATTGAAGTGAGGATCCTGGGTGCAGGGTGGGCAGGCAGAGTGGCATGACCTGTGATACAGAAAGCCCTAGCAGACAGCAAAATTGCCCTAAAATAAGCTAGCTTGATTAGTGGAATGACCATTAAACAGGGGAAATGATTGTTAACACTTGTGAAGTAACGAACAATTGGTTATTAATGGGCAATTGATTCCTTTAGCTACCCGAATAGTACTATGAGAGCTGCACCACAGCACCCTGCCCCCTCCCCTGGGTGGGCAGGGGGGGCACAGCCTGGATTTCACATTGCCCCATACAGTCACTTTATATTGGTCCCATCAACCTCTCCTCCCTGAAGCAGAACAATGGATAGATGGTATGTCTTTCTCCATGCATTAAAGAGAAGATGCAAAACAGCAGTTGGTGTCAGCTGCAGCTCTGGGCTTCTCCCATCTTCTACTTAGAAGATGTGATGAAAATAATAACTACTTTGTTCCCTGCGGTGAGGGTGAGGAGGAGGCATTTAGAAGGGGGAGACAGATGAGGCAGCTCTTGGTCTTTTCTTATATTTTCATTCCTAAGATGTTAGAGTAGCAGCTGTGAAATCTCCAGCCTTTCAAACAAGTGCCGGCATGGCCTTCCTTTGGGAGAGCCTGGTGGAGCTGCTGCCTTCTCACCCTTCTTTCTGTCAGTAACACAATTCCCAGGTTTTAACATTTCACCTGACTTATAACAGGTTTGGACTCCCTTCTCCACAGCCCCACATCCCCGATGTGACATAAAAATACAATAGAACTGCTCCTGCTCCCTCCATATAGTATATTGTGGCTTTTGGCCAGATTCACGTCACTGTCATGAATGGGAAATTCAGTGGAGAATGAGAATACCTGGCAGTAAGTGGGTAAAACTAGCTCACACAACCAAAGTCAGTTATCATCAGGGATCCTGGTTTTCTCTGATTTAAAAAAATCCCCAATTTTCGGTTTTAAAAAAGTAACCCCAAATCCACATTTTTCCATAATTAAAATGAAACACCTCTCTCCCTCTCTCTTTCTCTCTCTCCCCCCCTCTCTCTCTCTCCCCCTCTTTCTATATATCTATATAGATATATAGATATATCTATATAGATATATAGAAAGTGGCATTTCACTTTAATCATGGAACAATGTGGATTTGGAGTTACTTTTTTTAAACCAAAAATTGGGGATTTTTTTTTAAATCAGAGAAAACCAGGATCTCTGGTTATCATGTTGCATCTAAGGCAGGAGAGACAAAGCATCCTTTTTCCACCTGATTGAGCAGATACTAGCTATTCTCCTCCTTTTGTATCGTCCTGCCATGTGTGGTCTTCATCTGAATGAAACCTCCTGATGACTAGACACAGCACATGTCACCAGGAAGGATGTAGCTCTCAACTTGGCCTTGAGTTCTTGGATGTGACCTCAGATCTCCATGCCAGGAGATACCTCCCCTTTTGCCTCAAGGTCCTTTGAACTCCCACTGTATGAGAGGGGGCAGATGACTACCCTGAACATATCAATGACACACCTAAGTTATGATGATGGTCACTGGCTGAGGGACCTGGTCTCTTGCAAGAAGTCCCACTGACTTCTAAGGGAGTTTTTTTCTGAATAAAAACAGTTGGCTTGATCTCTTTCATGGTTACAGTGATGGGCTGGAAGGATCCCTTGGTCTCTCTGGGTAGTAGGGTTTGTCTCTGTTGGAGAGAACCACAAACCACCTTACCCAGCTTTGCATAGCTGGAGAAGATTCATAGATTCATAGATGCTGGGGTCAGAAGGGACCTCAATAGATCATTGACTCTGACCCCCTGCATAGGCAGGAAAGAGTGCTGTGTTTAGATGACCCCAGCTAGATGCCTATCTAACCCTATCTAAGAAGGGTGATGTGTAATTTCCTGGTCCCACCCCAGGCAGAGCCACCCACTTTCTGCCCTCTCCCTTTATGCAGATCCCATTGCAATGCTTGGAAGTGGAAACACTTCTACAGAGGAGGCTTCCAGTCCCTGCTTCTGGGATGGAGGGATGGGATGGGATGCATTCACAGACGCTGCCCTCTATGCATGGATGCAGAGGACCAGGGCATGACCTGACCTTTACCTACTGCTGTGCATAACTACGACACGGCCACTCATGAAACATTTCCACTACTCATGTTAAATACTTTCCAAAAATATAAGCTGTCGGAAGTTCCCAGGGAGCACAAAGCAGAGAGAGGTGATTGTGACAGGACCAAAGCCTCTTCATCTTACCACCACGAGTGGTCTCAGTGATTTATTCTTATTTACTCTGTAACCCGTGTGACTGCCTTTGTGTCGTTCCTCTTGGCTGGGTGCTTGTCAGTGAGATATGTAGTGCTAGCATCTCCTGGCCCCACAGGGAGGGAAGGGAGTGCTATCTTGTAGAAGAGGAGGAGAACTAAGACAGGGCACTGGTAGTATTCAAGTGCTGCCCTCCCTGTCTGGACAGCGTTATCCTATTTTCTAAGGGGTCCCAGACAATCAGAGAGGACGGGTTCACCCTCACTGTTGGACAGGCCTCAGCACGGGGACAGAGAAATGCCTGGTGCCTCCTACGTTCAGTAGCTTGTGGGAACCAGTGCAAGAATGCAGCTTTCTCAAGTCTGTCCTAAGTCACCTCATGTGTTGGTGGTGAGAGACTTTGCAAGGGCATAGAGGAGCTGGTGCACAGATCTGACAGCTGTATATCCTCCCACCCCAATTTACTCACTCCATTCCACCTCCATTTTGCCCCCAGCTCATCCCAGAGTGACCTGAGGGTCATTCACCAGGTGGGACATAAGGCTGGCCTACATCCTCTCAGCATCTGCCTCTCTGGTACAAAGGGACGTTAGGACAATGGTGATTTGGACCCAGAGGGTTCTTCTTTGTTTCAATGACATCTGCTAAATTGCATCTGCCTATCCACTCATTGCCCCATCTATTTATCATGCCCATCTCATAGCATCTAGATTCCACCTCTCTTCTTCATTCATGGCCCCTGTCTAGGGATTCCTGAACACTGCACAGCCATCATGTTACAGCTTTTTCTCAGATCTCTAATTGATATCCTTGGTTTCATGATTAATTAGGAGATGTCCCCTCCTGGTTGGGCTGCCCACACCATAGGAGTTGAGGGCAGGAGGATAATGAGCCTACAGTATTCTTGGCTTGCACTGTTTACACATTAGTTCTTTGCAGGCATGCTGGGTCCTTTATGATGCCATTGTTATAAATATAAATGGAAGTATTAAAGTGACAGTCACTAATGATGCTGTTCCTGACAGGCCTGTCTCATCTTGGAGATCAAAGCTGTTTGGCAAGTAGGAAGTCAGAGTGGGGAGCTCTGTTAGCTGAGTAGTTTGCAATTGTAAATCTGAAAATTCAGTCATTTTGACCAGCTATAAAACTGCTCACAAAAATGGGGGTAATGTTTATGGACATGGTACTGGAGAGATTCCCAAATTTCAAATGCTCGTCAGCACTTCAAAACTCAAAAAGTTTAGTCTAACAGTTATGCTGAATGTTCAATACCTTTGCTGTATCTGCAGTTTCATATAATTGGTTGGAACAAAAAACCTTGGGACATTGACATTCATACAAATTTGTGGAATTTGTACAAATTATAGGAACTGTATTTTTAATACTTTACAGTAATAGCACTTTGCATTTCTCTAGTGCCAGTCATCCACAGAGCTTGAAATGCTTCATAAATATGGAAGAATTCAGCTTCATGAGACCTCTGAGTAGTTAGTTGGGGCTATTTTTCTCGTTTCACAGGGCTAAAGTCTAATGAAAACATTTCACAAAATTTTGGCACCATTGTATCCGAGTCTGGATTTTAACCCTAATCCCATATTTAAATCTCAACACTGAACCAGATGAAAGGGGCCAATAGCAGGACCTATTCTTTACACAGACAGTCAGGGAACATAATGTGGTCAAATCAGTGGATGTGATGCACACACTTTTTTGGGTGGGGGGTGGTGATTTGTAGATGGAATGGGTAGGAGTAGGCCCACGGGAAGAAATTGCAGTTATCGAGGTGGCTGATGAATCTATCTGAGGCTGAAATGATGGTCCTGATCCTAACCACATCTACAATAACTAGATGTGTTCCTAATTGGCAGGGATATAAGCTCATAATTTGGTCTTTTGCCTGCCGTTCGTGTCTATAGGACAGGGTAGATTCTAGGGCTGTGCAAAACAGCACCATTTTGTTTCAACTTCTCTTTCGACATTTCAGTGGGACAGGGTTTCGTTTCGAGTTCCGTTCCGTTTTAAAACCACTGTTTCATTTCGTTTCGTCAAAACTGTTTCGACATTTTGCCCATAGGCTATAATGGGGAAGTATGAAACGGCCTATAACTTTGTCATTTCTTGCCTGATTTGGATGAAACGTGCAGGGATGGTAGCCATGAAGCCTGCCAAGGTTCAAGGAGATAGGTGTAAGGGTTTCTGGGAAACTGCGCTTCAGGCTGCTGACAAGCAAAAGGTATGATGTGTGACTGTGTGTGTGTTTTCCAGCCTCCCCACAGAGAACTAGGATTGGAAGGGACCTCAGGGAAAGATCACAATCACTGGCCAGCTACACGTGTCAGTATGAGAGCAGTCCTTCCCCACTCGTCCCTTCTCCTTACTTTCTGTTTCCCTGCAGGCAAGCCCAGCTTCATCTTTGAAAATCAAAGCGTTTTGACAGTTTTGAAACATTTTAACTGCCCTCATTTCATTTTGAGGCTGTTTCGAAACACTTCGTTTCATTTCAATTTTACTGTTTCAAGCTTAAAATGAGTCAAAACAGTGTCAAAATGAAATAGCCAGCGAAATTTTGCACAGTCCTAGTAAATTCTACCTTTTAGGCATGTATGTAATGTATTGAAATTGTTCGGATCTTACTAGTCCCAGCTGAGGGCAGAATTAGACTTTGTATAATACATGGGAAATGCAATCTTCTTATATTCTGGGCTCCAAAACATTTATTGGCAGAAAAAAATACCAGTGAAAATTCCCCGAGGAGCCCTATACTGTACCTAACCTCTAGGTGTCACTGCTGATTCACGTTTGCGGAGCCAGTAACGAACTGTTCCTATGGTAACCAGTTTATTGATGAAGGCTGCCGCTTTATTTTTCTTTTTCTTTCTCTTTCATGAGTCAGTTAGTGTCTGCTGCCTGCAATAGGATCTGTTGATATGCAGCTGTCAGAAAGACAGAGAGAGCAAATCAACCAGACATGATCACACTGTGTGCGAGGAAATAAGAAACTACAGACAACAGAAATTGCAGCTCCAAATACAATGACAAGTGCTGTGTTTACATGACAAATCACACTCCTAATGCTGAGTATTCAGAAGAACCTAGCTCGTACTTCTCCAGGAAGTAAAGCAAGGCAAATCGTATGGATGCTCTGCATGGGATTTGCGTGCTGCGTGGAAGCGCTCAAGCAGAACCAGGCTGACAGCATCTGTGAGCAAGAGAAGGAAACAGGAGGATGAAGAGGGCCTAGTGGGTTGAAGTCACAATTCGTCTTGTGTTCGGTGCTATCGCTGCAGCTATTCTGCAGCTACATATGACCCCAGCAGTCTTTCTTGCCCAAATGCAGGGGCCTGGACCGGATGATCTGTAGGGTCCCTTCTAGCCCCAACAGTTATGAAACAGGGGCAAAACCTGGCTTGCAGTCCCCTCAATGCTATAAACTGGGAAACTTGAGAGAGATTAAAAGGATGCCAGATGATACACACAGGCCCCTCTCTTCCAACACATATGATCTCTAGCGCCTTTGCTTCATTGTTGAGCAGGGAGCAAATAGTCCAGACTTCTGAGGCCCCTGCTTCTTTTCATTATCTCCAGCATGTACATTTTGCTTAATTAAAAGCAGAAACATCTGCCCCCCTCCTCCTCCCTGGCACACACATATAGCTCCCATGCTCTAAACACAGCCGAGATGGGAACAAACCCTGTGGCTGCCTGAACTCCTGCTTTTATTTCTTGTTAATTGCCAGTAGGAAACTCTGCATGCGCTGCACTTGGGGTTCAATTAATTAGAAGCTGTTATGAAAGCAGTGTGCTTGGTCATGGGGTGAAGAGGACTGAGGGAATAGGAGGGCCTCCTAGCAATACCAACAAAAGGACTGCTCTGATGAGCAAGTGTTTGCAAGAGGGAGGTCCTGTATAGGTGCACACAGGACCGTTGTATTGGAAGGGCATTTCTGAGCCCGAGTCTAGCCCCTACTATTGCTGATCACCCACATGCTGGCTGTAGCAATACAGCCCCCCGGTATTTTTATAAATCAGCTGGACCAAAGTCAACTGGATAGCTCCTCCTTCTCCCCTCTAAATGGGGAATTACTCCCCCGCCACACACCAGCCTATCCTTGCCAAGACTCTGAATTGGGGCAATTCAATCCTGTCCACATAGCAACTTTTCTTCACATAAGTCATGACTTTACAATTCGATATGTCCCAGCCAACTTGGGGCTTATCTTATGGGGAAAGGGGTGATTTCCTGTTTCCAAAGGGGTCCAAGCATTCAAGCCCAAATGCATCACTAGCCTTGAAGTCCTGGCTTTGTAATGTAGAGTAAAGCTATTTCCTTTTTAGATGTTCTCAACAAGTGCAAAAGCAATCTGGGCTCATGGTAGAGGTGATATCTTTTATTAGACCAACAAGCTGTATTTTATCCTCCTTCTGAGCCCAGGAGAGGGGAATTTGCAGACATGAAGGCACCTAGCTTTACATACAAAGGAATAAAAGATAATCACAAGCTAGTTTTAAATAACTCTCTAAAATAATTTCTCAGGAACACAGCTGGCATTGGCAGAGTCCATGCTGAGTGATCCAAAAAGCCCAGCAAGTGCATCTCCAAGGGCTATAGGGATGTAAATCCTATGGATGGTGTGACTGGGCTGGAATAATTTACAGTGTTTGATGGCTCATTGGGATGAGCCGCCTAATCTACTAGTGGCTTTGCCATGAGTAGCGATGCACCCATCAGGACTTCATGCTGCTGAGACCCGTATAATTCTCTCCATATTATGGTCCATGTATTTCAGTTGAGATTTTCAAAGCAGTTTAAGGGATGAAGATCATTACTTTTAATGGAGGATATGGGTCTAAATCCCCACACTGCTCTGAAAATCTGCTCTTGAGAGAGAGAGGGAGAGAGAGAGAGATTTTATATATATATATATATATATATGTATATATGCACACACTCCTAGTGTGCTTGGCAAAGATGTAGTAAGAGACCGCTTTTCCCTTGAAGAGCTCCCAGTCTAATTAGCCCTAATATGAAAAAGATGGGTGAGAAGAACAAAACAATCAACTGACTGTGATTTTCCAAGACAACTCTGAATTTGGGTTTATGTTCTCTGAAGATACCCTGAAACAGAACTTTTCTCCCCAGTTTGAAAAATTGGTCCTGGGGCAGCATACTGATGATCCGAATGTTGGTAAATCCTGCCTTTGGATAACCTCAAAGCTGACATGCAACTATCAAGTTGAGTGCTGCTAATCACTTTCATGGAGTGCCTGGGATTGTATCCTGGATTTTGTGCCCTGAAAGTTTGTTGTTTTAATTACTGTTCCTCTTTTATAGATGCAGCAGAATGTGACCTCACTTTGTTTGGGTTACAGTCAAGTTTTCAGGACTCGGCTTTGCTTCTGTGATGGTTTCATGCCAGCATCTCAGATCAGAAGTTTAAGTCTCACAAGAACAGCCAAACTCTTTAGATTCCCCTTATTTAGCTTAAATCTTGCCAGGACAGCTTGAGTGCAGTGAAATCCCAAGCCCAGAAGTGTAATTTTGGCTCAGGTTCAACTGCAAAGCTCAAACCCACGTAAATCTAATCCACTTCTATCACTCACATGAGCCTTGTCCTGATTCGCAAGCAACAGAGAGAAAACACTTACTAACTGACAGAGAGAGTTCACCTGGGCATTATGACAAGATAGTTAGGCTATAGCGCTCAGGTCAGACTATAGCTCGTAATCAGGCTATATAACTACCTGCCTGTCTGTCTATGCTTTTACCTGGATGCCTGTAGCATCTAGACACAACTCAGCCAGACCACCTGTATGTCAATTAAGGAAGAGTAGATTCACAGTCTGATAAACCCAGCAAGTGCCTTGTAAGTTCTAATTGATGGAGACCATCCACTCCTGTTGCATTAATAACTCCAGAAGGCGTCCACTGATGTTATCACATCACGTCTGCTCCTTTCATTAATCACCCCCCACAACACTGCACTGAAATTTTCCACTGTGACAAGCTCGGCATCAAGACAAGTGCTGTACTGCTTTCATTGACATTAAAAAATGCCTGCCTTGTTAATAGTGTAAACGGACTAGGGGCTTTGCCTTCAGACTTAATTCAAGAATGCTGTAGGCATGAGTGGGTTATAAAAGCCCTTTCTCCACATAAAAGACAGCTCCCTGCCAGAAGCAGCTCAAACATCTTTATGACATCCCAGTGCAAAAAACAATTGAAAAGAATCATCATAAAGGGAACCATGTCAGTGGTGAACTTTACTGAATGGAGCCTAATGCAAAATTCATGCTGAGGTGTCGCAAACGAAAGGCAGTTTATTAATCCAGCTTATCTGAAGCTGGTAGGTAGCAGTCATGGTACATTACTAGCGTATGAATATTCCTCAAGCTCATTTGGGTTTCTGTTCAGGCTCCCTCTTGCTTCTACAGATGGGTCGGAGGAGGTCTTTGGGACGAGTAGAGCAGCCTTCTCTTTCCTTCCTCTCTGCACACCACTTCATATGTGTCACACAGATTGCAAAGGGGCTAAGTTAAGCATGATGTCTCTGCTGTCTGGCTGATCTGAATGTGACACCAAGATAGCTTATCAACAAGTATTTTATTCCTCCATTCCATTCTGTTCCTTCTCAGGCTAATGTTCCTTGTTCCTGATGATGGAGGATCACAAGGGATTCCCAAGCCTCCTTGTTCATCTCTATCTGGATCCCCAAATTGTCTTCTATAGAGGAATCACAGGAATTCCTGCAGCTCTGGAAAGTACCAAGGTCTATATATACATGGCTCCGCATGAACAGCAGAGATTTTCTATGCCTGAAGAAGGGGGACTGCGCCTGAAAGCTTGCTAAGAACTTTTTTCCAGCTACTCAGTTGGTCTAATAAAAGATATCACGTCTACTCAAAGAACCTTGCCATGCAATGATAGGGAAGATGGGAAGGACCTGACTGTGGTTTAGTATCATATTGAATAACACAAGCTAAATTCATCCTTTGGGAGCATATCTACATGAAACGCTAACAGTGCAGTAGCTGAATAATACTACACAGTAGCGTGTCATGGCACCAACAGTGCTAATATGCTACTGCACAGTAGTTCCAGTAACTGCAAGTTACTGATTATACTGATTATACAAGTACTAAATAAATGTGCAAAACCCACTATGCAGTAGTCTCATGTAAGTGCACCCTGGGTAAGCTGGCTCAACTCCACTGAAGATGATTGATTTTGGCCTAGGTTAAGCTAGGGCTGTATTTGGCTGGATAGCCTGGAACTGCAGAGAGATGAAAGCATTGCTCAGGGCAAACCTATGATTGGGATGTTGGCTGCAGCAAGATAGTGGTGACAACAGACTCAGAAAGTGACTCAGCTTAATGAGGACTAGAGAGCCTTTGGACAGGGAAACAGTGACTCAGCTCCTCAAAACCAAAGTCAGGATGAGACCAACAGCAAGCACAAGCCATATGGAAGGTGTGTCCTGGTACAGACCTGGTTGGTAGAAGATTTAAACGTGCATCAGAATGCTTTAATGCTGACAGTTCTTGTCGTGTCGATGGATGTTACTTACAGCAGCTTTCATCAGATGTGTAGTTTGTTAAGCACTGAAGGGTAATTGCAGATAAGTAGTCTATAAAAAGAGCTATATCAATGCGATAGGGAGTTTGTTGGCCAAATTTGGTTTCTATTTATATCAGTGCAAACCCATTGATTTTTATGATGCTTGTGCATGTATCTGTGATGGCAGAAGTTAGCCTGGTATGCAGCATGTAAGGGAACACATCAAGTTATTACAATAAGAGACCGGGAAGCAAGATTTCTGGGTATCAGCTCTGCCACTAACTTATTGCTAAGACTCCCTGGATCTCAGTTCACCCATCTTGGCTGATTCACGCTGATCTGCTGTACCAGGGTATTGGTGTTATGAGACCTATTGAAGACTTGCAAAGCTCTTTGGGCACAGCAGAGACAAGCACACCATAATTAATAAACCTTAGGCTCCAAAGGAAAATAGGGTGACAAGTTAACATGTGAAAGAAAGTACCATCGAATCACCTATCTTGGCTCCTCTCAGCAAAACCACAGCAAAGTAGGACTGTGAGAGAAAGTCTACTGTACTACAGGGGGCAAAGGGAAATCATGAGCATATTGATCCTTTTAGGCCAGAGTCCTGCAAAGACCTGTGACTTACGTGCTTACCTTTATGTGCTGTGAGTAGCTACACTAACTTTCTCTGGGCTGCTGGTACCACGTGAAATGTCTTAAAACCCTGGCACTTTGTGGCTTTATACTGATGGAGGCCTCAGAGGGCAGTGACAATAGAAATATAACAATGGTGGTGCCCCCCAAGGGCTGTCCTGGTTGCTGGGGATTTCTGAGATGCAAAGACACTCTCACTATACACTACACCCTCTGTGCTGAGGGAGGGGGGTGTAGTGAAGAGTATGGTGTGAGTATGGTCCAGGCTTTCCAAGGCTGGAGGATTTCTCTGTATTAAGGGGCTTCTCAACTGTTCATCTAAGACACCTTTAAGCCTGCTTTGAACCATCAGAGCAGCCCTGAGTAGGCTTAGCCGGGCTGAGGAATAATGACCATGGGTGCATTGTTTTCCCTACTTGCGCAGTTCGGTAGTTTCAAGGACGCTTATTTGGTATTTTTTCTCTACCACAAGATGGCAGTAGCTGCCAACGCATCAATCAAAGCGGACCAGCAGGGAGTCAACAGGTTCAGTCATGGATATGTCCAAATTGACTGCCTGGCACTGAGGCACATCTGACTAAGAGAGACCTCACAGCTCCACGGGTAGGGCGCCAGTGCAATGCAGAGGTTGCACATGTAGGCATACCCAAGTAGGGTTCATGTAGCCCCCACAGGTGACTAGCAAGCCTGGCTGTGGTAGTGCTGGTTTCAGCTTGGGCTTTACAAGGTCATCCAGAGCCCTGGGTAAGCAAGCAGTGATTGGACCCTGGACTAATGGAGCTACATGACTATCAGCTCCCATGCTGGCTAGCTCAAAGCCATCTGGAACACGCCTACATGAGCTGTAATCATTCCTTTGCGCTGCAGTATAAACACATCTTTAGAGTTCAGACATCATTATGAGTCCAAGCTTCCCCCCAGAGTTGTTTCCCAAGAGCATATCTGCCTAAATACTTAAACTGGAACAGGAGATACTAATTCTTGCCCTCCGGTTTTTGATAGATGTTCTACCCTCCTGCTCTTTCCATCCATTAATATGGTTTTCCCCAGATACGGTTCTCCCAACCTGAAAGTGTGCTAGGCCTAATTCAGTAAAGGGCTTGTGATAAATTCAGTTTGATAGAAGTAGTAAATGTAGGGAGCTGTAGCTGTTTAAATGCTGTAAATGTCTTTCTGCCATTATGCCTATAGTATAACATCAGTAGGCATAAGCTTGATTAGCTTCAGTAGCTTTGCACCCTCATTTGCTTTGCACCTTTGGAAGCCTCTTTTTTAGCTGCAATGTGACTGATAAAACATCAAGGGAAAGTATTTTGTGGAAGCAGATAGGTCCACCAGTTACAGCTTTGGCATGGAAGTCAGGACTTTGGGATTCCTTCTCACCCCACAGTTTGCAGTCTACTTTTCTGCAGCATGAGTAGACCACATGGTTGAAAAAAACACTCAGTGACCATAATTACACCATTATCCCAGGCATCTAAAAGTGTCCGAACTCCAGCCGTGTCTGAAATGAAACCATTGCTTGAGCATTGAAGAGGTTGTGCCATCAGAAAAAACTCGAGTGTTTGGCTTTCCTAAAGAAGGATTTTGTAAATTGCCTCAAAAGCACAGGAAATGGGCTTAGTTCTGCCTATGTAACATTTGTCTTAAGAAACACATCACAAGCTAGTGGGCTGAGAAGGTCTGAAATAAGTGGACACTTGCAGCAGTAGTATTTCCACCCTCTCTTAGAGAACACAGGGGGCATAACTTTGCTACAGACTCTCCAGAGGACCATCAAAACATGACGTTATGTCACGAGATATCCTAAACTATTATACTCATAACTTGATACTACAACACTAGAATGTGGGGTTACTTGTACTTGTGCAATTCAACCTTTTTTGCCAGCTGTAATGTTTGTCTTCTCTCTGCAATATAATACCTGCTGAAAAAAAAAAACAGAAAAGGAAAACTGATCAGGGTGAATTTAGCTTGTGGTACAGCACAGTGGAGAGTGTATACCACCACAGGTCTGGTTTGAGACTTAATAGTGGGCTATTAAGCCCACTATTGGGCTTAATAGTACAAACAGATCCAGTTTTGGATTCTCTTTTCACACAAGGGCAACTCCATGGTAAACCTGGTTGTTAAAGTGGCATAAATGGTGGCCCCAGATGAAAATCAAGTCCTCTTGGCTGTGACCAGGTTGGAAGCATCCAGAAATCATGGGATGGCTGCTTCGTGGACTGTACAAAATCAGTTGGGACTCTCAGTTCAGTTCTGTTTGCTAAGAATACGTTGTCCAAACTTGCACCAGTCTATACCCTCACTGTCTCTCTCAACAAATCTGTCAAGGGCTGTGCAGATGCAGGAGCCAAAATCCTGCCTCGTTCATGACTTAATTTCTTTGTAGTAGGTTCTCTCCAAGCAGAGGGGTGGGTAAAGGTAGCATGAGCAACACTTAGGGCCTTATTACATGCTAATTTGAAGCATGTTCTGGAGCTCTCAACCCTGGACTGGCTGCACACTAACACCTTTTAAGTGGCTTCAAGCACTCATCATTCTGCTTAAAGTTATGCCACTCCAAGCAACAGTATTTCTAGTCTGCCTAATTTTGCTCCTTTTCCATTAAGCCACTCCAGACAGCTGTTCTGCCCAAGTTGAAGTCCTTCAGTATCCCAGGATGCAGTAGCCCCTCCTGAGTTAGGGCAGGGATGCTGGGTCACAGTAGGGCTGGGCCTGGTGCTTCTGACCTGCTCCTTTCACCAGAAGGAACCAATGCCACAGCTGCCTGGCAGCCAGGGTGCCTCCCGGACTGGCTCACTGCTCTAAACACCCAGGCCAGACTTGGGCCGGGGTGGCAACAGGGGGCTGAAGGCTGGTGCTCACCCCTCCTGCTGACCTGTGGTTGAATCTGTGCCCACTCCTGTGCTCTGTTGCAGTGTGTCCCCTGCTTGATGCCTGTCCCCCAGAGACCTGGACACATGCCCCAGTGAGACCAGGCAGCTGGAGCAGGAATGATCTTGGCAGCTGCAGTATAGCAGCCCACTGGTCTTGCACTCCATGGGCTGTAATAAAGCATGCCTAGCATGCCTGGTGGTGGCAGTGGATGGCAGGTACCTAAAACCTCTGAACCCCTTGGGGAAGTACAGGGATGGGACTTTCTGTCCTGTGGGGCTTGGAAGGTGCCTATGATTGGAGCAGCTTCTCTGCCTGCCCTATGCAGCTCCAACCTGGACAGGTATTGCTAAGCCCTGTGTTCTGTGCTCAGAGCCACCCAGCTACTACAGGGGGTGGCAGACACCTGCCAACCATGGCTACTGCTGGGAGAGCCAAAAAGAGGGAGCCAGCAGCTGGACCCTGGACAGCCTGGCAGAGAGTAGGGCCTTGGCCTGCTGTTCTGCAGGCACTGAGCTCTGCCCTGCTCTAGCTGCCTGGCCCTGCCAGGGCATGTGTCCAAGTCCTGGGGGACCAATCCTTTTTTTTCCTTCAGAGCTTGCTCCTGTGCTGCTGCTGAGGGGCCTGATCCTTTTCAGAGTTCAGGTGGTACCTGGCTGGCTGGTAGCTCAAGCAGGGGCAGTATTGGTGGGGTGGGCTCCAGAGAAAAAAGAATTGGACCCTTTGGAGCTCAAGCAGCAAGCTGGCCATACCCCTAGCTCCTAGCCCTGTGCCTGTTCACCAGTCTGATAGTGACAAGTCACAGCTGTACAGGTGAAGGACAGCCAGAGATTAGTTTTTTGCCTTAAGGTGTGACTGCTCCACTAAGCTGATGAACACTAAGCTGATTAACATTTGTTCAGCTTACAGTGTAATATGTAACAAGTCCCTTACACTCTCATTACCTGGATTGGGGTAAACCAAATTTCATGACCCCATTTGCTATTCCACACCATTAGTCTATATGCATGTAAAGCGTCCCACTGAAGTCGGTGATACTCATTCTTTTAAGCGTTTGCATAGTCCCTCCCTGATATTCCTAGTCTAAATTATTAGCTAGGCTGTATTGTCTTCCCCTCCTCATTTCTGTCCAAGCAGGGAAGAGGTTGTGCCTGAGCTCTTCCAGCCAGTGTTATTTAAAAAAATCAGGAGAACTTTTCTCATTGTACCTTTCTTTCCCCCTTCCTTAATCTTAGATCAAATCCTGGTTGTGTGCAGTTTCTGAGGCCAACTCAGTTTTGATCGAGTCGTGTTAAGTTTGAAAAGCTGACTGACTCCAGCTTAAAATGGATGCACTTAAAGGTGGATAAAAGGCCTTTTTTATCAGTGTTGAAGGAAGTAGTTCAAAAGCAGAGACGGTTTCTTTCTGAAGACAAAAGAATCCCTTTCTCACCCTCCTCCAGTTATGAAAGGGATCCTTTGTGTGAGTAACTTTGTCCATCAGAGAAGAATCCAATGTACTGGAGGTGAAGTAGCAGTCTAGCAGGGATTGTATCGCCAGCCTTGTCATATTTGTAATGTAATTTTTATCTGCTGATGTGACATGCCCATTGGTGCCCTTTTGTGCTCCAAAAATCTTCCTGGTAATGGAAACTTTTTTTGGATAATCTCTTTTCTTTATCTGGTTTGAAATGACCACTGAATGTTTTCCTGCCTGGCTGCCTACAACCTGTCAGGGAATTATTGGCTTCTACCTTCTCAGCTCAGAAAACAAAGTCTACTTCATAGCTTCATAGTAAAAATAGCTTTAGGAGAGGATGAAAGGGGGTGGGAAGAGAGAGAGAGACCAAGAACAAGTGAGAGAGATGCTGAATTATGAGTCCTAATTATATGAGTTGTTGAGGCCACCAGGAGAAGAGGGTCAATTTAGTGAGGTAAGTTTCTACATCAGTAAGACTTACTTGAGTGAGTAAGGTGTTTTGCAAAGAATATTATTGTGGCTTGCAAATGACCATTTCATTTTGATCACCTAAGACCCTTGCTGCATGGTCAGTGGATGCTGTCCTTTTTTTACCTGAGCCTGCTTCCAACCTGTTGGGCTGTTGCTAAGCTAGATGTCAGGAGCTCAACCAGCTGCTAGGAAAAAACGCCAAGAGAAATCCAAGGTGTCACGGGTGACTCGTGGGGAGACGTTCTCCCCTAGAAGGTGGTGTTGAGCGTGTGACCTGCAATGTATTACCAGTCTGGTGCTGTTGAAGTTGCTACTTTTAGGATAGCATAAAACCAAGGCCCTGACTGCTTGGTTATTAAAGAGACTATTGCTTACTTCACTGAACATGTCACATTAACTTTGCTGTCCCAGCTATATTCCAGTTCAGGCAATTAACTCATTTCCCTAATTTCCCTATTCAGTTTCTTTTTCTTCACTTCCTCCCTTAAATTGTGCCGCAGTAGCTGTTTTAAGGCCACTCCCCAGAGGTTACTGTCACAAAGGAGTGGTTATTCCCTTTTTTATTCCTTGGCGGCTTGGCGTTTCCCCTGAGATACCTTATTCAAATGCCAGGCATTCACAGATATTTTCCTCTCTCTACATACTGTTCTCATCTGCTTTCCTAGGATCCACTAAAGCAAGAGGTTCATTCAGATTTCTCTGGCTGAAATTTCTGTTCACGCTGCCCAGGAAAAAAGGTGCTTTTAAAACTTATTAGCTTTCTTGACTAGCTTTATTTAAGCAAATCATATTACTGCGTTCTCTCTCCCTGGGTTAAATTTTCTCTTATTCATTAGACTTAGGATAACTTCATCTCCCAGCTAGAGCATCGTACAAAAGATTTCTTTGCCTAAATGGCTTCTAAAATGAGAATGAGACAACACACACATCCGCGCGCGTGCGCGCGCACACACACACAGAATAGCATATAAGCATAATAACCATGTTCGTATGAATTATTAAAGGCAATATCACAGCAAAGCTGGCAGAAATATAACCTACATAATTGGCACCAGTGGGCTACATGTGTCAGAGAAAAATAACCAGGAATTAAATGGATATCAGAGGAAATCCAAAGTGGTTTCTTGGTCCGTTTCTCTCTGACAAGTGAATTCGGCTCAGAAGCTTATGCAGGACTTGTAGAGCTAGTTAACCCTTGGGATCCTGCATGTAAGCATGTATAGCTATTTACACAGCCAGCATATATACACCCTCCTAGATATCTGCTGGCCTGTAGTCAGGGATATGTCAGCATTCGAGTTTGCTGTATAGGTTCAATGGGCAAGTGGTTCAGAATGATGATTTAGGCACGTGTGTGTTGAAGGTGTTTTCATTTTCGACACTCTCTGGAACCCTGGGAAGTAAAAAGCACTTGCAACAGATTTGATTCCCTTTGTTTGGATTTTTGCCTTCAGGCCGGGTACGTCCAGAACTGCTAGCCTGTGTCTAACTCGGAGCTGCAAAGGTTGTTAGTTATGAAGGAGCAAAGGTCAGCCTTGCGCGATGCCTGTGAGCATGCCAGAATAGCGATAGAGATCTCCCTTTGAGATGGAGCCCTGAATGTGTCAGGAGCGGCACATCCCACCACAAAGCTCAGCTGGTCTAACGTCCAGCCAATTGTTGCTGATTTGTAAAATGACTCAACCCTTCTGGCAGTGCATCTTGACTACCTCTATTTTCCATGTCTTTATCACGCATGCATTGTCTGGGGTTTTATCACCTTCTTTTCTAAGGATATATGCATCTAGGAAAAAGGAATGAATGCAGGCCATTCCTTTAGAAAGGAGGGCTGCATCCTGGAAAGCAATAGCTCCAGAGAAGACCTAGGGGGGGTCCCAGTAGACAAGCAACTTGACATGAACATTGACAAAGAGGACAAATATAGTTCTTGGATTTACTGGCGGGGGAGTAGTGAGCAGGAGGTGATTTTACCAGCAGTGGTGAAAACGATGACAAGATAGCACACACAGTTGGGCTGTGCGCACTTTTAAAAGGATGTTGAAGATTAAGAGAGAGAAAGCAGAAAAGAGCCACAAAAATGAGTTGATGGCTGGAGAAAATGCTTTGCAGTTTGAGACTTAATGGGCTCAGTCTGTTCAGCTTATCAAAGGAAGATTGAGCAGCAACTTAAATCACAGTATAGAGGTGCCATGACAGGGAGAAAATAATGGGTACTAAAGGGTTCTTCAATCCAGCGCAGAAAGGCATAACAAGAACCAGTGCCTGGAAGCTGAGGCTAAACGTATACTAATAAGCAGCAGTTTGTAATACTCAAGGTATTTGAACCACTGGAACAAAATACTAAGGAAATAGTGGCTTATCCATCTCTTAATGGCTTCCAATCATGATTTCATGTTGTGTGGGAAGAGGTGCTTTACCCAACCACAAGCTCTTGGGTTCAATACATGGTTATCTGGGTGAAATTTAATGGCCTGTGATACACAGGAGGTCTGACTAACAGAACCTATAGGTCCTTCCGACCTTTAAATCTATGAATCTCTCATTCCTTTTACATTTTTCCAATTTAAGCCAAAACTTGGGGAAATCTGGGCTGCTAAAGAAATGATAAAGCACATCTGATCTTTGAGCACAGACATATGTTCAGAGCAAGGAACAAATCCTCTCCATATGTAGGGGGCTAACCTGGATCTGTTGAGTGTTAGGACAAAGGACACGTATACAGAGCAGTACGCTAGGACTAGCAGAATGGAATGGGAACGCTGTCCTCACACTGATCGTACAACGAAGCGTTTCATTGTACGATTAAATTAAACGAGGACGTCCGCTGCTGCCGTGCTTGGAATTTGCACGCTTTGTTTCAGATTGCATTCATTTATAGTTCAATATGCTGCACCTTCAAACTGTATTAATATAACGTATTTGCTTCCTTTTGATGTGTGACTGGTAAAAATCCTCCTTTCGCAAGCTATGAGCACTTGGCCAGTTATTGAAAAGTCTGCACCAAAGACTGCACCAAGGGAATTACCCAACAGTAGCAGCTCATCATAAAATACCAACACCGCCTTCATCTTCAACACCACCCTTCCCTCCCCCTCACACTTCAAAGACGAAAAGAAGACAAAAGGTGCTGCATCATGCCCTGGGAGTCAATACATCAGACTATTTTGGCTGAAGGGCAGAAGGCCAGTCCACAATCCCCAGGTTCCCAGGAAGAAAGCTCTGCCAGCCACCCCCTCACTGTTGGATCCAGCATCAGTGCCTCTGCCAACCCCACAAATGGCAGACTGCCATGGGGAGAAATAGATAGAATTAAATGAAGAGCTGGGGCCATGATCTTCTCTTGGTGTAAATCAGTGTTGCTCCACTGCCTTCAAACAGACTCTTTCATTTTACTTCAGAGAAGGATCAGGCCACATGAACAGAGAAGAGTGAAGCAATCTTAGGCTAGCTACAGACAATCAAAAAGCCGGAGGCTGAATCAATTCAGTCTTTGCAAGTTAGTTTAAGATGCACAGATTAAACTGAAACAGAAGTGAACAGATATTTTACTTTTGATTTAGGAAATGCAGCCACATGGCTACAGTCTTTCAAGCTAAAAGCCGGGGGATGCCAGAATTACAGCAGCAGCACTCTGCAGGGTTGCGCATCACTTCCTCATCCTTCTTCTAGGTGCCTCTCGGATTTGTAGTCCAGAGTTGAAGCCAGCAGTAAGTTTGAGCAGAGGAAGTGGGCTGCATCCCTAGACAGGCTTGTCCTCCCTCCACTCCACCCTGTCAGACTGCCCTCACTGCTGCAGTAGGGGGCAGAGGGGCAGGGCACGGACAGCACAGCTCAGCCAAGCCCAAGGCTGAAAAGCATGCTGGGATGCTGGGGGACCGTAATTTAACTTGAACCAGGAAGGGGTCTGGGACAGAAATTTCGTTAACTGGTTTGACCCAAACCAGTTAAGTCTGTTACTACATTCAACCAGGTTTATCTTAAACCACTTTCAGCCATTTGAAACAGGTTTATGTGCACTGAGCTTCTGTTCTGTTACTGGTCTAAACCAGTTTCAGACCACTTAAACTGGTTTGTATGTAAGTTCTGCCGTCAGACTTAAGGAATGAACCCTTTCCTGTTCCCCCGAGTCCTGCCTCCTGAGACACCTCCTCCACTGGCTTCTTTGCTCTTTCCCTTTCCAAGTCCAGTTCCTTGTCCTCCCTTCCAGATTTCTGCCTCTCTCTCTCTCTCTGCTTCCTTTTGTGTCCCTGGCTATACTGTTCTCTCTCCTATGTGGATTCCTTTGTCTTTTTCTGTCTCTTTTTTAGGAGTCAGTGTTCCTCCTTCAGGAAAGATTCAGGGATGTATCCTCTGGCATCCCTAAACCAATGATGGTGGATGCCAGAGGTATAACAGGGGAAAAATCACTCTAGATTTAACCTGTTTGTATGCTGTCCCTTTAAAGCATCCACTCCTGACATTGTCGGAGACAGGATGCTGGGTTAGATGGACCACTGCTCTGATGTTGTATGGCACTTCTTGTGCCCTGATTGAGGTGACCGGCAGGAAAAAAATAAGGTGCCAAGTCATGGGAAGGAAAAAGCAGCAGAGATGTGGCCTAGAGAGGTCAAAGGTCAGGAATTAGCCCTTCTCTCTGAAGGGGTTGCATTAACGGTGGCAGCATGTGTATAAGCGGCTTGGGCAGCCTCTCTGCGTGGCACATGGCAGAAAGGGGGATGGGATAGGCAACAGAGTGGCAGATAAGGTCAGGTGCAGAAAGCAGAGCCACACATCAAGCAAGGAGCACAGGGCAGGAAGCAGAAAGCAGAACAGCAGATTGGGCAGGGAGCACAGGGCAGGGAGCAGAAAACAGAGCAGCAGATGGGCAGAGGAAGGGGACTGGTGTGGCACTTGGGGAGGGTGCAGACTTAATTTGTGAAGCAGGTTGGCTCCTGCTGTTCTAAGGGACACGCATGCCCATAATCTGCTCCCTGAGGTTAGGAACAGAGAATGCTATTTTCCAGCCAGCATGGCAAAAGAACCTCTGCCTTACATTATCTACATTTTTCCTGACCCAGTAAGATCGCTAATGACAGCCTCTGCCACATTTATATACATCTCCTTATTAATTAAAAATACATATGCTTCAATTTGAGGTGGAAATGACACGTTTAATAGCATCTTTCAAATCTTGTTAATGCTCAATGAGAACTCGATAGTGACAATAAGTTTGCATAATAAGAATTTTGGTCCTGATGTTAAAGAACAAGCACTGCGCGTTACGCATACAGATTATGAGAAGAGGAAGGCCCTAATAGTCGGTTCCTTTGTCTCTCCTGTGGTTAAAGTGGATTGCTTTGATTTGTTCCTCAGAGGTCTATTTGTGCACATGGAGAGATCACGTTTATTTATGCAAATCATCAGAGGTGCACCTAAATACCCCATTTGCCTGTGTAACCTGGATTGTGGATATGCACATCACAGTATTCATGTCCAATTGCTCGTCAGAGCGCTGGAAAGGGGTGAAGCAGCTCTGTGAAGCAGTGACTGACATCAATCGGTTAACCAGAGAAGCGGTGCTGTACGGGCACCTTGCCAAACCCCAGGGGAGCCCATCGGCCTGTTTGGACCAGTTTGCATCCTGCATCAGGAGCCCCCTGTGGAAGGCGAGGAACCTCCTGTTGTACAGGCACACGGATGCAGAGGTAGTACACTGTGTAAAAATGGCTCCGAGCAAACTCCACATTTCCTACCATAATCGGTAATCGAGGAGGGAGAGGACGCGGCCAAAGCCACCTGGCACAGAGACACGTGGCACTGGATCTTCCAACTTCCCCCCAGCAGGGAAGGGGGCAGTGACAGCGAGGAAGAGGAAGAGACAAATGGAACTGAGGATAGCGACAGCAGTAGCGGGTCCTCCGGCAGGAGTTGGAGGGACTGTGACATGGACGACACGAACTGAATATATGACCCCGCAAGTGGGGTGGGGATGAAAGGAAGGGGTTGCCTGGTCTGTGAGAGCAGAGTTTGTGTGTGCGTAGCACGTGGTGTGGATATTGTAACGGGTTCGGGTGGCCAGCTGGCCTTTGTACGGTTGCACGGGCACAGTTTTTCTAACGGGTTAAGGTTTTCTGTGTGGAGTGCTACTCGGCGTGTAGATATATATAACCTCGTATATATATAGACATAGTTTTACCAAAAAAAAAAGTTGCTCGTCAGTGTGCTTTTTCATGTGAAAATGGGTGCACACTCACATACAATGACGATGGAGATCTTCTGGGGCTGGATCTTAAAAGTTGGGCATTAGGGCACTGTTATACTTGAAAGTTTATTCAGGATCAGGCACTAAAGGGATTTCTAAGTGGATTGAACAAAAATAAGACACTCCTTTATTCCAGAATAAGAGTGTCCACACACAAAATTTATTCAGGAGCAACTATTACTAAATATCGCCAAGGCTGCACAAGCTCTTGAACTAATCTGGTTGATAATAAAGTGATAACTGGCTCTCAGAACCTCTTCCCTTATATCCATAGCACTAAATTTAAAAAAAAAAAAACTAATAAAACTTGGATTTATTTTTCCCATGTGTTCCTCTACTTCATGCATTTCACTCGACTCAGACTGTGAAAGAGACTTGTCTACATCAGTTTCTGTTCTAGTGAGCTGCTCTTCCTGCTCCTTATGCTCGGCAGCTGTGCTTTGTATTTGGATCTCCACTTTGAAAGCGACTGTTTAAGCACGTCAGGAATAGGCTGAACTGTGTGGGGAGGGGCTTGAAGGATATTTTGTGGCATTTCTATTAGCAAGTTACCCATGGTTT
Source organism: Caiman crocodilus (assembly GCA_030014935.1). Lineage (NCBI taxonomy): Eukaryota > Metazoa > Chordata > Crocodylia > Alligatoridae > Caiman > Caiman crocodilus. The sequence goes on from JAGPOW010003364.1 coordinate 12,346,370, forward strand.
TCTAAAACTTAAGGTTGTTTCGGTTTTTAAAAAAATATATCTTAAAATATTTAACTGTATTTCTTTAAAACACAAAATCAAGGGATTTTTTTTCCCTTGCTTGTGATGGGCAATGATATGTTCTGAACACCAGGTGAAGAATTCTCTCTTGACAAAGAATAAATAATGTTTTATATTAATAGAAAGCCTTCAAAGCTTTGCACTGCCTGCATATTTATCAAATCTTAAACAAAATGTGAGCGTGATAGTATGTTTTATGACCTATTTTAACACTAACTACTGTTTTACTTTAACTAAATGCTTTTGTTGCATTGCATATATTTCAAACCCTAATAAAAAAGAAGTCATAAAAAGGAACTGTGCTATATGGTAGAAGCTCCTTTGTTCCTGTCTACTGTAAGGTCTGATGTTTGCAGAGAAGCTGAATTCACTACCGCTCAGAAGAATGCCAGAGCTTTAAAAGAAAAGGTTTAGTTTGAAAAAGCTTGTGTTTGACCCCTAATATGGGGAGCAGAATAGCTTTCCATCTGTTTTCCATTTTATGGCCAATATTCTCTTCTCTGATTCTCCTCACACTGCAGATTTCCATTTCATATACTGTATCTTTTTCTCTATGCAGCCTTTCTAGAGGAGGTCAGCAGAGCACATACACATAACATCCTTGCAAAAGATGTATCACTTTCTCCTGTGGCTCTTAGTCCATCTAAAGGAAAATAGCCTACAAATGCTGCTGGCTAATAGAGGTTTCCCTTTAGCTCTGATGGTAGATGCCTGTACTTCTATGGTGACTGTCCCAGCTTTGAGCCTGGCTAACAACAATCTGCTCTAGGAGTTATTGCATGAGCGTACACACAGATGCATACATAGTAAGCGCCAGAAAGACTCATTGCTTAGGAAACAAGAATATTTTGTTCTGCAATTTCCATAGGGAATTGAGTAGGTTTTCAACAGTGCCTCCTTTGCACATCCGTTCCATTTTCAGCTCTACCCAATGCATACCTCAGGTGTTGCTTCTCAAGAGCACACAATAAGCAGACCCAGAATCTTTTTACACCAGGCTTCGTATCAGTGTTGTTACTGCCTCTCAGGTTTAATTTTTACAACGCCCTGAGTGGGAGCAACTCAGCAATTTCAGTCAAAGCTTTCCCTGTGTTTGGGTTTTGCTTTTATTAGTACCACATTGGCTCCTGCTGTTGTACCATGATTTTATAGACTTCATAGACATAAGAGCTGGAAGCGGCAGCTGTTTTTCTAGCTGGGCAAAATACATTGCACTCTGATGGATGCTGAGCAAAATTCACCCCAGTGTAAGGAGTTGCAAATCTATGGACTTCAATACAGTGGTATCCAGAGCAGAATTTGGACCATAATTTGTGGTGGGTGAAAATGAAGTTGAAAAAATGTGGAGAACTTGCTCCTGTTGAACTCAGTGACAAAGCTCCCTCTGATTTCAGTGCCAAAATGTCAGGCCTGTGGCCTTGTAAATTGAATCATGCTCAAGCAACCTGACATATCTCTAGAGATAAGCTATTTTGCACTGATCCCTGCAGGACCCAAAGCAATTGTGCTCTGCACTCAGTGAGGTAAGGCCCTGAATCAGTGCACACTGTGGAAATATGACAGCTGACAATGTTCTGGGTAGCTGTTAATGCACGTTTGTTCCCCTGAACTTTGCTTAATGGAAAAGAGACTTTAGTGTATTTAGAGCAGCAGTTTGTAAGTAATGTAGCCCTGGGCAGGATGATGTGCTTAGGTGAGGAACAAGCCCTCCCTGCAAAGCATAACAAGCTTTTGAATTGCAGTGAATTAGTTTGTCTGAATTTGTTGGCCAGCTTATTCATCAAAAGGCTTATAGCATGATTGTTTCAGCTCCAAAGATTTTCTCAGAGGTTCTTCTTAATAAAGATCTAGCCGGGATCTGGATTCACCCCATCTGCACTTACAAGTGGCTGAGACATGGATGCAGATCAATAGCAACAGGTGTAGAAGGGGGCAATCAAGGTAAGAGCCTGGATGCCCTGCCGTTTATTGGAATTGCAGCCACGTTAACCACATCTCTTCTCTCACACGGGGAATCCAATGGGAATAGCTCAGTGCTTCAGCACTCCTGTTTTTAGCCCCAGACTGGGTATAGGAAGGCTGAGCCAGGCCTGAACTTTAAATCTGTTGAGGTCCCTTCCAACCCTAGTATCTATGAAATACAATGAAGGATTATAGGGACTTTTCCAAACCTCAGAAAGAGTCTGGGTAGAGGGTGAGTTTGTGTCCATTCACAATTTGTCCAGACCAGGGGTGGGCGCACAGGAAATTTTGGGGATTCAGTTTTGGGGATTTAATCTCCACGTCTTGTTTTTGCAGGCCTCTTTAGACAGACTCCTCCCCTCACACCAACTCATCCTCAAGCAACACTAGCCCTCCCTGCTCACTCAGATGCTGTCCAGTCTTTCCTCATCTCTTGTCTCCATGATGTTTCTTGTATTATACAGCCTGCCATACCCCATCAGGCAGTCACTGGCAGCAGCTCTCCATTGTGTACTGCCTGCTAGTCTGTCTCTGCCTTAGTCCTTATCCAAGCCACAGAGCTCAGATATGCCTCTGAACTTGTTCACTTCTGAGAACAGGACAAACTCCATCATAAGAAGAACTGGCTTTAGCTGGTAAGACTAATCCCCTGAGATCATAGGAATGGTGGTGGTGACCCAGAATCAGAATGACCTCTGAAGAAAAAGGGCCAATTTGGGAAGACCGCATGGCTTAATGAGTGGTATATGGAACCACTGGGAGTCCATGGTCCACTGGCTCAAAGGCAGTCATGGTCAAGGAGGAACTAACATCCACTCTGGTTACCGTGCCAAGGCCTAGGAGAAATCTCGCTGCATAGTTGGCTTAGATGAAATCACTCATTATATAGTAGTAGACAACCATTGATCCTTCTGGATCATGGTGTATATGTGATAGGTCCCCAGGACCTTCAATACCGATGCCTAGGCAAGAGCATGGAGGGTGCGGAGGCCGCGCAGACCTTCCCTCCCTCCTTTAGACCATTGGGATAAAATCCAAAGGACAGACCGAGTCTGGACACTCAGTGCATCACTGGCTGTTCTTTATATAGCGCTCACCACCAAAGTGTCTGAATGCCTCATTAGTATGGAAAAAAAGAAATGTACATAACAATCACCCTTCATCCTTTTTCCTTCTTAGCCTGTAGCTTGTGTGAGTAAATAGCTTGATTAATTTAGAAGTTTTTTTACTTGAGAGTTTTGTTTGTTTCTAAGTGCATGAATGATTAGGGCTTATAGCAGTTTTCTTCCATATCTCATGCCCTTATGCAAAGTATATTAAAGTCAACAGAAAGACTTCTGTTGACCTCAAGAGACTTTGGACTGGGTCCCTGATGCATGTATATGTGACTGAGAGGGTGTGAAGAGAATATCCTAGACAAGCAACACTGAAGAAATGCAGTGAGGCTCAGTGGTAAGTTTGTACAAGGGGGTCATGGGTCCCAGTTCTGCTCCTCACTGGTACATTGTCCACATCACAATCCCTCTCCCACCACTTAACAACTGAATGGCTAATAATCCCAAACATCTCATGTTCCTGAAGCTCCTTCTAGGATATTTTTCTTTTCATTTCATTAGCAAAGCTCCTACTTTGTAACAAATAGTTGTAGGCCCAAGCTGCAAAATTCAGCTTAGATCTGAGCTTTCCCATTGCTCTAGGTGCTGAGATTTTGGGTTTTGGTTTAGCTCATACTGAAGATGGGGCCAGCTGCCAAGCATAGCTTGTGATTCTCATCGCTGAAGGTATTTGGCTCCAGACTGGTGCTTTGGGGGCACTAGCAGGCATTGAAATCTAGGGTGAGACAAACAGTGACACTCTGAGATAACATCTCAGAACGATGGAAAGGAAGAGAAGAGAGATCTGTAACCAAATGCGGCACGACTGACACAGATGGCGGCAGCACATTTGGAAGTGGAAGAAAAATAAGGAGGGATGTGGCTGGCCCACTGCTCCAGGCAAAGGGAAAGCTGACTCTATTCCTGGCATGGAAGTGGGGGCTTTCGCACAGCACCTGAGAGCCAGGGAAGCTGGTGCTCAGAGCTTCTCATTCCAAGTCACTAACCTGAGACTAAATAATCCACAGTACCTTTTGTGCCATGAGCTTCTTGATGTGACGAGACGGGAATTTAAAGGATATTAAACTCAGCCCCGAGTGCAATTACCAGGCGGCTGGTGGAAAATAAGCCTTGGCAGATTTAGTGTGGGTGGGTGGTGCCCTATGAAGCTTCTATCTGCTGAGAAGGCACTGGGCAGCCAGCACGGAGGAAATCTCAATCCCTTCACGGCTCCGAAACATCTGAAATAATCAGAAATATTCAGGGAGGCGGCTCAGATTCTTCTTTTAATCATCAAACACCTAGACAGTTCACGTCTCTCTTTCTCTCGTGCATGTACTATTTGCAAGGATTCATTCTGGGGAGTATTGGGTGGTTCTGGCTTATGGAAGGGAGACATTGAAAGCAGTCCCCACTACTCATCCTACCCACAGCTCGTGCACTCTTGCTATTCCGGTCTTGATGCATCCCCCACCACTTCCAACCTGCAGCACTGCTTGCTGTGATGCTCCTGGGATCCTCCACCTTATCGATGCCCCTCTAGGATCCCTGCCAAAGGATTTGGAAGCATCTGAAGCCCCAGGCGGGGGTGGAGGATGCCTGCCGGTTGCAGGGCCACATATGGTTCTTGAATGACTCACAGATTTGGAATGGATTTGGCTGATTTGACTTGGGACACGAAAAATAAAATACAATAAATGCCCCTCTGATAAATCCCCTTTTATTCCTGGTTGGGGTCCATCAGTGCACCTCAATCCTGACCTACAGCACTGTACATTAGCCCATTCCTCTGGCTCTGCTGTGCAGAAATTGCTGACTAGGGCAAACAGAGCTGTGCCTGATTGTCCTGGGGATTTTGGATGTGGCACCACCCCCTTCGAATGCAGGTGTACCCTGTCTCGGTACCACTGGTTATCATGGTACCCCGCATCTGTACCCTGCCATGAAGAATATCCCCCACTCTTGCTCTTGCTACACAGATGCCAAGTCCCAGAAACAAGGCAAGGCAGAGCAGTAGTGAATGCATACCAGTATGCACACCTGAGACAGACTGCCTAAGCATGGTGTTAGGTATGCATTCAGGGATGCCTGAAGGCCATGACTTTATCTCATTTTGGGGGCGTTGCAAAGCGAGTGAGTGGGGATGCTGCTGCTCTACTGGCTGGGGCATCAAAAGGTTGTAGACATGTCCTGAGCCTCCTAGGTGACCAGAGGATCAAAGACAATGCTTATTTCTGCCTGCTTTCCACTCTCTCTTCTTAGTGCACGTACTGTATTCCTGGACTCTGTGCACAAGGCTTCAGTGCTTCCCCTTCAGTGGAGTTTCACCAGGAGAGGAATTTGGCCCTTTCTATTTATTCCAAAATGGAGATACTTTCTGGGCACCCTGTGATTGAGTTAGCCCCTGCTCAAGTCCTGTAGCGAATGAGTAAATATCCTGACTGGTCACTGGGCAGCGTTCTCCTGTGTTTATTAATCTGAGCCAAAATGATAGATACTGGCTCCTCAGCAGCACCTTGCTATCAGGGGCAGCAATGCTAGATGAATGCTCTAATGTGTGTTACAGCCAGGCTTTACTGTCTAAGTGGGTAATTGCATCATCTGGGATTAAAGCACTTTATATCCCTGTGCAGCAAGGCTGTTCCTGGGGAGTACGGTATGCAGTCAGTGGCCAGGCCATGTAGCAAGTCCATTAAAGCCCAATCAAGCTCAGGTTTGAAAACCAGGTTTGATGCAGCTGTAAAACCTGCAGAGGAAAAATACATCTCTGACTAATCCCCAGAGAATAGAGAAAATAACAGCGGTGGCTCGATGTAGACATGTTTGTGCTGCAGCAAAGGCTTCCAGGCCTGGCCGCTGCATAGAGGGGTCTCGGGGCTCTGCAAAGCTGCCCCACTTCCATCCTACTCAAAGTGCATTTAGATGCTGTCTACGATGCGCCTGGGCATGCTGTATGCTTAAAGAAAAGTCAGAGTGACCATGTGCCAGGGCAGAAAGTGCCAATCTGCTTTAAAGGGGGAGAGCCCCTGAAAAGGTCCCACTGCAGTAAATGCCAGTGGCGTCCCACAAGGAGAGGGACAGTCACGAGGGAAAAGATCTTAACTGGGAGAAGAAAGGGAGAGAGGGGAAGAAAGATGCCTGAGAGGCAGCACTGGGGGTTGATGCTCAGCATTTCTCTGAACTATGTACAATGTAGGCAGCAGTATGGCCGGTTGCCAGGCACACACGGTGTAGCACTGTCAGTGTACGGCAGTGACCGTCAGACAGCAACGACATTACAGCTCCCTGATGACAGGCAAATGGAGCCTCTCTCACACGCAGGTTGTACCGTGCTGATTCCTCACCCACTTCCCGCCCCCTAAAAGTGATCTCAATGAAGGGAACTCTTATACCCCGAAGCGATGTAGTGATACATAACTGACATCACTGTAATAAAATCTGATCAGAATTCAGCCGAGTTTATGCTAATACCTACCTCCCTTCCCCGCCCCAAATTTTATTCTTTTTGGAGGGTTGTTTGTCATCTACCCTGGAAATTACAGTAGCTCTCTTCTCAGCCTTTTTTAGTTCGAAGCTGGAGTGAATATGACCAGCCTGACCTGGCTGCCAGAAGTCAGCAGTGTATCCCTGCCCTAGCATACTAAATCCTAGGATACTAACTCCTGAAGTGCAATCAGACAGGACCAAAAGTTGCTTCTTTTCCAAGAAACTTTCTGTCTGAGATCTAATTTTGTGGCTCACTCCTAAACCCAGTGGGAGATTTTGGGGGGCAGCATTTTTCTCTGGTAGTTTTGCCCTTGTCTATTGTGTTTCTTCCAGCCATAAGGTAGGAGGCAGTTCAGACCAGTTGCTTCTGCTGAGCGTGAGGAGGTATGTTAAAGATGGACGAGAGACTTGAATCTGAAACGGGACTCCTTTTGAGTTCAGCATCTGAACCTTGTCCATGATGCTGGTCTGGGGGCAGATGCATATCCAGTGCACCTCACTATTCTGTCCCATTCTATTGAATTAGCTTTAGCAGTAATGGATATTTTGGCTTCAAGGGTCTTAAACTTCATGAAATCACCTTGAGATGAGACCAAGCCCTCACGAGAAACCCTGAAGAACCCAGTGCTACTAGTAGGTTTCTGTCTGTTGAGAGGTAGGAAGAAGGGTCAAAATATGCTTTAAAATTGTGGCAGCCTGGCAGGGAATGAGTTACGAAATGTACATTTGTCCTTTACATCTGTGCATCTACTCTGTGATTGAGGAACTTCCTGCATGCACGCACGCATGCACGCATGTGCACACGCACACACATATACACACTGCAAGCCATGATTTTTGGCCAAACCACAAATGTCAAAGCTCCCCCTGCTAATGAAGAAGCCATGATACTCTTGAAGCTGTACTCATCTGTATTTATTCAACTTTGTTCTTCTGTACTCATCCTATTTGAGGTGGTATTCCCAATGATGCTGGTGAATAAACAAGGTACCAAAGTACAGTATCCTCCTTTTTGGCAACCTATGATCCAAAAAAAGATACAAAATACTCTTTTCTTAAGCTTTAGTAAGCTCTTCTCACAATCTGACTCATTATATTACCTCTTCAGATTGAGTGAAATGCTTGAATTCTATGAAATGAAAAGATTTAAGAGCTAAGGAAGGAACCTGGTAGATAAATATCCCCAAGGACTAAAGAAGTAGGGCCTGAGGTAAGTAGAGAAAAATTTAAGACTAAACTTTGACTGACAGTTAGATCTTTTTTAAACTTCTTTTCACTTCTAACATTTGTCTTCCCTTTATAGCTTTAAAGTAACCAAAGGGAGTTAAGAATGAAGGCCCAAGTACACTATACTGACATAAGAAATATTTCATTTAATGTGTAAATATGTCTTGAATGTGGAATGTGGCTGCTTCATTCAAGAGGCCTAGACAATAAAAACCAGACCTGTGATGTTTCTACCATGCTTCCCACTGCAGTGGCATGATTAAACCGTTACCATGTTGCTAATGCTCACGACTGTATAACAAAAGTGTCCTGATGGCTAATGTTTTTCTTCATGCTCCAGCTGCTGAAGTCATGGGATGTCATAAGTGTCTCAGCATTCACCTATATAAAACTGTGGGTTTCCACCCCTCTGCTTAAAAACGGAAATGAGTGAGTCCTAAAAGCTTAAACACTGGAAAAATAGAATCCCGACTATCAGATTTGAAAAATTTCTCATTATTTCTCACCTAGTCTTCTGATTTTTTTTGAGGGGGAAAGGAAGGATGGGCAGAAGGGAGGCCATTTGGCTCACTGGGCTTGGCAATCCGTAAGTTATAATGCAGCCTAGTGCATGGTCTCCTTTTATCAGGGGGACACTGGTTTAGCTCATGTGCTTGGAGCAGGACATTGTGGGTGATGGGATCACTGGGAAGCTTTTAGTGACCATAATGTGCAGCAGTGACAAGCTGTGAAGCTGTAGAAGGCCCTGGGTTTTATACTTAAGTTTATGGCTATTATGATGTTGTCTTCAATGAGAAAAGTTAAACCTTCCCTAAGCGATGCATTGGATACAGGTAATGTAGAAGTCATGCACACAGATTCAGGGAGGTGCTAAGTTTTCGGCAGTAGCTCACACCAAGGGGTTGCCTATTAAGCAAGGCTGAAAAAAGGGTACTAGTGAGGAAGGGTTAATCATCCCGTGGCTTATCAAAAGTGCCGTGAGATCACAGCCCCTAGAGAAGGGAAGCAGGGAGTGAGGGTTCAGGTTTCAGCTGCAGTGAAAAACAGCAAGGGAATTGCAGATTTCACTAATATTTCACCGTGTTACTGTGGCTGGTTCAGATGAACACTCATATGCATCTCCCAGGACAATCTTTGGTCCTGAAGTTTAGTAGTGATGTTTATGGGTTTTTTGATGCATAGCGTGACACAATACACTAACCAGGCACTGTTACACGCATATTTATCTTGCAGGAGATAGCTTACATCACAAAGAAGGTATACAGAATAGTAGCGTAACTGGGATCACTAACCACTGATTCCTGGGGGCATAAATTGCTCATTCTGCCAATGGTTTAGGAAAGCAAATGTTAGAGTAAGAGATTGGAGCAGCTTTTCCACTTTTTAAAACCCTTTTTACCACTGTCCAAGCAGGCAGAAGGAAAAGGAGACAAATATCGAAATATATGAAAATCAGTCTCCCTCTCTCTCCTTTACACCACTGTTTTACCTTTCTGCCCCTAGGAAAAAGAGGCAAAGGAAACAATGGGAAAAACGGTCTTGAAAAGCCCAAAACTGAGCTGGAAAGATGAATTATTTTTATGAAAAAAACCTGTAGGATGAAGCATTGAAAGTCTTTTTTGTGATGTTTCTGAATTGAATTGTTCTGTTACCTGGTAAGTTTTGATATTTTAATATTTCATGGAATGAAAACCAATGTCAAAGTATTGAAAGTTTCCAGGGATGAACATACTGGTTCCTGAACAGCTTTGCATACTCTCTCAGGCTGGAAAGAGAAGATTCCCAGGAGAACATGATGCTGGCATCACATAAGAGAGAGATGAGAAGAGCTGTCACAGGAGATAAGAGTCTGTTGCACTTTATCTACGCATATCATTCTTTGTGGCCTCAGTTCCTGCCATTCTGCTATATCAGGGGCTATTCCTTCCTGATCTCTGCAGGCAAGATCATCAGATAATCTGGGCTTGAAGCATGAGGCTTGATTTCCCCATGTATCCTTTTGCTCTGCATTGTGTCACCATGAGTGTTAGTCATGCACATAAAACTGTCTAAGCCTTTTTGAATCCGCATGAACTATTTGACTTGTTAACTTGCTGCAGCAGCTAATTCCACAGGGTGCCTGGACTGTGCTAAAAAAATAACACAATTTGTCTGTTCTAAATGATGAGCCTTTCAGTTTCGTCAAATGTCCCTCCTGCTCTTGGCTTAGACAAGAAAAGTCATCTCAGGTCAGGCCTTGCTACATAGTTCATTATCTTCTATAACTGTCAAACCCCTTCTTTTTAAGGCCAAGCTTGCTCTCATTAAAGTTGAAAGCAAAACAGCCAGTGACTGCAATGGGTGCAGCTTTGAGCCTTTATTCTCCTCCTTTCTAGCTTCAGTCACTCCCAGCTTTTGCAGCCTCTGTGCAAATCCAAGTGCCCTTACCTAGAGGGGTTGGATTAACCAAAAATCCAGCCTGCAAGTCCATTTGGATCTTGCTGGGTTGTATTCGTTTGGAGATGACCCCACAGTATGCAGAACGTGGGCCTAAATTTCCATCCCACTGTCCAGCCTCCTTAATAAGTTGGGGTTTTGCTTAACTACAGCCACCCACTCAGCAGGAAACTTCAAAGACTCCCGGGTCTCTTTCCAGAGAGGTGCTTCAGGCTTGGACTGAGAGGTAAAGGGGGTAGGTTTTGGTTTTCTCATCTGAAATGAGAATGGGGTGAGAGCTAATTCTGCAAGGCCCAGTGGTGCTGAAGAAGGAAGAAGCAACATGAAGAAGAAACCTCCCTTTGCAGCATGCAGTAGAGCAAGGCACAGGGATCTGGAGCTGGACATGTGCTGAAGCCTCGGTATGATCAGATCCTGCTCTTTATTGCACTCCCCTTTTTGTTCCTCTATTTTTATATCATCTTCACTTTCCCTCTTTCCTTCAGCCTCATTTTTCACGCTACTATTTTCTTCCTTGTTGAATAGAAAGAGTAAACTGGTTGGCCAGACTAGCAGCTTAATAAAGGCTTAGGATGGCTGGTATATAGACAGCAAAGCCTTTTCAACTGTACTGGGGTGCAGCGCCCATTTTGGTACGGCTTTTCCCCTTTGGGTAATTAAGCATGCGCAATGGGTTGTACCATTCAGAGGGCTCCAGCGTGTTGTGAACTCTTGAACTGAAGTGGTTTTTTTGATCTGCTTTCAGCGTATGAGCATGCACAGCACTTGAGTGGGTTTTGGTAGGAAGAATGTATCCTCCTGCTGAGATAAAACTGAAGGAAATAGAGTGATTGGCAGGTAGGGTGCTGTGTGCACTAGAATGGCTGCGTGTGCACAGGTATGTGATTGATCGGTGTGAGGATGGCGCCTGTTGCTGGACTGTCCACAGATAAAAGCCCACCTGAGAGAAGAAGAGAGAAAGCCAAGAGAAGACATTTAAAAGAGAAGTGGGTTTAGTGAGTACCTAGTGCATGAGACGCCAAGGTGCTAGGGTCCTTGGCTATGGACCAGGTCTCCTGAGAGAGCTGATACGCTGCAAGCAATAAGGTGGCCAGGGTTGGTGCTACCCTTACCCTAACAGCGAGTGGCCTTTGGAGATCAGAAGCATTCACATCTGAGGTCTGTTGGATGAGAATGCCTTGAAAGACTGGGATACCTGAAGATGCATGCACATGTGTGTGCAAAGGGTTTGAGTGAGGATTGAGTGTCTGTTTCCCCATTGGTGGAAGCAGAGGGAAACATGCTTTGCTCGCATGGGGTGTGTCCAGATGAGCATGCACATGCAGTTTGTGGTGCCTCAAAGCTGTCTGAGGCCCTGCAAACCACACGTGGTGAATGTGCAACTGTTCACTACACTGCAAATTTGCAGTGTGGCACCAAAATTTGATACTGGGAACTCCCAATATATATATTTGAAAAAAAAACACAAAAAAGTGGCAAGGTACATGCTCCTGGAACATGCACCAGCAGACATGGAGGCTGCATCCTCCAGGGAGATGCTGGACAGATCATTTCTCCTCCTCCAGTTGTCCCCTGGCTCCTCTAGCGTGCCTGGAACTGGAAGGAGTGGGAAAACAGCTGTGGAGCATTTTGCCCCACACCAAAATTCACATGCAGGGGTATGCACAGTAGCAAAAAGCAGCAGCACAAATTTGTGCCAGTGTTATTTTTACTGTGGCAAACACCCCCCGCTTCCTGTGGGGGCACACCTTTAGAGACAGCTTGAGAGACAGAGATTGAGAGCTGGAGGCCCCAAGAGGCTGATGGCTCATCCTGAGAGTGTAGGTAGAGCAATGTTGATCATAATTATTGTTGCTGTTGGTATTAGGGGTCTTGTTTGTTGTTTGTTTTAATAAATATCCCTTTCCCTCATTGGTGTATGGAAGCAGGTTTTTGTTTAGGGATTCGACCAAGTATTGTAGGGTCTGATAGATGGCCCACACCCATCACTGCCCACACATATCATATATTTAAGTGTTGTTAGTTGAACAGATTGGCACGCAGCATGGGGCACTAGCATTGTAAGTTCAACACTTTGGCACCCAATACAGGGCACTAGCATTAGTTCAACAGGGGCCAGGAATTCAGAGAGTTACAGAAGAGGCAAAACTGCCCCAAAGCACCCTGCTTGCAAACGGCATGGGGGCAGAAGTGGTGCGTTCAGAGGTTGCTCCTCTGCCTGTTGCTATGGAAGACAACCTGGCACACTAGTCTGACAGCAGATGATGTAGCTAAGGACTCTACTTTCCTGGTGACCAGGGAACAGGGTTAAGACTGTGTTAACTTTGATTGTTTGAGGACTAGTTTCTTATTTTCCTACACAGGACTTGCCACTCCTTTTGTTTCCCTACAGGTTTATTAACTTCCCACCAGAGTCACTGGAAGGACTTGTACATGCTCATTCTGCAAAAGGGTAATGGGTAATGTAAGTGGAACGAGTATCTACTCACATATTCCCCATTGGTGAGGAACACCAGCCCTGTACAGCACTTCCATGACCCAGCTGCCCGCAGAGAACACACGTGGGGGTCACGCTGAATACAGAACAGCTTTGCTATTGATCTTAGTGGTCACACCTTTACCCTCAGACTTTAATGATTGTGGGCACTGCTGTTTTTAAGAAAAAAAACGAGTAAGAAAAAAAGTCTCCAGATAATAGAAAACAAAACAGTATAAAATGATTTAAGCCCCATCAGTGGTCAGGTTCTTGGTTTCACAGCTTGTCCAACATAACACCTTCAGCAGCAAATGAGTCTTTGGGTTAACAATGTGTCACAGACACAAGCGTCTCCCTCTGAGTCATCAGCATCACCCTAGGCATCCTCAGCTGCCTCCATGCTGGTACTGATCCTCACGCTGCTGAGCTTGTAAAACCTGAGAGGGCAACAGCTCCCTATGGCATGGGAGCTAACCCTGAGGGAAGAATCTCTCTCTTGGGGTGTGAAGTGCCTGGGGCCTGTTCAGAGCAGTGACAGGTGGTGCATTTGGGTGATTCGATCTCCAAATAAGGTCTTACTCTAATGCAGAAATGTCTCTGTGGCCTAGCAGTTAGCTTCAGGGAGCCCCTCATTAAATGAAGAATGTTTTATGCAGCATGAAAGATGATATCCGTACGTGCGATGGAGGTGAGCCCAACGGATTGATCAGTGCTGCAGGATGCTGGCATTAAGGGAAAAAATGCAGGGTGCTGGCAGGCCCCAAAGAGACACATGATCTGCTTCTTTCACTTGGGGAATTCTGGGATAATCAGTGGCTCATAGAATCAGACAATTAGGGTTGGGAGGGACCTCATGCAGCCATGTAGTCCAACCCCCTGCTCAAGGCAGGACCAGCCCCAACTAGATCATCCCAGCCAAAGCTTTGTCTAGCCCAGTTTTGAAACCCCCCAAAGATGGAGCTTCCACCACCTCTCTGGGTAACCTGCTCCAGTGTTTTACTACTCTCCCAGTGAGAAAATTCTTCCTAATATCTAACCTAAATTTCCCTTGCTGCAACTCGATACTTGCTCTGACATCCTGGGGCTTCTCAGACCGTCCCTTGAACCTCCCACTAAAAGGCTGGGGCTTCCACAGGTCTCCATGTGTGCAATGGGCGCTGGGTGAGGCAGGTCCCCATGAGAACAAAAATGTCGGGGCAAGGATGCCCTGGGAGTAAGGTGAATTTACAGGTTGTGGAAGGTGGACTGGAGACAAGTTCCTTTTTTTACCCATCAAGAGAGGTGCAGTGGCAATCTAAGCATCCCCATACTTCTGACCTGGAGCAAATAGTGCAAATAAGGGACACTTCTATGAGAGGGAAAGGATGGACTCCACTGCACATTATTTATTTGTATTTCGATGCTCTCTGGAGTAGGAAGCTTCTTGTTTTACACTTTGTAGAGGACTTAGCATGCATTTGGAGCTATAGTACCAATTAAGGGCATAGCCAATGTTATATTTTTAAGGCCAGACCTTGCTGAAAACTGTTGGTGCCCCCACACCCAAAGCTTTGCTAATGTCTTCATGATTGTCTCTGTTGGATCCTTTTGTGGAATATTGTCCTGCGCACGTAGAGCTCAGTGATGCTTAATGAAGAGTTTGTTGTGAGTTTGGGATATTCTACTTACGTTAGTCTTGGCAGGAGTTGGTCATAAATTTTCGAATTAAATTATTTTTTCTTTGGAAAATGATGGTGTATCAACAAAAAAAATACAATCACATGATTGTAAATGGACACTGTGATGAGAAAGGTTTCTCAGGCCCAGGATGGAATTTTAGGTCATAAGCAGGGAGAAAGAATACATGTCCCATGATGCCAAAGTGACCAAAGCGTGGTGGTTGGTTAGGGTACCTGTATGGAACGTGGGACGCTAAGGTTCAAGTCCCTGGTCTGAACTGGGCAGATTAGCACCCGAATCTGATACAGCTTAAAGACTATGAAAGGTCTTGGGGCTATGCCATTGAAGAGCAAGATTAGTTTTTCAAAAAGTAAAAGTATTTGTGGGCTGGGGAATCCATTTCCCTTACACCTCTTTTCTTGGTTTTGGGTCTCACAGCACAGGTGCAAGATTTCACTAGACCCTGCGTGGATACAGAGCGGAAGTCCTCTGTTTTGAGAAGAAAACCAAAATAATCATTTTGGGTTCGCTTTGCTGCCCTGCTAGCTCAAAGTATCAGACCCCTGATGGCTGAGCTACTCTCAGTTTTGAAACCGAGTAATGTGTGAAGATCAGCAGGGCAATGGAATATTAGCTGGCACTTCTCGGGCATGCGGCACCCAAAGGACTATATTTATATCAGTCCTCAGTGGAAGGAGCTAAGTCTGAAGGACCATAGAAGGCCCTAATTTAAATGGTTTGCTAAGGTGAATTCATAATGCTATTCCCAGAGTCCTGGGATCTAAGCTTGGCTCACATTTGCAAGTGGTTGTTTATGACAGTGACAATCCACTTATATGCTCCCTTTGATGAGTGAAAAGGAAATGCTGCTAAAATCTATGTCTCCAGGAACCTGAAATTTGGTTCCACTTTACTTGATCTATAGATGGTTTTATACATTTCTCTTAATTGATATGGCCCAGTGGGTGAGTGCTTTCAGGAGTAGACACTCCCAAGGGGATGGCAATAATATGCGTGTTAGAGGTATGAACACAGGATGTTTCCATGCAGTATTGTCCATGGTTTCCTTGGCACGGTAACCCTGATTACTGCCATATGAGGCAGTAAAAAGGAAGTTTTAGAGTATGATCTTAATGTATATTGATGCTCATGCAAAGACTCTTTGGGGATGGCCTCATTTCTCCCTTCCTTTAGCTTAAGCATAAAGATATCTTGTCTGGGTCTTCTCAGTAGGCCTGTGCAATGTGGCTAGTATTTACTTTGGATTTGGCTGATTTGGGGGACAGTGATTCTTTTCAGTGATTCAGATCACTGTCCTGAATTGATTCAGCCGAATCTGATTCAGAGATTCGGCTGCTGCTGAATCCCTGAATCATGCAGGCCCATCTCCCGCCTGTTCTTCCATCCCCAGCAATGGCTGCCCTGCCCGGCCCCGCTCCCGACTCTCTGGGGAAAAAAGCCTCAGCTCACCGGGTGCTGGTGGGCAGGGGGCAATCCCTGCTGCCCCCCACTTCCCCACGCTGCACTGGGGGGCTTTTCACATGCTCCTCCAAATTCCCCCTGCTCTCCCATTCCCCCCATGGCTATTCCGTCCACCCCAGCTCCGGCCCTTTAAGAAAAACCCAGGAAACCCCCGGATTCACTGGTTCCTGCCGGGCAGGGGGTGATCCTGGCTGCCCCCCCATCCCACACCTCGTAGGGGGCTCTGCTTGAGCCCCCCAAAGCCCCAAGGCTGCTGTAGGAGCAGGTGAACCCAGGTTTTTTTCTTTTTAAAGGGCTGGGGCTGGGGTGGGCAGGGCAGCCATGTGGAGTTGGGGGCTGGGAGTGGACAGGGGTCAGGGAGCTTGTGGCAGAGCCCCCCACACAGCATAGGGCAGTGGGGGGCAGCAGGGATCACCCCCCTGCCAACAGCAGCCAATGAGTGGGGGCTTTTATTTAAAGCACCGGGAGCTGGAATGGGTAGGGCAGCTATGGGGGCGGGGGGAGTGGGAGGTCAATTCAGAGAGCTTTGACTCGATTCAGACCTTTTTATTAGCCCCTGATTCAATTTGGATTTGGAGATTCAGCCACCAAATCGGGCCGAATCTCCTCCAAATCGAATCAGCACCCAAAGCTTCATGCAGCCCTACTTCTCAGCCCAAGTTACCATGCAACTAGAGTGAAAAGGAGGCCATGCCCTAGTCTGTACGTTGTGAATTAACCTGCTAGAGGAGCAATGGGGTCTAGCTGCTGAAGGAAATAAAGAACTGGAGAGAAAATAAGGTGGCAAGACATATGCTGCAAACGTAGCGTAGCAATCCATTGTCCAGAGTCAAGTAAGTTCAATGGAGTGTCACACGGGTGAGGAAAGGCTGCAGGGATTTGAGGTGGGCAATAATGCTTCATAATGAGCATGTAGGATCATAGCATAGGAAAGAAGGGCTGGAAGGGACCTTATAAGGTAACCTAGTCTAGCCGTCTGCTCAAGACAGGGTCATTGTTGGCTGAACCATCACAGCCAAGAACACCTCAACAGCCTTTCATTCCCTAGGTTCTTGGTTGAATGTCCAGCTTAGATGGGTAGTCTAAGCCAAAGAGCAAAAGTCTTTATGGTCTGAGGGCTCTTGAATGAACTACATGAACTGAATTGCTGGGGGATTCTTTTGGTGTCATTGCAACTGGTATGAATTGCCTCTCCATGCTTACAGTATGAGCAAAGGGGCTAATGTGTGCCTGATCCATGGACATCAGTCTGTCCTTTCATTCCTCCAGAGACCCCACTTCAGGTCAGGCATGACCCAGTAGCACAGTGGCAAAGGTGTCATGTGCATGAATGAAGGCCTGCTCTGAGACACCATGTATTTTGTGATTAGTTGGAGAACAAGTTCAACCTCCAGAACTGACCATTTTGCCCCCAAGTCATTTGAAAATGTAAAAAATATATTCATATATACTTTCTTGGCTACTGAATGGGTGCCTAGGCAATGCATGCTCCCTCTCCTGCAAGATTTTTGGAATATTTATGTAATACCTGCCAGGATTTATTTAAGAAACATCCCCTAAGAGCACTTTGCCTGAGGGATGTTATAGAGTTTGGGACCAGGTCTCCTGCTTGGTTTGAGGGGCTGCCTGAGGCAGCCACATATTTCTCTCCAGGAGAAAAACGCTAGGGTTTGTGTAGGAAGGCAGAAACTCAGTGTTACATTAAACCACGTGATCTCTTCTATCCAATTGCTACCGCCTTTGCGAGGTTTAGTGCGAAGATGGTATAGCTCTTGTACAGGTTGTTTCGAGAGTCTGCGGTGTCTCCATCAATGGAAATGTTTAAAAACAGTTTAGACAAACACTTTCCTGGGATGGTTTGGACAAAGATAATCTTGCCTTGAGCAGGGGTGAGACTAGATGAGTCCCCTTTACCTCTACTTTTCTGTGATCCCGAGTCTTCACATACTAAGAAAATTAGAACAAACTCAACTGGGCAGAACCGAGCCAGGTGTCCACTAGGATTAACAGAAATTGCTCTGGCTTGGCTAGGGTTGAATTTACCCTATTATTTCTCTTTGCTCCATACACTCTTTCACATATATTTGCTAAACATTTAAAGGAATAGTTTGGATTATAAAAGGATCGTTTTCAATGGGCCGGGTGCTCATAAATATTTCAATTGAGGCAGTGCTACCGGGCCAATTTGCACCAATGTCTACATCCACAAGTGCTGTAGGTTGGGATAGTTCCCCTGGAATCCGGAGAGACAGGGATACCAGGCTGGTCACATCAATCAGCTGCGCCTTGGGTGGTTGTTTCCTGCTGAGTTTCATTTTCTTTTTTTTCACACACTAACATAATGGTCTTCTGTTTTGATTTCCAGTGTTTCAGAGGACTGAAATAATAAAAATGTTTTCACTTTCATTTTTTTTTAAAGAAGCAGTCCAAATGACTTTTGGAAACTGTTTTTTTTAATATACATGAAACTTGACTTAAAGGAGTGAACTTACTTGACAGCATCCTTTTAAACTTACACATTTAAACCCGTGAGCTGTAGGAAAGGTCTGGAAAAGGTGTCTCTCCAAAATCTGCACTATAGTGCTAACATTGCAAATGGATAATTTATGGAGGTGATTCTTATTTGGAGTGAAATCTGTTCAGATTTGAAGTAAAGGCTCCATATAAGGTCTGCGAGCCAGGTAAAACTTAGCTTTCAAAAACTTATACTGTATTACTGCAAATAGAAGTATTAATTCCCAAAGCTTCTCTCTATGTGTACTTCAAATTACATCTCCACCCAATAATCACTGAAGTTTGGGCTAAGCAAGGAAATCAAGATTGTTCTCTTGGTCTTGGGACTACTTAAAACTTGACAGACTCAATCACATATAATAAGAACTTCTGTGTCTCAGCTGGTTCTTGGAGATCATTGCATTCACTTTCATCACTTTTTATAGTTGATACGTTCCATTATTCTTCCCCGGGTGGCATTAATTGTGAAGAAGATGATTCATAACTTACAAATGGGGCTTGAATGTGGTTTCTGCTGTATCTAAGCTTGCTTTATGGTCTGTACACAGTTATTTTATCATGGCACTGAATTGTGATGTGATGACATATGTCATGGTATCAAGGAATGACGGAATTAAGAAATTACGTATATTTTGGAACAACGTGAAGGCATTTAGCGGTGATGTTGCATTGAGGGTTATGAAGCCGTGATTGCAAAAGGACACGCCCTTAATATTTTTAATAGATCATTCGTCAAACATTGCTGTGTGGCAGGATGAATGGAATTTCATTCCGAATGCACAGATGCAATGTTATGGGCAGACCAGATGATCCAGTGGTCCCGTCTGCCCTTAAGGTCTATGAATTATTGAAGTCTGTATTTCAGCGTCTGGTTGTTGGAACTGTTTACTGCGAATGTTGTTTTGAGTGTTTCGTAGTCATCATTTATTATTTGGGTTGTCTTAATTAGAGATGGAGCTCATGTGGTGCATCTGCGCTCCTCCATTGGATGGCAGACTCTTTGAGTCAGGTTTCTGGAGCGAACACTTGTGATCACAAACTCAGAAGTCACTTTTGGGGACTATTCCACAATTCTTGTGTCAACAACATTCCTACTGATAAGTTTATTTGCTATAACATTTGTGGAAAGCAAATGTCCAAGGGGATCAAGCTCAATCAAAACAAACGCAGTGAAAAAAGCTAACCAGATATTTATGGATGATTTTCTACTTAGGCCATATGAGAACAAATATGAGATGACACAGAAATGCTACCCAGTGGTGTAAGATATAGTATATCATTCAGTAATAAACACTCATTTCACATGGGACAATAGACATGCGAATTCAATTTAAGATGATGAATGGATAGCACAGATGGAGGTCAATTCTGGGCTAGAGAGAGACGTTATATATCATTTTGAGATACCTTACCCTCCTCGTGTTCTCTGTTCCTACATTGCACATTCATGAAAGAGGGAATCTCTGGAACTGAGACAGTAACCAGAGTCATCAATCATTTCAATTGGAGCTTCTAGTCCTGGGTCCAGGCCATGTGAAAGCTGATCAGCAAGCCTTGACTTTATCTGGACTTGGAGTATTTTCTGGTACTAAGCGAGCCAGGGATAACTTTGACCCCTGCCTCAGAAGAATGCTAAGGGCTGGGAGACTCACCAAGGGTAACTATATCACACTTGTGTACTGGCAAAACCCATTTAATTTGTAACGAACTAGCTGAACCCGCACTTTGCTGAGGAAGATTAATTTGATTTTTTTATAATTTGATTGTTTATAACCTTTTGTCATAAGCATCATCATCTTCACTTGCTGGTTTGTGCATCAGTGCCTGTGCCAACGTCGAAAGCTTTCAGACCACCGCTTCCACCTGCTTTCTTCTCTTGTTGACTATAATTGAAATTTTGGACATGAGTGAGCTGCCAACCCCCATGATCTGGCCTCCGGAATAAGAGATTTAATTTATATAGAAGACTGGGGGAATAATTCAAAACCTACAGGAACTGGTGGGAAGGCTCCCGTGAAATTCAGCAGGAGTCGAACGGAGCCTGCGGTTTTGAGGCATCTGCTCTCACAGTGGTGTCCACCTTTGGTGGCAGTCTGAAAAGAGGCTGAATGCTCCGCTCAGGGTAGTAACTTGACGGGAGGGACGAGGCAAAATGGTGAGGTGGCTGCGGCGCTGCGTTTGAAGAAGACTGGTCTTCCTCTTCCTGTTCTGTACACGCTCTGACGAGAGAGGACTCTCCGCCTCCGCTCTCTCAAGTCCACCTTCTGCTCCCGTTTCATTCACTCAACCAGAGAAAACAATGATGTAAATTCTCAGAGAAGCAAAACTGTGTTGGTTTAGATCTTATTTCTTTCGTTGTTCTTACCCATTTTATGCCCCTGAATTATTCCGGCAGACTGCGAGTTTGAATAAATGCCGGCTTCTGTACCGTACACCATGACTGCTAACAATAGCGAGCTTCTCAGAAGGGATTTCCTATTAGAGCTTCAGACAATGGAGTGATCTGAGCCACCGAGCTGTATCCAGGCTGTTGTGCAGCAGTTAAAACAGTTGCCACAATCCCTCCCAGAGGTGACTGGATATAAATGGTAGGGTAAGGGTGGATAAATTAAATGATTTCTCTCTCTCTCTCTCTCCGTGTGTGTGTGTGTGTGTGTGTGTAAAGCATTTCGGGATCCTTCAGGATGAAAGGCGCTATAGAAATGTAAGATATTATCACCATTACTTTTATCAATAGTACAATATTGCTCGCTCACTTACTCCATTATAGTCCCATTGCAACACTGCTGTTATTACCCGGTCCATTTTAAAATAGATTGGAGTTTAATCTTTTCCTAGGTAAGAAGCCATTCTGAGAAACCTATCTACTATACTTCAGAGCTACCGAACAAGCGTGTTTTATGAAGCCAAATAAAAGTTTGCTTCATCAACCACTGCAGAGTATAAACAACTGTCAGCCATCTTAGGTAACAGACATCCTTTTATTTAATTGCAAATTAAAAAACATAAACCACCTTAAACACAGAGCTAATGCCACATCAAATCAATACAATAATTGCGCTCAAGCAATTGTAAGGCACACAGCGTTCAGCACCTTGCATACTAAAATAAGTCACCAGAGCAATAGGCAAGGCTTATTGTATACAGGTGGATCGTGTTGTATTAGCACATTTTGTATTGTATGACTGACTTTCCCCATTGTCTGGGATAAATGTAATACAAAAGGGTGAACCTCTGTGATCAAAAAATTGTTAATGGTTTCTTTTGTGCTAGTGAATTCCTGGTAATAGGAAAGTCACTGAAATAAAACAAGAGATTTTCAATTCATACAGAGCTGCCACCACAGTCTTTGACTGCCTGGCCTGATCATTTTGGATTACTGTTTGCATGCGCTTAGGTGTAGAGTTATTTTATATTTTATGAGAATTTTAAGTGAATGTAGTGGTAGAGAAAGGTCTTGGAGATTGAAGTCCCCTGTCTCTCTGTCTGTATAGAGGGAAAATAAAGCACACAGGGTGCACTACATGTTGCTCTGTGGTGACATTGTTACTGTGCTGTGCTTTAGTATTGCCTTTAGTACTTCCAGAAGGAAGGTAACACTATCACCATAGGGCAATGTGTAGATGCATGCTGTGTATTTTATTTTTCCTGTAGACAGACAGACAGAGGACTTCAATAAATTCCAAAATGAAGTACTGAAGCACAGCGCATTAATTGTCTGTACAGCACCATATGCATGGCACATGGTTATTTTTAGCAGCTACTTCGCTGTAGTGGCGCACTATAATGGGCAAGTGCCCTGCCAAGGCAATGTAGCTGCTGGTCACCTGTAGACACGCATTGGTAACGGGTCTCTTCTCCATGGCATGTCATTACGGGGATGTAGCATCACGTGTAGTTGCTCCTACAGAGAAATAGTGTAAGGCTGCTGCATCCTAAGCTATCCCACCTAAGTGCCTTAAGTGAGGACAGAGGGAAACCACTTCTAAAGGTAAGGGGCATGCTGTCATCAGTCATTCAGTATTTAGCCCATCCACTGAAATTACCACACAAGGCTTGGATGACCATCAATCTGGCTGTGACTTGTGTGTGGGGGACAGTCGTCCACCAGTGAGGAATTTGGAAGTCAGATGGTTATGAATCGCTGTAGTTTGAGAATGACTTTTCCTCCTGACCTGAAGAGCACTGGAAATAACCTCACCAGCAGATGTCCAAGGGCATTTGCTTTAGTTAAGGTACCGTCCTCAGACATCTCGGTTAGTAGGGGAATTAAAAACATTTTTGTGGCCTTGACATGAAGGTCGGTGTCTTTGCTTGGGTGTGAGGTCACTACCTGGAGAGACACCTAAGGTCTTCTGAGATTCAATTCTTTGCTGAGGTTATGAATGGAAGAAACTTCCCAACATCTTTAGCTAATTCCTGAGACAACTAGGAAACATGCTTTGGATTTCCTACTTGTTCGCATCCCGCAGCCAAACATAGTGTGCCTGTCTTACACTCTCTTTTCAGAAATGGTGCAGGACTGGGATAGCAAAGAGTATTTCAGGACAGACGTATAGAGTGAGTTGGCTGAGTTGTGCAGGTGCCTGGTAGGAATAGCATGAGAGCTGCAAGGCAGATTTTATGAGCGTTGGCAAAGCTGTGGGATGGCCCAGAGCTAGGTTAGTAGCAGGTGCCCAAGGCAGTGTTGACATGCATTTGCAGAGTAGCTAAGGAGCCTCTGAGCTGATTACAAGAGGTTTCAAGTCCTTTGATTGAGGTGCACTGGGAGAGCGCTGCATCCTTTACACACCTCACTATCAACTTCCTCTCTTCTCCATGGCAAGTCCAAGTTTTAGATGCCTGTCAGCTTGCCAGCCTGTGGCCTTCTTCTGGGCAGAAGGGAGAGGTGCGCTCTCAGAGAACAGAGGCCAGTCGCATGGGTGGTATTTAATGGAGGAATACAAATGTTGAACTAGACATGTATTCAGTAGGGAGCTGAGACCTGGCAACAGCTTTGCTTGCACACAAGCAAACCTGATGCTTAAAAAAGGCCAGGTCACTTTTAAATCTGCATTATTACCTATTACCTTGCTCATCTCCAGTTAGCTGCCTGCCTACCTTAGAAGGTGACCAAAGGAGGGACTGTTTCTTCCTTGTACTGTACAACAGCAAGCAAGTGCCAGTGAAGATGAGAGACATACCGACCGGCTGGGTTAAGTTTACTGAGGCACTTGCAAGACAGATGATGGTTATGAGAACAAAGATGATAGTAGCTGCATGCACCTCATCAGTACTTCAGAGAGGAAGAAATCTTTCCCCGGTGATGGCTTGCTACCGTACGTAAATGTGTTTCATCTTCTTTTCAGTTTCCCCCTAGCTCTCTGCAAACATTTAATCAGCAAGGAGAGTAAAAGGCAGGAAAGTCTGTCCTTGATGCTGGCTTTCATGGCCATGCTGACTTTCTGTAGCTTTTTAGTGATTTAAATCCACAGCCTTTCTTTCCTTCTCTTTGTAAATAAAGTTTCTGAAATGCCTAATGTAAATACCCAGGGTTCACCTGTGAAACGCTCTTCCCATTGTTCTGCTTTGCAGCACACTTTTGAATTTTGCTCTGTTTGTGCTTCCTAGATCTTCTGTTTTGAGGACCCATGTCCTTAGCCATGGAGTAGCTCCTCAGAGCCTTAACTCCAGGCTTTTCAACACACCTTGGTGTTGCCAAGAGGAAGGGCAGTTAGGGCTGCAGAGCAGTCTGCAGCTTTGGCTTTTATATAACCCTCTTCCCAAAGCCTTTGCTCTGAACTCTAGTGCAACAGCTTGCAGCTGCCTGGTAAAATAAACCTCCTCAGAGGAGGCCAGCTTCAAAGATCGTTTTACCAAGCAGCACAGCAGAGGAGTTTGTGACTCCCTAGAGGAGGAATCAAGTGGAGATGAAAGGCATAGAGCACTGATTCCCAAGTTGGGTGCTGGGGTACCAGATCTTTTCAAGGGTGCCCAAGGTGCGAGGCGATAAACAGATAAGCTATGCGGATAAGCATGGGATCAGGCTTGTGGGTGCCTAGCGGATCCCCACCCCTATTGCCCAGCCCCTCTGCAAGGTGTAGGTATTAGTTGTTTGAACTGGGTGCTACTCCATTCACAAAAGCTATAGAGCGGTGTCTTGAGTCCGGTGAGGGGTGCCTTGAGCCCGAAACGTTTGAGAACCACTGTTATAGAGCCCGTACTGTGGAAGGTACCATACTACTGAACTTCCTTTGTAACAGCTGTTGCTTGTCCTTCCCCATCTGTCTTCTTAAGGGCTACTTTTTACCTTGTTTTCCTGAGCTGAGAATACAGCCGTTGCATTCAGATGACAGGAGGCCTAAAATGACTGCTTTGCTTTTGTACAGTAGTTTTCATCCCCGGACTGCAAAATGGCAACGACCGTAGAATCCGGGAAAGTGAGGGTCCGAAGGGACAGCAGGAGGCCACATCTAGTCCACCCCCTGCTCACAGCAGGATCAGCCCCAACTAGATCAGCTATATTGTCATCACCCAGGGATCTGCAGAAGGGAAAAGGTGAGCGGCACAGATCTTCTCTGGGTCACTGCAAGGGGTGACAAATCCAGGACTAGAATCCAGGTGCCCCACATCTCAGTCTCCCACCTCAGCCTGTGGCCATGCTGCCTTCCAGAAGCGTGACAGTCCTCTTTCACTTTCAGTTTGTACTTACAGCCAGCAGTTCCAGACTTGAGGAGCTGTCACTGGAAGCAGAGCTGACATAATGCTATTACAAAAAAGCAAGAAATACCAACCTGCTGCCCTCAGAGATTTATGGGGGGGATGAAAGTGTTACCAAGTAAATCAGATGTACACCTACAGTGTTCCAGAGACAGGCACTGGGCTCTCATATGAAGCCCATGATACCTGATATCTCACATTTCTGGTCCCGTAGGGTGATAGAAGCAGTTTATCCGGCTGATACCTGAGAGATGTTAAAATGGAGTCGCCAATTAGCTCTGGCTACCAGTGTTATGTAATAGGAAACATACAGCTATGCTGGGAGCCTTTTTGTCTGAGAAAATATAGCAAGAGGTCAAGCACTGGGACCTTGGCCAGGGCTCCGATAATGTCTGTTTCAGTCATCTCCAGCACGCAAAGCCTTGCAGATACAATGTCATCTGTCATTTTAAGTCGCCTCGATGGCCAGAGAGAATGTGTCCTCACTGTCGTGCCTGGCGTCTTGTTTGGAAACAGGCAAGATGCTCTTTCCATTAGTATTGAATTACAGGTGGCAATAGCTGCACTGTAACCCAAGCTGAGTTTAGTTTAGTCCATGAAATTAGGCCAGTCATTTCTGAGCAGTGGGTGGAGCGCCAGCTGAAGAGAAGGTGACACAGGACATAATCTGATCAAGAAGGCTGCTCTGCAGAACCCAGCCTTTTGTCCCTGGTGATCTGAGCTGCTGTCAGGTCAACACAATCAGCTCCTAGTCATCAGAAAGCCACAAAACACACAGGAGCAAATTTAAACCAGGTTAGCGCTGATGAACATCTTTTTTATGAGTCTGTGCACTGATGGCAGATGCCATGCATTAGCATTATTTAGGCATTAAGAGACCTATAATTGGAGACTAACACATGTCCTCATCATAGTTGACCTTATTTATGAAGGAGCTGACATCTGAATGTCAAATTTGCATCAGTGACTTTTCTTCCCTAATAACCACTTTAATATGCAAATAGCTGAATTTGCAAAAGAATAAAAATAAATAAAACAGCTATTTTGGTTATCTCAGGGAAGATATGTATTTGCCGAGAGTGTGCAAACTTGGCTGAGATTAGGCTCTGTCACTTAATCAGGAAGTAAGTGAGAAAGAAAGACATTTACAGATGCAGGGACACGCAAATTGTGAATTGTAAATAGCTTGCAGTGAAATCCGAGGCAGGAAAAGAGTATAAAGGATTTCACAGGACCATTTGCAGTTCTTTGTTCAGGCATAACTGACGTTTACCGTGATTTCCTTAAACATTCTGTTTATATGCTTTTCCATCCTGGATAAGTAACTGTCCTAGTCCCTCGAGCAAAAGAGATTTACAAAATACCTGAAATCAAGCATTCATGTGCAGAACTGAAGCTATTAGTGGACCGATACACCTAACTGGCATACAGCATTAGTAGTATGGAACTGAACAAACACATTTTGTGATGGTGATGGTGATGCTAGTAGGCGATGGTACGCGGTAAGTAAAAACAACTATGCAACTTGAATACTTCCTAGATGCAGGCTCTCTGTCTAGATATGCCGCGCCACAACCAAGGCTCCCAGGACAACTGCTGACCTCAAGATTACTTTAAGTACATGCTGGGCCCATTTACACAAGACATTTACTGCAGAGCATGGGAGCAATAAATTTTGGCATGGTATGTGCCAGAGTTTATTGCTTTGAATGAATTGCCCATGTAGATGCACCCTCTTTCTCAGAGTTTCAACCTTGAGAACGCTCGGGGCTAACAGTAACCAGAGATACACTCTTTTCAAAGGTTTCTAAAGGTTTACTTTAGATAGCACAAAAATAACTCAAAGCAAACAATGATGAATCCTGCCCATGCTTCCCTGATTTCATTTTCTCACCAGCCTGGGATGTTCTGTGGGCTGAGCTTAGAGGTTACAGTCTCCTAAAGTGTCCACAATATTAAGCCTGCAGCTCCAATTAGCCCTCTCCCCCCATGCCTCCCCACCCACCTTCGATAAGCTTCCTTTAACCTTAGCTGGCACCATGTGTGATTAAAGCATGCTCCTTTTCCTCTTTGCCTTTGCTTGGCAAGTCCCTCAAGTTTACAAGTCCTACTGCTAATAACTATTTCCTTTGTTCTGCTTCTAACATTGCCCTGCCTGTGTGACCTACGGGTATATGTGTATTATGTCCAAGGCCAAAGAGTTGTGAATTCAAGACTGCGTGTAGGCCCAGACTCCTAGCCTGACTCCCATATCCCTGGATTTAGGGGTCAGGCTAGATGATCTGTTCAGGTACTTCCTGACCCTAGCTACTGTGAAACTAGAGAAACCTTTCTAACACCTACTCTCTTGCAGGGAAGTTGGAAAAACTGGCTTGCTATAGATTTTGGCCATCTCACTGCTCCATCTGGCCCTGATCTCTTCCTAAGGTGATAGCCCTGGTTGATTCCCTCTCAACAACAGGCTTGTGGGTACTGCTTCATTGCTCCTGAGCACCAGGTGTATGAAAAAATACACCTTGTTGAAATAATGCCTTTGAACTGACACTGTCTAATTTTTTTTAGATACACCATTCACAAAAAAGAAAAAAAAAAGATTATGACTTTTCATCCCAACTTGGTATAGGAAAATAGTTTACGATCTCTAATATTCTCATAGGACAAGACAACAGTTTCTTGCCTACCTCTAGAGCATCACAAGGTACTAACAGATGTGCCAAGGGAATTATATATGATGATATATAGCACCTGGCATAACTGTTAACATGAAAGCAGCAACAAGATACTATATTCAACCCCCTATCATGGTAATTACTCTTGTAGGAAGTGGGACCATTGTGCTCATCTAAACTGGTGAGTCCTAAAAGATATGAAGAAAGAGAAAGAGATGGATTTGACTTCTCAGAGTACTGAACTATTGATTTTACTATCTTATTTTCCACCTGTTTCACATAAGCTGGAGTAGGGAAATGCATAAGTCTTTGTTGGCAAGCTCATTCATGGAACTGAAACCTGTCACCATGTGATAATCTGTATTAGTCTATGTTTAGCGCAGGGAGTCACATTTGCAGTTGTTCATGTCTGGTCTTAAAGCATCAAGGAGAACGTGAGGTTTCCTTAGATAGTCCTGAAAAGCCCTGGATAACTTCCTCAGAGTGGATTTTGCTGCTTCACTTCGCATGATTCAATACATTTTTTTTTGGTGACCAAACATATCATGGCCAATTATAATTACAATCTTCCATTTGTCAGCTCCAGACCTGTGCATCCAGAAATGTGTCCATCCAGCGGTGATCACCACAAAATCCAAGCTGCTTAGTCTTGATGAGGTGGTGTGAGTCATATGAGGGCTATCTTATTTGGGATGAGCCTGAACTTTCTGGTCCGAACATCCCATCCAGGCTGCTGCATGGCTTAACCAAAATGCAGCTCAGGATCCAAACTTCACGGGAGGAAAATTTCATTACAAAAAGTACTTATTGCAACAAAAAGATCTGCACCAAACTGATCAGGACAAGTTTCCTCTACACACTGCCCCCTTGCTAGAGCTGGAAAGGAACTAGCTATTCCACTGTGTAAGAGATTCTGTGATTTTGTAGTTTTTCAATCTTGAAACACTACATTTTGCACTTTCCCATTAATTGAATTTCCCCCAACACTTTGTTTCAGGTCAGTCAAACTGTTTCAGCTCAACCAAATGGAAATAGTGTATTCTAATTTTGACTTTCTCTCTCCCTTTTTAATATAAAGAAGAATGCATTTGTTTCACAGTTGTAAAATGCTGTTTAGGAGCCTGGTGCTGGAAGGGGCCTGTCAGGCTACAAAATCCTGTCCCATCTATTCACATGCAACTACTTGTCCAAAAGGTCCATAAAAAGATCAACCCAATCCCATCTCATACACTAGATTATGGGAAGAAAAACCCTTTCCAAATCCTATAGTGTACCACAGGTAAAGAGCAGGAGAGACAGGGATGCTGCCAATGACTTGGCTGCTGCAATGGCAGGGAAATTGATAGGTCACAATATATTTGAACAGTCCCATAAATTCATCAGATCTGATGCTTTATTGAAAACAGTTTGATTGAAATGCCATTTTGCAAAAAAAATAAAAAAATTTAAAAAAAGCATCCAGCTTTAGCCCAAGCCAGCACGACTTACTGCTCTTTCAGAGAGAATAATTCCAGCCATCAGAGGCAGTTCGAACTCCGAAGTCTATTTCATTCTTGTCTTCCTTCCTGGGATCAATTGTGTTGGCAGAATTGGAGATACAGATACCCAGCCAGTCAGAAGATACTACCAAAACGTTCTCCACGAGTCATGGAGATGCCCCAGAGACTCCTGCTCTTCCATCCGTAATGACTCAGCCCGCACAGCAGCTGAGAGCTAACAGGTTCCTTTATGCCCATTCTCAACTCCGATCCATCCAGTACTTCAGTTTTGGACAGTTTTATAGCTGAAACATAAGCAACAAGAGAAAAATGATCATTCAGTGTATATCACTCTATAGCTCCTTGCTGTGTACCTTGAAAACTTGAATTAAAGGACATACATATCAGAGTCATATAAGGAAACAAGGGAATTACAGGCAATGAACCTCTATGATGACAGAAGCTGAATCATCAGAGGAGATTATTTGTTTTTCCAGGATTTATTTTGTTTCCCTTTTCTTTTTTGCAAGCTTTTTAGCAATTTAGTTATAGAACGAATTCCAGTAAAAATTCTCCATGAGGAATGTTTGGAAACTCAAATTGGTATTCAGGATGCAGCAACTTACTCTGATAAAGATCATGCAGATTCTTCCACAGCACACAATAAAACTTTATTTTGTAAAGTGTCTTTTATAGAAGCTGAATCACAAAACATTTTCTAGAATTAAATAATGCCAGGGAGCATATAGCATAAATTACAGAAAACAGCAATCGTAAAGACATTGTATGGTGAATAAATTTAAGCAGTTGCTAGATCGATGGCAGAGGATGAGTCAAATTAAGAGGCAGAGTCCAGGGAGAGGAGGAAAGGTAAGTTTTAAAATGAGAACTGAAGAGCAAAGGAGAGTTGATGAGGCAGAGAGTCACAAGAGCCAGTCTCTTGCAGATGGCTCAAACTACAGAGACATAGAGGGACTCTTGCCCTGAAAGTGAGGGATGAAGAAGAAGAGAGGAGGAAGGTCTAGAGGGGTGCATGGAGTAGAGGAAAAGCCAGAGCTGTGGGGCTGGTTTCTACTTAGGACAACGCCAGATTTTACAGATGACCATAGTGAAAAGCCCATTTTAAGCCACTGGGGAGAATCCTTAGAAAGGCTTTGCAGCACAAGGATACCCCTCTTGACTTGATAGAAGGGACCAGAGACCCAATGCCCAAATTGGCATGAATCTAGTTTATGTGATATATGCTGGGTACATCTACATGTGCAATGAGCATATAGCAATAAACTCCGGCACAGTTCATGCTGAAGTCAGCTACTCCTGGGAGCATCATCTTTACATGCGTCTGGGACCGCAGCTGTTTTATCTGGGGTGAAGCAACCCTAGGCTGGCACTGTCAGGTGGCGAAGGGGCTGGCTGGGGCATGAGTGTGCTGCAGTGTGGGGCTTTATCGTGTGCTTGGTTACAGACTACGTGTGCGTTTGAATGCACATAATTACTCCGCCATTGGATAGTACTTGTCCCAGACAATACCATTCTATGGTGGAGTTAATTAATTTACTGCACCCTAATTCTGGTGCACATATAGACTGTGACACTTTACTGGGGAGCTAACTACTCAACTCTGCAGTAAAGCGCACATGTAGATGCACCTTCTGTGTGCTAACTCTTGGCCTTCTGTGTTAGAACTATCCACACGGGCATGCAGCTACACGGGTTTCCCAAATTCTTCATGTATGGGAAGACATAGCTTAGCTGCATGAAGAAGTATATTTATGTGACAAAGAAAAGCCACTTTTGGAAAGCTGCTTCTTAGTAGAGCAAAGTGTACATCCTGGTAACCAGGTGTCAGAGAAAGCAGCAAGCTGTGGAACACTCCTACATTTAATTGCATAGCATCTGGTGTCTTTGCCTGGCTCTCAGTCCTTGTCTGGAAAATTGGGAGTGTGTGTAATCATATCCTTCAGCACAAAGAGAATATGCAGCTAGCTGGACAGCTAGCTAGGCTGGTACCTGCAATAGATCCTATGCTAAGTTCCTGACAGACCCCAGCACAGGAAACATGTCAGGAATGGAAAAGAGCATGGCTGCAGCCTGCTGTCCCCTGGCAGTCCATGACTAGATGATGGTCTTTGTTTGGAGGTAGGGAGATGGTCATTGATTTATAGCAGCTTCTGACTGCCCCAGCATTGGAGAACAACTCCGTTGTGCCCCTCTTACCTGAGCCATGTCCAGTGGTGATAAGCCTGGCCAGAGGTTTGGAGTCAGAGGGTTTCATATGCTTACAGTCCTTGACTAGGTCATAGAGCCGTAGGCACTAGAGATGGAGAAAATCTGTGAGGTCATTCAAGCATCTTCTTGACTTTGCATGTTACCTCAATGTGGCATCACAGGATGCAGGATGTATTTCCCAAGTAATGCTGTAGTCTATCCAGGAATGGATTTTCTAGCACTTTGTACCTGCTGGTTTTAAATGGACAAATAATGAGGGTCCCAATGGCCAAGCAATTAGGATCTTCTCCTGGGAAATTATTTACAGATTGAGAGCTCTAAAATGCATAGGAAGCATGGGCCAGACTACAAGATTAGATCGCAAAAAGTTCATCTTGTTTATTACTCATTATTTAACACAGAACTGGTGATTTAATTTTTTTGGACCTTAGACATTTTTTGCATAAAATTATTACCATTTCTTTTTTGGTTTAACCCAGAAAGCAGAAAAGTGGCCTTTTAAAATATTTTTAGGTTTGCTTTTGCTCCTTGGCAAATTGGAAAAAAAAAAATGGAAATGCAAAAAAGAACAATTGTGAAAAAATGAAAAATGACCAGGTTGGAAAAATTAACATTTTTCTGTAGATTTTTGGTGAAAATTTCAAATATTTTACCCCAAAACAGGAAGCACAAAAAGTGTTATGCAAATGCTTCTTCCTTTCCCCACCATTTCCAGTTAGTACGATGTGAAGTTCAGAGAAAATGTAGCCTGAAAGGCGAGAATTCATGAAGAAGAACGCAATGGTTCATTTGTTTGCTTATCCCATTGACCGTAGCCCAGGGAAACACTGCATGCCATGGGTTTCAAAATGACCTGATAGGCTGTTGGGAGTAGTTTCCTCAGCTTTGACTGACCAGTGAGATAATTTCCATTTATGGGTTTACCAAGAGCCACAAGGCACTGTGATGTTCCTATACTATAGCCCTAAGTGTATTACTAAAGTAACTCGAGAAGAATAATGGATCAGAAGCCAAACAAAATCATTCTTCATCTCTCATATTATTCCTACATGTTTAGGGATTAAAGGCCCTATCCCAGATGCTGCAACCCATCATGGAACTGTCTCTCCTCTGATCCTCCTCCCCTCTATCTCAGACATCAGCTCCTAGATAGGCTGGTAGAAATGGGCAGGATCAGAGATTTGTGGGATGTTTAGTGGCCTTCGATAGAATTTATAAACCTCATTTGCTCTGATCCTTTGAAAAAACTGGCTCAGTCTTTTGGTTCCTAGTGGAGCTTTTTTGAAAATTCTGGACTGGATGGAAAATCCTCAGTGTTTGATGGTTGTCTGTGGAAGCGTATCCCCTTGTACAAACTGGATGATAAAAAGCTGCTTAGAACTGGGGTGCTGAGTTTGAATTTAGTAATGCTAACCATGGTCATTGCTTTCAACTAATGTATATGAGATGGATAAGAGGAATAGAGAAAGTATCTCTCATCATTGCAGAGAGGGTATATATAGCACCTCTGGATAACTGCGGGACTATAGGATTGGGAAAGAGGAAAATATAGATACAAGTGCAGACACTCTGTTTGAAATATAGAAAAGGTTGAAATAAATATCTGCCACACAGCCTGATTTATGCAGCTTTTGGAAAAGCAAGACCACTAGAGCCCCTGAAGCAAATAAAAACCTGCTTTTGAGGCACTGCATAGCCTGTTAAACCTCTGCAGAAATAAAATGAAACATCTGCAATACAGACACCTAACACAGATCAGCAGAACCACTGAAAAGCAGCATATTGCCCAAACCTTCTGTGCTTTCAAGCAGTCAGAAGTTGAAAGTTCACAGAGCAACAGGAGCTATGTGTGAGTCCGAGTAAGTGTGGATTAGATGAGCATCTCTCAACCCCTGGGTCATGACCCAAAAGTGGGTTGAAAGAATATATGAAAGGGTTGCAAACAACCTTTATAAATGGGTCAACAAACTTTAAAAATGGATTCTCCTTTAAAGGAGAAAAATGTGGGAACCCATGGCTTTTCCTTTGCAGTTTATCAGAGTTTCAGCCTGTAAGGGGCTGCTTGTGGCCCCCCATGCCCTTCACACACCTGCTTCTGATCCACACACCCACCTCCTGCCTCATACACTGCAGGGATGGAGATGGGAGGCAGTGGGTCAGGAATGAGGGACACTAGGTGGGGACTTGTCATCAATGCTTACAAATGGGTCTGGTACAAAAAAGGTTGAGAACCACTGGATTACATGATAGTACTGTAGCCTCTTGGGTTCATACCTAGCTTTGGTCTCAGACTCAGGCAAGCACTGAAGCTGATGTGGATGGAAAGATGTACGAATAGTGAAACATTTTTTGTTAGAAGAGTTTTCTCTTAGAAGAAGCTGATGCAATAAAATCAAAATAGCAATGAAGAAAGTCCATAATAAAACTTTGAATGGGAACCAGGTTGGCAGGCAGACTGGACAGCTAGTTGCCTAAAGGGGCAAGCCTGGCTCTTCAGCTTTAGATCTGTCACAAGCTTTTCTGTGGAGTCACCTGTTTTTTGTACTAAGCCCTCCGGTTTTAATTTCTCTGCTGAGTACAATATTCTTCCCACTTCCTTAATGCAGTTTCATCCTTAGCCTCCTGTGCTTAAGTTAACTGCAAACTGTTAAACTCATTCAATGCTTCAGAACTGTCTGTTGTCAAAAATAAAGCCACCTTTTGATTGCTTTTTGCAGGTCCTTGTTGGCAGACGCAGAGCAAAGTGCTGTTTTTCTAGCTTGCTTCCACATTTCTGGAGTTTCAAATGCAGCGGGGCTTTTAACTGCTCCATTCACAGCATGGGCTTAGTGCCTAACTTACTTATAGATCCATGGGGTGCTCTGTGATCACTCACTGTATAAGGTACTTAGAAGAGATCTCCTTTTTTCAGCATCCAAGTGCACACAGTGGTTCATAATAACGAGCTGCACCCCCTACGCATTGGCAATGCGTAGGGGGTGCATGCGGGTGCATGTGCACCCCGAGATTGGCCGTGCACCCCCTGAGATTGGCTGCCCCCAATGCTGCCAGCGCTTACGTCCCCCCCTCACTGCTGACACTGCCGTGGCCGCCTGCAGGCAGTCTTCGCTCAGCCCGCCTTTGCTGCCAACATCACTGCGGCCACCTGTGGACAGTCCCTGCTTGTTGTAGCCATGCACCCACTGCCACTGCTGCCACCACTGCCACCGCCACTGCCACCTGTGGGCATTTGCTGTGGCCTCCACCAGCCTTGGGAAGCATGAGGCATTCATGCTGCACAGTACCCGACCCCGACTCTGTTTAGAAGCTCAGCCCTTAAAGATATAGTCCCAGTACTTCATCAGGCCCCTTAGCTCCACAGAAGTCTGCCAGGCAGACTGCATAGAGCTGGGACACATTTCTATCCCAAATGAGTAGCCTTGGCTCCATAGTGCAGTATGTGGCACCATTTTGAATGCTGAGATGTTCAGGATCCACCGACTTGTTATACTGTTGTGTCTTCATCCCTGGGAGATACAACAAAATGCATAAAGTCCTGCTGGATTTATGACCCGGATTCCTTGTTCCAGGTGGAGCCAAACTTTTAGACCAACCATGATGTCTCCATTCGATAATAGGTGAATTTTGTTGATACATAGTGATAGCAGATAAGAATAACACAAGCAAACATATCTACCTGTCCTAGAACTTGTATCAGAGTCAAGGTACATCTGTCCAGTATGCAAGGCTTTCTCTTGAATGTCGGATGGCAGCAGCCTGGAGGTTGAAGGCTGAGGCCACCCCCTGCTAGGGGGGTGGGTGAGACAGGCTGGTGGTGTGCCCTCTGTCCATGGTAATCTCAGGTTCCCCTCTTGTGGACCTTTTGTTGTTTGGAAATCCATTGTTTTGTATCCTTTTTTTTCCTTTCTGATGACTCTTCACTTTTGGGCATTGTTGACTGGTCTCGCTGTGGTCATCATACTGTCCACGTTTGGTCCTGTTGGTATATTCCTTTGTTTCACAAACCCTTCACATTTCCACATGCTAATTAGGTTCTTTCTGGGCCTTCTAATTTGGTCCATCTACCAAAACTGGAAATCCCAAGGGCTCTGCAGATGGCCACTGTGACCTAGCCAATGTGGCAGTCACAGTCCCTTATCTCTGTCATGAAACAGTGTGGTACATGCCTTCAGTTTCCCAGCCCATGTGTCTGCTTGCTGCTTGCCTGTGTCAGACACCGTAGGCCTTGAAGAAAACTTGTCACAAACAGGCTTTTAGAAACTAATTAACCTTTGCTGTTGTCCTGGGCCATTATTTTAATACATTATCTACTTCATTTTCATCCCAAAACCAAAACCCTAAATACCATTTTTTAGCCGTCACTCATCATCTACTACTTCTAATCCACCTTACATTGGAGCACTTCACCTTGGAGAAAAGACTGAGAACCTACACATTAAGAGAGACACTTGCTACTCCGAAGATCTCACAGCACATTTGGTTTGACTTTCATCTGGAGAATTACAGGTCTGAATTGCACTGCCTATGGCATGATCCCAAGAGGCAGTAAGTGCCTGTTGACTTTAATGGGATGCTTGTTGCCCTTCAGAGTCAAACATAAAGTGCCTGTTTGATAGGACAAGGACTTTATCTTATATGTTTGCAGAACACTGAGCACACTTGTCAGTACTTGATCAATAATAAATAATGTTGATAATAAGCAGCAGGGTGCAATGATATCTAGCTTGCGTTTCCAGTGCCAGTTAGGAAGACAAAGACCATTCCCTTTGTTACAGTGTGGGAAGAAGGGATAAGAATTCATTAAATGACAAATCCAAATTATATATACACCTTAAGTGATCAGGCACATGTGTTCTTTGTGTCCTTTTATCACAGCTATTGGGCTGCAAAGGCTATGGCGAGTCAGCATTTTTTCCTTTGAAAAATCAGTTATGCTTCATTTCTGTTTTGCGGTATCGGTAGGCTGCTTAAATGCATTGAAAATTCATTCAAACCCTGTCACTGTTTTACTTCTGGAGATCAAGGCAAGGTGGGGGCTTGGATCCCCGCTGCTTATAAACCTAGCCTTGGAAATGGGGGTGCTTGGTTGCGATCTGGCACATGACCCAAAGCAAAAATGCGTCTTCATCTAGATGAGTTCCCAGATATGAACCAATGAATTTCTGACTTTCATTATTCACCGTGAAAGTCTATGAATTGAAAATATAAAGGGGCTATTCATCAAATCTGCTAAGAGCTGTTAAATCACTGAACTATGCAATTACACATTTGTTCCTATTAGGCCTTGAAATGTAAGAGCCTAGTGCATATTCACTGTACAGTACATAGTTCATTCACCTAACAGTCCTGAAACTCAGCAGCATCACTACAAATATAAGAAACGTTATAACTTCAAAGTGTCACTTTAAGAATAAAATAGCTTGGTTTGGTAATAGAAGACTCAGGCAGAGGAATAGCCTTCCATAAGCAGGACAGAAATAGGCTCTAATTCTCTATGTACATGTATGGCTCTCTTTCCTTCCTCAAAACACCCCTACAATAAGGAACATGCTCTTCTCATTGTGCAGAGGGGAGTCACAGGATAGGGTAAGCTATGTAACTAAGCCCAAGGAGGTCTGTTGGGCTGGGAATTAAGCCCCATTCTTTTCAGTCTTAGCTCAGTGCCTTATCCGCATGACCATCCTTTGTGTGAGACACATGGGTATAGTTGGCATGAGCGTCTTTCTTCTCTGTCCACTGAAAACTGTTCTGTGAATGCTTGATCCTGATCCATTGAGAGTTATTGTCATTAGTCATAAAGGTCAGAGTTTGTGCTCTGCTGTAGAGTTGGAAGAAGCAAGGCTGCTCTTATTGGGTGTGTCTGCACCAGATGCTGTCACCACAACAACGAGCTATGGCGACATAGCTTGTTGCTACAGAGATGTAACATCAGCAGGCACGAACCCTGACATCGATACTACTGTGCAGTGGCAACAAGCTGTGTGAAATTTTGCCGGCTGTTTCATTTCAACACTGTTTCAACTAATGTCAATGTCAAAACGGCAAAATCGAAATGAAACAAAGGATTTCGAAACAGCTTCAAAACAAAACGAGGCTAGACGAAACGTTCAAAAGTCAAAACATTTGGACCATAGTGCTGGGGGTGGAAGTCAGTCCAGCTGGGCTGACTTCCCATCCCCGGCGCTAGATTGGGCCGGGCTGACTTGCCACCCCTGGTGAATCTAGTGAAACGTTGAAACAGAGTCAAAACAGCCTGACTGCTTCGATGAAGCAAAACCGAACAGCTGGCTCAAATCTAAATTAAATTCGATATGAAATGCTCTTCTATTGAAACCTCGAAACTCAAAGTGAAATGGAAGGGTGCTGTTTCACACAGGCCTACTGCTTGCTGCTGCTGCGCAGTAGTGTTGGAAACGACCCATGCTGTACCAGGACTGGGCAGTAACAGCGGTTGCTGTTTGCAGTAACATGCCCATTGAGTCCGGATGTGAAGTGATTGCATTAGTTGTTCGGCATCATCTATGTTGCCCTGCTTGAAGTGAGGAGAAGGGGTAGCATGGTTCACTGTCCCTTCACAAGCATAGAGGACAATCAGTAGATTAAAGGCTTTCCTACACCTCCACTTTCTGCCTCTGAAATAATCCTTTCAGCAACTTTTATTTCCACTTCTTTTCATCTTCACTTTCGCCCAGGCTCCTTGCTTTTGACCGCAACTTCTAAAATTTTTCTGCATTAATTTTCAAATGTAATTCTGCTTAGTCCCAGGTTCACTTTCCTTCTGTCTTCCCCCCAACTTTTGAAATGTTTTTGTCACTTCCTTTTAGCTTTTAAGACTTCACTAAGCTCTGAGTCGGTTTGGTTGCTTAACTGGTGTCTGCAGGTGTGTTTGCAAAACAGCTAGTGGAGCAAACCCTTGGGCTAGAGACCCCCCAGCTACTTCGGCTGATTCAACATGGAGTTGACGACATGGAGGGGATCATTCTAGGACAGTCTATTCTAAGTTCAAATCTGTGCTGGACCTGAAGTCAGCAGGACCCTGAGTCTGACAAGACCCATTAGGGCAGGCTGTTTTCCAGCCCACTTAATAACTGTGTGCAGAGTTTGATGCTTGACTGCTGATAGACAGTTGTTGGGCTGGCATGTGATTAATTGGATGGGAGTCCCACTGAAAGAGTATAACTTCCATGGCATATATAGGATCCCTCAAAGGGGAGAAATGACTCATGCAAATGAAGTTACATTCTCCTTGACAGCTGCATGGAGCAAACCCTTCTATGGGCATCCTAGGTATAGCCCTTAATCTCACTGAACCTGTGAGTGCTGCCACTGTTATCACAAGTGACAAATGGAAATGGTTTTCAATAAGCAGGTTTTGCGAGTGGAATTACTCTGGGCACAAGCTACCATAGCCTTGAATCTACTCTGTTGCAAGACAAACAAGCAGAAGACAAGGAGCATTTTGCACTGATGCTGAAATTTAGCTGGAATAAATAAACTTGGCTGGGACTGCAGAATGGCTTGGGTGTAGAGTGTGTGCGCAGTCATGTGCATTCATTTGTGATTGTGTGTGCACACGCATGCTTACATGTGCAAAAAACCATCTATCTTCCTCCAAGGCATTAGGAAAACTGGATGATTCAAATCAGCAGGACACTGAGTCAAGGGACCCTGTCAAATTGTATTAATCTCAATAACTGGAGCCTGATTCTCTGCATTTTCATCTGGTATGTACTGTACAAAGCACATATAAAAATACTACAGTTCTGATCTTCTGGTACCTGCTTTGTACAAATGTAAATTCATCAGCTACAGGGCACTAGAGAGGAGAGTCATGTCCAAGGATCATAACATGGTAGGAGTTACCAGAAGGAAACGTGCCATTAGCTTTCTGCATCCACACAAGTTGAGGTGAGAAGTTGAGGTAAGCTTAGTAGAAGCATTGACTGCCCTACTTCAATTGTGAGTCTTGAGA
This sequence comes from Caiman crocodilus, assembly GCA_030014935.1. NCBI lineage: Eukaryota > Metazoa > Chordata > Crocodylia > Alligatoridae > Caiman > Caiman crocodilus. The sequence continues at coordinate 12,385,813 of JAGPOW010003364.1, forward strand.
CTACTCTGGTTTACATTCGAGCCCAGAGCTTGAGGACCAGGGAGCTTGCATCCTTTGCTCATATAGCAGAAGTTGTTATTTGCATTACTGAAGCTGCAAAAGACCCAGCCTGTATCAAACAGGGTCCCTGTCTTCCTGTCTTGGCAGTGCATTGGGAGTCCTGAAATGGACACGGAAGTGCATATGGAATTGGGAATGCTCATTGAACAGACAGCTTTGTTATTATTACTTTTATTTAATGATGATGTTGCGTGGGTGTGCAGATATTGCAGGCCAGAACAGAGCCACATTACCCGAGGCATTGTACAACGCACACAGTCAGGGTCCCAGCCCCAAATAGCACACAGCTGATGTTCACAGTGCTACTTTGAGCAGTGGTGGGTGGTGGATGAGATAGAGATGCTACCCCTTTCCACCCTCTGTTCTTTTTTTGAGCAATCCCATCTCCCTTTTTTGGTGATACTTTTGTTTTGTTTTTTAATTGATCAAATGTCTTCTGGAACTTTGGGCCTGCTTTTCCTGTTTTATCTCGGAAGCAAAGACGACAGATTTATGGCTCCCTGTTAAACCCCAACCTTGTTTATAAATTGCTTGTGATTGATTAAGTAATAAAAATGCTTTTAAGACAAGGAAGTAAATCTTGCAGCTAATTGCTCAGAGCTTTACACTATAACCTTGTTACACTGCTTGTTGCACTTGGGGCTGGATAGCTTTGCTATTTCCATCATGCCAGAAAGTCACATTGGAGCAATCATCCATAGCCTTCTACTGTATCCTGACTGTTAAGAGACACAGAACAATAATTAATGGGTTGATAAACAAAGCTAGTGATGCATTTGAAACACAAGAACAAATCTTCTCTTTTCAAAGTTGATTTCCTACATGGAGGTGCCTTCCTATTCAGGCAAGTCACCAAGTTCTAGGCATGGTTTGTTTTAAAATCAGCAGAAATGTTCACCGGGTTCCTCCCTAGCAGCCTAATCATGGGGCGCCAAGCGGAGAATCCACCAATGGTGCTGACTGCAACCACAGCGTGAGACATGGATGAAAGGAAAGCTAATGTGCTGAGTCCCATATGATTAAATTGGAACCTCTTTCAACTCTAAAATCTTTGGCAAGAAACTGTGTTGTTATGTCTTTGTACTGCATGGAGCGCAATCGAGTTCTGGATCATGGCTGAAATTCCCAAGCACCTCTACTGTGCAATAGTAATAATTGCTGGGGAACCACAAAATCATTTTCCCCTTCAAGCTTTGCAGACCACCAGCGGGGAAAGGAAGAACTGAGGACTACTTTACTGAATTCCCTACTCCAGCAGTTGGCACCAGACCAGAATGACCCGGGCTCATTTCAGAAATGGATGGGTCGGTGGCCATTAGCACCTGCCTGCAGCTGCTGCTTCTCTCTGTGGCAACATGGGTAGAGTGACCACTGCTGAAGCCCTGAGTTCACAGGCCAGATTGAATGGCTCTGCCAGCCTAATCCCACTGCTTTAGGAATTAGCCCAAGCAGAGTAGCATAGGGTGATCAAGGCCACTGCAAGCATGGCAGGTTTGCTGGTGAGGTGATGCTGCTCTTTGTAAATCCCTGTCCTAACCTCAGTGGGATGATTCCTGTGGGTAGCTAAGCACTGGCGCTGTGATGCAGCGGTGAAGTGCTAGGGCATTATGAGACAAAGAACCTCTGCTTGGAACACGTACAAGCCGCCAAGTGCAGAACCCGCCTGAACCAATGACATTCAATCTGACCTATTTATTTAAAATACAGACATGCAAGGTACTCAAGTTACCAACAGCAGATATACCATTAATCAATCAATCAGTCAATCAATACACAGGCTGTTCTCTCCCATCCCTGCCTTCAGAGGGATCAAAATTAGACTTCCAGAAATAACATCAAAGCAGCATGGAACACGTTGCAGTATTGGACTCCAGTCCGGATCTCATTTGGGATCTCATCAATCTAGCAAAGGCTGTTGTGCTGACAAGGAGCACATGATTAACTCACTTCTGCAGAGCAAGGTTTAAAGTGTCTGGCCCTGTCTTCACATTGACTATATGAAGCTGTTGCTTTCTCTCACTGGGATGTGAGGCAAAAACAGCAAGAATAACAGGGATGGGAATACTGCCAGGAGCAGACAATCTCAGCAATCCATTCATATGTTTCATACAGTACTGAGAAAAGCATGGACCATCTCCATCAACTGGCATTGCTAGATGAGTCCTGGAGTTCAATGCACAAAGTAGCTTGTTGTGCAGAGATAGTAATCCCTGGGAACGAATGGTTACAAAAAGATTGTGGCCAAGTAGGAGGGACTGAAACAGAGAGAGAGTTTGTATCTCAGCATCCAAGTCATTAAGGAGTGTGAGAAAGATGCTTCCTCAGAGGTTCAAAGACTTTCTGTTCTAAGTGAGGAAGAAACACTCTGCATAACTCTCAGGGAATGGAAAGGGCTATCAGGAAAGAGTACAAAGCTCTGAAATAACCTGCCACCAAGTCAGGACTGATCTAAAACACTAAATTGATGCAGGGGATCCAACCCCAGCTACTCATGCAGAATGATGTCCTAGGCAGGTCCCTTGGCACGCTGCGCTGACTTTTGATAGATACAGTCTGCTACTGTCTTGGACACGCTGGCAATGCTTATATTGCTTTTTTGAATGTGAATGTAAATCTTGGAAGCTGAGCGGCTCCATTCGGCATGAGCATTTGTTGGGCTCTGACAGCTCTTTTAATATTACCTTTCCCTTTTCTGGGTAATTTGAACCTGCCTCAAATGGCACCTTTGGGTCCTTCCTTTATTTTGCCTCCTGAACAGCTCTTTGAAAAGGAAAACCCAGTCTGTGCAGGCCTTCGTTCATCTCAGGGACTCTATGGTGGTTGGGAATGTGTACAGACCTGAGTGCTTCAGATGCAGAACTGCCTTTGATTGCAGCTGAGTTAATTGCTTTCATTGCTGACTACCCGTTGATGGTGGGACAGCAGATACGCAGCACTTCCTCATCCGAACAGTTCCATGTAGAACAAGCGGTGCTGCTCCATGCCACTTATTCGAGAAGCGGTAAATGGGATTTCCTAGGAAATCCTTCCCCAGCTACAAGAGACCACGAGCTGTGTGCCACCAATGTGAGCATACTTCAATTTTTGGAAGCTCATAAGGAGAAATGCATCTGCAGATGATCTTCATTAAAAGCCTGAGTTTAGTTCTCCTTCTGGTATCTCCTTGAGAAACTTCAGACACAAGCCATGATGTGTACATTCTCCCTCTTCTCTTTTCTTAGTGGCAAAGCAGTCAATTAGTCTCTTAAGTCTGTGGTGCCTCCCCGGTAATCGTCTGCATCAGTGGTGGGAGGCTGATTGCCAGGGATGATTGCAGTATCAAGGGTGCTGATTACAGAGGGTTTATTGCAGCGTCTAGGGAAAGACTAAAAATCCTCTGATTGTTAAATCCAGTGTGGATGATGTGCCCGGCTTCTGTGCACAGCTTGTCTGCAACCAGATAAATGGCTGTCTCTGAGAACATACTCTCCCTGTCCAGTTAGGGCAGAGATCCCCAGGCCCCATGGACAGTGAGTCAGTCAACATTTGCCGAGCTATGCAATAGGGTCCTCTGTGGCCATGTGCGGTTCCTGTAGTCTGCCACTGAACGTAGTCAGCGGGCATCATTGACAAGATGCAACATGGCGTGTGTTTTGCCACAGCTGCAGTCTGGGTTGTTGCGAAGATCCTGGTGGCGGGGGTTGGCTGCCCTGTCTGAAACCTAGTCAGCAAGGCCCATGAACGGCAGATGTGCAGACCGTAGGATCGGTGATAAGGAATGTGTCTGGTGGTAATGTCGACCTCCATTCCTCACACCAGAAGGTCTCCTCCATTTGGTCGTGGTGCGGCAGTTTGGACCACACTGGGTGCCGTGATGCTAGATGTGCAGCAGGTGGACTTAAGACATTGTCGTATAGTGGCAGATGAGAGCTCCCTCCCTGTGCCCCTTGCAATCCCATGCCAGTTCCTTGGGGTACGCTGTTCCTAAATCAGGTCCGTATGGTAACCCATCATCCCTGGCAGCGGCACTCTGCATGGGCTAGAAGTAGAAGCAGCGTAGCTGCATTGATAGAGCTGTGGCCAGTCTAATCAGTAAGGGGAGGGGTACCTGGCCTCATTCATTGCATTAAATAGGTCCCTGATGTGCAGTGTGGACACAGCCATGCTGCTTCTGCTTGAGGAGTTAGCCCAGGCAGAGCAGCATGGGGAGCTCAGAGAGGCCACTGCATGCATGGCAGGTTCTCTGTGCACACATAGCCTTGGTGTGGTGCTGCTGCTCTGTGTTTAGTGGCTGTGCTGCCCCCTCACTGCCTTGCACAGAAACATCCCTCCTTTGTATTTCATAGCTGCCAGGATGGATCACAGCACGGTGGGATAGCGGCAGGGGTCTTAGAGCAGTACCTTCCTCCAGTTCACAGGAACCCAGTCAGTTCTTTAACCCTTATCTAACAGATCCCATGGATAGTGGGTTTTCTTCCATTCCTTTTCTTTCCCTTCCTCCCCAGCTCTTGTGTTTCCTCTTAAGCACTCCCAATACACCCCCTAGCATGCTCTGTATGATTAACTGAGATCCCAGTGGTGGGAGACTACGTGGGTGGCTGCGGACATGACAAAGTTGGGCTCTAACAAAGCACCTGGTTGCCGTGCCCTGTCTCTGGCTTCACGCGCTCCCCTTAGCTGCATGCACACAGATCAGAGATTTAGTTTTTCAGGGATGAATACTTCCTTCCTTGCCACTGAATATTAATTAAATAATAACTTGAGCCAATCAGTCAGCAATTTAATAGGTCGCAAGGGAGAGTTTAGTATTCCCAGCCCCTACCTAGGATCTGCTACTGGTTTACACAATGAAAAAAACCCTGCCTGTCCCTTTGGACTGAATTGCAGTCAGTAAGTCCATACAGCAATTGCAGACACGAAAGCAGGTTTAGGCTAACAGGATTTGTCTTCCCGTTTCACAAGCACTTAGAGAAAATTAAGTAGAATTCACATAGAGGGCAGAAAAAAGCAGAGCATTTTATTTGGCTGGCATCATGTGCTTGCAATAAAAGTGTCTCTTTTAATAAAAATCAATGATGACTTAAAATATACAATAAATGTTGCAATATTAATAAAACATTCTCCACATTAAATTAGACTTTACTGTTCAACTTGCACTGCTATTTACGGCCTGCATTTCAGGCCTTATCATGCTTCCAGTGGAGAGTGAAATAGTCTAAAACAGCTGTCAGACGAAATAAAATTAATACGGTCACCACTGCAAATAAAACACAACAGAATCCTTGAGATTCCTAGCTCTGAACATAGCTATCACGCCCAGATAAACTAAACCCGAAGGGTGCGTGTGCGAAACTCAAGTATTGGTTAAAATTACTTTTCAGATAACAGTCCTGTATCAAAGCATCAAAGTCTGTACAAAGTGGCAGAAAAGGCATCATGTAGTGTGTCTGCCTGTCTGAAAGTCCTCAAGAAACGTTAGGAGGTTTAAGGTATTGCATTTCTGACAAACTCATATTTGCAATTTCACCTCCTAGGGTGTACCTACGCATGTAGGTTTCTAACCGTATGTTTCTGTCCACGTTTCCAATCCTTTTAGCTTTTCTTTATCCTGGGTCCAGGAATTTGCATCAAGCATTTTGGGCCAAATGCTGTTTCCACTGCCTCCCAGTTTGTACCGATATCATCTGTTGATTTAAATGGATTTTACACTGATGAGGTTGCTACTTGCTAGCCACATTACTCTGATGACAGGCAGACAACAGGCTAGAAATATACCTAATAAACTAGCTGGATCAGAGATGTGCACACTTTTGTGAGCCACAGCAAACTTCATTGAAATCACTGTGAAGCAGGGCTGGAAGCATTAGCACAGTCAAAACCCCCAGCCTTTAAACCCAATGCCTTTGAGGGAGGTTTAAAAACACTCTGACACACATACCACTAAGTGGGGTGGGGCAACCAGCCAAACCCAGAAGCATGGGAAATACCCATATTAGACTTAATCAGATGCACCTCTACCCTTCTTTCTAATAGTACGGCATATGCAAATGATAAGAAGGGCATACATGAATGCATCATTTTCTCTATTTCCACTTTACCCACGTGTGAAAATAAGATAGGCAGATGTGGCCATGTTGCATGTCTTAACTTTGCTGAAAATTCTGTGGCAATCATGTAATGCTGCATTCGGGTCACAAAAGTCCAGAGGAGAGCCATGCACACGATCAGAGGGCAAGAGAATAGGCCTTATGAAGAGAGGCTGCAAGCCATGGGACTCTTCAGACTGGAAAAGTGCAGGCTCAAGGGGGACCTGGTAGCTGCCTATAAGTACATCAGGGGTGTGCATCAGGATCTGGGGGAACACTCGAACACCAGAGCACCCCAAGTGATGATAAAAGAGCCATCAGAAAAGCCAATGGCACTTTATCGTGCATCAGCAGATGCATGAAGAACAGATCAAAGGAGGTGACACTTCCCCTCTATCGGGCGCTGGTCAGACCGCAGTTGGAGTACTGCGTGCAATTCTGGGTGCCGCGCTTCAAGAGGGATGCGGATAACCTGGCGAGGGTCCAGAGAAGGGCCACTTGTATGGTTAAGGGCTTGCAGGCCAAGCCCTATGAGGAGAGACTGGGGCACCTGGACCTTTTCAGCCTCCGCAAGAGAAGATTGGGAGGCGACCTTGTGGCTGCCTGTAAGTTCATCATGGGGGGCAGAAGGGAATTGGTGAGGTTTTATTCACTAAGGCATCCCCAGGGGTTACAAGAAATAATGGCCACAAGCTAGCAGAGAGCAGATATAGACTGGGCATTAGGAAGAACTTCTTCACAGTTCGAGTGGCCAAGGTCTGGAACGGGCTCCCAAGGGAGGTGGTGCTCTCCCCTACCCTGGGGGTCTT
>JAGPOW010003364.1:12392846-12421158 GCA_030014935.1 Caiman crocodilus
GTTCGAGTGGCCAAGGTCTGGAACGGGCTCCCAAGGGAGGTGGTGCTCTCCCCTACCCTGGGGGTCTTCAAGAGGAGGTTGGATATGTATCTAGCTGGGATCATCTGAACCCAGCACTCTTTCCTGCCTATGCAGGGGGTTGGACTCGATGATCTATTGAGGTCCCTTCTGACCCTAACATCTATGAATCTGTGAATCTGTGATAAAGTCCAATGGTCACAAACTCGTCCCAGACCGTTTTAGGCTGGACATAAGGAAAAACTTCTTTCCTGTCTGAGCCCCCAAGGCCTGGAATAGACTGCTGCCAGAGACGGTGCAAGCACCTACTCCGGACCCTTTTAAGAAACATTTGGATGTCTATCTTGCTGGGATCTTTTGACCCTGGCTGACTTCCTGCCTCTGGGGCAGGGAGCTGGACTTGATAATCTTCCGAGGTCCCTTCCAGCCCTAATGTCTATGAAATCTATGAAATATTGCCATCCTCAGAAGGGTTTTGCTTTGGGGAGGAGGACAACAGACTCAGTCTTAGATCAGGCTAAAGACATTTGACATGCACAGGATGGTGCAGATGGCCTCCAGAGAAAGCCGAGTCTGGACTCTCAAGGATGGTAGAAAGTGAGTGAAGGGTATGTGTTGCAGGGAGAAAGGGAGAGTGGGGAGCATGAGCTAATCTATCTATCTATCTATCTATCTATCTATGTTTCTTTGGCAAAACTAGACCACTTATCTCAGTAGCGTTTTTGTGCTGATGCCATGGAAACCTTGAGGGCATGCACAAAGAAACATGTACAGAGGCTGTTTAGTTCAATAAAAATGTTTCTAGCTTAACCAGTGATGCAGACACAGACCTACACAGAAGTTTTATTTTTCCAAATGAGTCTGGACCTTCCTCTGATTTTTTTGTCTTGTAACAAAATTATTTTTCAAATCATTTTTTGACAAATTTCACTTCCTGAAAAGCGTATTGTCTTACTGCAAGCTGGGGCATCTTTCAGTGGAACAGTGTGATGATCATTGTGAAAAGCATCTTTGTTGAAAAATTTCAGTCAAGGTTTCCTTTAGAAACATTTCAGGTGATTTACTGAATGGGGGAGGCAACCTAGTGACAGAGGATGCAGAAAAGGCTGAAGTACTCAATGCCTTTTTTACTTCAGGCTTCACGGGCAAGGTCAGTTCTCAGACTACTGCACGTCACAGCACAGTTTGGGAAGATGAGCAGCCAACAGTGGTGAAAGAACAGGTTAGGGACTATTAAGAAAAGCAGCATATGCACAAATACATGGGACCAGATGCAATGCACCCAAGGGTGCTAAGGGGGCTGGTGTGATTGCAGAACTGCTGGTCATTATCTTTGAAAACTCGTGGTGATTAGCAGTGATCCTGGATAACTGGAAAAGGACAAATATAGTGCCCATCTTTAAGAAAGGGAACAAGAAGGATCTGGGGAACTACAGACTAGTTAACTTCACCTTAGTTCCTGGAAAAAAATCATGGAGCAGCCATCAAGGAATCCATTTCTAAGCAACTAGAAGAAAAGGTGATTTGAAAAAGTCAGCATGCATTCACCAAGGGAAAATCATGCCTGGCCAACCTGATTGCCCTCTATGATGAAAAGACTGGTTCTGTGGACACAAGGAGACCAGTGGATGTGGTATACAGGTAACCCGTGCCATTCACGGGAGATAGGTTCTTGAAATCCCCACAAATGGCAAAATCTGTGAATACCAATAATAGGCTAGGAGACAGTAATTGTGTTACCTAGAGACAGTAATTATGCTAAATGATCACTAATCAGCTGATCACTAATCTCCCTCTAATTTCTTGCAATGTCTCCTTCACTCCTCGCTCTGTCTCATAATCAGCAGGGGTGGTGGCCAAAGGACTCGGGTGAGGAGTGGGGTTGACAGGACAGGGTTTGCAAAGGAACATCGCGATGGGAAGTTGTCAGTCTTTTTCTGCAGGTCCTTATAAATTTCTCGGCAAGGCATTATTGTAGCCTCAGTTTCCCTCTTAGCCTTAAGGCTCCATTCCATAGAGGGATCATAGTCAAACATTTTATCAGTGAGTTATTTGCTGTATCTGAAGAACTCGGACAGGGTTCCTAAATTGAAATGAGGTCTTTCTCTCTCTTCAGTTTCATTTTCATCATCTTTATCACTACTTGTCATGAGTTCTGCTAGTTCTGCTACTTGTCATGAGTCCGCTTCACCAGTCAGTTCCTTGGCATGCAACTCAATCAGTTCATCAACCTCCAGTTCCCCCGTATCCTCAAAACCCTCCCCACCAACATCACGGGCCATTCTCACAATCCTTTTGATCACCTCACCAACGAATGGGAGACCAGTGAAATTGTTGACTGCTTCCTTCCACAACTCCCCCCAAAAGGCATTGATGGCTTTATTTAATCGATCGGCCCATTTACATTAGAGATTCAGTTAGCGATGTTGTAGTCCTTCCAGCACTTCCTAACATCAAGCGTTTGATCACCTTCCAATGTATTACAAACTTGACCGAAGGTGTGCCTGGTGTAATAAGTTTTGAAAGTGGCAATCGCTCCCTGGTCGAGAGGCTGGATGAGAGAAGTTGTGTTTGGTAGTAGGAAAACCACTTCCACATCAGGGTGGGCAAATTGGAGACTTTGTGGGTGGCCTGGCACATTGTCCAAATGAGTAGCACTTTGAAGGGCAGCTCTTTGCAGTCTAGGTATTCTTCTACCTCTTGGATGAAACAGTTGTGGAACCAGTCCAAAAATATATCAGCTGTGACCCAGGCCCTCCTGTTACACCACCAAAAAACCAGCAAGCTGTGCTTATTCTTACCCTTTAATGCCCTGGGGTTCAATGTGTGGTATAGCAACATAGGTTTCACCATGCACTCACCCGCGGCATTAGCACAGAGGAGAAGGGTTAGCCTGTCCTTGGCTTCCTTGAAGCCCAAAGCTTTCTTCTCCTCCTTGGGAAGATATGATCTTGTCGGCATCCTTTTCCAAAACAAGGCAGTTTCATCTGCATTGAAAACTTGTTAGGGCTTGTAACCCCTTTCCTCAATGATTTTAAGAAGCTGTGGGGGACAATCCTGCGCTGCGCATGGTCTGCTGACGCCGATTCCCCCATCACTTTAACATTCTGTAGCCTGTGCCTCTTTTTAAATTTCTCAAACCACCCCTTGCTTGCGATGAATGAAATTGCACTTCCATCCCTACCCCCTTCACCACCTGCTGCTTGTGCAAAATACTTCCATAAGCTCAAAGACTTTTTGCAAATTGCAGGGCCATCCACAGGTGCACATTTCTGTGCCATATCTTCAATCCAAATGCTTAATGCTTTTTCCATTTTGCTCATTATGGGATCACGACTCACACATGATACTTTTGCACTAGGTGGAGCACTTGCAGCAACACTATCTCTTAAGTTTTTCTCTTTTTTCTTAATGTATTGCATAGTGAACTCGTTAATACTGTACATTCTACCGATCGAGGCTGCACTAAGTCCATGTGCAAGCTTATCCAATAATTCAATTTTCTTGCTTAAAGTCATCACTTTTTTTCTTTTTTAGCCTCTGCTCCACTCGCTGCACTATCATTTGCTTTTCTTTTAGGTGCTATGATTAAGGGTATGCATGGCAACAAACTGTGATCACGCTGCACGGGGAGAGAGTGAGGCGCATTGCGAATATCTGAATCCGTGAATCACAAATCCACAAATAATAAGGGTTTCCTGTACCTTGATTTTAGTAAGGCTTTTGATACGGTCTCCCACAACGTTCTTGTAGGCAAGTAAGGAAGTACAGGCTCATTGAATGGACTGTAAAGTGGACAGAAACCTGGCTGGAGCATTGGGCTCAGAGGGCAGTAATCAATGGTTTGATGTCTAGTTGGCAGCTGGTATCAAGTGGAGTGCTCCAAGGGTTGGTCCTGGGGCTAATTTTGTTCAGTCTCTTCATCAACAATCTTGAAGATAGCACAGAACGTGCACTCAGCAAGTTTGCAGATCATACCAAGTTGCAGGGAGGAGTAGATACACTGGAGGGTAGGGCTAGGATTTGGAGTGACTTGGTGAACTGAAGGATTGGGCCAAAAGAAATCTCATGAGGTTCAACAAGGACAAGTGCAGAGCCCTGCCCTTAGGACAGAACGATCCCATTCAGTGGTACAGGCTGGGGGCTGACTGGCTGGGCAGCAGATCTGCAGTAAAGAACCTAGGGGTCACAGTGGAAAATAAGCTGAATATGAGCCAGAAGTGTGCCCTCGTTGCCAAGAAGGCTAATGGTGTACTAGGCTGCATTGGTAGGATAGGTGCCAGCAGGGCAAGGACAGTGATTCTTCCCCTCTGTTCAGCATTGGTGACACCACGTCTGGAGCACTGTGTCCAGTTTTGGGCCTCCATTACAGAAAGGATGTGGACAAATTGGAGAAGGTCCAGTGGAGGGCGACAAAAATGGTTCAGGGGCTGGGGGACACGACAGATGAGTAGGGATCTACCTAATCTGGGGGGCTGCCCCCTTATTTCTTGGGTAGAACACAACCCTAGACAGCCATTTTGTGGGTGGAGCATGGCAGGGTCTCCATGCCTCTGATTGGCTGAGGGGTCCCAGTGGCCCCACTCCTCACCACTGATTGGCTTCAGGGACTGCCTGTCATGTGGCCCTGTCCCTCACTGTTGATGGACTTCAAGGGCTCTCCATCACTGACTGGGGGAGAGGGATGGGACCACATGACAGGCAGCCCTCACAGCCAATCAGTGGCAAAGGGTAGGAGTGGCAGCCATCTTGCCTGCATCCCTTCAAGGAACAACTTGCTCACTAAGAGGGTAGCAAAGCACTGTAACAGGTTACGTAGAGAGGTGGTGGAAACTCCCTTCTTGGAGGTTTTTAAGATCTGACTACGTAAAATCTTCGCTGGGATGATCTAGTTGGTGCCAATACTGCTTTGAGCAGGGGGTTGGACTAGATGTGACCTCCTGAGGCCCTTCGTCATTTATGATTCTATAATTTAACCAAAAAAAGAAACATTCTGAGAGCATGGACTCTTTTTTAAGAAAACATTTGAAATAAAGGATATTTTTAGACTAAGATACATTCTTGTGTGAAAAAAAAAAATCAGTTCTTACCAGAAGGAAAAATTATCGTTGCCATGGACTTTTTTTTTTAAAGGAAATTTCAGTTAGGAAAAGGCCATCCCAGGTTCCTAAAATTAACTGAAATGCTCACCCTTCTCTTTACTGCTCCATATTTCCCACAATCTTTAATTTTTTTTAACAAATGGCCCCTTCAAATACCAGCAGTCATCCAAGTCATAAAAACACGAGACTCTCTCTCTAAATGACATTTAACAAGTACTACAGAAGTACACCCATCAGTTTCTTCTGATGTGTCTGTGGGTATTGGTGGAGTGAACTGGATCAGAATTGTGAGAGTTTTCCCATATGGTTTTTATTTTGGGGAAATATTTTTTATCATTTCAATCCTCCAATCAGATAAACACGCGCAAGTGAGCTTACCTGCTATGATATAATCATGGCTACTTTCAATGTTCTGTTGTCACGATGCTATGCACATCGTGCCACATGAGATTTCCTGGCTGCCACATACATTAAATTTAGATCCTCTGCTTCAAGACTGCTGCCCCAGATCATTTGAACTCAAGGAGACTTTCCAGTGGATTTTTGCAATATGGGGCTTGTGATGCACAGCTGAGCAGTTCCAGTTCCTGCCATAGGAAGACAATGCTGAAGACTGACACTAAAACCCTTTACTGCCACAGCCTGGTCTATGAGAATTCCCATTACAGGATATCCAATGCCCTCAAAAACCCGTATTAAAGAAATGTCTGCTAATAAATGACTCCTTGATCTAACAGAAAAAGGCAGAAGGTGATCCCTGGTGGAATGCCAAAGATAGACAAATTTAGACAGACAAACAAGGTACACATTTTTAAGTGAGGGGCATTAACCGGTGGAACAATATAGCTAGGCACATGCCAAGTTCTCTATCTCTTGACATCTCTAAATCACAACTGTGTATCCTTCTGAAAGATATCCTATAGCTTGGGCAGAAGTTATGGGCTTGATGCTGGAATTTCTGAGCAAAATTCAATGGTCTGTGTCATTCAGGAGGTCAGACTATTTGATTGTAATGGCCCCTTCTGGCCTTAAACTCCATGAATCTATATTGTACCAATCTGTCCTTTTGGATGAAAAGAGCTGGATGAGGCTACTTCCAGATACTTTCAATATTGTACGACAGCTACTCCAATGAGCTCCAAACAGCAATAGTCTATGCTGAATATTTTGTCCCTTCTTTATACTTTATAGTGCTGTGCCGGTGGTTATACCTGCAGAAGTCACCTGTAGAAGTCACTACATGCATAGAAAAGCCTAAGGCAGACAGACAGGCTTCTTGCATCAAACAAACCTGTCTAAGCACACCTGACTCTGCATGGGCAAATGGGGTGCAAGTTCTATTTTGTGATTGCAGTTAATGGTCTGTGCAAAAAATAAGCACAAAACCAGAGGAGTGACTTTAAGCTGGGTAAAAAAAATAGTTTTGATACCACATATCATGTTCTGATACCAGAATTAACAAGTATTAACCTCAGTAGCTGGGCTAAACCCTGACCTGATGTACATGCTATGACTCCACTTAAGGCATCGGTGCAAATTTGGCACATAGACTTTTATGCTACAGTATCATGCACATTCAAAATAGAAAAGACTTATGGCATCTCATAATTCAGCTCCTATCTTCCTCCCCTTTTCACTCAGGATTTTTCCCTATAGACTGTTGAAGGGTTAAGTTACACGTTACACTTAGACCATAATAAATCTATCGAATGTTAAGCAATGACAAAGTTAGGTGTTGTGAGCTGTTGCATGTTAAGGGTTAAGACCGTTTCTTGCCTGAATTGCTCTGAAATGCCACTAGAGGGCAGGTGAGAGGGGGTTTAGCTAGGAACCAGGATACCTGGGCTCTATTTCTGCTTGGAGGGAGGAGGAGACTTGGAGAAGTGCATCCTGGATGATGGAAGCCTGGAAATTGCTCATTTTATTTCTGTGGAGCAGACTGAAGTTACCCTAATGCAACCTAGGTAGCACAGCCCAGAATTATCCCTTGCCTGAAGTAGCCTAACTTTGAGATGCTCAGAGGGCAGCTCACCATGACTTAACAAGCTTTACTATGCAGATACTCATGTTTTAAGTGCCCTTAGTATGGACTAAGTCAGTGGTTCTCAAACTTTTCTTTTCACGGACCACTTGAAAATTGCTGGGGGTCTCGGGAAACCACTTAAACTTTTTTTTGTTCTATAAATCAAAGCACACAACTCATATTTTAATATCAGTAGTCTTACCTTTCTAATGTGATGGAAGTGCCTTTTTTTGAGGAAAGTTCTGGGAAGTCAGGTGTAATGTTTGTCAGCTTTAGCCTTAGGTCACCTTTCTGTGGACCACCTGAATGGAGCTTGCGGACCACAGTGAGAACCTCTGGTCTAAGTGTAATGTGTAACTTCTCCTCTTGAGGGTTATTTATTGTCTCTATAACTTCTCATGTCACCCCTTTGCAGCAGACCTCCCTATCCCTTCCTGAAGAGAGCTACCAATCTCCTGCAGGTCATTGAAGTCAATGGAGCCTTTCAATTGAATCCAGTGGACCTCAGGCCAGGCATGGGTTTAAAATATGTCAGTCTGTAGGGAAAGCATGGAGGTGGTCATGAAATACAGCTCATAATATCCTATTAATTAATTTAATCCCATTGTTCCATTCCTTAATACCACTTTAAATAATTTCTTTCCACCTCCGTTTATTTATACTCCTCAGATAGATGCGGTTGTTGTGTACCCCATTAGTTGTTTAGTCAAGCTAGGCTATTTTTACACATGCTAATCTTTCCTCATAAATCATTCCCTCCAGTTCTCTAATCATTCCAGTTACTCTTCCCTGCGCTCCCTCCATCCTGCATGTCGAACGTACCATACACCGTTGTATTTCTTCTGAAACATATTTTCCTGTTTTAATTAAAGGTGGCAGGTGAGATTATACTGGTGATGGATGGAGAGGGCCAGTGAGTCACTCCAAATGCAGACGCATGGTCCAAGGGGCTCTTCTCTTCTTCCAGGACTCAGGGAAGTTACACCAATAGCTACATTGGCAGGAAGAGGACTGGAAACACAGACAAGGCAGCAGTGACTGATGCTGTTCTAATTGCTTTGAACCAAAACTGATAATGCACAAAAATGTTTCTTCAATTTTGAGTATCAGGCCTGAGACTAGGGGTTTTTCTGAGGATCACAACACCTTCCACTGAACTGCGGCTGACACATGGTTTGCATATACTGATGCATATAAACACAAGGGCACATGATTTCTGTAGGCCCTGGATAGGGACAGTGAACCAATGTGCAGTGAGCTTTGGCAGCTTTTCTGATCCAATGCCAGGCCTGAACTTTACAACTCCTCCAGTCTGAGAGCTGTGGGACTTTGCGGAGGTTGGGATCTGGGTTAAGTTCTATAGAGGCATCGCGGGCGAGCCTGCACCCTGGGTGGCAATGACATACTGGGCTGAAGATCGGCTTTTCTATTTCTACTTGGAGCACTGGCCAGCGACAAGGCTTTTTCTTTGCTGCTGTCATTCCACTTTCTATTTAGGGTTGAAGGATGATATAATCAGCACCCAGCATGCCTGAAATGGACACGGCCAGGAGTTATTCTCCACTTGCATAACTTTGATGAATCCAGTAGGATTTATGCCTCCCACTCCCCAGGCTGCTAGAAGCAGAGCCAATGCCGCCTGTCTCTTCTTTATTATCCCTCTTAAAGTTTATGTCTTCAAATATGGTCTGGTTATGAGTTAACAATACTGCAAAGATCAATACCAGAGTCTGACTAGGGGAGCTCAAAACATGTTCATAAAAGTTAAATTAGAATCATAAAATGATTATGGGCACCATTTTTTTTTCCTTTACTCTGCTCCCTATTTTGGATGGTGGCTCGCCTGCTAGGCGGGAGTTGCTCACATCTACATTCACTGTCCTTGGCTTTGCCATAGCTTTGTGGGTGGTACAAAAGGGGCCAGATGCTGTGCCCATTGAAGCTCAGGGAAAGATTCCCTATGATTTCAATGGGCTCCTGGTCTTGCTGCTGTTCTCTGTATTTTTACTGTCTGGTTTCGAAAGCAGGATTTTTCAAATGTAATGCTCAGAGCTGATCTCCAAGACCTAGAAGTACCAAAAGCAGTCTCATGTTCAGCCTTCATTAAAAAGAAGACTGCCATCAGTGTCTCTAACACAGCGGTTCTTAACCTTGGTAGACTTGTACTGCCTCTTGAAAAATGCAAGCTCTTCATTTTCAATCATTTTCTCAACACTAGAGCAATTGTACTGTTGCAAAGAACTCAGAAGGACCGCAGCAAGTCATAATGTTTTCAACACTATGTTTTGGTAGCATTTAGGTGATAGTCCAGATGTGAAAGAAGCCAGAATAAAATACAAATACACCCACAAGAATTCTTGCCTTTTACATTGTGGATTCCTATCTGAAATCTCTGGGTTTATCTTGTGAATCATGCTTGCATGCCTAACAGAGTTGACATTGCATGGCACACTATGCCACCTTTGAAAGGATTCAAAGTCCCCCAGGGTGTCATGGTTGAGAATCACAGCTGTAACACCTCAGGCTTAGAGGTGGTAGAGTGCTCATGTTGCATCATCTCTTCGTGTCCCAGTGGGGAGGATTCCTTCCATGAACCCCTATTTGCTCCACAAGAGAAGCCATTTCTTGAAACATTTTCTTGTGTTCCAGTTACTTCTCTTTCTTCCTGCCTCAAGCTGCCTCCATTCTTCTGAAGGGCAGAGCCAAGCCCATGCTCATTCATCTACCCACACTTTCTGTGGGATGACTGGGCTTGTATCAGTTGCTCTTCCCCCTGCTATACATCATTGCAACTGCACAAACAGGGGAGGGCTTACTTTCTTCAGAGCCATGTTAACCTGGATGTGACAGGGTGCTTGGCACACTTGTGACTTTAAAAGGACAGGCTAAAGGAGAAGCAACTTCCAGGTGTGGCAGGGGCTAATTAGATAGTCACCTTACAAGAAGGGGGCTGGTCTTGAAACATACAATCCTAGGGCCTGAGAAGGTCAAGGAGGCTGGCCCTGGGAGCCAGAGAGTGAGGAGTTTCTTGCAGCAGGGCTCCTGGGAGAAGAGCTGAGCCCAGAAACAGGCCAGGCCTTGGAAGAGATAGGCCTGCGAACAGGAGCAGGTGATCCTGACACTATGAATATGACACTATCCCATAGCCTGAAAAGGGCAGCAGAGAATGGTCCAGGGTGCCCAAAGCCCAGCTAATGAATACACCACAGTCTGAGAGAGCAAAAAGGCCCAGTCATAGGGGCTGAGGCCATGGCCCGAGAGGGTTCTGGAAGGGATTAAGGGAGGGTAACCACCCATCTCTAATTCGGTGGGACAGTCCCAGAATGGGAACCTCAAGTCGTGGTCCCAGGCTGCATGACTCCGGGACAGCATTTGTCCTGGATCTGTGGCATCATGCAGGTTGTGTTCTTGTTCATCGTTCTCATCAAGGGAAAGGGCCTGGGCAGGACCAGGTGCATCCTGCAGAGCAACACGTGTGGTGTCGCCAGCAGGGCTTTGGCTTCTTCTTGGATGTACTTCCAAGAAGAAGGATTGCTGGGATCCACCGGACAAGGAGAGGGAAGAGCGTTTTTGCAGACAGGCTTGCTAACCTACTGAGGAGGGCTTTAAATTAGGCTCTCCAGGGGATGGAGACCAAAGCTCTGAAGTAAGTGAGGAACTGGGAGACCTGGAGGTAGAGCAAGCAGGAGGGAGTGACAGGGGAGGTGCTCTCCTACTGCCTGAGAAATTAGGGCAATCGACTAGTTCCCTCAGGTGCCTGTACACAAATGCACGGAGCCCAGGACACAAGGAGGAAGAACTAGAAATCCTTGCACAGTCATGGCACTTGACTTGATTAGAATAACAGAGACTTGGTGGGAGCTTGCATGACTGAAGCACTGCCATGGATGGGTACAAACTGTTCAGGAAGGACAGGTAGGGGAGAAGGAGTTGTATTTAATGTAAAAGAGCTGCATGATTGTTCAGAGGTCTGGTTTGGAACTGGAGTTTGACCCTAATTCAGAGACTTTCAACAGGCCTGAGGGGAGAGCAACAAGGGTGATGTTGTGGCAGGGGTCTGCTATAGACCACCAGGCCAGGAAGAAGTGGTAGATGAGGCTTTCTTAAAACAACTAGCAGAAG
This sequence comes from Caiman crocodilus, assembly GCA_030014935.1. NCBI lineage: Eukaryota > Metazoa > Chordata > Crocodylia > Alligatoridae > Caiman > Caiman crocodilus. The sequence continues at coordinate 12,404,112 of JAGPOW010003364.1, forward strand.
TTTCCTGATCACAGGCCCTCATTCTCATGGGGGACTTCATTCACCCTGACGTCTGCTAGGATGACAATACAGTAGTGCGCATGCAATTCAGGAAGTTTTTGGAGAGTGCTGGGAACAACTTTCTGGTGCAAGTGCTAGAGCAACCAACTGGGGGCCATGCTCTTCTTGGCCTGCTGCTAACAAACAGGGAGGAATTGGTGGGGAATGTAGCAAAGGATGGCAACTTGGGCAGCAGTGACCACAGGATGATTGAATTCAGGATCCTGAGGAAAGGAAGTATGGAGAACAGCAGAGTAAGGACCCTGGACTTCAGAAAAGAAGAAAGGAGAAAGTGTGGGTCCCTTACTGAATAAGGAAGGTAAACTTGTGGTACAGGATGCAAAAAAAGCTGAAGTGCTCAATGCCTTTTTTTGCCTCAGTCTTCACAGGCAAGGTCATCGCCCAAACTATTGCACTTGGCACCACAGTTTGGGGAGGAGGTGGGCAGCCCTCAGTTTTGAAAGAACAGGTTAGAGACTATTTAGAAAAGCTGGACATGTCCAAGTCCATGGGGCCAGATGGAATGAACCTGAAGGTGCTGAGGGAGTTGGCTGTTATGATTGCAGAGTTGCTGGCCATCATCTTTGAAAACTCATGGTGATCAGGAGAGATCCCAGATGCTTGGAAAAAAGGCAAATATAGTGCTCATATTGAAGAAAGGGAAAAGGAGGATCCAGGGAACTACAGACCAGTCAGTCTTACCTCAGTCCTGGAAAAATCATGGAGCAGATCCTCAAGGAATCCATTTCTAAGCACTTGGAGGAGAAGGTGATTAGGAAAAGTCAGCATGGATTCACCGGGGCAAGTTATGCCTGACCCACCTGATTGCTATATATGACAAGGTGACTGGCTCTGTGGATGTGGGGAGACAAATGGATGTGGTGTATCTTGATTTTAGCAAGACTTTTTGTTACAGTCTCCCACAACATTTTTGCAGGTAAGCTAAGGAAATGTGGGCTGGATGAATGGACTCTAAGGTGAATAGAAAAGTGGGTGGATAATCAATGGCTTGATGTCTAGTTGGCAGCCGGTGTCAAGTGGAGTGCCCCAGGGGTTGGTCCTGGGGTTGGTTTTGTTCAATGTCTTCATCAATGACCTGGAAGATAGCATAGATTGCACCCTCAGAAAGTTTGCAGATGACACCAATCTGAAGGGAATAGTAAATATGATGGAGAGTAGGGCTGAGATTCAGAGTTACCTAGAAAAAAATGGAGAATTGGACCAAAAGAAATCTCATGAGTTTCAACAAAGACTATTTCAAAGTCCTGCACTTTGGGCAGGACAATCCCATGCACTGGTAAAAGCTGAGGACCGACTAAGCAGAAGCTCTGCAGAAAAGGACCTGAGGGTTACAGTGGACAATAAGCTGCATATGAGCCAGCAGTGTGACCTTGTTGTAAAAAAGGCTAATGGCATACTGGGCTGCATTAGAAGCATTGCCATCACATCAAGGGAAGTGATTATTTCCATTTATTCAGTACTGGTAAGGACACACCTGGAGTACTGTGTTCAGTTTTGCCCTCCCCCCCAACTACAGAAAGGATGTGGACAAATTGGAGAGAGTCCAGTGGAAGGCAACAAAAATGGTTCAGGGGCTGGGGAACATGACTTATGAGGAGAGGCTAAGGGAATTGAACTTATTTAGCATAGAGAAGAGAAGACTGAGGGGAAGGTAGGAGGATTCAACAGGAACCTTCAACTCCCTGCAGGGGAGTCCAAAGAGGATGGAGCTGGACTGTTTTCAGTGGTGGCAGATGGCAGAACAAGGAGCAACAGTCTCAAGTTGCAGTAAAGGAAGTTTAGATTAGATATTAGGAATAATTTTCTCACTGGGAGGGTAGTAAAGCACTGGAACAGGTTACCCAGAGAAGCGGTGGAAGCGCCATCCTTAGAGGTTTTTAAATCCTGGCCAGACAAAGCTTTGGCTGGGATGATCTAGTTGAGGCTGATCCTGCCTGGAGCAGGTGGTTGGACTAGATGACCTTCTGAGTTCTTTTCAACCCTAATTTTCTATGATTCTTTGATTCTATGATCCATGGGATGCGATGGGTTTCCCCTTGCAGGCTGGCAGTGCTCCAGCCATGAAAGGGCTGCTGTGAATGGGATGCAGGGGGTGCTGTGTGCATGTGTGCGCCTGCATGCATGCATGTGGCTGGGAACATAGTGAGGCAGCCTGGAGAGTAGCTCCCTGAAGGTAAGTCTGTGAGAGGGTATGAGGAGGGTGTGAGGAGAGACAGATTGAAGGCTTCATGGTGAGGGAGGGAGTGGGACATGGGCTGGGGTTGCTGCCCAGCTAGGGTGGTCCATGGGGTCAGGGCATAGAGCAGGAAGGAGCTACAGGCAGTTTGCGTGGGGCGGGTATGGGAAGGCATGTGCCCTCCCAAGTTTGTGCTTGGGGTGGGGTGGATGCAGGCTGCCTGATGAGGGCTTGGGGCTCCCCTTCCTACTGTCCTTCCCCTGGGAGTCCTGTGCTGGCTGTGCCACCATGGTGACATGCTCCCTTCCTGCCTGGCAGCACTGGGGGGGTGATAGCATGGAGTTGTGCCCCATGCTGTTGCCAGGCAGGCAGGGGGTGCACAGTTGGTGCGGGGCTCCCAAGGGAAAGGCAGAAGGGCGAGGAGCCCCAAGTCTGCACTGAGCAGCCCACATCTGCCCCTGCTCTGATCAGCTCTGGTCCAGTTGTACTGCTGCTGCTGGCGGCAGGGGAAGGGAAGGTGGACATGTGTTTTCAGGAGACTGAAGGTCAGGGACCACTGCTGGAGCCAGGGAGCATGGAGATCTCCACTGGCCTAGGAGTGGGACAAGGAGCCCATGGCTCAGAAGGACTGGGAGCCCATAGCCCAGGAAGGGCATGTGCCAAGATATCATCTGCGAGGCATGGGAAGGGATATTGGGAAGGATAGAGCCCATGTAATTAGCTATTAAGGCAATGACCACAGGCACCGATGGCCATAAAAGTAAGACCAGGCTTGGGAAGCCCTGGGGCAGTCTCCCTTTCCTCAGAAGCTAATAACATCAAGGCAAGTTACTTATCCTCTTTATACTTCTGTGAGATAAGAGAGCTCTGCCATCCTAGCTTTACAGATGGAAACAAACAGGCGCAAGGCAGTCAAGTGACATGCCCAAGGTTATACAGGAGTCCTGTATAACCAGAGGAGAGAACTAAACCCAGGTTTCTGGCTGGTCCCATAAGCATTGGGTCACCCATCCTCTTACTGTACAGTATAGCAAATGCCAGATGGGCTCTGTAAATACCTGCCAAGGTGTTTGCTAGGATATTAGGAGCGATGCATGTGTGTGTGTGTAACGTAAAATCCCTCTCCGAACTGTCTGATACAGCTTCACTCTCTTCAAACAAAAACACTCCTCAGTGATTTAAATTCCTTTGTAATCTGATGCAATGATTAGAAAAATCTCTTCAGTGTCATTTTTCTCTTCAACATAGCAATGAGCAGCCCCTACGCTGGATTGGAGAGGAAAATGTCAGCTCTCGATGTGGAAACAAGCCAGCCGATCATCTGCAAACATCAGGGAGGAGCAGTGAGTGAGAGAGACCTGAGCGAAGGGAACATGACGTGGCCTTTAATTTGATTGCAGAGAAGAAATATGCATGGAAGGGAAGCATTCTTGAAGGGACAGGTGGTTTCCTATTAAGGATGTGTACATTTTGGGCGTGTAAAGGAGGGAGCCCTTGGGAATAGTGCATTATTATACTGTTATTTCATGTCACAAGAAGTAACACTACAGCCCATTTTTAACTGTACGTCCCCCCCTTCTTTCTGCTTCACCTCTAGCAGGCATTGACTCAGGAAGAAGGTATATTTTCCCTTTACCCTATTTGGGATATCCCATACCTAATTCTTCAGGACTAGTCAGTGGTAGGATTCTGGTTTAGCTGAACCCAAACCCACACACACGCTAGAGCAGGGATAGGCAACCCCTGGCACAGGTGCCAGAGTGTGGCACTCAAAGACATTTTGCTTGGCACACGTTGCCTCTGGGTGGATGGCAGGGAAGGGCCTGGGGCTACATGGCAACAACAAGGATTGGGCCCCTGATGGCTCTCCTGCCATCCATCCCTGACATATCAACATCTTATAAGTTGAAATTGTGGGTGTTTTTTGGCACTCTAAGCAAAACAGTTGCTGATCCCTGCCCTAGAGTCTTCCTCTCCCTCCACATTTGTTTTCTGAACATGGCCTTTCACCTGTGTCCATGAACTAGCCAAGGAATGAGGAGCTGTATTTCTATTGCACTTTTAAGTGAAAGATCTCAACTCAGGTAGGAACAGGAGCTTGACAAGCAGTTGTGAGGCAGTTTTGTATTACTCAGCCATTTTACCGATTGGGTAGTTACGCGACTTGCCCAGGGTCATATAATGTCAGGCAGAGTCAGGCCCAGGAATAGAAGCCGAAAGACCTTCTCTCCTTTATGTTTCTTCACCCCCTTCCATCCACCCAGGCCTCTTCTCGTAGCATACAAATGTTTCTAGGACTAGTCTGACTGGGCCAAAGTTTATGGCCCCAAACTTGATGTACTTCAGAAAATGTCAACTTTTAGTCCAAAAACCTGGCATAATTCAGAAAGAAGCAATAGTCTCAAGTTGCAGTAAGGGAAGTTCAGGTTAGATATAGTCGGGGCTGGTCCTGCTTTGAGCAGGGGATGGACTAGATGTGACCTCCTGAGGTCCCTCCCAACCCAACCCTCACTTTCTATGATTGTATACAACACTCCTGTGGTGCCACATGAGGATTTCAGCTTGCGAGCTCTGTCAGTGCTCAGATAAAAGACTGGCCTTGCAAACCAAGGTGCTTGGGAACTACAGTTGCAGTGGTGAGTGGGTCTCTACTGTACAGTACTGTTATTTCCTGCTAGTCAGGAAATAACATGCTATGGAGTAGACATATAAGATTTAGACCTATGGTTTTGGTCACTTCCCTGTGAAAAATCGTAGTCTTTTTCAAAGCCTTCATGCTGAAGGATCCCACACTGCCTACTTAGACCTCCCTCTCTTGTTTCAGGCAGGTGAGGTTCTCTATTGTTTCAGTTCATTTCCCCTTATAAGATTTGTCACATGGGGTTTCTCTACTCTGTCATACAGCTTCCATGTTCTTTTCCAGAAGCTGCTGCTCTTCAATAGTAGGTGGTAAAATTGCGTAGCTGGGTTTAAAGATTACCCGACAGCAGTGTAGAGTCGTTCTTCAAGATGGAGTGCCTCTTTCCACAGCCTCTCTTTCCTCTAATGCAAGTAACGTTCTTCTTCATTCCCCAGTTCTATGCAGAGATGGCTCTGAAACCCCAAAATAAGTTTCTTTCTGAAAAAGAGAGCAGAAAAAGTGAATGCCATGTATTAGGAATAAGGGCCAAGATCCTATCCCACCTATTAGGAGCATAAGAAGACTTCCTCAGTTAAGTTCAACTCTGTTCCACCCTGCTCAAGTCTCTGAAAACTGTGGATACAAAAAAAAAAGTGAGTTCTCTTCCTTCTCACTGCATGTTGTGACTCAGTCTTGAGGATCGAGTGACCTTATGTTACAAAAGTAGATACATTTAATGGACTTCAGAAAGGTGGAATGGAGTAACATTAGGTGCCTAAGTCCCTTTGCACACCTTCTAGGTGGAACAGAACTGTTCCACAGTATGCTAGAGTCAGGTGCAGACACCAAGGTGGCAGTGACTTTAATATTAAATTTAATCCATCAGTCAATTGACTGATCAAGCCCGTCAATCAACTGATAAATAAATTCCCATTTAGGTTATAGCTTTATCCAGGAGGCCTGCTGTTCACAACCCAGATCAAATGAAACAAGGCAGGTGTCACTTCAAAGGCTCCAGTCAGAGGAAGAACTATTAGCAGGAATCCACTGAGCTCACCAGGCTGCCACCATACGCTATCAGACGGCAAGGCTTTGTCTGGCTTTGAACAGTATTTGGGGAGGACTGGCATAGTAGCATACCGCAGTGGGTAGCTGCCTGCAGCTTGGAAGTCTGACAGTTCTCCAGAGTGGGGGGTGAGGTATGATTAGTCTTGCAACTAGAGTATTGCTGCAAGGTCCTCGGGTCTCAGCTCATCCTTCAGAGTGCTAGTCTCTTGGAGACAGGGCAAGGGAGATTGCTGCAGTCACAATGTCCCTGCACACTGAGCAGCAGGGCAGCTTGCCATTGCTTTACAGCTACGGTCACTCAGGCTGCGATGGGTAAAATTTAGTTTCCTTCTTCTGACCTTCTTCCAATTGTTTTCTTTGTTCTCTGATTATAGCGAATCGATGATTTTTAACTGCCGCCATAAACACCAATACTGTAGCTAGACAGCTACTCTTTATTACAGCAGCATTCCTCGATATTATATAATTATCTTTGCACTTCTGTGCCACCTTTCAGCCAAGACACTCAAAGTTTCTAAGTCTTATGGTCCCCTTGTGATGTAGGTCAGTGTGACAGAGGAGGAAACAAGTGCACAGAGAGATGATATTGTTCAGTCGAATGAGTGGGTAGAAGAGAAAAGAGTGCAGGAGACTTGATTTTCAGTTCACAGCTCACCAGCAAACATGCCCTTCTTAATAAAGAGGGAGTATTGTATCATGTGTATGGTAGTGTATAAATGGAGAGGGCCTGAGTTCCAGAACAGCATTCAGAATTCCCTTGGTAATCAGTGGGAGAACTGAAAATAAAGCCACTACTCGTCTAAACTTTCTATATTAAAACTGAAAGTCTTTTATAAGACCCTGTAACAGGTCGCCCTCCCTAGCGCCATCTTCCCTGGTAATCCACACCTCATGTGAGATGCCTTTGGAGTCTTCTTTGGAGCTCTTATGTCCCGCCGTCTACTCGCCTGCCATGTCTTGATGGAAATTATTGTTGATGTTCTTGTGAGTGGGAGACTGCCTATTGTATTTTGTATGTTGGGGCCTTTCACCTATCCGGGCCTGACCCCTGTCTTTCACTACCTAGGCCTCCCTGTCTAAAACCCACCAACCAGGGTTTGACTCTGAGGCTCTAGCCTTTTCTGGTGTCCTGAGCTCCAATCTGAAACCCGGCCCAGAGGCAAGGCCACTGGCTCCGCAGCCAGAGGGGCTGGAAGTTCAAGGCCAGGGGATGGCCCCAAACTCACCCTCTCCCAGTCCTTCCCCCCCCAAGCCCCCAACACAAGTTGCACCTCAGGTGTACCAGGCCTCACCAGCCTTTTAAGATCGCACCTTTAGGTACTGGTGTCAGATCACCCCAAATCCTGCACCCCCACAGGCTCCGGGGCCTAGGTACCCCCCAAAAGGCCACGCCATCACTGGCACTAGGGTCTGTGCCCCCACAAGCCCCTCTGCTGGCACTGGGGTCCCCACTCCACAGTCAGCCCCAAAAATGAGGCCTCCTCCTTCCCTTAACAGCCTCACCCAAACCACCGGTTGTTATTCAATAAACAAAAGGGAAAGATAAACAGTCCCGTCCATGTGTAATAACTGCCACCAGCAAATACGATCACGAAAAGCAGCATATCAGCTTACATTCACAGAGTTCATGCTTTAGCTCCCCACCGTCAGCTACAGTCCTTGGTGTGGTGCGAGTGCCATCTCTCCACAGCTTCCGTAGTTCCCCTTTTCCCACCTTTGGGTCGCTCACCCAGCTTCTCTGTGGCACTCTCAGAGGCACTCCTTCCCCTACTGCTACTTTGCCCAGGGTTTTTATAGTCCTGCCCCTTCCAGTCAGCTGACTAGCTGGGCAAGCTCAGCATTTAACCCCTTCCTTACCAGCACTCCATGTCCAGCACACTTCTGGCCTTAAAGGGGTGGACCTGCTTTCTGGTGACAGGGCTAGGGTTCCCTGTTACAGACCCACATGCAGTTCCTGCTTCCCAGGTGAAGAGCTCTAGATGTCAATAGCTACATAAACATAGATGTATTCATATGTATACACATGCACATACAATCTGAGGTCCCTTTCAGACCTATTTTTCTATGGTTCTATGGGGGAGATTGTTAATGTCTCATGCCCTTTCTCCAGATATTGGCAGGGAAACAGAAAGTCAGTGCAAGTGCTCACACCAGTACCTGGAGGGGTCTTTTTCCCCTCACTGGATGTCTCCTTCACTTCCGTGTCTACGGACCACATGTCAGAGCTTGTAACGTGCCGACCACGAAACACTGTAGAACTGGGAATGACGTTCTGGTTGCATGTAAAGGAGACATGCATAATTTCACGTGCAGTTCTTAGGTTAAAAATATGCCTGTTTCTCTTCTGACATTCAAAAGCCGTCCTGTTTTCCATGACTACTGTGCAACCAGCATTGGTTTGCTTCACTGGCACAAGGGGAAAGTTGAAAGTCATTCATGGCAGTGACCATATGGCTTGAGAATTATAAAGGGCATGGTGCTTCACACTTCTAGGTCACTGGGCCAAATCCAGCCTACGACAGTAGCTGAGAGCCACTACCATTGAATCATTGACCTACTCATACTCGTTCTACAATGTGGGTTTGTTCACCTCACCAAAACCATTCTCACCCATAGCGCTATTTTTTTTCTCTGTGCTAAAAGGCCTTGGAGGCTGGATTACTCTCTGATTCCTAAAGGAGAGGTTCATCCAAACCAGGGTACAAGCAGGCGGCAGAGACAGTGAGGGGGAAGGGGCCTAGCCTCTAGCATCCCTTGGGCTTTGCAGAGCAATTGTCAGTCACCAGGGCTGTCAGCCTGACATCTCTCACGGAGACTAAATTCACTTTGCTCTGTAAATAACTGAAGGAAGAAATAAAAAGAACCTGGATAAGGATTAATTATCCTTTTGGAGAGTCTTGCTACCTCTGCGGGTTCTTCCACAGGCTTCCCACTTCCCAGAGCATCCTCTGTAAGCGCTGAAAGGCAGCCAATGAGCAAGATCTGATTCACTGCCTGCATTAATCTATATAAATGGCTATGGGATCCATTTCAAAGCAGCATTGAGAATTGGCCTATAAAAAGGCAGCCCAATTTGTCTCGGAAACTACACTGGGAAATGAATGAGGACTTTACAATCTCCTTCAGCCATAAAAAAATACACATCTCACACTGCTGCTTGCTTATTTTAATTAAACCTATAATTAAATTTTAATGCAATGAAGGCTTTCTTTGTAAAGAGTCAGCACATGCATTTTTTTTTTGCTAATGGAGTGGGGTGGGAAAGTAGATATCAAATCCAGGGTTTACCTCCCCCCAGCCACGTCTAGGAGAAAAACATGGATAACCGGGCTGTATGCTTGCCGGGCAATCACTGCAACAGGAAACAGCCATGCTAATGGTGGTGGGAAGGGGCTTACAACACAATGCATATGCATCCTATCTCTCCTTTAGAGCATTAGTGAACGCACATTGTACCTGCCTTGCATTTGAGAGGCTGTATCAGAGTTACAACTTCTGACCTACAGTTATCAGCTCTATTGTTTCATGCAGTCGTGGGGCAGAACCTAAGACATTCATCCTTCTGTTCCAAAAATACAGGCTTTTCTCCTTTTCTTTACTCAGGAGAAACAGGGCTTCCCTCTATCACCTCTAGGAGACAGTGTTATATAGATACATTGGCTTGGCTTAGCATTACCAAGTCACTGAGTTTCTGGCTGGCGAGCAGAATATCTGCCCCAATAAATTTAAATACTGGATGACTGCATGAGTGACCCTCCCTACTGGAAGAAGGTGTACCTTGTGAATTGCCTGTGGCCACAGCTGGCTCAGAGAGAGATAATGAACAGATTGTCTAAGGAGGGAAATATTTAAGTTTGAAATATTATGGCAAATTCAAATCAAATACTTTCACTGGGATAAATATTCGCTAGAAATGAGTCCAACACGATAGATCTAGCTAACCTACTCTCCCGGCTTCAGACTCAGTCAGGTGCACACATAAAAATATACATGCACAAAGTGGAGACTTGATAAAAATCTGACCCCAAAGATAAAGGAGGAGCTGAGCATGTGAATGCAAACCAGGGCCTCATCTATTGAAGACTGGCTTTCTGAGAGTAGGGCAAACCTGCCATACTTTCCTTGCTTATAGGAAGGAAAACCCAGAAGCAGAATTGATTTTTTTTCTCTAGCTGTTAGCAACACTGTGATTTCAGTGAAAATTAATGACTGTGAGGACTGAGCGAGAAAAACAGTTTGAGTCTGTTCCTGGCTCCACTACTGACTCTGTGTATGTCCTTGTGTAAGTCGCTTAAAAGGTCTTCCTCGATTTTTCTAAGAGTAACATAAAGATACTTCTTTTACCCCCATAGAGGGAGCTGATCAATTCTTTCAAATGTTAAGAGCTAGACATTGATACACAAGGGATTGAACCAGGGACTTGTGGCGCTATAAAGGAGGAGTTACTGCAGTCTGAATGACAAGGGCCAAGGCTGTGTAGCTGAGGTGTCTATAGCTGAGGGCTGTGACAACTCATATCCTCTGTGACTGGCACAGAGGGGAGCGTGTAACACAGTCACTAGTGGTTTACCTTAGAAGTCACCGCTGTTCTTCAACTGAGGTTTGCATGAAAATAGGAGGGAGCTATTGGTCTTTGAAGAGCTAATTTTTGACACAGACTATTCCACTGGGAAAAACTGAGACAAGCATTCATCTGAAATTGTATCAGCTCAATCTTCAGCGTACCCCGTCAAGTGCTTCGCTCCAGCCAGAAGATGCGGTTCAGCATTCAGACTAGTGAAAGCTTCTCAAGTCAGCTGAGGGAAGTGGATGCTTAGAGGCACAGGTAAAAGCTGTACACTCCATGACTTCTGTCCCTAATTACCATCTTTAATGCGTTAGCATAAATGGAAAAACAGGGCCAGCTCTTTTGGACAGCATCCAGCCTGGAGTGTTTTCAAGAAACTATTTTCTGCATGATAGGCAGACCAAGATGTGGGATGAAATTCTGAGAAATAACGAGCAGACAGAAGTCAGGAGAACATATCTTTCTAAGAGACCCTTTTGAATTGTTTTCAAGGGCAAAGCTCTGGGAACGCTGCCTGCTGCCATTCACTCCAGCCAGAACGTAGAGAAGACAGTCCTTCAGTATTGAAGATTTCCTTCTCTGCAACGTGACTTCCATTGGGAAACATTTAGATTTCACTGGAAACATCCAATTACATAAGGCATAGGATGAAGACATACCCTATGCAGGTTGTGATGCTCCAGAAAGACAAGAGCACTCAGTATTGACTTGCAGGATTTACACTCGCCTAGGCCACATCTACATGAGACGCGGACTGCACAGTAGGTTGTTATGACTGTGCAGTAGTATTGCGTAGCATGAACAGTGACGTGATGGTTCTGCACAGTAGTAACGAGCTCCTGCACAGTCAGCATCACCAAGAAGCCATGCGAAGATGCTACTGAGCAGAAATGCTGTGTACTGTGGAGTCATTTAGTACTTGTGCATACAGTAAATGACTGTGCAGTAACAACTGCGCAGTCAGCATTTAATGTAAATGTGACCCTAGCTAAGGGCAAACACTATAAAATGCAAATGCATATGCATTTATTAAACCTCAATAATTTCCCATTGCTGGAGCCATACCCTGGATTGGCTAAAACACTTGACAACATGCAGGAGGGCACAGTCTTTGTGGCTGATGTGATGGTCAGGATTCCAGGTTTAATAGCATAAAGTGATTTTCTGTTTCCTGTTTCCCTAGACATTTCCCATTTCCAATTTTCTTGAAGAGTCCCTTCAGCCACTTCCTCTGATGAGCTAGTTTACATAATGGTAAACATGAATACATAAAAATCTCCAGCCTTCAGTGATGAATCTGAGCCAATACCCTCTGCATTAACCTGTACCATTGCTCACTGATAGAGAGGCAGTAAGTGTGTGTGTGTTTTTATCCTTGTAATACAAGAAGATCCTGGTGATACAGTTTCAACCTTGTAGCAAACAGGAACAAAACTCAGATAAGTCATTCACATTTTTAACCTGCATTAATCATAGAAGAACAATAAGCAGCAGAACAGGCCACTAGCCTGGATGTGCCTTGAGAAAGAGAGATGTTAAAAATACTATCAGTGCTAATTTTTATGATCCATGCCATAACAGAACAGGCCATTCCATTATCTGGTTTGTGACAATGGCCAATATAGCGACCTTCAGAGGAAGCTGCAAATCTGCATAATGAACTTTCTGTGCACAACTAAGCAGTTTGCTGGTTTGGGTTCAGTTCTCGCTCTCTTTTTTCTATATTTCTTATTCTTTCCAGCCTATTGTTTATGCTGCTGCCTTTATAATAGTGAACATGCATAGCTTTGTGTGATAGAAACACTAATTGTGAGAGCACTGAAGAGTGAGACATATCCCAGCCCATTCACTTTAGCGAGCAAACAGTGCATGGCATTTTTCTGGCCCATATCTTAAAAACTCAATGAATGCAAGTGGTCACTGTCTTCAGCTTTATGTTGGCATTTGCATGTTTGCAAAGTGGGCGCAACAGGCTACAAAAATCACAGTAATACCCTTTTTACCAGATGAAGCTGATGATATAAAATACAAGGACATGGAGAATTAGGGCCAGGAGCTTTCAGGGTAGAAAAATCTTAGTTTTTAAGTAAGGGAGCCACACACACACACACACACACACACACACACACACACACACACAGAGTTAAGTTTATAACCAAAATGTGGTAGGGAGGACATGGTTTGAGGTAGAAACATTCAGTGATGCGCAAATGAGGAATCAAGGAGCCACTTTTTCTTGTGACAACCGCTGTAAGCAATGATAAAAGAGATGCTGCTAAGGCCATGGGGTTTGGCACTGCTAATTTAACTATTTCATAGCTGCCTCTCCCCTACCTACTGTTTTCCATTAAGGTTAAATTGAAATTGCAGCCTGGTTGGAGATAGGTGGAATATTCAGCCACACAGCATGTGTTCTCCCAATATCCAGGCAGCTCAGCAACACAGCAAGTGTTTTGCACCTGAATATACCTGGAGCATTCATCAGCACAACAGGTGTCTGCTGTCTGGATGGACCTGGAGTTATCAGCAGCACAGTTGGGATGTCTGGCTTGGAGGTACCTGCAGCATTCAACACTAGAGCAGGTATTGTGTACCTGATGCATCTAAGTCATTCAGTTGCACAGCAAGTGTATTGTGTCTGAACTGACTGGGAATATCTGACAGCAGTCAGGCAATTAAATAACTTTATTTCAGTCCAAGCTGTATGTTTTTTTTATAAAACAGGTTTATCATAAATGAGAGTTGAACAAGAGCTTAACAAAATAGATTTCTGAATCATATGACAAACTGTCAAGGTTGAGGAAGCATAAATGTATCCTGACAAAAACAGTAATTTTAAAAGAATAAGCCCAGGTAGAATGGAACCTGTGTCTTACTCCCCAGTTTCTGGAGACACAAGGAGAGGGTGAAGATATCTCCCACCTTCATCAAAGATCCCAAGGGAGGTGATCAGAAGCTCAAGCTGCAGGTGTCCAAGTTACAGGTGACATCTATTCCAAGGATCCAAAAAGATCCAAAGAGAGGTAGGATCACATGCCTATCCTTTGAGGTACCACGAGCATAATCTCTGCTATTTTGAGATCTCTGGGTTAGCAGGTATTTCCATGCAGGGCACAGCAAGGTCTCTATTCAGTTCTATTAATGCTTTCGGAAAGGCATAGAATTCATGAGCATGGAAAGAAGGGAGTGAGAGCATCACTGGGACACTTTGATTAGAAGAGGGAGGTGTTATACAAAGATCACCTTGACTGCCCAGTCCTGACCCCCTATCAACCCACTTTGGCTCTAACCTGCAGTTTATCCTCTACTCTCTCATAACTTCTTAAAAAATGCCCTATCAGGTCAGACCACAGGATTCCAGCTCTTCCTTCTTGCCCACCTCTGCCAGGTAGTCCCAAGGTCTCATTAAGATGACCCATGGGTCTGGGACAGAAGTTACATAAACCGGTTTGACCCAAATCAGTTAAATCTGATACTGCTTTCAACCAGATTTGTCATAAACCAGGTTTGGCCATTTTGAAACTGATTTACATGCACTGAACTTATGCTCTGTTACAAATTTAAATCAGTTTCTGATCACTTAAACCAGTTCATGCGTAACTTCAGTCCCTAGCCGTGACGTACATCTCCAGAACATCTCCATCTGCAGAACACGACAACATACCAGTAACATAGTACCAGGCAGACAGGGCAATGACTTCTCATGAGAAAATGGCAGACGAGGTTCTTTGGGTAAATCTGATACCTTTTCTTTGGGGAAATCGTGATATCGCATGAGAAAAAAGAATTCTAGGGTAAGCCAGCACGCCCTGCCGCAGACTGAGTCTTGACAGTAAGAGCTTCACATTAAGCAGTAGTAGTAGGACGAAACTAGACCGTATCTGGTTCAAAACCAGAAAACGTTACCTTTCCACGTGGTGGTAGCAGGAGCTTTGGTCCACTTCCATCAACATTTGAAAATCAGAGGGCGGTATTGATTTGTCTCTGGGAGTGGTTTCATTTTCATTTGAACCCCTTTACAACTGCAGCGCAGCAGCCGTTCCCTGCGGGAGAGCTACTCAGAGCCATGAGTGGATGGGGTTTTTTTTCTTTTTAACTTTACATGAATATCTATTATCATTTTATTATTACTCCATGACAGCACTGCTTTGGAAGACAAGGAAAACAAAGGGCATGCCATAAGAAAAAAAAAGAGATTGGTTAAAAAAAGAAATAACGTTCCCGTTGTTATCCTGTACATCTTGCTTGGAAATGCAGAAATCTGTCAGAGGAGCAGGCTCTGTTATTTAATCTAAATGAAACGTGGACAGTTAATCGGGTGTTTTCAATACAAGGCTTTGTTAGGCAAATTTAGCAGAGCTCAGGCAGAAGTTTGGAATGAAGATTTTATTTTTTTTCAGTTTTGAAAGGATCCTGAGGTGATGGACATGCAAGTATTGGCTACACGAGCCTGAGTTATCCTGTGAAAACACTGGCTGGCCCCAGAAATGCCACCCCCACCCCCCACACTTGTGATACAATTATTTCTAAGGCATCTCTTGAGCCAAGATAATATCTACCCTAATCTGGGAAGTTTTATCCTCGTGGCCCTTCCAGGATAGTTTCTTACCTGAGCAAAGCATTTTCCTTCCAGGATGGCTATTTGTTTGCATTTGGTTTATAGCTGTTACATCCAAGTTTTCATAGGATCATAAAAAAGGGCTTGAAGGGATCTCATGAGATTATCTCTAGCCCCTTGCTCAGGGCAGGATCATCCCTGGCTAAATACAGTAAATTCTGTAGGTTGAGGCAGCTTCCTGTAGCCCTGGCCTGAGTCTCCTCTGATTTATTACACTGGTGTAAATAGAAATTGCAGCGTTAAAATTCATGGTGTCACATGAATATAAAACCGGTGTACTTATGACAGGAATCTGCCCCAGATTGTCTGTCACCTAATCACAGATTTTGTTTTCCTCTCACCTTATTTGATGAAAATGTTCACAAATTTAATTTATTTTTCAAACGCAGATACTTTCATTTGACACTTAATACTCTATTTGAAATGCAAAACTCAAATGTTGGTCACGTGAGCCAAAAGATATTGCTTTGGTTCCTTGCCTTGTTAAAAGTAATTCTTTTGGGTTTAATTCCGGTTTGAAAGTATGCGCGCTCATTATTTTACAGAAAACGATCTGTGGGGATTCAGACTAGTAAGAGCCTATCAAATGACCATTTATGTAAAACAGATATGTAGGGGATGTGAATACAACCCAATAAAATGTCATTTAAATATATTAGTTTCACATTATGTCTCCACCTTTTAGGGAGGAAAAAAAAATTAGTAGTAGCTAAGTTTCTAGGTAGGTGACAAGGGAACTCTTTCAAGATCTTGTCATTTTCCTCAAAACAAACCTGCCTAGAGTTTCTAATCCAAAACCAGAATTTATAATTCATTTTACTGCAGCATGACTACTGATAATTCCAGGTTTAGATGGCATCCTTGAAAGAGGATCTTGCAGCACTCTGCAGACATTAGTTAAAGCTTTTCAATGCCGCTATAAGAGAAGCTTCATGATCTTTGTATTCAAGGGGGTGGAAACGAAATCACATAAAAGTCTGCGGGGCTACTGGGACAAGAGTACCAAAGGCAGCCATTTTCTGCTCTTTTAAAGCAGTGGTTCTCAACCTTTTTTTGTACCAGGCCCCTTTTGTAAAAATTGATGGCCAGTCCTGATCCAGTGCCCTCACTCCTGACCTGCTGCCCCCACCCCTAGGTCCCAGCCCTCGGGGTGTGGGACCCGGGGTGCTCCGAGCGGCACCTTGCAGGCTTCAACTCTGCCAGCCTGCAAGGGAAAAGCTGCAGTTTCCCCACGTTTTGAGCCTTTGAAGGAGAAGCCATTTTTAAAGGTTGTTCACAACCTTTCATATATTCTTGTGACCCACTTTTGGGTTGTGACCCATGGGTTGAGAAAGAGTGTTTTAAAACATTTCTGCTTGTTTTTACTTAGTTGCTTGTTTCCACCCCCTTGAATACGAGGAGGATAAAAAAGACATAGCGAGGACACTGTTGCTAGCCCATCTCTAGTAGCACCCCTTTTCTGCCTTATGAGACACCGGTGCTCTTGTCTTGCCTCCAAGTGCACGGGAGCTTTAGAAACATTTACCAGCCATTTCCCTGAAAATCTACTGGGCTTCTGGGACAAAAGTACACACATTTCTGCCAAACAGCTCATATGATTTACTAAATAGTAGGGCTGTGCCAAGCTTAGGTCCCTGATTTGTTTTGGTGGAAATTCTGCCCGATTTGGTGGCCGAATCCCCAAATCTGAATCGAATCAGAGGACCCTTTAATCTCTCTGAATTGAATCAAAATCTTCCAAATCAATTCAGGGAGATTTGGAAAGATTTGGCAATTCAGACATAGACACAGCTTTAAATGTTTTTTCTACATCATAGTATCAAGGGTTAGAAGGGGCCTTCCACATCCCTCTTGAAGTGCGGCGCCCAGAACTGGACACAGTACTCCATCTGCGGCCTGACCAACGCCGCATAAAGGGGGAGAATCACCGCCTTGGAC
>JAGPOW010003364.1:12421258-12444246 GCA_030014935.1 Caiman crocodilus
GATGTGGAACCGGCTTCCTAGGGAAGTTGTTCTTGCTCCTACCTTGGGCATCTTTAAAAGTAGATTAGATGGGTACTTGGCTGGGGTCCTGTGACCCTGGACCTTGTTCCTGCCATTTGCAGGGGGTCAGACTTGATGGCCTGCTCTAGGCCCCTTCTGACCCAAGATACTATGATACTATGAATAGGGCCCACTTTGCACACACTTACTAAATAGGGATGGAGTAAAACATGAGCCTAGCATTAAGCATGCCCCTAAGGGAACTGACAGAAGTGCAGCTCCCTGCTGTAACTCATGGTGCTTCACAGAAAGTGCCATGAGTTAGAGCCCCTCCCCCATGCCTCAACAGACATTTGTCTATTGGGTCGGTGGGCAGGATCAAGCTCCACTTTGGAGTCAGTCCAGTGGAGGAGTCTGCCTACAGCTTCTCTCTCTTAGCACTGCTGGCCCCCTCCCTGCT
This sequence comes from Caiman crocodilus, assembly GCA_030014935.1. Lineage (NCBI taxonomy): Eukaryota > Metazoa > Chordata > Crocodylia > Alligatoridae > Caiman > Caiman crocodilus. The sequence continues at coordinate 12,421,719 of JAGPOW010003364.1, forward strand.
CTGGTGCTGTCTGCAGAAAGGGAGGAGGGAGAAGGGAGGGAAATGGAGCTGTGGTCTGGGGTTTGCCCAACCTGAGCTGGAGAGAGACGGAAATGGGATCGGGCCACCAGGCAGAGGGGCTCCAATCCACCTCTCTCCTTCTCCAGCTCAGGCCAGGGAAACCCCATCCTGCAGATCCCTCCCCCTCCCTTCTCCCTCCTCTCTTCCTGAAGACAGCACTGGAGGGTGGGGCAGTCCAGCCCTGATTATGCAAGGGATTGACCTAAGTTCCCTAAGGTGCTCTACTTAGGCGCATCTTCCTCTGATCCCTCATTAAATGAAAGTTTATTTATTGTGTGATTGCACTTTTAAAGCGCCCTAGAGCCATGCATGTGTGTCACAGCATGGCTGTAGAGAACTTTCTGGGGGTCAATCGCTGGACAAATGTCATTTCTGTCAGTACCCTAAGTGCTTTCCTGCAGTGATGCCTATAGAAGATGATGGAATAATGCACGATAAACTCCATTAGCTTTTCCAGATGAATGGATAAATGGATAGTTGGCCAGTTCTGCTGAAATAAGAACACAAGCTACTGGTGAACCATGTAGACCTGAACCATGGATCTGCTTTTATACTTCATTTCTCATTTTCATTTGAAAATTCATGCATCAGAAATTGATAGTTTCACACAGCTCAGCTGACAGGTACAATTGTCACTAGAAAGAGAACAAAGAGACAATGCAAAACAGTTCCTTTAAGCTGCCTTTAATTACCAGTAGCTCTTAAGTCATTTTCTGTCGATAAATTAATCACTGTGAAATACAATGTGCTGGCAGAGCTCATAAAAAATGTTGAAAAAAACCCTTCTTTTCAGCCCATTTGAGAACACCAGTCCTTGATTCTTCCCTAATGCTCACATAAAGTTCTGTTGTTATATTTTATTGAGTCCTGCTAACATGAGACGAAGTTTCCAAGCCTGGCCCTGGCATCATTTGACAAGCGTGTTAATTCTTGGAGACAGATTCCATTAGACTCTACAGTGGATGTTTACATTTTGTTAGGATGACTTGGTAAATCTTTGGGCACATGACAGCAAAGGATCAATATAGCTGAAAAGAGTGGAGTACAGTGTAGACTGTTACAATACACACCTCCTTGGTAGCCTACTGCAACATCCTCCCTGTCCAGGGCTTTGTCCTTATGTAGCTAATGTGCTTTGGTCTTGCTGGGCGGGACACCTGCCATGCTAAGCACATGGTGGACCTTTCTGCTTACCTGCAGGATGCCTTGCTATTTCAGTCTTATCTCCTCACATGGCTTGGCTAATTCATTTCACATCAACTAAAGGTAGGATTTGCAGCCAGGTCTCCAGAAGTGAAAGGCTGGTTTCCTAGACTTGTAGCCATCTGCTATAACCTCCCTTACCTCCCTAGCTGGATTTCTCCCAAACTATATTGGACACTAGAATGTCCTCTGCATTTGGTCTCCTAGGTGTTGAATGAAATAGCCCGATCAAGGTTGTTTGAAATGTCTCTGGTGAAACAGTCTTTTGACAGAGTTTTTTCTTTATGAAAAAAGAACTTTTAATGGCAAGTAACCGTGTAGCTTGAAACAATTATTTTTTTGCATAAAATCACAATCCTGGTGTTTATTTTATTTAATCATTATTAACAGCAATAACAAGAAAATAGTTTTGTGAATGCAGTCAAAGTTACCTGGGCCTTGTGATTTCTATGATGCTATGAGGAAAACTCAAACCTCTAAAGACCAGGAAATAGAGAATTAAGATGCCTGGCAACATTAACTTAACTCTGAACCCTGAGTGCTGCCATTGCCACGATGCTTCCGCAATATTTACTTCATTAGGTGTAAAGCAGGGTAGAGTTGCACCTTGTAGACTAATCAATTCAGAGATGCATCAGCTTTGTAAGCAACAGCTCAGTTTGTCAGATGTTATGAACGGATTTGCAAGGAGCAGGCGTTCAGATAAAGTGTGATTTAAATACAAATAGAAAACACTGGTTCTGACATATCACCCCTCCCCCAAACCTATGTGGAAAATCCTCAAACAGTTGCAACCCATACTAGAAGGAGACCCAATTCTTAAAGAGATCTTCCCAGATCCACCCATCTTAGCCTTCAAACAAGCATTGAACTTTGCTAACCTCATCACCAAACTTCCTATGGCCCAAAACACATCCAATGGATCCAGACCATGACATGACAAGAAATGTAAAACCTGCCAACATATCTCTACCAGCCCCACAATAACTATACCCCACAACAGATCCATCAGCATTCCTGGATCTTACAGCTGTCTCACCAGAAAGGTTATATATCTCATCCAGTGCACCAAATGCCCTGACGGAAAATGCACAGGAAAGACCAAACAACAACAGTGCACCAGAATGAATGAACAACAGAAATATAGTAAAGACAAGAATACCCAATTAGCCGTGGGGGCACATTTCTCACAAGAAAACCACTTTCTCCCCAATCTCTCAGTTCTAATCCTCAAAGGGAATTTACAAAACACTTTTCCCAGATGAGCCTATGAACTTCACGTCATCAACCTCCTGAATACAAAAAATCATGGACTAAATATAGACACTGGATTTATGGCACATTATAATCTGCCAGACATCTGACTCCCCAGGTACCTCTCCACTATTTACCAGCTACATTCATTCCCCTTCTGCTCCCCTTTCCCCTCACCCACCCCAGCCTTTCTCTCACCCACTGACTCCTCAATTTACATCTTCACCGACTGCCTTTCTTGCATGCATACCAGCCTCTGACTTCTTTACTATTCGTTCCATCCAGGAAGAGCACACACCAACTGCAGATGCTTCCTTAGCCTGATGTAGTGTGTTTGTGCCCGAAAGCTTGCAAAGAAGAATTTTTCCAACAATTTGAGATGGACTAATAAAAGATTTATCCAAAGAGCCTTGTCTGCTTATGTCCTTAGACCAACATGGGTACAACCTACAACCCTGTACTTCCTGCAAGTCCTTTCAGAGCATCTGACAAAGAGTTGCTGCTTAGGAAAGCTTAGGAATCTTTCAATTGGTTAGTCTCTAAGATGCAACTCTGACCTGCTTTCTGCCTGACTTCAGAGTGATGTTACTAACTTCCTCTCTCTGGTTAGGTCTGGCAGTGTTGAATGGTGGAGGAAGTAGCTTCTCAGAGCTGCGATTATGCTCTGAGGAGAGCTGGGGCACCCTGCTGCTTTGAGCTGCACTCCCTCACCTCCCATGCATGGGGTCCAAGAACAAAGATGTATGTTTATTGTGAAGGATCTAGTGTGCCTCATTTTGGTGCTGAGCTTTTTCAGTATGTGTTTGATGTGGGAGACTGAGGTTCAAGTCCCTGCTCCAATAAGTATTTATATAATGTGGAACAGATCCAACAGGAGAGAGAGAAGGAGAAATGCCTTGGATTAGTCAATAGCCTGATGAGACAGGTGCTTACTTTGCATGTGGTACACTGAGATCCGTGTCTCCAGTCCGAAGCAGGCAGAACAAGGACTTGAACCTGGGTCTCCCCAAATAGCCTGACCAACGAGGCTTTTGCTATCCTGGAGTGGGTGTTTTTTCTCTCTCAACTAAAAATTCCATCATGGACCTGAGAAAACTTCATTGACATTGATGAAGAAGCACTGAGTTTCCACTAAGCGACATTTTTAGATGAAAAAAAAAAGTTAGAAAATTCCCCATCAACAGTGGTCCTGAATTCTTTGGTCCTTAATGGGTGTGGGTTACATTCACTGATATAATTTTACTTGTGCTATAAATCACATTTTCCACCCTTATAAGAATTTAATTTGTACGCAGAGTTGCATGTCAGCACAGTTTGCACACCAGGACATGAATTAGGCACACTGTTACAGAAGTTATATAAAGAGGAATGTGAATCAGTATAATGAAAATATAAATGGTACATTAACGTTTCATTATTTTTGACCAAGAATGTCTGACTAAATAAATACCAGGGGGCATGTGAAGTATTTTAATTGAAATGTGTAACTTCAGCGTTGAAAGTTGCTGATTATATTGCAAATTTGCAAATATGTCCTGATTCTGGAGTTAAGCAAGTAAAAGTTTACAGTTTTGCCTTCAGTAATTGGTCCAGATTTTCAGTGAAAACAGGTATTCACAGTAATATGTTTTAAAAATTTCCTCCTGACAATATTGAATTTTCTTTCAGATAAAAATGTGAAAATAAGAATGTTGACATGTTTAGATGCTAGGGTTGGCCATGTCACGAAAAATGTTATTTCTTATGACATTTCTAGGTTGCAAAATGGTCCAGGAAGCATTTTCACAAGCCATCAAAGTTCCTGGTATGATTATTCAATGAATAATAAGTTTATCCATGCCCTAGGCTGCAGAGGAAAGGAAAAAATACACCAAGGTGCCTGCTAGTTTGACCTGAGAAACAAGTTATCTTCTGCCCCCAAATATGGTTAGTAGCTTGACCCTGAACATGTGGCAATGTAGATGGCAGTCTTTGGGTCAGAGCTGGGCTTTTATTTCCACCCCCAAGAAAAATGCCCACATTTGGAGGGCCACAATTGGCACACGTTCAATACACATTGCCTGTAACTTCTTAGCCCAAAAGAGTGACTCTGTTTGAACTGAGCTTCAGCTGTGGGCTATTAGAGGCTGAGTGAACTTTTCCCTGAAATTCCTGCTGCTGACCCGAGACGAGTTCAGATATCTATATTTCTCCTGCGCGCTCAGTGTGTTTCTGTCCCCAGGCAAGACAGTGATAAAGGAGGAAATGTCCTGATTCGAATGCAGAGGTGACAAGAGCTACACGTTCAGGGCAGGGGTAATAGACTGGGGGAAGGCTGAAGTGTGGGAAAACTGGGAGAAGTGGAGACTGGAAATAGGAGCTGAGGTTGGGAGGCAAGTAGTAATTAGCCCAAGAGAGATGGCTGGGAGCTGAGGAGGGAAATTGAGCTGGGACAAAGAGTTGGCAGGGATGGGATGGAAAGGGAAGGAGCCCAGGGCCAGGGATGAGAAACACTAGGGAATGGGGGTGTGACTGGAGAGCAAGTGTTTGTGGGAGAGTAGATCAGAGGAGGTGAGGAAGGGAAGAACCGGGAGTGGAACAATGCAGGTAAAACTAAATATTGAATGGATAGATGTGTGCCAAGAGCAAACCATCCATTCAGCTCACTGCAGAAGGCTCGGTCCCATGGAAAAATTAGCAGGTGAGCCTGTAGTTACAAACTGCATCATAATCCACACACGGGAAGCGAATTAGGGTTGAACATTGCTTATTTTAAGCGCTCACCTCAACGTGCCCACCCTGAAGGCAGTGTCTTCAGTATGACCTAGGCTCTCAGGACCTCTTTGTTTCGTGCGACCCCCTTGGCCAAACTCCATCAGTGTCCTCAGCTGTTTGGTGCGGTGGATAAGCATCGGGCCTAACCGAGTGCACCAGTCTCCCTGTCCCTTTTGCTGTCCCCATGTCTCAGCTCATTGTCAGTGCTAGCTAACGCTGAGAGTGTCTCTGTGTGCGTGTCTCCAATTTCACTGGACGGGAGGCAGAGAGAGCAGTGTCCGCGCCGGGCTTTCTGGAACTGATCAGCAGGTCAGCTGGGAATGTCTGTCAGCCAGCCAGGGCTTCAGCTCTCCCTCCCTTCTTCCTGGCTTTCTTTGAGGTTGGTGGCTTTCCTGCTTTCTCCCACTGCCTTTGCCACCCTCCCCACACACCAAACATCCAGACCTTTGCTGAGCACTTTCCTTAATCCCCGGGATTCTTTATATAGGAATTAATCTTCCTGCCACGGTGGGAGAGCACGGAGGGAGGGGGGTACATTTATCTCTCCCGCTGAAGTCTAGAGTTGCATTGCTGTGATTATTAGTGGTAGCAGCGCGCGTGTGTCTGGGATCTCTGTTTAGCTTCTTCGTTTCTTAAACGGGACGAGGCCAGCAGCAAGGCAGCTCTGTTTTCCAGCCGCATGCTAGCTGCTGCTGAGAGAGAGGGCGTGTGAGTGGGGACCAGCATGGCTGAACAAGAAGCCAGTGGCTTGACAGTTCTTCTCTCCACCCTGCAGGTAAGAAGAGCTTGAACTAATGAGAGAGATGCTTGTTTTCTTCTGTTGCCAACAAGCCGTGGCTTCTTGGGCTGAGGGCATTCAGATAAGCTCCCTGGCTGGTTTGCTTCAAAGCCACGAGAGTGCAGGCATCCCAGACTGCATCGCCCACCCTGAAACCCTTAATGAAACGACGTTTCGCTATGCAGCAGTTAATGCTTCTACGCATCAATTCCCGAGCCTGGATAGACTGGAGCGTCCCAGTCCCACAATCTGTCAGTGCTCAACAGGGGACAGAGAGGTGTGAGAAATAACCTGGTTTGCAACGAATAGGGCCTGTCAGTGGTGTCAGTTTGAGATTTAGGCAAATATGAAGCACTAGCTAGCAGGATAATAAGAAGGTGGCGGCAGATCTGCCTGGAACAAACGAGTTCACGCTGTCACGCTGCTCTCATCAGCTCTCTGGGACGTGGCTGTGCGCACTCCAAAGAACAAGGCAGCGGAGGCACTTCTGAGAGGCTTTGGTGCCACTCACTTCCTGTCCACAGCTGCAGGCGGGATGAAGAACCATGGAGAGGGAGATTGAAAGGCTCATCCAGGATCATCAACAGATGTCTGCACCTCACACAGGCAGCTCCTCGCTGATGGTTGCAAGCCCATAGCAATGACAGTCCTTGGAGCTACATTTCTGCTTAGGTTTGGAGGTCAGGTGCCCAGTGAGGGTAGGAAGAGTTGTGTGCATGCACACACACACATATACACACCCACACACACTCTTCACACCATAAAATCTCCAGCCTAGCTGTGGCCATCTGTATGATATAGTGACTGCTTTGGGCTGGGAACCTGTGTTTTACTGAATGTCATATTCAGTGCAGTGAAATGCCTTTCAAACATCCATCATTTTGTCATGAGAGGCGGATGGAAGGGAAAATGAGTTTTGCATGGGCAAATCTCTACACGAATTGTGTTTAAGACCGCTAGAAATTCCAACAAATCCACATCTTTTTGTGGTTCTCTGCTCCCAGTACATCGAGCTGGACAGAAGGAAGATAGAGGCTAGCAAGAGATAAAGCTTGCATGCGTTGCATGTTAATAGTCTGTTTCTCTCACACCTTAACACCTTCAAAGGCAATAGCATCCTGTGGAGTCGACTGCCGCTGTTATCTGTGTAGTTTGGAAACCCATAGTAAAGCGAGCCCCAGAACTCATATAAAAGCAGCAAAAATTGCTGCATTGGGCAAGACTAATTATTTATTTATTCCAGCACCTCGTCTCCAGCAGTGACCAGAGAGATGCCTGTTTAGAAGTATAAAATCCCATAGTAGGGTAGCTGGTTTCTGAATTGTACCCTGTGGGATGATGTGCCTTGACATGTTTTTCCAAATTGATATAACTGTGCGCATTTTTATTAATCATATCAATATCAAATCCTGTTTGAGCCTGTCAGCTCTGTTGTTTCACTGGTATCTGGGGCTGCTGAGATCCACAGGTAAAAGCTGTGCTATGTTTAAAAAAATCTCATATGATTTTTCATTGGCTGTTCCTTGGTTCTCTTATGTGAAGGTGTAACTAGAAGTACCCTATTTGCCTTATATGTAGTTGCTTATTACTAGAGCTGTCAATTGATTAAAAAAATCGAGTGCAATTAGTTGCGCGATTAAAAAAAATATGTCACAATTAATCATAATTTTAATCTTAAACTCAAAATTATGCACAGAAAAAACTCAAAATTATGCAAACTTATGGAGGTGCTTTGTATGGGTGGGGGTGGGGGTGGAATGTGCATGCATGTGTGTAGGAATTTGTGAAGATGTGGGAGGTTGTGGGTGTGCGTGTAGGTTTTGGAGCCTGAGGAGGGGTGATCCTGGTACGATGCGGGGTATGGTTGATCAGGGGTGAGCGGCAGCAGCGGGGCATGGGGAACTGTAGTTTAGGAGTAAGGGGCAGATACACAGAGGCACATCCACACACGCAGGCACGTAGACACACACAAACACACACAGAGACACTCAGACACATGGGGCCTCCTCCCCCGCACCCTGCACACACATATACATACACACTGCCCAGCGGGTAAGTCTGTGTAGGGTGAGGGGAGAAGGAAGAGCGGGGGGGAGAAATTGAGGCCTCCATGGGGAGTGGGGGAATGGGGCAGAGGCAGGCATTGGGGTGAGTGGGGCCCTGGGGCCAGGTGGTCATGGGATGGAGCTGTGGGTGGCTTGTCCAGGGGCCCAGGGGTGCAAAGCATGGCTCCCTGCTGTTGCACACACCCTTGGGGGAGGCATGGGGGGGCACATGCCCCTCAAGTTGTGTGCAAGGTGATGGTGGGCTGTCTGCTGCAGGCTGGGTCTCTGCACCTTGCTGCCTTTGCACCAGGAGCTACGCACTGGCCATACCACATTCTCTGCCCATCCAGTGGCGGGAGGCACAACATGGCATCGTGCAACTCTCAGGGCAAAGACAGCAGGGTGCAGAGCCCCAGCCCACACCAGGCAGCTCACCTCCGCCCTGCGCACAAATCAGCGGGCACATGCCCCTCATGCCTCTCCCAGGGGTGCAGGCAGTGTGGGGAGCCGTGCCCCTCTGCGCCCCTAGACGAGTTGCCCACAGCTCCATCTTATAACTTATCCTGACCCCAGACCTCATTTACCCCGGCTCCTGCCTCTGCCCCACTCCCTCCCTCACCATGGGGGGCTTTGATCGGGCCCCCCCATCCCTTCCCTCTCCCTCCGTCCCTCCCCCTTCACAGACTTACTGGTGTGGCGCTGCTCTACACACAGTGTGCAGGCTATGGCTGTGTGTCTGTGTGCACGCCACCCCCCACAGGTTCAGTAAACATAGGCACACAATGAATGGGAAGAACTAGCAAGAAAATTATTTGTGGAGCAGTAGCCAACTTCTGGAAACAATATCTAACTCATATCTGGAGGGACCCCCTCCTAATTCCCAACTTCTCTAAATTATAACTTTTAGCGCTACAGAGACCAGGGATGAAATTTCGTGATAAAGCTGTAGCGGGGTCCAGGATTAGAATAGCAGTGCTGCTACGGGTCTAAAAGGACTAAGTAGGGCGGCTGGGCTGTGTGCATAGCAAACTTGCACAGAATCCGCCATCTATATCTGAAATTCAAACCCTTGTTACAAGCCCCTTAGTTTCAATAATATTAAACTCATTTAAGAATAGAAAAGTTCTGGCTTATCTCTCCATTGGGATGTCAGGCATTTAGTGCTGTGCCAGCAACAATAGGTTGCTGATGAGCAGAACAATATTGGCATGTTCAGCTTTTCCCCCGGGGATGATCACTGGTGTTAGTCCACAATGCCATCACCTAACACTGCTCCAAAAACTCTGGTGATAAAAGCCATTGCTGGAACTTAAAATAGCTATAAATGTTTGCTCTGCTTTGGCAGCGCTGGGTTGTGAAATGTCAGCTTTTGTTGATGTTTGCATTTGCTGATGGCATCTCTGCGGGCTGAGTTATTTTGTATGATAGCTCCTGCAAACTGGTCTCATTGTTTTGTGTCCTGCTGGATTTCATACCCTTTTACTGGGAGCGAACAGCTTCTTTGGCTACATAGGGTGAGCTGTTTTGCTGGGTATTTTATTTGCTGCAAATTGCTTGCTTTGTTTCAGTGGCATGACTAGGGTGGGGTGAGGCAGGGGGTGGGGATCCCACACCATAGTGGCAGCAGCCCCTTCTCTCCAGCGTCTCTGCATCGAAATTACTAGTTACGCCTTTTGGTTGTTTTATACCATAAAGGTGCCTTATCCACAGAGTTTTCTCTCCCAAGAAATCTGCCTCCAGTGCAGACTTCATTGCCTTCAGAGCAAAGGAGCCCTTTTCCCGACAGCTCAAGAGCCTATCGGCTCCAGACGGAGGGAACTTTCCTTCCTCCGGACACTGACCCAGCCTCTCGTTACCCTTGGCTTGAAGGAGGGAGTTCACCTTAGAGAAAGTGGCACAAACCCTGACTTGAGGGAGCCCTTTCCCCCACCCACTCTAACAAAACCCCATTACACCCAGGCTGAGTGAACCCTATTCCCACCTGGGGCTAGCATAGGTCCCGGTGCCAGAGTCGTCCTCTGTCCAGCCGGCCCTGGCATGGAGTATAACACAGAGCACGTATCACAGATCCGGTCCTGAGTGTGGTTATATTAAGTAAGGAAGTTTACACTTTAGTCATACCAAGAAATTAATTTAATTTCTGGGCTCTGCGAAACTTCTTCCTGAGTGCAATTAGGGAACTTGTTCCACCAAAGACAGCCCAAGCCAATTAAAGGGCCGTGTATTACAAATGCTGTAGAAGTGACAATACACGCAGTAAAAACCACTTCAAAGCAGAGCTGCTTCTTGTCACAGAAACGTCATGGCAGGGAACATGGCACTTCAGCTCATATCTCTATGTGAAAGCACTTGACTTGCTTACAAGCTTTGTCTCTGAAAATGCAAACTGCAGATCAAAAAAACCACTTTCTCTGCCTAATAGGCTTCATGTTTGTACTGCAAAGCAAAATGCTTAACAGTTTAGCCTAGTTTTTTCTTGTTTTTTTGTTTGTTTGTTTTTTTGCATTTTACCCCATAGTCATCTCTTCTTTAGATACTGCCTTCCTCTCGGCTCCTCTCCTCCCCCCACCCCTGGGTGTAGTTGCTGTGGTCAGCTCCTGCTTCTCTTACTTTGACCAGTTGCCCCCCTGGCTCCTGGCAATTCTTGCACCATATTGAAACTCTCCCTCTTTGCCTACAAAGCCCTACTTTGACTTTTTTCAAGCAGTGCAGTGTTTTTACCAAGGTTGGACTTATTTAGAGCTGCTTGCTGTAGTCCTTGTGCCTGTTAAATAAACACCCACCTGTACACTGCCCACAAGTGGTGGGAAATATGACAATCAACCTATAGCCATATACCAATGTCAAATTATCTGGAGTGGGCTAGGTCCAGCTTTATCTCGTCGGCAGGAGATTGCATTTGAGGACTGATTAAAAGGGCCTTAAAATGACTCCTTGCATTTATAAAAGAGTTCTGCTTTAACCCATTAAAGTCTCTAAAGTTGATCAGGGTCTCTGCAGCTCTCTAATCATGCTGAGACCTGACATGCAAAGGGTTCTGCCTTATCTTCACTGTGACAGCCTCATGCCTTGCCTCTTCTCCTTTCCCTTCCTTGGAATCTAGTTAGCCAAGCAAGAAGTAGGTTGAACCTTCAGATGCCTCCTATCCTGTCTCTTTTTCTGCTTGTCATGCCCAAAAATGAGATGGCCTATGCTGCCATTCGGGATATCTCATTATTCTGTGGCATTGCATGCCAGCATCATTTATGGTATCCCAGATTTTTCTGCCTGTGCTCAGACCAGATGGGAGCTGTATTCACATGCTTCTCGAGGCCACGGCCCTTGTGCATACATTCTGCTTTGCTGTCACTTGCTGGGCTGTTGGCAGATCTTTGGCTGGAGCTCCATCTGACTGTGCTGGATAGTAAGGTTCACAACTGTTACAACTCAGAAAGAAAGGTGAAAATCTTATGTGTCAATGGAGGATGCATCTAAATGACACTGGTGCCCAGAAGGAAACAGATATAGGAGCCAGTGTTTGCCAACTCGAATCTCCCTACTTCTTTGCGCTGGGTTTGAAGAGCTGCTTTGCTGGCTGGCTGACACGACAGTTCTATTGTTATCCTGAAGTCAAGTGGGAAGATCTTTGCTGCTTTAGTGACAGTGAATTTAATGTATTTTGTGCTTATCTATTTGGAAGTGCATAGGGGATTTTGGGCTTTATGTAAAATAAAAGCTAAGTCCTAAGACAAGCTGAGTAACACCAATTCCCGCTGGCTTTTGCAGGGACTGCAGGTGCTTGGGATTTGGATGTGTATTTGGAAGGAGAGCCAGGACTCACTGGCAAGATTTAGCTGAACATACCCAGAGAAAAGAAAAATCTCAGTTTAAAAACAGATGCCCATTATTATGCAAATTCATCACCTTGGGCCCCGAAATAATTTGCAGGTTGTCACACGTAAAGTGGACTCCTATGTCCCATGGACTCCCAGCCTGTATCCATTGTCTAGCCGAAGGACCCCCGGGCTTTGGAGTAGTTAACACCAGACTAGTTGCGGTGCTCAGGACTGGGCAGCAGGGACAAACATCGCACTGGATGTCCCAGTAGGTTTCTTCTGTCTCTATTTTCCATGCTTCTCTAGTCACATACGTTTATGATATTGTTTGCTGGAGGAAGAAAAGGAAATTATGCCTTGCAAACAGTCCTGAGAGGCTTCCCCAAGTTAGTCAAAAAAACCTTAGTCTTCAAGGCCACAAGTCATGGTCTCCACCACCCCGCCACCCTCTCCCTTGTCCCAAGAGGACTGGGAGGAACTCTTTCTGGAACTTGGCAGCACAAATCCTTCTTCCCAGTAGGGCTGGCCTTGTGCAGCAGCCTCTGGTTCCCTCCAGTCCACAAGGCAAGAAAGATGCTAAAAGGACTTGCAGCTCAGTACAAACTCTCAACCCTTGGGGAGAAATCTGAGGCACATTTTACACTGGATTGGCATCAGAGGGATCAGACCTTCACGCCGTGTCACCAGGTCAGTCTCAGCTGTTCTCCTAACGTAAGGCCAGATCCTTCCAGATTCCAACTCTGCTACTTTTCTACCAGAGCCCTGCCTCTTCCAGTGCATGTGATGGACCATGCTTTGGGAATGAAGCTGTGCTGTGCAGAAAATGAGGTTATTGTCTATGGGACCCATGCCTCATTTGCTACTGAAAGTGGCAGGTACATAGTGAATGAAGCAGAGGGGTGCAGGAAGAGAAAGCCTGGCCCTGTAGTGAAGGCAGCTGAATACAAGGTTGGAGAATTAGATACCACCATAACCACTGTTGCTCAAATTACCCAGGTGTAAAGTGGGGTTAACAGTAACAAAGCTCCTCACTTCACTTGAGCAATTAAATGTTTGTGAGGATCTAAGATACTCTAATGAAAGGAGACTGGATGAGCCCTGGAGTACATGCATCCTATTTCTGTGCCAGGTTTGGATGTTGCACAGTAAATAATGCATGGTTCCACACGTTGAATGACAAGAAAGTAGATGCATTGAGTAGCTATCCATTCGGTGTGCACCATCCACACCATGCACCGAATGAATCAAGAGTCTTGTGGAAAAAACAGTGTAATTAAAATCTGACTGCATATACCCATGGGGGCTGAAAGAAAGTTAAAGTTGCAGAGCCACCTTAATTCTAGCATTTCCTAACTTTTGCATGCTTGATTTTACAATCTTGTGTTCCTTTAACATAAATATTTGAGATATAATATAGCATTATACTATAAAACGTATTGTATTCTTTCAGCTGGATCTTATATATATGCACAAACACTACAGACTGTAAGACATATAGTAAATATGCTCCACAAGAATGCATAATGCCACAATACATACACGGCACACAATGTAAAAAAGTCACGAATGCAACTACCAATCTACTGGGAGGGCATGACATAATATATATTATAAGTAGGTGATCTGTATAGCTATTTATGTATTTATCCATCACATCAATGCCCTTTGTCATATGTCATCTGAAGATATCAGATTGCTTCTTGTCTGTGCTCCACACATATTTTCTTTCCCCTGCAGGCATTACAAATGATTTAACTTTGTGAAGCATCTTCAGACAGAGCTTGTGCCTAACAATGGTTGAGTGTGTCGATCTATATTTTCCTTGCATTTCTGCATAACTTGATTTTTTCAGTATCTTTTTCCTGTGTTTTGCTGACATTTTATATGATCCCATATTTTCCTTTCTGGGAAAATGGGTTGGGATACAAAGCATATTAAAGGATGTGTTCTAATTAATGTTTGTTAAACCCCACTTAAAGCATAATGCAGTCAGGTTTAAAAATGTGTCAGGCAGGCAGTAGCACTTCACTTTGAACATACCTGTTAACTTCAGTAGATTTGCAGTGATATGTGGCAGCAGCGAAGAACGGATTTCCGAAACATGCTGGGAATTTTAAAGGACGCATTGGCTTCTAATCTTGGGGCAACAGGGCTCAGGGTTGTGGCTGGAGCAGTCCCTGTCCTAGGCACAGGGACACTATAGGTACGTTGCTGAAAGACTGTTTCTACCAGTACAGGTATTAAACCAGTAGGTTAGTGGTGGTGAAGGACTCAGGCCATGAGGGGACCTAGTTAAACCTTGCCAGCTAGAAGTCAGAGTTTTGCCAGTGAGACTCAGCACAGCAAATGGATACACTCAGGGATGTGCAAAAATAAGGGAGCATTTGGCACTAACATGTAGCAGCGTGGGCCGGGTTCTTGAGATGTAGCGCTTTCTCTCAGTAGGCATGTCTACATGTGCACTATAATGTACATTAGCCTATTTTAATATGCATTAAAGCATCAGGAAAAAAACCCACTCATTCTCTAATGTGCATTAAAATAGACTAATGTGCCTTTTTCTAGTACCTCACAATGGAACTAGAAAATTTAATGTGCATTAGCAAAAGCACATTAATGAATGTGTAGACGCGTCCAGTGTGTGATGGTATAGAGTGCAGGGACTGCAGGTGCTTGGGATTTGGATGTGTATTTGGAAGGAGAGGCAGGACTCACTGGCAAGATTTAGCTGAACATACCCAGAGAAAAGAAAAATCCTTTTCTCTGGACCTTAGACAGTCCTAAATCTATAACTGTATTTATATGTCTAGAAGCCTCTTTAGGATCTGGGGACCTTGTCACCACTCCAGCCCCCTGCCTGCATTCCTGTTATCACCCCAGGAGGCAAAATTATTCCTTTTCACCTTTCCCTGTTCTTTTAATAAGTGCTTGTCTAATGGATAGTCTATGCACACCTGTTTATTCAAAGAGGGGGTGGAACAAAGCACCCACCCATGGACCAAAGCCATTCCGCATGCCAGAGAGAAGCATATGTTAGTCCTCTCAGTGGGGAGGGATGAGGGGAATGGCAGCTTCAGACAGACAAAATTGAGTTCTCTGCCCCTTTCATTGGGATAAAAACTAAGACAGGGAGGATGCGAGGGGAAGGGAAAGTACAGTGTATATTATTGCTCAGACTGCTGTACACACAATCAGTGCAATAGTGCACACACACTGGTTAGCTGGACCATCAATCTTGGTAATTGTTTGTACAAGTTGGGTGCACTTTGTGCTTCTGTTCCTTGGGACAGGGATGTCTTTGGAGAAGAGCCTGAAACAAGTCTATGGATCTAAGTACCATCAACATTTTGGGGAAGTTCAGTTTTTTCTCCCTTATTTTCATTACTGACCCAGACACTGCATAAACCAGATCTTTGGGAGGGACTGAATCACATTGCAATTTTAAAGGCTGAACTGCTTTCTGGTCTCTCTCTATGGAGGAGTTCCTTGTTTTTATAACTATGGTTTTGGGAATTAATATCTAACATAATGATTCTCAGTTAGGGCACTGTGAGACCCTTTAAAGAGCACTGCAGGGTGTCACACAATAGTAGCACTGTTAGCTATGCTACACCTGCGCATGATTACAAGATAAACCTAGACATTTCAAATAGAGGTCCATTATGTCAAAAGTGTTCTGACCTGCTGTGGTCTTTCTGAGTTCTTTGCAAGCAAAAAATTGCTCTCTTGTTTTTCTGTTGTCACAAAATGAGCAAAAGCTAAGAACTGGCATTTTCCAAGGGATGCCTTGAATCTAATGAGGGGTGCCTTGAGTCTAAAAAGTTTGAGAACCGCAGATTTAGTGCAACAAAAAATACCCCTTGAAGTCAAGAAAAAGATAGCTACCTTACTGTGCGGGTTCTTGCAGAAGCACCAAATTGTCACCTCATCGCAACATCCCTATAGCCTTTTACCTGACACTGCTTTGTTGGGTGGTGACCTGCCATCTTTTCAGAAAACAAGATCAAAATGTGCACATCACTCTTAGGTCACGTTTTCCAAAGAGGACAGAGAAAGGCATAATGGAGACTGTCCTGCCCAAGGCCACTGCCAAGCTGTGCAGCAGAGAATGACTTTGTTCATTTTCAGGCCTGCTACCGATTCACAGAATAGCATCTGCTGGATGGGAAATTCACTGGGCAAAGCCAAGGCTGTATCCCTCAGGTGGCCTGGAGCACAATGAGGTTGGTTTTTTCTTCACAAGCTATTCTCTAGAAAAAAACAGCTTGGTTTTTCAAGAGGTGCTGTAGGTTGGGGTAGAGTTCATGTGAGCAGCAACACTTTTATTGTTATTATTATTAGACAAACCCAGAGCAATCTTATCATCCAAAGTCCTAAGGGAAAAATGGTTGCTCCTCCAAAGAACCTTGGCGTTTCTTTTTCTTTTCCTTTTCAAGAAAGGGAGTCTGAATGTGAAACCTGCATTTTTCTAACATAGTAGAGTATAGAGCGAGCCACTGTGTTTTGGTTTGCTGCCATCAGCTGCTTTGAGAGGTCTTTCATGCACAGTAATTGCCAGCGTGATTTATAAAACCGGCTCAATTTCTGCATTAGGCCCAACATCAGTTTGATCTCTATAGAAAGCAGACAGAACCAATACTGCCTTCTCCTTTGGGCTCGAGTCTGCTCCATAAGCCAGGCCTGCCGTTCTTTTGCTTGTCTTCTGAACACTTAAAGTCAGTCTATTTTGGTGGCTTAAGCAAAGGATTGAGAAGCAAGACAGCTGGCTTATATGGTTAGATCTGCTACACATTCCTCTCTGTAACTCGTTTAATCGAATTTTCCCAGCTGGACAATTAGTGGGGAGAACACTTAGCCGTCAGGCTAGGGTGCTGGGAGGCTTAGCTCAAAAGAAGGGCTCAGACTCCGTCACACTATGTCATTCAGAAAAGTGACTTGCCCTATGCGAAGCCCGACTCACAGAGTGCGAGAGTACCCCAGTGTCTGTAAAATGCTTAAAACGTGGGACCTCCCCTCGAAAGACAAAACTGTAGCATTATAATGACGATATCGCTGGAGCCCTTCCTTTGGTTCGTGATGAACCTAGCAAACTAGAAGGGCAGAGAGGGGAAGGGAGAGCACTGCCCCTAGGCCGTGCGCTTGTTATACTGAATGCCCACCTGTCTGCACTACAGACAGAAAGGAGGAGGGGGGACTGGGGAGCTGTGTCCACCTGACCTTTCCCTATGATTAAAATGCTGAGCTGATGAAGTCACAGGGACAAACTGAGCTGCCGCTTTCGACCCTCCACGCCTCCAGGAATAAACCAGCATCCTGGATCCAAAGGGAGACAGCTTTGAGGGTGGAGGGAGGTTGGCAAAGGAGAGGAATGCTTCCTTCACTAAATGCATCTATATCCCATGAAGAGAGATTTCCCCTTTGGGGAGATCCCAGCTTAGTTAGGATTCCTTGCCTAAACTTGGAAAAGAGGGTGACAGGGAAGGTTTGGGTCCTAGCCTGTGTTTGTCTGGGCCAGGCTTCCCAAAATTGGGTATTGGGTCTTAGATTGCTTGATGGAGGAAAAGGGATATAGCCGTCCCTCATGGAGACTGGCAATGTTACCTGGGTGATGCCATGACAAAGTGTTTAGGGCACTATTTCAGATACAGGAGCAGGTGAACCAACTCGAGTCAAGTGGGAAGAAAATAATAGTTTGCCTTTCCAGAGTTGTCTCTATTCAAATGCTAAGTTGTGCCTTGGACCAGTTGTTGGCAGCAGACAAAAGCCCCTACCCATTATTCGCTGGACCATTCTTCTGCCTCTCAGAGAGCAAGCCGTCATCCCATCAGCATCTCTTCCCAAATTTCATTTATGAAAAGCTGCACTAAGTTGCGGGCCTTGTTTGCAAGATCAAGGCTGGGAAGAGACTCTGTCAATTGTTTCTGTAGATCTTGGGGTGTACGCGGATCACCTCCTTTTGCAATGATCCTCAAAGGGTGCGGAGCACCCAAGGAAGCTTCTGCCCCATCATCAGACACCTGCCAGTTATCAGATTATAATTGCAAATCCTCAGGGGAGGGAATTCAGAACTGGATCAGGGCCACCACTTGGACTGCAATTCTGAGCAGAACAAGGGGGTGAAAAGTGAAGTTGATATGTCTGCTGCCTTTCTTCCGTGTAAATACAAGGCCAATTCTCTCCTGCTGCTGCTACATCAGAAGAGGACAACAGGCCACGGAGCGTGACTTCTGTTAGTCTAAGGTCTGCCTTCCATTTTTCACACAGCTATTCCCTCTGCTCTCTGACGAACAGAGATCAGATCCCAGAGGCGTGTTGGCCAGGGCAGGAAGCTGGCCTTTCTAAGTTTAACTTTATCACGTTTTCCCTCCAGTGTAAGCGTGACAGCGATCTCATTCACAGGACTCATAAAGCGCTTGCTGACCAAATGCACCACGGCTTCATTCAAGTGTGCTTGCTGCAAGCAGCCTAATCAGCATACCTGTGGCTGAACCCCCCCTTCTTCCTTTTAAATGGAGGCCTATCAGCTCATGGTGCTGTG
The DNA here is from genome assembly GCA_030014935.1 of Caiman crocodilus. Lineage (NCBI taxonomy): Eukaryota > Metazoa > Chordata > Crocodylia > Alligatoridae > Caiman > Caiman crocodilus. The sequence goes on from JAGPOW010003364.1 coordinate 12,440,166, forward strand.
TGGGTTATGCATGAGTCACAGAAGTTTCTTTTATTAAAAGAAAATAAAAGGCTTTGTTACAGCACAGATTGAAAGCTGTATATCTAAATCAGACCTTTCAACAACCTGGCAGCCTTTTCAAAGAGCCCAGGGCTTTGTTTTTAAAAGATCATTGTTAAAACCCTTGTTAAAATTATTGATAGATAGATCATGGTTAAAATTGTTGATTGATAGATAGATAGATAGATAGATAGATAGATATAGATGCTTTTCAATAATGTATATAAATGCTCCTCCTTTTAATACCAGCAACAATATTTCAGATCATTATGAAATTTAGAATATTATTTGCTATTCAGTATTGATGCTATTTCTTTGGGTCTGTTTGATTTTTCACTTAGCGTGAATGGGAAAATTAGACCAGTCACTTCCATTTCAAGGTTTCTCTACCTTGGGAAAATGACCTGTGGCTGAAGGTAGTGGGCAGCAATTTTGTTTCCATGCCTCCTACCTCAATCAGTGTAATCAATTTAATGTCCAGTGTTGACTGATTAAAAGCACTTTAATTGTCATTCTACAAAGCACGTCAGAAACCAGGAGAGAGTGATACCTAGGGATCCTTACCACAGCAATAGAAAGGACTATTTCTATTGTTAAGCATACATAAATCCTGGTGCTCAACATACCAGGATCTTCCCGTCAGGGCATTTGTGCTCTAGCTTGCACAGGTTGTCAACTGACTTACATGTAGCAAATGAATTATTGGCACACTGGCAGATACAGGGCAGCCCCAAAACTAGCACAAATGAGCCCAGTATCTTGCTAGACAGGAATCAAAACGATTGAGAAATACGCATGAACATGGTTATAATTTATTCCAGTCAGGAGCACAGAGGAGTAAAATGTGATCTGTTCACCCCATTACAACTAGTTTATTTTCACTAGCTTATCCCTGCTCTTTTATCCCCACCCCCAAAAACAAAAGTGTCCCCAACATTACTCTCGTGTAGTGTCAAAATTTATGCTAGTTTATTAACTGCTAGGGTTGCTGGAATTCCTCCAAAGATGCCAAGGTGTTGCTTGGATTGCTACATATGGTATCTTGCAAAAACTTCAGGTCGCAAACCTACTTCTCGAAAGGTTGAGTATTCTTCGGAGTGACCTTGATAAAGTCTTCTAAGCGGAGATTGTAGCATGTCTTGCTACTTCTATCGCCCCCATAGAATAAAAAAGCTATGCAGAAAACACAGTTGCGTCTTTATTATGCTTGATTTCAGACATGTCTTACAAGTTAGGGGTTAACATTTGAATCAAAGGCAGGCTTTTATTAAATCTTTTAGTGATTTTATAATTAACAAGAAGGTAATAAAAATTTAGGCATAAATCAAAGAAGTACGAGTAAACAGTAGGAGCTAGCGCACATACAGAAATCATTATGCAAGAGTAGGCAAAACCATATAAAACCCTTATTAGCAGAGTATGAAAGAATTATGATGATAGAATAATGGAACTAAACAAAGCTAATTCTGTATAAAAGCAGAAAATAGATTAAATAGAAGGAAAAAATGAATGATGGTTACATTAAATCCAGTCAACGTCTGTAAGAATCATAAGCAAGTCATTGTGAAATAACGGGTCAACCCCGCAAGACATTATCTACAGTGCTAATTATTGAAAGAACATTAAAGGAAAGTTTAAAAGCACCTTGCAAAATTTCAGGTGTTTTGATTTATCCCAAAGTTTCTTGATTCTTTTAACACTTCCAATTTGATAGGAGCGTTTTAAGGTTATATAATAATGTGTTTTACCACTAGTTCTGCATAATAAAGTAATTGCTCTATTAGAGATGCATTAGTAAGAGGAGGAGGAAATGACACAAAGGAACTTTGTGTCAAAAGGAACTTTCACACAAGGGCAAATTTGTTAAAAAAGGAGATTAAGAGAACTCTAAAATTAAAAAAAAAAAAGCAGCAATTTACTTTGCAAAAGGGATCCAAGAAATTGGGGGATATCACCGTCTAATTGATGCAGATTTCTGAGTTCAAATAAATGTCTTTTTTTTCTGGCAACTTTAACCTTGCTGTGGGTAAAGGATCTGGCATTGTTCCAGATACCAGAGGTGACATCCATCCCTTGGCTGAATGCCAGATCCAGGTCTGTTCACCATGAACTTCCTAAATTGATGGCTTAAATTGTTCCTATTTCTTGCCTGAGTTTTGTGCACAGAGGTGAATATTACTCTGTGTAGATAAGGCCAGATTCAATGCTCCCTGCGTGGCCTACCCTTTCAGGAGTCAAACTGCAGCATGGGTGACTTCTTGGAGGGTAAGCATCTTTTCAAATATGAGTAATGGGAACAAAATCCATCCCGTGATGAATCATCTTCATAACTGCACTTTGTTGGTCACATCACGGTGCATAGTCACATGGGATGTGACACTTTGTTGAACAGCTTCCCATGTAGGCGGGTGGAAAAGATGGGCCCATAGGGAGGAAGTCCTTGTTCAAACACAACTAGCTCTGTATTGTTAAAGACTAAGGAGAAAATGCAGTAAATCCAGCAGGTGAAACAGGTGGATTGATTGAGTTCTGCAATTCCTTCCCGATCGCACATGTTTGTTCCATATTTTATTTGAAATGAATTTTAGGTGCTTTTCTTAGCCTCATCACAGATTTACAGTGTGACTGTGGCCTCACCTCCCTGCACCTTATATGTTCCCCTCTGTAAAGTGAGGGACAGTGATGGCGATCCACATCATGGTGAGGCAGGGAAAAGGAAAAGGTTTGGGGGTCTGTCTTAATGTTTGTAGAGAGCTGTGTGAGTCACATCTGAAGAGTGCTGCAATTTATTGTATTAAACAGTGCAGTTCCTTGTCAACATAGTGTATTCCCAGGTATACATGCTTTTCCCCAGTTCCATGCTATTTGCCTTCAGAAGAATAATTTTGGTTAGGGATGAGCCCAGACAAAACTGCTGCATATTCATGCTCGCAGATTTTAAAGATGTTTATGTACAACTTTGCCATTTGAGCACATCCCTAAATTGGATCAGTTCAATCCTGGAGTGTGCTGTTTTCATTCCTTCCAAAAGGAAGCCCTGCGATGCAATGATCAGCAAAATAAAACAAGGAGCAGAAGCCAAAGAGAAATGTATTTTGAAGCAATGGCTTCAGTCCAGGTATCTGGATTGTGAACAGAGTCTAGTTGCCAGACCCAGCAGCGGCCTGATGTGTTATTGGGAAACCATTGCAAAATATCGTACCTAGGTGGAAAGGACTCTGAAGGTGGGAATAATATCAGGTTCTTAGGTCTGTAAACCAGTCTAGGTATCATGTTGCATTGAACCAGAGAGAGAGGAGGCTTTTTAATGACTTTATGCTGCAGACAGAGTATACAGCTACTGCTTTTGGGTGGATGTTTAGTACCTGACTTGGTAACTGGTGGCGCTTTACTAAGCAGACTGCTGGTTTCAGTAGAGCCTCAGAGAGGCATTTGAGAAGCAAGGAGAAATACTGCTGCCAAGATTTGGGAATAGGAGCAAGAACTTGTCAGACATGTGTCCTCTTCTAGGGTGGCTGCCTTGGCTGGCTGCAAGAAGTACAGCTTGAGGGTGATGTGATCCTCCACAGCTGTGGACGCCTTTCTTGGAGGATTAAAGGTGTCACTTAGGACTGTATTCAAGCACAAGGGCCTCCCCTCAGCATCTTTAAATAGACCCTTTTTCTTTCCAGTTCCTTCTTGCATTTTCTAGCCTGCTTCTTCTCAGGTCGGTCTGACCCTTCTTCTGAGGAACATGGAAAGCTGAAGGTGTGATAATGGGCCTATCCGATTCTATTCGAGTCTGTTCCGGTTCTTGCACGATGCTCAGACACCATGGTATCTGAGCGCTTGCCAATAGTAAGCTGAGTGGGTAATATCATAGTTTCATAGTAACTAGGGTCAGAAGGGGCCTAGAGCAGGCCATCTAGTCTGACCCCCCACCAGTGGCAGGAACGAGTGCTGAGGTCACAGGACCCCAGCCAAGTACCTATCCAATCTACTCTTGAAGATGCCCAAGGTAAGAGCAAGAACCACTTCCCTAGGAAGCCGGTTCCACGTCCTA
>JAGPOW010003364.1:12444346-12661582 GCA_030014935.1 Caiman crocodilus
AGCAAGAACCACTTCCCTAGGAAGCCGGTTCCACGTCCTAGCCACCCTAACTGTGAAGTAGTGCCTCCTAATGTCCAACCTGAACCTGCTCTCCAGTACTTTGTGACAAAACATTCTGCCGAAACCCGGGATTGAACCAGGGACCTTTAGATCTTCAGTCTAACGCTCTCCCAACTGAGCTATTTCAGCTGTAATACCACCCATCTTGTGCTCCCTCAGTGTTTCATTCTCGGAGTTGTACAAGTTGTGACGTGTTCTGTTTTGGAACATATATATATATATGCCATACTGTATAGTATATGCCATATTTTCTCACATACAACCTGAACTGTTCCCCCCAAACCCTCCCCCGCCAAATTGGGGTGTATATATTAAGTGGTGAAGCTGATTTTCTAACAGTGATAGAAGCACTTTGCTTTGATTCCTGTTACAGTGTACCAACTGTTGCATTATTATTCAGGTACCCGAGGGAGTCAATAGACGTGATGGCTCATTGTTCTTCACTCCACAAGTGTTAACAAGCATCTCTCCTTATTAATGGTCTTGATGCTCCACTTATCAAACTAACCTTTCCTAGGGCAATTCTGTTGCAGTCTAGCTGCTCCTATTGCTCTCCTCCTATTTCACAGCCTTGCAGGATCTTTAGCTCTTTTCAGAACCATAGATCTACCCATGGAGGCCAGTCTTCAGAAACAGCTAGGGTTTCAGTTTTAGATAAGCCGGAAAGGCAGGGTGGGTCATCTGAAGATTAGGCTCTGCCCCTGCTTTATGCAGCCATAATCCTGGAAAAATCTTTTTTTCTTCATTCTGCATTTCAAAAATAAAGTGCATATTATATTCTGGGGTGTGTTGTGTATGAAAAAAGATGGTATTTAAGAAGCACATACTTACGCATTGCTATATATTTTGTCAGAGAAGGCAGGCCAAAGAAATGTCCCATGGATTTAGAGCAGTCGGTGTGGTTTGCCATGGGCTTTAGTTCCTGTGGGAATTCAAGTGACAGTGCCCATTAGCCGGTCCTCGTGCTAATTAACTCAATATTGATGCTTTGGGCCTGTGGCATGGCGAGTTTGCCATACAGATATGTTCTGGTGGAAACGTGGAAGAAGGAGGAAGCAATGGTATGTTTTATCTCTGTTCGTCTGCAGCTCGAGACTTGAAGAATGATAGCACAGCTTGACTGGCATGGTAATGCGGTTAAGCCTGGGAATCATGTTATTCCATCCTACACCCTGCTGATTTCTGGCAACGTTTCATAAATCCTGGAGCAGCATTTTCTGTTCTGAGTTTAGGAACTGTAAATCCAAGTCTGTGTATTTACTTCAATGGAGCTGCTGGGTCTCAGTACTCATGCACAACCTAAATCTATCACAACCTAAATTTCCAAAGTTTTCCTTAGCAAAGGCCGGAGACAGGACCTGATAGGATGCTCTGTTTAATCAATAAGATAATTGCAATCATTTTTTTGTATTCCAGTAGAGCCAGAGGTGTCAAAAGGGATTGAGGCCTCATAGTGCTAGATACTAGAAGATAGTGTCTGCGTGCAATCTAAATAAACAAGACATAAATGTCCAGTGTCCCATTTCCATGTCCTACCCACAATATGGTATCTAGTGTACAGACCTGCCATTTGAACCTCTCAGTCACCAGCTAAATAGATACCAAGGAGAACATTTATAGACAGTGAATCTGCTACTCAGCTGGCCTTCATTTTTGTGTGGGCTCTGTGCTATACCTGCCCTTTTTGCCTGCAGTAAACTAAGTGCAATAACCTGATTTGCAAACATAGGCCTCACACAGGTAGGTAGCTTCTGGGTGGGTAAAAATGTGGTTATCTGTGAATTCAAACTCATGTTGCCCCACCCAAAGCCAGAAGTAATGATGTCTGACTCCACAGACTATGCAAAAGATCTGCAAAGAGATTGGAAATATGGTAATTCAGCATAACAATAGCTCTCCCGTTAAAGCTAATCAGTTCCGATATTTCAAAAGTAGTCAAACAACTTGGGGATTATATTCAATGATTAATTTAAAAGGAGAATAGATGGAAATCCAGGAGCCTACAATCTTGCAAGAGTGACTCCTTTAATTGCTCGTTTATTATTTCTGTGGGTGAGATAACAGCTTTGTATTTCTTTCTCCAAATATAATAAAATATTTATTGGTAAATAGCGCACTGAATAAATTAATGCTGTTTAATTTCTTTTTGGGCATTCTCCTCCTCAAGCAATAATGCTTACATACACAATAAAGTTCTCAGTGGTTACCGTGGATCATTCGGTAAAACATTTGCCACCGGGCAAATACGAGCTCAAGAGTTTCACATGGGAATGAGATCATGCAGAATTCCCTGTCTCAGCGCAGTGCTAAACAGTGGATGCATTGTAAGCTACACGTCTGTACGAAGGACCAGCGCCCAGCTTTGCTCCAACCGTCTGTTCAAGCGGTTTGTTAAAAATCTAATGACAGGTTTTGGAGAGGCTGCTGGCAATTGTCTCACGTTTTTGAAGGGCTAGGTTACAACCTTACAGTCCATCTTGAGTAAAGAACAGCTCACTCTGGCAGTCTCCCAGGAGCGGAGCACAGATGCTCGCTAGGGGACTCCCAGAACCAGAAGAAAATATTCAGAATGATAATGGCAACAAACTTTTGGATTTGCCCTATGAAACTAATGGCACTGGCTGATCGTTTGACTTTATAAATATATCAATGGTATGATGGGGCGTTCTTGATGCCTGCTGTATCCAGGGCAGTAGTGTACTAGGAGGAGGCTTGGCTAAGGTAAACGATGGGATTTGAGGGATGACATTACCTGAGAGCATTCAGATGTAGCTCCAGGAGGAACTATGAGCTAAATGCAGCTGCATCCAACTGGGTTTAACTCCCAGGCATGCAAGAAAAGTTAGCAGCTCTGCTGAAGAGAGGCATAGATAAGGTGCTATGGGCAAACCTAAGAGCAATGTTGAATGGTCTAGATCAGGGGTGGGCAAAATACAGCCTGCGGGGTCCCTAAAAAATTTAGAAAATGAATATTTATCTGCCTTGGCTGCCTATCATGTGGCCCTCGATGGCTTGCCAAAACTCAGTAAGTGGCCCTCCGCTTGAAATAATTGCCTACCCCCGGTCTAGATGATGTGCTTTTTAGTTTAGCCCTTGTGTGATAGCATGCCATGAAATGTAGCTAGCAACTGGGGCCAAATGAGTAACAAATTGGCTTAGATCCTAAACCCTTTCAGGAAAACTCTGTGTGGAGAGGGTGATTTTGTAGTTTTGCTTGAACTTTCCCTCTGGGAACATTTTTCTCCCATTTTTCCACTCTGGCTACTACGCCAACATGTCTGTGTTGTTGTGTGGATGTATATACACCTAACACACATAGATGTTGCATGGAAAATATTAAACAAGATGAATTTTCCTTCTTTCCCTCCTGATTTTGAATCTGAATCCTACCCACACTACCAGCAAAACTTTTTCAATAGCAAATAGTGCCTTTATTTTCACAAGAACTAATTCATGGACTAATTTACTTTATACTTCATTTTTAGGCTTGGAATGGATTATGATTTTTCTCAGTTTTGTTTATTGTTCTAATTATTATTTTTGAATGAATCCTTTGTTTGTTGTGCATCTAGCACCTGTTGCCTGTACTAATTAATTAAAGGTAATTACTTTTAATGGGAATTAGATAACCAAACCCTTTGATGACTCTGAAAATCTCAGCCTAATTAATTAAAATTTAAGCGGTCTCCACTGGACAGAGAAGTCATGGCACCTGTTTGTCTTCGTGTTGGATGATCATAACTTTTAGATTTGCCTTTCTTGCATGGATATTTGCTATTATGAATATATACTTTGTTCTTCATAGGTAGTCTCCAGTATTCAGTGTTTGAGATCTTGATGTCAGCAGTTGGTAGCTGTTTTGCTATTGATTCAGTGGGACCAGGATTTCATCCAATTTCCTCAAACATGCTGGCCACCAAACTCCTTGATTAGGGTGCTAGTGGAGAGTCAACACAGGCAAACTGAGTATAAATGATAAAATATTCAGAGCAAATAATCAAGATATAATATTTGAAGGTATCCAACAAGCCTGATTTCAACATTTTAAAAGGTGGTCCTTCATGTCCCTCAGGTCCCATGCCTACTTGAGCTCCTGGATAAAACACTGCTGCAACTCAGAGAGCATCGGGCATCATCATTATTTGTGTTAATGGCTTAGGAAACCCACAACCCAATCAATTAAAATAAGCAACCCAGCGTGATAGGAGCATCACTGAAACCTTAATATACAATCATCCACCAACAGAGGAAAGGGATATTGAGGGGCAGTGAGAAAAAAACTAGAGAGGAGCAGTCTGGTTTAGAAGAGCCAAATTTTTGAAGATGCTCAAATCCTCTCTTTCTCATTTGAAGCCACTGAGTGGGTATTCATCACGTCAGAGTCAGGCTCTGAGGGCCCAGTCCTGCTCTGAGGGAGATGATGAACTCTCTCATTTACTTTATGGCCCCTGGAAATTGAAGGGGGAGCACTTCACAGGAGAGGGCTGGCTTAGAGAAAAAAGAGCCAGAGAGACATGATCTAAGCTAGGATGATACATCACTTAGAAAGACCAGCTTGCAAAGTTATTTTGGTAATCTGGAGTCTTTTACTCAGTGGCTCATGAAACAAGCAATATGAATGTGGAGCCAACTCCAAAATATAACCAGAGTAGACTCCAGGAAAGTCTAGCGAGCCCAGGGATTTTCATTTTCATTAAAGCCATACATTATAGCTGGCACAGGTGCAGCTGCCTGTAATGAGACTTTATTTTCAGATGCTTATGAGGTTGGTCAAACACTAAGCATTTGAATGGAAATTTGTTCATGCCAGGTATTTGACTCATGCTGAGCATTTTGGAAAATTTCAGGGGAAAAAAATTGCTTGGTCATTTTCAAGAAAGTGTTTAGGTGAAAATACATTATTTTCCTCACAGCGAACCATTCTTACAGCCCTTCTAGTAAAAAGTTTTTGTTTTTTCACCAGAAATGGTTTAAATTTAAATGGTTTCATGAATTTTTGTCTCTAGGCTTTGGAGTAGGGACTTGAAATTTGGCAGAGGAGGGGTCTTCATATCGTGGATGTGCCTTGCCGTTGTTGTGACCATTGTCCACTTTTCTCCAAATGTTGAGCTGCTGCAAGTGTTCGATCATGTTTTGCAGCCAACGAATGGGACTTTCCCTAGAATTGCTCCTCCCAAGTGCTGGAGGCCTGTGCAGCATTATAAACTCTCAAGTGCAGACCTGAGCGTGAGGTTATAGTAATTGAGGAAATGCAGATGAAGGGTTTGCAGGGACTGAGACAAGGGAGCAAGAGATTGTGGGGAAACTGGAAGGAATGGCAGTGGTGAGGAATGACTGGGGTGAAGAAGGAAGAAGACAGATGGAGGAGACCAGGACCAGGATGTGGACAGACTGTAGGGAACAGGCACAGAAGGGGGCAGAGAGTCTTGAGGACTAGGACACAAGAGCATACATTTCTGTGGCCACTTCTCTCCACTTTGAATATGAAATGAAGCGTCGGTGATCCTCTATTGTCAGCTGAAACCTTCTACCATGGTGCTTACAGGCCAGACCCAGACCACGGAGCCACATCATTCAACCCATGGAGTTCCCCCTAGGTCTAGACATTTGGTGGCAGAGGAGCAGTGGCAGCATTAATCACCGCTCCCCTTTTGATAACTTTACAGACCCACAGGAAGTCCTGTGCGCCAGATAACATGGTGCTGTGAGTTAGATCAAGGTGGCATATGGCCGGATCTAGCACGCGGGGTTGCACCTGCGGACCAACCCCACACACCAACCTGCACACTGAGCTCCATGCCAGTCATCTGACTCACACGGCCATAAGCTTCAGCAGCACTGCTCTAGCAGAATGCATGTCTAATCCCTGCTAGTAGCTGGCCCATGAAGAATATGACCAGCCACCGCTTTCAATTACCACGTAGGCCTTAACGTTGGGTCATTTAGTCATCACATGAGTGCCTCATTGACCCGGTGGACACATGATTTGCCACTGCTTTCAGCTACCATGTGGGCTCCAGGTTAGACATGTGTTGCGGTTCTGATGGTTCCAGCTCTTCTAACAGACTACAGCTTGCTTGGATCTGATGGAAACTGTTTTTTGGTTGTTCTTTGAAAAGAGTAGGAAATTACATTTAAAAAGTCTGTATTCAGAGATTATTAAGGTTGCAAACTTAAACATTCAAAAATTAGAAGATGCCAGAAGCAAGTTTGCTTTTTCACCCAAACCTAAAATAAGGAAAACACTAGTAACTAGTCGCTTGCAAAATGACATTTTAGTGGACTTGCTCAGTCTCTCATAGGGACTCTGTACAGAGGCACGGATGTATCCCAGTTCTGCGGTGTGGCAATCATACCCTAGCCTTAACACTGTCATTTCTTTCCTTGTAAATCTCTGCCTCATTTGTTACATACCTTGTAACTTTGGCAACCAATGAATAAGGCTTCATTAAATATACAGCCCAAATTAGTAGGGTTATGTGAGGCTTTGGACGGTGTTTCAGATCCGGAGAAGTTTTGGACGCTTTGGTGTCTGAAGCGGCATGTCCAGATTGAAGTGCTGGCTTTGTTAGGCTTTCCAAAGAGGTTCGAAGCTTCCGAAGCACTTTGGAAAAACTTTGGAGCCGCTTTGGAGATCGGGCCATAGGGTATAATGGGGAATCAATGAAATATCAATAACTTCGTTGGTTTTTGTCTGATTTGGTTGAAACTTGCAGGAGTGATATCCTCTACTGAGAGCATGAATCCTACCAAGTTTCAGAGAGAGCGGTGCAGGGGTTCAGGGGGAACTGCACCCTAAATTCTTGAAAGCAAAACTCATGTCACATCTACGTGTTACACCACACCATAGGGGGGTGAAAATTGCATAGGGGGGTGTTAGCCTCTGGTGAGGTCACAAAGCATGCCATGTTTCAGGAAGATCGGTGCAGGGGTTTGGGGGGAACTGGACCTCCAGCTGCTGACAGGCAAAACTCGTGACATGGGTGACAGTGTGTGTTAAAGCACAGCAGGATAAAAACTGCAGGGATGGTGGTCTCTGGTGAGCCCACGAAGCCTGCCAGCTGTCAAGGAGACCAGTGCAGGGGGGTTCTGGGGCCCTGCACCCCAAATGCTGACAGCCAAACTCGTGACATCTCTGTCACAGGGCAGTTGATTGTCTGTATTGATTATTTCTTCTCAGTCTGTGGTTTTGTAGGTGTTAATTCATGCTCGTTAACTCCTTATGTAGTAGCTAGGTACTGTGCATTATGCTGGTCCCTGAGTGAATCATGATTAACTGGTAACGCAGTAGCTTAGTAGCCAGGCCTGCAGTAGCCCTGTCCCCTGTCCCTCATACACCCCAAGGCAGACACAGTCGCACAAGCACCCATGTCAGAAGTTTTGCCTGTCAGCAGCCAGAGGTGCAGGGCCCCAGAACCCAGAATCCCCTGCGCCTATCTCCTCAACAGCTGGGAGACTTTGTGGCCTCAGCAGGGGCTACCATCCCTGCAGTTTTCACCCTCTTGCACCTTCACACACACAGTGTCATCCATGTCATGAGTTTTGCTTGTCCACAGCTTGAGGTGCAGTTCTCCCCAAACCCCTGCACTTATCTCCTTGAAATTTGGCAGGCTTTGTGGCCTGAGCAGGGGCCATGACCACTGCAGTTTTCAGCCTGCTCTGCCTTAACACACACAGGGTCATCTATGTCATGAGTTTTGCCTGTCAGCAGCTTGAGGTGCAGTTACCCCCAAGCCCCTTCACTGATCTACTTGAAACTTGGCAAGTTTTGTGGCTTTACCAGGGGCTAGCATGCCTGTAGTTTTCACCCCCCACCCGCCCTGTGGTGTAACACATACACATGGCATAAGTTTAGGTTTCAATAATGTAGGGTGCAGTTCCCTCCCAAACCGTTGCACTGATCTTTTTGAAACTTGGCATGCTTCATGTTCTTAATATAGGCTACCTCCCTGGTAAATTTAATCCACATAAAAGCAAAAACCCCAAAGTTATAGGTATTTCATTGATTCCCCTTTATACCGTATGGCCAGATCGCCGAGGCAGCTCTGAAGATTTGGAGCTGCTTTGGCCGGATCAAAGTGGGAACCTGGTCTGGAGCTCTGGATTGGATCTCTGGCATCTGAAGCAGCCAGATCTGAAGCCGGATTGAATAGCTGCCTACTCACACAAGCCTACTAATTAGCTCCCTAAGTACCATCCCAGTCTGCTTTTAGCAGCGGAAAAAAGTAATATGTGATCACGTATCATATATACATACAGTGGGAGGAGTGTATTCAAGTTTCCACTGTCTTTCATATACTCCCTCTGCTCTTTCTCTTAGATAGGAGGTACTTCATTCCTGGTCTTCAGCTACTGCGTATTTTGACTGTAAAACGTCTAGCATGCCAGAGGTGGTTGGGGCTCTTCAGTGACTGGTGACATGATTCCAAGCAACTAGTGCGTGTAACTGGAGATTAAGTTTCTAAAACATTTTGAGAAAATTCAGAAAGAACGGTGTCATATATTTCTGAGACATTTCCATTATTGTGACAGTTCTGGTGGAAGGTGAAGTGGCTGTGTTAGATACATTGCAATTTGTTCAACGTATTTGATGTTCCTTCCAAATGACAGGTGCTACAAGTATGGAAGGTTTCTATTTTTTTAGGAATTCCTATGGAAAGTATAAGAGCCCAGCTACCCTCCCTCATGACACCACAGACTATAAGCACTTGATCATTCCTGTAGCAGTGAAATCTTTCAGTCTTAAGGACCCCACACAACGTCCCTGAGCATGATCCGGCCTGCAGACCAGTTTCCGTACCACTCGTCCAGGTGGCTGCGTACAAAATGACTATAGAAATTACACAAAACTTTTATTCTAACAGTCTATCATGCATTTTAGTGCAAGATCTGAACTAGATCCTCTTCATCTAGTGCACATCAGTTAGTGTCCACATATAATGTCAATTTAGTCCTAATGAAACATAGGACTAGTTAACTTTCCTCTTGAAACTCCTGCTTGCTCTGTTGTTGTAGTTACCAGGCTATAGAATCAATGGACTGTCACTGTAAGCTGCACACCTGTGTTTGAAAGCAGTTAGGCTGGGTCATTAACTCATCGCATGAGTGCCTCATTGACCCAGTTGCCATGTTTTTATGTTCTAAAAGTCTCTATATTGACTTTGAATATTTTAGGTTAGGTTTGAAAAATAAAGAGCTGGAAAAGAATGACTTAGCTAAGAAGAAGATAGGCAATTTGAAAAAAAATCACCTGAATTCTTTCATCAACAAAGAAAGGGATCACTGGGCTTGACTAATACTTGAATATGAGGTTGTAGATAGTAACCGAAGCTGCTCCACATTTCACCTCCTCCTACATTATTCCCTTTGTTAGAGCTGTTGTTAATGCACTGCAGTGTGTGCCTTGTTCAGGTCTTGTTCTAAATTCAGCAGTTTTGTTGGGTATGAAAGCAACTCAGATAGTTTGGGGGAAAGGTGATGAATTAAAGCTTGAAAATTACAGTAGCTGAGAAATAGGCAGAGGTGTGTCGGCTTGACATGGGATCAAGTGGAGTGATTTCATGATGTTGGGTTTTTTTTGCTCACTACCTCCACCAGGTCCTGATCACTACTTGTAGGAGGTATGACTAGAATAGCACCAGGGACTATTAGTGCATTAGTTACATGGAAATGCTAACATTCATCAGCCAGATGAGATAAGGAATACTCACTATGCATACGGGGACACAAAGGTCTCTGGAGCCCAGAGACCTTTGCTTGTATTCCAACCCTGAATAGCATTTTGTAGAGGAGATCCTTTTTGCCTCACTATTTTGAACTCCTTCATAAAGGTGGGTATTTGTGTTCCTGTTGCAGCGTTCCCAGGACAGAGATGTGATCCTGAACATCCTCGGTGTTCTCGCTGACCTGTTCTCTGTAGGTAAGTAACTGGTGACCTTTGCAAGGTGAAAACAGAAATTCCTAAGGTTGGGAACACACAGGGCACACTTCCCAATAACTCTGACTTGTTCTTGCCAGGTTGACTGGGCCTGATTTGCATCTGAAGACCTTCAACTCTTCTTTCTACCTTTCTGGGAGACTGGGGTTTTACTTTGCTCAACGAAAGAGGAAGTTTCTAATGTTATTTTTTATTTGATCATGTAGAGAAAGGGCCAAAAAATGTTTTAAATGGTTCCATGTTGCTGGGTTTTTGGTTGTAGCCATGTTGGTCTAAGGACATAGGCAGGTAAGGTCCTTTGGGTAAATGTGATATCTTCTTTTATTAGATCAAGTGAGTAGCCTGAAAAAAGTTATTAGCAAGGTTTCATATTAGGGATGTGTGAAATGGCACTGTTCTGCTTCGCCTTGAGTTTCGATGGAACAATGTTCAGTTTTGAATTTCATTTCGATGCGAAAAAGCTGTTGTGCTCCTTTCCATCGAAACAGAAAGGCTGTTTTGCCGCTGTTTTGATGTTTCGCTGGGGACAGGAAGTCAGCCCAGCTGGGATGAGTTCGTTTCCCCAGCACTATGGTCGAAATATTTCCATTTTCCAAATGTTTCGACTGGCCTTGTTTTGTTTCGAGGCTGTTTTGCAGCCCTTTGTTTCATTTCGATTTTGCTGTTTCTACCTCAAAATGAATTGAAACAGTGTTGAAATGAAACGGCCAACGAAATTTTGCACAGCCTATTTTCCTATGGCTAAATTTTCCTATGGCTGACAAAGGGTGACTGCACCCAAAAGCTTGCTAATGACCTTTTTCCAGCTACTCACCTGGTCTAATAAAAGAAGATATCGCATCTACCCACATTACCTGCCTATGTCCTTAGCTCAACATGTCTACAACCAAAAACTCAGTAACCTGGAACCATTTAAAACATTTTGGCCCTTTCTCTACATGATAACATTAAAAATACCATTAGAAACTTCCTCTTTCTTCTAGCAAATAAAAGATATCACAATTACCCAAAGAACCTTGCCTGCCTTAAACGGTGCCATGAATGTCGAGATATTTTACATCCCAGGGGAGCTTGGAAAGGTTCAAAGTCACCAGGGCCACTACTCAGGCTACGACAACCCGGCTCTGTAACAGGCTTCTCTAATAGCCAAGAGAACAAATGTCTTCTCCTCATCCCCACTTGAATAGGGTAGGAAATATTCTGCAAGGGTGGAGAAACTCAAAAACCCCAGGAAAAGGGTGGGCACAGCATTTTCAAAGGCTCTTCTATTTGTGAAAGTGTTACTACAGGGGCCCCAGTTATGTGGAAGGAAGAGTTGCCAATAAAGCTGAAAACAAAATTCAACTTTTCCCACCCAGTCCGCTAAGAAATTTCATTTGAGCAAAAAGTGCCAGCAGTTTAAGTTGCCAAAATTCAGAGCTTTGTGTGCATTACGTAGTTTCTACATCCCTGTGCCAAGCTTCTCATATTCATACTTCACACTCCTTACTTTACAATGTGCTGTTAGAGACACTTCCAGTTCAGTGGTGACTCTTTTATAGCCTTCAGTGACATCCTTCCATCAGCTGGGGGGAGTTTTTTTTATGGAGAATGGGAAGTACCATCTCTCCTGAAATATTTTCAGGGGCTGAATATGCTGATCCCGCAATCTCCCCAATGTGGGTTACCACAAAACAATTCACAGATGACCAAAATGCCAGTGGATTGTCCTGTTGACACAGTAGGACCTCCAGAGCCAGCATTGGCTTCTTTGGAGACCTGCTTTGTTTGACAGCCATCTCCAAAACTTTTCTAGCACTCCTTGTTCTGAGAGGATGGTCTGTTGAATCTTTATACCTTTAACTGCTTAACTTTTGCTCTCTCAGGAAAGAGCACAGAGCTTTCCATTCCTTTGAAAGCTTTGGGCGACTTCTTATTCCACTCTAGCTTATTTAACTGCACAATGACAACCTTAGCTGGATGTGGCCTGGAAAGATACCAGCAGCAAAGGCAAGAGACAGCAGAACACATGGCTTGGAGGAGTAGATCTGGGTCTGGACTACAACTTCAGCTTGGGTAGGGTCTGCTTGAAATCCAAATCCAGATGCAGGTTTAAATGCCCCTACATGTTAAAAAAGTCTCACCAAGACATCATTGAAGAGGGTCATGCAGTGGACTTTCACAGATCCCAGTAAGCATCATCTGAACCATGGAAAGCTCGCTTCTTCCTAGGTTTAAGACTCCATGGCAGGAAAGTTTAACCTTGTTTTCTAATTTTCCTTTTCTCAGGAACAGATCGGAGAATTCACTACATGATCAGCAAAGGGGGCAGTGAAGCCTTGCTGCAGGCCTTTGTAAACGCTGCCCAGACAGCTGAGCCAGACTACAGCATCCTTTTACCTCTGCTTCGTTTGTTGGCTAAAGTAGGCCAAAGAGGTATTGCTTGCCTACAGTTACTTAAAAGCATAGGGAAGGGGGAGGAAAAGATCCAAAAGGTCACAAATGTGGTCAGGACTGGGATCAGTAAGTAATAGCCTGTATCCTTTAATGAGGAGGGACCTTTTCAACTGAATGCTGTCTCGGGGGAAGGGATGGCAGGCTGTAAGAGCTGTCGTGGGAACCTGTGATAGTTTCATATGCTCATGGAAGGAGGCCTGTCCTATGAATATGAGCACAGCTGATGGAGATCATTATGGGTTAGCTGAATTGGTAGACACACTGCTTTCTGGATCCAGGGTCCCTGGCTGAAAGGACAGGTGGGCAGAACTCCACACGGAGCTGGTAACAAGCTGCTAAACAGTCTGTTATATAGTACTGATAGAGCCCAGCTGCTGGGTCGTAGGAGGCTTCGTTGCAAAATAGGATACTTTGCAAAGGCTCTTTCTGTTACTCTGACGCAGACTTTATACTCCAATGACTCATTAAAAAGGCATTACTGTGTGTACAGTAATGTACGGCTGTGTTCCTTTCATTTGAGAGACTGTTGTTTAGCTACGAGAGCAGGCCTACCTGCGTGGATGCTGTTTGTATATGGAGAATGTGATGCTGGCAAGTCAAGTGCCTCAGTTTACCCATCTGTAAAAGGGAGAGAATAGTACCAATGTGTCTTGCAGGTTATTTTAAGGTCATAGCAATAAGTATTTGTAAATGCTTTAGGATTCTGCTGGATGCTTCTGTCCTGTAGCATTTTTCCATCTCTCCTGAAAGCTCCTCTTCATTTAATGCCAATTTTATTCCCATTTCCTTTTGTAGACAGGAAGTTTGGGCAGAGGGTGCAGAAGCTGGAGGCAATTGATGTGACCCTGAGCTTGGCAAGGAAAAATCTAGGCCACCACCTGCATCTCCTCCACTGTCTCTGGGCCCTGAGGGTTTATGCTTCCAGTGGTACGTATGCTGATTTCCTTCTATTTCTCACGTGGGTAAGATGCTGACCTAGCACCTGATGAAGTAAAATGATGCCTAAAAAAGCTCATACCTTTCTGATCCAGTTAGTCTTTAAGGTGTCACCCTACCTTGCTTTCAGACTAACCACCTTTCTGCTCACATCAGTGAGAGTCAAACCCCTCCTGCATTTATCTTAGTGCAAACTATTGACATCCATCGTATAGGGACTCGTGCATTATTACATATCTGGTGGAGTCTATTTGTGATGATAGATAGCATTGCACACCACAACTAGATTGATCCCAGGTTCAATCCCTTGCGGGGGCGGGGGGGCTACCTCTCAAACAGCCCTTCTATTCTAGTGGTATTTGAGCTTGCCCGACGACAGGAAGTATAAATATTATTATAGAAAATAGCCGCAGAAAAGACTAGTTAGTTCAGATGATGTAGGGTTGCTCCTGTTGTAGTGCTATCTTAGAGAGTGACCTACTTCTCTTCCCAACATAGTGCTGGAGTACATGACACTGCATGTGTTTATCCACACAAGCACTATAATCCCCACTTTACAGGTGGGGCAGCTGAGGCACAGACAAACACATGACTTATCCCAGGGTGCATAGGAACTGAGCACCTGTCCCCCGAATCTCTAAACCAGGGGGCCATCCTTCCTTTTCTCTGTACTGGTCTTAAAGGATGACACAAGCCATGGGATTTCCAGCACTTTCACTCACTGTATATTCAGTCCCTCCTGGTGCCATTTACTCTACAGGCAATACTAGAAAATCATCTTAGTTTCCCCCTTATAGATTACTCTTTGACCCAGCTGTGCATCTCTAGCTTTTTAAATCATTCCTCCTAAAATCCAGCATTACTGGTTCTCAGCCCTGCAAGCACAGGAGTTGTTTTCAAGCTATGGGCCTTCTCCAGCAGACAGGTAGTCAGTCTCCAGCAGTTGATCCCTCTCCCTGAGATAAGCATTATTTGAAAAGGTGAGTGTTACTGAGCCTCTGACAGACAAGCAGCTATAATATGCTTCAGGTTGGTTTATAGAGCTTCACCATCAGCTACCTCCTGTAACAAGACCTCTCCTCCCTGCCTCCCCCGTCCCCTTTTAAACACACCTGCATCCCAGTTAAGCCAATACCTGCAGAGTCTTTAGTTGTTAACTTAATATCAGGACCTCGAGGGCTGCTAACTCATTCTCCAGGTTGTTAGTGACATCTGAGCATCTACTAAGGCATGGAGCAGTGTCAAGAAATGGACATAAATTTTAGTGCAAAATGTGCCTGCATTTTTCTCCAAAAAAGGATAATTCAGAAATGTTTATCTAGCTCTGCTTAATAAAGCTCTTGTCACTACAGTTCCTACATCTCACCTGTGGCATGGTGGGTGGGGATTGATATTGTGCTGTGCCCTATAACTAGTGCAAAGGATTTTGCACAAGCCCATGTGGGAAGCCCTCTAATTGCCCTGTGCCAGACAGAACTGGTTCTTCCAGGTTCATGCCCCACCTCCGGGCAGCCTGGGTATGAGGATTGTTTTGTGCCAAGCCAAAATTGGTGTCGAATTTGTAGGAGATGACGTTTCCTGGTCCCCAAAACAAACCTCATTGAGTGGAGCAGTAGCGGATCCAGGAGCATCTGTAGATTTGAAGGTTGTTTGGGGGTGAGAATCTAAGCAGCCAACTCATTAAGATCTCATTGCTCTGTGTTGCTGCCTTCCTAGCCTGTGCCCCCAGCCCTGCGCGTGGCATGCGTTGCGGTCTACAGGGAGTGCAGTTCAAGCAGCCTTGTATGCTGCCTGTCCCCCATGAATGGCTTGTTATTGTGAAAGGAGCCGGCAAAGCCTTCCAAAGCTCTCCATCCGCAGGATGACTTGGCGGAGACCCGATAGGGGCTGCATAAGTTGATGGGCCCTTTGGCAGCTTCCTGACGGCCAGTGGGAGATGGTTACAAAGCAGCCAAAAATCAGCCCCGGGCTGGCATCCAGGGCTCCTGCTGGCTGCTGACAAGGGGTGTTGATTTCTTATCCTTTCCCCCTGTTAGGATACCTCTGCCATTTCCCACCCTCTCCCCCTCACCCCCAAAGCTCTTGATTGTTTCCCCCTGGCATTTTCTCTCTGCTTATTCAGAGCACTCTCATTATTAGCATCATCTGTGTGAACCCCTGCCCCTCCCCTGCTCTCTCATCTCACTGATTGGTTGAGGGACTGCTGTAGGCTTAGTTTTTCAAGCCAAGCAGCCAATTTCTCTGCAGATTTTGTTTCTTTTTTTAAATTGACAGACTGCTGCATCTGAGGACAAGAACTAACAGTGCTACCAAGGGAAGGATTATAGCTAGGAGTGGCTGGTAGGGGTCTCTGGTTACACTCTGAAGTACCCTCTGACTTACCAGAGTAGAAATACTGGGGGGTGGAGTAGGATGGACAGAGACCCTTCTTTCATATGCCCCATGTCTTGAATTGCTCTGGGGAAAATGTGATTTGGAGCCCTGTCTTTTGGCTGGGATGTGGCCCCATTTAAACCAAATTTGTTCCTAGAGGATGATTTGTTTAGAAGGAGCAGCTCTGAGATACTGGGATGAGTGCAGGGTTAGGCATTAGGAGGTGGCAGTTTTATCCTTGACTGTCACTGTGTCATTGTTTGACCTTGGATTGCTTTGGACCTCAGTTTCCACATCTGTTAGATGCTCTAAGAGGTCTGATCAGGAGCCCACAGAAACTGGGCAATAACTCTACCTGCTTTAGCTCTCTCTGCTGCTCATTCTCCAACTGCAGTAACCCAAGCTTTCTGCTGTGGGTCTAACTGCCTTTCTTTCTCATTGGTACAGTTACTGCAGGAACTACCTTGGGCATTAATGGAGCCATGGAGCTGCTTTTCAAAGTCATCACTCCTTATACCAAGAAGCACACCAGGACCATCAGGTAGGGAGCTGATTTGGGCCTGTCCAGTTGCAGCGAGTATGCCAACTATAGGGCTGGATGAACAGGTTTAGCTCAGAGCTATGCTGTTGGGAGCCAGATCTGGATCCAGATGCTTCTAGACATATTTCCATTTTGTGGCTGGAAAAAGCTTTGTTCCGCCTGAAAAGGAAATCAGAACTGACCAAAAATATCATTGCAAATACAAAATGAAAGATTTTAGAAGTGCAGAAAGGAATTGCTACTGGGCCGTGGTTGTACTTGGTGTATTACATCCAGGGGAGGCCAGCCTGTGGCGTTAGGGCAGCCTCTGTGAGGAACGTGGCCAGTCGGGGAGGGCACAGGGAGCACAAGACGGAGCAGTAGATTAGGCAGGGGAAGAGGATGGGCTTTTGGGGAGGGTATGGGGCTCATTTGTTTCACACCTGCCAAAAAGGTTGCCCCCTCACTGTGTTTTATTACCATGCTAGGGCAGGGGTTTTCAACCTTTTTTAATGACTGTGCCCCTTCTCTCAATGGTACAGCTCATGTTCCCTTTATTTGTTTTTCTTGTTTTTAGGGGGGGTGTGCAGATTGAGGTCCCCGTGGTGAGGGAGAGAGTGGGGTAGGGGCTGCATAGCCATGAGCAGCTCATTCTGGAGGTGCAGGGAGGAGGGGTGGCTCCTGTCAGTGCATGCACCTTGGGAGGGCATGGGGGCATGTGCCTCTGGGTCTGTGCTCAGGGTGGGACAGACTGGCCCAGCGGTGGGGAGGGAGTGGGGCTGGGGGCTGCCCAGCTAGGGTGGGGTGGAAGACTGAGCTGCGTGGGGGGTGGCTCCTACAGCCGTACACACCCCAGGAGGGCATGTGCTAACATATCTGTGCGCAGGGCAGGGTGGGCTGTCACTGCAGGCTGGGGCTGGTGCCAGGCTCTTCCCAGCAGGGGGCTGGGCTGCACTCAAGGTGGGTGGTGGTGGCACTGGGAGGGGGGTTGTGGGGGCGAACTGTTGGGTGGTTGCAACCCCCCCGTCACCCCCAATACCTCCCTTCCAGCACCTCTTCCTCCTGCCTCAAGTGCTGCCTGGCCCAACCACTACCAGGAAGAGCCCGGCACAGCCCTGGCCCCAGCCTGCTGCGGCAGCCCACCCTGCCCTCTATGTAGATCTGGGGGCACATGCCCCTGTGCCCTCCTGGGGTGCTCACAGTGGCAGGATCCACCCCCCATGTGGCTCAGTCAGCTGCTCCACCTTGGCTGGGCAGTCCCAGCCTCAGCCCCACTCCCTTCCCCACAGCTGGGGTCTCGATCTGCCCCCACCCTTCCCTCACAACACGCTTACCAGCCAGACCCAGCTTCTCCCCTGGTGGCCTCCATACTGCACTGCAGCCGCACACACAGCTGGCATTTATCAGCCACATTAGGTCTGCGTGCTCCCTATGACTTTTAAATACCCCTAGGGGTATGTGTACCCTCAGTTGACAACCACTGTACTAGGGACTTGTGTTCAGATCCCAGCATCAATTCCCTGCTTCCCCACATCTGGTGGTAACGAGCCCCTTGTATCCATCTCCAAGAGCCTCTCACCACAACCTGGCAGTTCGGGGTCATCCCACTGTTGGATCTGGGGGCTTAAAGATATGTTCCCCTAGGTCAGATTGACAGGGTGGGGTGGGGGGAGGGTTAGCTTTTCTTTCAGGCATGGGGTGTGATCCTTTTCCTAGATACACACGCAGAGAGTATAAACTGATTGCTTGTCTTCCAGTGCAGTGGTGGCTTGGTGTGTTGTAGGGTGCTCCTGCTTCTTGTGGTTTGTGCTCGTCTGTGAGGGTTTGGAGCGGACTGTTTTTAGGCATTTTCTGAAAAATGATTGTCTCTGAACTGGGCAAATGGATCTGATGGCTTGGGAGGCCCCTGCTCTTCCTTTGTTCCTTGAAGCCAAGGTTTGTCTCATAG
This sequence comes from Caiman crocodilus, assembly GCA_030014935.1. Taxonomy (NCBI): domain Eukaryota; kingdom Metazoa; phylum Chordata; order Crocodylia; family Alligatoridae; genus Caiman; species Caiman crocodilus. Next base: position 12,462,557 of record JAGPOW010003364.1, read on the forward strand.
CTCTCAGATGTGATCGGCCCCAGTGGGGGTTTCTGGCAGGAAGGTGGGCTGGGATCCTTGCCACTCCAAATAAAATCCTTGTGTCGGGCACAGTCTGGGTTTATTTCTAGCACATGCTGACTATTGTTTCAAAGTGACTTTTCCTGTAGAGAACAGCCCTGCCTTGCATCTCTGGCTTGAAACTGAAGTTAGCCATGCAGGTGTCTGTCCCTGACCGGTTCTCGGGACAAGATTTATGATGCCTGCACACCTATGACAGAGAGGGAACACGTGGGTGAAGACAAACATCCTCAGCTTGGCACCAACCCAGCTTGTAACAAGCCATAGAGAGGTTGCATGCTCCAATGCATGTTTGTACAGTGCAGAGCGTGCGCAGCCTGTCTAGCAAGGCAAGGTCATGCACTTTGGTGTTTCGGATGCACAAGCTCAGTCAGACGTGTCTTCCCGTGTTTGCTTGTCAAATGCAAAGCGCATGCTCTTGAGCCTACGTGCCCTGAGATGGAGGGGAAATTATCCCACGCAGAGCCATGGACTGGTCTTTGATTTTTATCCTGAGTGGAGCTAGTTCAGGGATTTCTGTACCACACTGCTGCGTATTTTGGACATACCCTTAGGGAATCAGGCAGGAGCCTATGGCACTAGACTAAGTGAGTGGCTCTTGTGTTGGTGCTGATGGTAGTACTGTGGCAGATAGGCTGGGTATAGACTAGACAACAGACTAGACAGCTGTAAGCTGAGAAATCTCCTTTGGAGAAGAGCAATTAGGTATGTATGAATTGTGCCCAAATCCTGCATTTGCTATCCTAGACAAAAGCATGGGTCCATCATCCTGTCTAGTCAACAGCAAATGCATGTTACTCTAGAAGAGGGTGGCTTTTTAAAAGAGGCTTACACATTGACTCATGCTGCTATCATCCTGGCAATGCATTGCCTTGATGGCACTTGACAGTAAGATTTCTGAGGACTTCTGAACTGGTCTGAACCATTGGTCTTGTTCGGTGCTTGGTTCTTACTACTCCAAGTGGGTCCAGCTGATGCACTGCATCTTGCATCTGCCTTGGTAGCACAAATCAATTCACTTATGCTGTGGCTGCCTTTTTGGCTTTCCAGGGGACTGTGAAGAGTTTCAAACAGCTTTGCAGCTTCTGCTTGTCTCTTGACAGGGCACCTGTAATCCCGGGAGAACTTTACTCCCAGGGTGCAGAGAGACAAGGATGTTTTCTGCAGAGTGATTCTGTTCTCACTTGCTCTGAAAATATTGTCCCCTGTATTCCCAGGCTGTTGGAGCACCCTGCAACATTCCTCTCAGGCCTTGGCTTATGATTTATCTCTCTAAGACTCAGGGCCATGGGGGAATTGGTTTACATGATGTGGCATGGCCTAGAATGCATTTCCCCCAGAGCACCTGGGCTCAAATACTGTAGCAATTGCAAATGATTGATGTGTCCATGTCCACACTTAACTTGGAAAGCAAATTCCACTCATTCCTCTGCTGTCCTTTCCGCTGAATTGTTCATCTGTGATTGGAATAGCGTTAGTCACGGTAGTACGATCATCTAGCTCTGCGCTCTGCAGCTGGGATGCTGAGTGTGACTGGCCCTGCACTGGTATCATTTTAGATGTGTAGTGTGGGATTGACTAGGACTCTTTCTTTTATTTTTATTTTTTAATGTGAGTTTTGTACTAGGGAAAGATCCACAGAAAGTGAACTTCTTAGCCCACCGCACAGGCAGAAGGAATGCAAGCTTCCTGCTTTGGCCCCTGCCCTACCTGGAATGAATGAAGGCTTCAGTCTCCATTGCTCAGTCACGTACTGCGTCTCTGCTGAAAGTCACTTTTTGGGTCTTTTAAAGTAGCTTAGGAAATGAGTTGAGGCTATAAAATTCATTCCATATATTGGCAGAAGGGCCTTCCAATAAACCTTGGACTTGATCTGTTCTTGATTTTTTTCTAGATTGTACTCGGTAATATTTTGGATTTGTTTCACAAATCCAAATCCCAACAGCTATTTGGGACATTTCTGCCTTTTATTATAACAAAAAAAATTCAGTTTATGAAAAATCAAAATTTGCTTAGCAAAACTTTCGATTTTGCCAAAATTGTTTTTACTTTGCTCCCCTTCCTTTCCATTGGACAAATCCAACCAGAATATTTTGTTTGGATTTAGGTGAACTTGAAGCCATGTGGGTTTTTTTTCTTCTTTTGGGTTGTTTTGCAGTCAGTTGTGTCTGCCTGAGCTGCCATGCAATCAGGACTTGTAGTAGATGATATATTTTATTAGACCGAGAAGATTTTTGCAAAAATCTTCTTCTTTAATTGCAAGCTTTTGGGCACAAACACCCTTCATCAGGCATTGGAGAAAAATTGTAAAAGTTCTCCTGGGTAGAAATGAAGGTTCATATTTCACAGAGGAGTCAGTAGGTGGAAAACTCCTCTGGGCAGTCGGTTCCTAGCTGGTATGGAGCCTCTCGCCTCCTGTGAGGATCTGTGATGATGCAAATTACCTTGAATCAAAGGCAGGAGCAGTCTTTTGGGGTTCAGGTGGTCACAGTTGCTTCCTGCTTGGGAAAACATGAAGATTTCATTTAAAAAATGGCCTGCCATGGTGCTTCTTAGAAGCTGTAGGTCAAATAGGTCACCAAACCTATACCCCCATGAAGCACTTGTCCCCATTCTGTTTTGGTACATCGTGGGAGGTGTAGTTCAGCCCTGTCGCTAGCTCATAGAGAAGGAGGCATGGAGTCTACAAACTATCATTTGCTTGAGGTTTAACTAACATGATCATTAATCAGCAGGAGTCTGGTAGGCCTCCAGGGAGCCTTCCTAGAGTCCATCCCTGGTGTTGCTCATAACTCCTTGGTGTTAAAATACAGTGAGTGGCTGCACTAGAAACAGCTTCCTGTTCATCAATGGAAACACTATGAACATCGGCCTAAATCTGCTGGTTTAAAGGCAGTTTGCCGGCAGTTTAAAGACTTTATTTTTCTCTCTCACTCATAAGGGACAAAGGATTGTGCTCAGCTCGCCTTATTTGGTGGCATTGCTTTCATTCTGTCCCACCGAGGGAGAGGGAAGAGGTCTCAGGAGACACTATTGGCATGAATGTAGGGCTCGAGATGGGATAATAATCCACCGTGAAGGGAGGGCTGAGGATCCCTTTTCTCTTGAGCTCCAAAGGGAGCTTGGGATGGTGACAGTCTGAAAAATCTCAGGCATCCTCACAGTTTGCCAGACTATAGAGGAGGGAGTATGTGTAAATACATTTTTTTTTTTTTTTTTTTTTTTTTTGACCAACCCCTCTTAGAAATCCCTAGAAGAGGAAGAATAACTTGCTGTGGTTGGCAATGAGAACATAGGTTTCTTTTTAGCTTCCAGGAGGAAACTTGGAGAGCTGTAGTGGATGACTTGGGGCTAGGTGGGTGGACCTGGCTTATTGCATGATCCCTACGGGCACCTACTCCTCCCCTTCTCTTTGCCCTTGACATCTTATTTTTTCAGAGCTACATGCCACCATGAGTTGCCTTGCTGCTTGGAACAGCCTGCATCTCTGGGGGCTGATATTACCCTTACTTTGATCAGCTGCCAGGAATGCAGCGTGGGAAAATGCACCCGCACCATGCCCTCTCCCATTGATATACCATTTTTTTTTTACTGGCCCAGTGAGCACCAAGGGACCAAGGTCACTTTAAGAATCCACTCTGTGGAGCACTAGGATCAGCGCTATTTATTAAGCCAGCTAAGATAGGGAAACAAGATACATAGTTCTATTTTATTTTTTCCAGCAGCAAAGCCCTAGGTTATTTAGATGCAGACTCTCCTATGCTCCAGTCTGTTTTGTCTGGAGGTATGCCAAATGGCTCTAATTTCCCCCCTCCTATGACCCATGGACTTTATTGGTCTCACTTCAGGGGCTGAGGTCTTCACATCCACGTGTCCTGGTTTGTGTGGGTCTAAGCAGCAAGTAGCCATATTTAAAGAAAAACCCTTTTGAAAATATCCACGAGAAGTTAAAAAGATGCAACTCCTGGCAGTTGGCAGAACGCTCTGCATATATGCTCTATTGCAGCACTCCCAAACTTTTCATCCCATTGTGCCAGGTCTGTCCATGGGCCCAATCTGGTGTGGGGCAGGTGTGCCCAAGGCTTGATTTGGTCATGGTCCTGGGGAGGAGGGTATCGGCTTGAGCTTGATCCAGCCATGCAGTAGTGCCCCGGACCTCATCTGGCTATGCAAGACTTGGAAAGTTGGCGGAGAGGAAGAGGTGGCCGTGGCCAGTGGCCGTGTTAATGGCCTCTGGTCCCCTGTCACCAGGTTTCCTGACCATTGGGGAGCACCCCTAGGGCAGATGCCATGGCTCTATGGGCTGGATTTGGCCTGCGGGCTGGGGGGGGAGTCGAGCACCCCAGCGCTATAGAATGAAACCTTTCTTTGGCAGAAAGAGGTCTCCGATAAGTGAACACAATGGTTTAAATACCTAGGATGTTTTTAGTTGAATGCTATAGGATTCTTCTACTAGGGAAGGGCTAGTTTCCAAGCAGGTGGCAAGACATGGTGTCAAAAGAGTTTGAGTGAGTCGTCTTTTTTTTTTTTTTCCATATCTGGGAGCAGACTGCCAGTTCCTCAAATTTTAGTAAAAATTATTCAGTAAAATTCCCTTCAGTTATTTTATTTTATTTTTTTATGTTTCTCAGGAAATCAAACAATTCTCTGTGACTAACCACACTTAAAGCCCTATTTGCTATTTTGAGCTGTGCTAGTTACTGGTAGTTGTCATTTGTCAGACAAGCCAACGATAGACACATCTCTTCCGCGATTGGATGAATGCACTTCAGACGTGGATGCTGGCCAAATGAATTTGAAACTCCGACTCTGAGCGCTCGCACATATAATCCTGAAACTTGCCTTATGGAAAGATTTGTTCCAAAAATCCTCAAGTATGAGCCTAACTTTAGCCATTTTTTCTATCCATTTTCTGTTTAAGTTGATAGCTGAAAATGAGACCTGTTTTGTGCAGTATTTTTCCATCTCTGGTGTTTCATGAATTTTCTTGTCATTTTATCAGAAGTCCTGGGATAGGTAGCATTTGTCTGGAGGTTGCTGTTCCTGAGAGCGTGTTTCTGAGAATCTCGGCTTTCAAAAAGGAGGGGGGCAAGCCCTGGGGGGGGAAGGGCTCCAAGCATTTTATTTGCCTTCTATAAGCCTCAGATGCATGCAAGTGTGGCTTATGGGTTTTGAACATGTGGGGTTGGCAATGCCGCACCCTTCCTGCCAGAAAGTGTTTTACACATCACGGAGCTCATGTCAGAATGTGGGGAAAATGGAAAATTTTCCCTGGGGCTTGAAAGCCAGGGATTGTTAAATTAAGAACAAACACTAAAATGTTAAGCCAAAATCTAGCAATCTGTTAGGTTTGGAGTCAGTCAGCAGTCACATCTGCCTGATCAACCAGGGTTGATTCATGGATGGGAAGCGAGGAGACGGAGTGCTGCATGGGCGGGGGCAGTGGCATTGGCAAGGATTTGCAATACGCACGCAATGTATGTGTATGTCCGTACGTTTGCACACACAGCAGTGACTCCACTTCACCTCCCAGTTCTGTCTTGGAACATGCTTCTTTGGGCCCGATAAAACCGAGCTGTTGAGTTCAGCTGTAGAAGGACCTGTTTAAAAAGTGATTGGGTACTGAGTTTAATAAGGGAAGGAGAAATTGCAATAAGCAGGAGATCAAATAAATGTAGTTAGCTGTGTTAGTCTGAAGTCAAATAAAAGGCAAGGGGTATATCTGCATGCTTAGAGACTCCCCAGAGTAGATAAATATAAAGCAAGCCTTTGTGGGCTGAAGTTTATTTCATCAGATGCTGTGTCATCTGATAAACTGAGTTTCACCCCTCCAGAAGTGTGTGTGTGTGTGTGTGTGTGTAGACTAACCAAAGTAGATATCTAAGGTGCGAATGAATCTGCCTTGCCTCCTACTGAATCAAGGATCATTTAATGTGTAAGTAAAGGTTTGGTGACATTCAAATGCAGCCTAAAGCAGAGGTGGGCAAAATATGGCCTATGGGCTGGATCCAGGCTGGCAACTGACTGGATCTGGCCTGCGATTACCCCTTCAGTGCCCTGCTTGGGGCTGAGCCCACAGCGGTGCCATCTGCATTCACTGACCAGTGTGCACAGCTTCCAGTGGAGCTGTTCCTCTTGCCTCCAGCTGGAGCCACCTAGCTGAAGCTTGGCCCCTGTCTACCTGCCTGCCTGGAGTGGGAGAAGGAGCTGCTGCTGGACATGAGAAGAGTAGAGAAGCACTTGGCTGGCTGCAGCCACATGAGAAACGGCCTGGCCAGAAGCTGCGCACTGGACGCAGCCTGGACCGATCTGCTCCACTTGCCTCCAGTGACGATTCCTGCCCCAGGGCTGGCCTGGCAGGCATGGGCAGGGCTCAGCCCCATGTGGAGCCCTGTGGGGGTAGGAAACTCTGTTGCACATGCACCCTGCCTCCCCCTCCCTCTCCTCACCCCCGCCTGGCTCTTAGGACCTAGAACCCAGGCAGCCCCCTGACATGTGCACATGCCCTGCCCCACATACCCCATACAGCACCCCACACCCCCCACCACAGGGTAGGGCATGCAGGGAGCATATAGTCATTGCCTGCCCCTCCTGCTCCTGAATATTACTCCTGCCTGCCCACAGCTCCATTGGGAGTTTGGTGAGTTGTTGTGCCGGGGGGAGGAGCGGGGGGTGGTGATCTGGCCTGCAACAGCTCATCAAAGCTCTCTATGTGGCCCTAGGGCCCAAATAATTGCCCACCCCTGGCTTAAAGGGTCACTTGTAGCATTAACATTTAGCTTCTGTGGCAAAGCAGCAAATTATGTATTATGACTGATGAAAAGATGCATGAATGGTTCCCAGTTGCTGCAGAAGGAGAGATCAGGTTTGACCCAGCGAGGCCAGTTTCACCTTCCCACTCTGACCCTGATGGCAGCAGATGCTGTATTATGTTTCTAGGGACTGCTCTGTGTGTTGGCTGCATCTCCCCCTCCCAATTGTTCTGAGTGTTCAGCTGGGTGCAGTTGAACGGCAGGCCCTGTCTCCCTGGTTACTGCCAGCCAATATTTTGGGCAGGAGAAATCAGCTTGCTGCACCAACATGATGACCAGGCATCCTGGTTTTCTCTGTTTAAAAATTGCAAAATTCTCCAATTAAACCCCTCAAAATCCATGATTAAAGTGAAGTCTCTCTCTCGTCATGAATAATGGATTTCAAAGAAGCATTTACATGGCCAACCCCAAAGGGTGGCCTTGCCCCTTGCTACCAAACCACAGCCCTCCCAGCCCTGCCAGTGCCCCTTGCTCACTGAACTGCAGCCCTGTAGTGCTGCCAGTGTCTCCTGCATTGCCAACCCACAATCACCTGCCTCCACCCCGGTGCCCTTTACTCCTGACCCACAGCCCTCTGCATCCCCAGCCCTGCCGGAGGGCCCAGCTGTCCCTGTCCCGAGCAGGCCAGAGTGCTGTGGCTCTGATTCATGCAGGCAGTGGTGGAGCATGTCCAGCCCCAGCACAGGCTGAGGGAAGAGGAGGAAAGGCTTGTGGCACTCCTGCCCTGTGGTAGGGCTACAATGCCCTGTGGGCAGCCTGGCCACAGCCACTCTCCTCCACCCCTTCCTTTCCCCCTCACCCCCAGGCAGAGGCTCCTGGCTGCTCAGTCCCTCTGAGTACGGGCACTGGTGCATGTGCTGCCACCTGGCCATGGAGTTCCCCACGGCCCCCCTGCCCTTTTCCTTGATGGAAGGGCAGGCAATCCTTCCCTCCCCACCAGTCCTGTCAAAGCTGCAGCCCCCACTCCTCCTACCCTGGCCAAATGTCTGGGATTTTGCTGTGCTCCGGGGGTGGGATCAGAAGCAGCAGGAATGCCACATGGGTCTGCCACCTCAGCAGCTACAGGCAGGTCCATGTGTGCTCCCTGCTGCCTCCGATCGCCCTCCCCTTGATCCCATCAGTGGAGCAAAGGGAAATCCCAGGCGCTTAGGCAGATTTAAAAAAATCCGCCTGGATGGTGATCAGAGCACTTAAAAAGAGAGGGGACGCATCTGGGGAAACCCAAACGTACGGTAACCCTATCTTGATAGCATGTGTATACTTTAGCAAAAATGTTATGGACGGACAGACAGATTAAGCGCTTTATTATATTAAAATACAGAGATGCATCTATAGATATAGATAGATGGATATGTGTGTGCATGTGTCTATATAGTAGATAGACACATTTATACATATATATATATATATATAGAGAGAGAGAGAGGTATCAATTGAACACAATGTTTTATCAATGTATTTACAATTTTAAAGCAATTTGGAAGCCTACCAGTGCCTCAATCATTATAATCAAATACTTTCTAAGTACCTATAAATTTTGGTATTTGATTTTGGCTTTTTTATCATGGACAATCAGAGCTCCCCCTGCCCCTTTGCTCACCAGTACGCAGGTTCAGGCACCTCACTCCCCACCTATACCTCCCCCCCAGCCCTGCTGGAGGGAGTCCTAACTTCCAGGGCTATGGGGCCAGGGACCCAGGTCCCTAGTCCCATACCCCTTCCAGCAGCGCCTGAGCCCTGGCTGCTGTCTGTGGAAGGCTTTGTCCAGCCTCCTGTGACAGTATGGCTGGAGCAGAGCAGGTATGAGCTGCCCGTTGTGGGCTTGAGCTCCCTGCTCTTCACCTGGGGCATCCTCAGCCCAGCAGGTGGGACCTGACGTGGTTGGGCAGAGCAGAACTGGGCAGAGAAGCTCAATGCTGCCACAGGAGCTCTGTGCTGCCATGGTGAGGCACCCCCTGCCTGCCTGGTGGCAGCGAGGGGCACAACTCTGTGCTGCCACCCTCCTGCTGCAGGGTGGGTAGGGGGCACTTCTAGGGTGGTGCATGGTTTACAGCAGCAAGGAGATCCCCTGCCTGTCCGTGCTCTACCCTGCTGTGCTGGGTCCCACCCACTGGGCTGCGAAGGCCTCGGGGGCAAGGGCAGACTTGGGGCTCCCTGCCCTGCTACAGTGGGCAGTCTGCATCTACACACAAATCTGGTGGGCATGTTGCCCCCCTCCTCTTGGGAGTGCATGCAGCAGTGGGGATGTAGCCCCTCTCCCTGCCTCCTGTCCCCCAGACAAGCCACCTGCAGTCCTGTCCCACTCCTCACTGGGACCCTGCTGCAGCCCCAGCCCTGTCCAACTCCCTCCCTCCCTCCCTATGGGAGCCTCAGGCCTCCCCTCTCCTGCCAGAGAACTTCTTATGCTAGAGCTGCTCTCCAGGCTGCCTTGTGGCCATGTGCATGTGTAAGCTGCCCGTGCCCATGGCAGCCCCTGCTGAACGCTGTCCCCACTCTCCCTCCAGCCCCTCGCAGACTGCAGCTCTGCCGGCTTGCAGAGTGCTCTTTGCACAAGTGGAAAATCCACGTGTTTCTCCATTTAAATAAAGCAATCTACATTTTTCTCAGTTAATAGGGAAAATCTGCAGTTTTTTCCCCACTTTTCCATGGGAAAACCCAGATCCCTGATGATGATTCATTCTCCAGCAACCTGAAGTGCTGACTGCTGAAGTGGTCCAGCCTGAAGAATAGCTCTCAGTCAGTTTTATGTGCATATTTATCTGGCAACAATCTCTGATGGTTGATTGGAAATGAAGCATCCTTTATTCTTGCTACTCACCAGTTTCTCATTAATCCTGTAGAGGTTTTTGGATATTTGATTGGGTGGTAGCTTTCTACTGGAACGCTGCCAAAAAGAATCATTGGCTAATGCCCACTTATTTTGAAATTGCTATGTGGTCCTCTTGATCCCTCTTGAAAACTTGGAGAAGGGGCTGAAATACAGCTCCTGAGCTATGTCACTGGCAGAATGACATGCTTTATTTCCAGGTCTAATCTATGTGGGATTTAGACTAGAAAATAAACAGATAAATATTGTTTTGATTTTAGAGCCATGGAGACTCCAGCAATAGAGAAAATGTTCCTTTTAAAACTCTCCTTTTATACCAAGTGGCTATACAATTAGGCTAATATCTTGGATGACATGGAACAGAGATGGGCACAGCATTGGGATAAGTAAATAAAGCACAGCATTTGAATTTAATGCAATGAGCTGCTGTAATAGAACAAATGAGGTCTGAGCCAGAGGTGCCTTCATTTATGCAATTCCTTTTCCTCTGGTCTCTTTTTATGGCCGATGTGGTATCTTTCCAAGAATGACTTGCTTTAATATTAATAATAAGTAATAAAACCTTATTTCAGACTGATGGCATCTCTGCAATGCTTTGCAGGGTAAATATAGTTACGCTGCAGAATTATGTGTTACTGGCATTGCGCTGTTAATAACAGGAGAGAGAAATTGAAAAATTAAGAGGTAGAAGCAAGGGAGAAAAGAGATGCTTTCAGATGAGATTTGAAAATAGATGAAGAGTCGATGAGGCGGAGAGAAATACTGTACAGGAAGGTTGTTCCAGATGGCAGCAGCAGACATAATGCTTATAGAAACGCGGTGCCATCTATTGGTAGCCTCTAGCACGGCAGAATTAGCACAGGTAAACACGTCTCAGATCATTGAACACAAATATTTGATAAACAAGGAGGGAGCAAAAAATTCAATTTGACATTTAACTTAATTTGGGTATTGGTTTTTAAAGGGGGGAGGTCTGATTTGTTCGACTGACTCTTTTCAATGATAATGTTATTTCAGAGAAGATTTGTTCACTTAGCTCATATAAATCGATGACCATTCATTTGTATCTTATTAATGGGTTAGATTTTAAAAGATGGTAGTAGGGTAAATCTTTGCTATTCTTAGTGACTTGACTTTCATGTCCAATGGCTGGAGCTGCTAAAATTCACACCTGGCCTTGTATGTGGCTATGCCTCAACAGCAAATGAAGCTAGCGTTGTAACCATGGGTAAAGATTGCCATGCTGGTTTTAATTTGTGCTGTCAAGACTGGTGGTGTAGAAGCTCAGGTGGGACCAGAGGTATACACTTTGGTTGCCAGCTGATGCTGAAGTCGGTGCTGTCACATCTTCACTACAGTTGTTGCTAAGCCTGTGGGAGAACGCCTGATACTGCAACCACAACTGCATTTGCCGTGAAGAAGCATCCATAGAGGCATAGTTGCTATTTAACCAGAGCTGTTGTCAGCCCGATCCTATGTATGTATATAGCTTGAGTTCATTTAGAAACTCTGGCATCCCAGAGTGCTTCCTGGTATTGAATAATGCATAAGCAATGGGGCAAAATAATAAATCGCAAACAAGGGAGAAGGATTATGAGGCTCTTTAGAGTCTGAGAAGAGGTGCATGGGATGACTTATGAAAAATCGAGGGACTGTGGATGAGGGTAAGAGAGGGTGATCCAAATGCCAGGAGGTATAGAAGAAATGGCTCTCATTGGTAGCCTTGAGTCTGTCTGCAAATGGCAGTCAAGGTAAATAATCTGACAGTTTGTTTCCTGGTTTTAAGGCACTGGTCTAGGACTTTGAAGGGAAAGTCTCACTTGATAGACTTGCCCCAAACTTGCTTTTGACAAGTCTGTCCCCTGCTGTCAGAATTTCCAAGGGCTAAGTGTCCACATAAAGAGCTCAGAGCCCATTTTGGTGTTAAAATAAAGGCCAGATTTTTAAAAGAGCCCCTCGTATCCAGCATATTAAGCTGTTCTGAAAATCTGGCCTACAGTCTCTCTGTGCCTTAGTTTTCCATTTTTCATTGGAGGTAATCTATCTTGCTCTGCCTCACAGGGGTACAACAATTATCAATCCATTCATGGTAGAGCCATTGGGACAGGATGGGAATGGGATATGGCGATGGGGTGGAATATGATCAGGTAGAGAGAAATGAGCTATGAGTCAGGAAATTGCAGTTATGAAAGGTTTTCTGCACAGGAAGGGCAATATAATGTGAATGAGGAGTCTGGGGTAGAGGGAGAGGGGGAGTCCTACTCCCTTGTATGTGCTTGGGGAGGAGGGGGGTGAGGGGCAGCAACAAAGCTGTAGGAAAGCAAGAAATTGTTAAGGAGAGTCGTGTGGACATCCAGAGTCCTGCTTCTGAACCCTGTCTGCTTGCTCTTCCTGCAGTGCGTACACCACAAACCAGACAAGTGGCCACAGGCCCATAGTTTCATGACCTAACTGGACTGTCCTCAGGGCACTGTGAATGGGTAGAGGAAGTTTTTATGTGAAACCTATCTGAGTTCTCGCCCCTGACAAGATAAGTGGATGCCCTCCCTTACTGCTTGCTTGGCTCCATTCCCACGTGTCAGTGAGAGAAAAGTAGACTCTTCCTCAGAGAGTGCTAAGTTGTCTGATGACACGCCATTCCTGATAAGTGGCAGAAAATGAGCAAATGAGTAGATAAAGCTGAGGGTGCTTGCTTGTGTCTTGGCACATTCATGCTAGTTCAGTTGTCCAGGCCCAGAGTAAGGTTTCTGGGTTTTTTATTTAATTGAGGGATTTTTATTTTGATGGAGCCCCAAAACTGTGCTATGCCTTTTGCAGCAAGGACAGGAGGGTGTAAGAGGTCCTGGTCTGGATAGCTTACATCCCAAATGCAGGTGAGGTTAGCAACCAGCAACAGGGAGAGGAGGAGGGCCTGAGAGAAGATGCAGATTTCACTGGCCAGCTCATCAAGTGTCTCTTCACGCTCTGGCAGCAGTGTCTCTTGACTGCGATGTTATCAAGCACCCCCCCATTTTTCATAAACCAATTCTAGAAAAACACTAGTAATGCATCTCTGAAGACATTGGATTCTGGTACCTTGGGTGTGGGTTCAACCCTTCAGCAGCCTCATAGATGTACTTCTATTTGGAGGGTGAGAGCAAGAGATGCAGACATGTCTGTGGTTACTTTTGCTTAGTTGGGAGCTCTCTTTATTAGCAAACTTTTCTGAAGAATTTCCAAGAACTGCTACTGTTTGTTCACCTATGCCAATGCTTACAAGGCTGGCTAATGAAGTATAACCAGGCCTCTAGTGTTATTGGGAGATGGGTGGGGGGCGGAGAGAGAGAGTTGGATTGAGTCCCTTAGGCTAGGGACAGACATTCAAAAGGCCTGAGCCTGAATTGATTCAATCTGCAAGTTGGTCTAAACTGCAAAGCTTGAACTGATTTGGAGGTGGTTAGACATTCCCTTTTTATTCCTGAAATGTAGGCACGTGCCTGCAGTGGCTCAGGCTAGAAGCTGGGGGCGGTGCTAGAGTAGCCCTCTCTTCCCTTTCATTGTACCGAGCTGAGGGGGGTGTGGCCAGGCCCTGGCAGGATGTTCTGATTAGGGAGGGGTGTAAACTTCCACCCTGCCTGCACCGTCCCAGGCTTCTCCCCACTCACTGCTCAAGGGTCTGGAGTGTTGCCAGACCCCAGTCCTGGGCTAGGTAAAGTGGGGGTGTGCAGTGCATGCATCTGTTGATGTTACGAAGCTTTTCAATCTCCTTCTCCCTGTCTACAAACCAGCAGGGGGGCTGATAAAACCACAGTGTTTATCAGCCTATCAGCAAAACAAAAACCTCTCTCAGTTCAAGCTCTTCCTAAACAGCTTTTTCCAAGGGGGGGCATTACCAGTTGACGTGTTGATTAGCTCCAAAAAGCCCTAAGCAGACACTGTTCTGTCTGCCTTTGTCCTGTCCCAGTGAAATTGGACGGACGGACGGACATGCACACACACACTCCCCCTCTCAGCATTAGCTAGCATACCACATGCCTAGGGTCCCTTGGACTGGGGTCTGTGCTGTGGGAAATGGGAGGGAGGGGGGAATCCCTGCTTGAGCAGTGAGGAAAGCCAGGCAGATCCTGGTGTGCCTGCAGTTTCTCCCAGAGCTTTGGTTAGGGATGAGGGGGGCAGGGCCAGCCTGCTCTTTGGAGCAGAGAACACAGCCCAGCCCAGGGCTGTAAGGCATCTGGGATTCTGGGGGACTCTGGTTTAACTTAGACCAGGAAGAGATCTGGGACTCACATTGCATAAACTGGTTTGACCCATTTCAGTTAAGTCTGATAATACATTCAACCAGGTTTATCTTAAACTAGTTTCAGCCTTTTTGAAACTGGTTTATGTGCACTGAACTTATGTTCAATTACAGGTTTAAACCAGTTTCTGATCACTTAAACTGGTTTGTGTGCAATGTCTGTCCCTAGCCCTATTAGACCTGCTCTGAACGGAGTTATCTGATACTGTTTCAAAGTTCTTAGCAGCAGCTTGTCTACACTACGATTCCCAGTCTTGCCAGCAATGATGCTAGCAACAGTGGGAATGTACTGGAAGACGCTACTCATGCAGATGGGTTCTTTATCATTTTATTTATACATTGGAATAATATCTTGGGCTGACTTGCATGTGGTGGATGTGATAGAGTATTCAGGGCTCCAAGCTTGCCCTCAGGCTCCCAGCACTGTTTGCATGGATAAGGGTGATGGCTTAATAATGGCCAGGGAGTGAAGCAGTGATACTTAGAGTGCTCTGGAGTGTGAGGAGATAAGTGCAGGCTCAAGCTTGTCCCTACCTCGCCGATCCCGGAGCCCCTCCGCAAAGAAGTAGCACTGTAATAGATAAGTTAGTAGTTGCCACTTAATTTACAAAAGCTATGAATGGGTGCCTTGAGTCCAGTGAGGGGTGTCTTGAGTACAAAGAGATCAAGGACCCATTTTTACCAACTATTTAGTGAGCAGCACTGCACCTAGACACCTGGCAGCCCCAGGTAAATTTTTAGTATTGGGCTACACCCTTGCCAGAGCTAATGATGATAATAATAATAATTAAAAAAATACCATATTCGGGCCCCCTTTCCGTCCAGGCCCCAGACTGCCTCCCCGGTTCACCCGTGCCTGTGCCCAGCCCTGTTAGTGGGTCTAATAAAAGATATCACGTTTGCCCAAAGAGCCTTGTCTGCCTAGAGGAAAAGAACAATTTTAGCACCGTAATGCTGAGAGCAACCATAGGTGACATGTGATTGAGTGAGGTGAGGAACAGAGTAACTCGACCCTGCCTGGGTCCCAGCTTGCTAACACAGGCAGCGCTCTTCTTGGCAGCCTGATCTTCCAGACAATGCCTGGAACGGCAGCCATGAGAGGAAGGCCTGGAAGTCCATCTGGCGTGGAGCTGCCCCAGGCTGTGCTGGTGCACATGGGGGGGAAACCTGAAAGCCTGAGGAAGCGGCTGGTGAGAGAGACCAGGTCTTGCTGTGTCCAAATACGGTGGAGGCAGCGCCATTGGCAATGGAGTCCCCTCTGTTCCTGGAGGAGAAATCTTGCAAATGCCACGGCTCAGATTGGGCTTTACAGCAGAGCTGCTGCAGTAATCAGGGCGGTGAGGAAGATAACATCATAATCCGACAACTCTGGCTCATTTGCTGTTTGTTTTTTCTGCTTTTTTTTTTCCTCCTCCTGTTCAATGGAACGATGTTTGGGCTTCTCGTGAGCCATATGACACGCATTACAATAACAGGGCAATGATAGCTCTGTTCGGCTCCCGCTGCCTAGCTGGGAAGGGTGTTTATTTTTCTGTTTTAAATCTCACTTGTGTGTTTGCAGTCATGCCAGCTTTTACTGCCTTCCAAAGTTTTCTGGGGGGGTGGAAATAGCCCAAACCCAAGAGCACATGGTTGAGCAAGCCTGATAATGCTCCTATTTTTTATGTTTTAAATCTGTCAGTTCATTCAAAAAACCTGCACTGAGGCCATGCCACCCTGGGCTGCAATTTGGTTTGCTCTCAAATAGCAGGCAGAATTTGACCTAGTTGGTTTTTGGATTGAAGCCTTGCAAGGAAAATAGTAACGTGTTATTGATAGGTTTCGTGACCCCAGTCCCCTCCGTTCTGCCAGTGTAACGTCTTGTCTGGGATGTGCAATCTACTTCTCTGTCCTATGGCTTAGCTACCAGGCTTGCTGCTGGTTTCAGGAGCCTGCCAGATAAAAACAGAAGCCCTCCTAGTCCATAGGCATCGTTTTATTAAATTCATCTAAAGGAAGCTTCCCCCTGGCTCAGTCACGTGGGGCCAGACTTGCTGATAGGAACTTTTGCAAATCCCACTAGGCCCCTACCCACTTCTTCAGGCACTTAAATACCTGCGACTGTCAGTCCCTATGTGCCTTGCTGGCTGTTACACACCATTATACTAAAGATCAAGTTATACTGAAAACTGGCTGTGTCTAGTTCTGCCCCTGTATGGAGGGGCAGGGTAGAGGGTAATGACTTTCTCATTCAGAAGAGATATTGGATCTGTGTGTGCTTGCTTTGGGGCTGCTGGTATTTGAGGCTATTCTTATTTCTACTGGCCACTTGTGATAGTAGTTCACCCTTCCAGCACAGAGATTCTCAGAAGCAAAATCCTCATTTGCAGCAGCAATGGGAAGCTATCCAATTTGGTTTGAACTCCATCGCAAGTCCCCAGAGGGCTTTCCCGCTTTTTCCATTCCAGCTTGCAGGTTTGATGTGCAGACAGTTGCTGCAGGGCTGCGACAACTGCTCAATTTCCATATCTTGGACCCTTTTCATAGACATGTATTATGCAAGACAGCACCATGGCTTGGGAGGCTTCTCTTGCTGTGTCTGCCTCCCCTCCAGTAGGGCAGAGCCGATAGAATGGCAAAGCGGAGTGAATGGCAGGGCTGCTGCTCTGCAATTCTCTTATTGATATTCCCAGACACGGTATAAACTCCTCGCCTTGCTATGTGGTAGCAGCATCCGTTTCCCCAAAGACTTTGTGCTACCTGCGACACGCATGCAGCAAGCCTACTTAAGTGCAGCACATTCCTAACACACGTCCTATATGCATGCTCTATGGACCTATAGCCCCGATGCGTACAATCTGCCAAATGTACATATTTCTTTTGCATTAAAGAAAAGGGTGGAGAATTTGTGAATAAGCTGGTTATTGGCATTGATTTTAGGTGATTGGAGCAGTGAAGATTGAATTTTTTGGGCAACGTGGGGGGGCAGGGTCACAGGCCCTGCTTTTAAAAAGCCTGTTAAACACCCATCTGCCTAATTTAGACAATTAATGCCTTTGAAAAAAACATCTAAGTCAGTAATGTGTCTAGCTCCTAGGTCTGAGACAGAAGTTTCACAAACTGGTTTGGCCTAAATCACTTACAACAAGGTTGATCTTAAAACAATTTCAGTCATTTTGAAACTGGTTTTTGTGCACTGAACTTCTGTTCTGTTACAGGTTTAAACCAGTTTCTGATCGCTTAAACCAGTTTAAGTGTCTGTCCCCAGCCCATATGAATTCAGTCGCACGTAAGTGGCTAACCTGTGTAGTAGTTTTTTAAAAGCACTTGCAACATGCCTATCTTTAGGCACGACATTTTAAGCACTGAAATACCTTTGGCCCATGGTGATTAATAGGCATCTGTAAAATAGAATACTTTCATTTCTCTAGTACACTTGTCCATTGATTTTGATTAATTAAGCTTCAGTGGGCCAGGCAAGTATCATCTCTTTCCTACACTTGGGTAAAGGCGATGGGAGGTGTTTGACCTGCCTAAGGTAAAACAATAAGACTAGGTCAGTAACTGCATTCACGCGGTCTGGTTCGTGCCCCGTCCTGTGGAGTAGCGGGGAAACCAGTTTACAAAGAAGGGGCAACTGCGTGACAAAATGACCATTTATGATTAATCCTGTTCAGACCTACATGTGCACACACACACAAGCTGTGCTCATGCCTGTACCAACGTCACAGCTTCCGTTTGCACCTGGAGAGCCTTGTGTGTCCAACTCCCAATGTAATTCAGTGGGAATCAGGGGTTTATGGGATGATTTTTCTCAAAGCATTTAAGTTTATGAATGGGGAGGGCTTACCAGAATAGATGCAAATTAGAGTCAGTTGGGAATGGGGGTGGGAGCTGTGAAAAAAATTTACAAATGTATTTCTCCAACTTTGCCGAGCATTCATTTGGAACAACATTTGGCAAGATGGAAACTTTCCAAGCAGCTGCAAAGTAGATTCACAAACATGTTTAACATGCGTAATTCCTGAGTTACAAATGGGGATTATGATACCTACCTCCTCTGTGAAACACTTAGGGTGGAATTTTGTTTCTTTTTGTGTGTCTAAATGGCTGTTTTCTATCTGTGTACTTGGCTGTTCTTGGCGTTGCTGCTACACTGTGGATATAAAGCCATGCCAGGGGGTGGATCCAGAGGAGGTATTCTGGTGCACTGCTGCCCCCTCTGCCCGATTCCTGGTCCACCCAAAAGCCAACTGCCTGGCAAAAAACCCGAGGCTGAACCAATTCAATCATTGCAGACTGATTTAATCTGTGTAGATTGAACCGATAAACAAGTGAACAGACAGTCGCTTCTGATTCCAGAAATGCAGCCACATGCCTGCAGTGACCCAGGCCAGAAGCTGGGGGACACGAGAGCACAACTCTTGCTTGGCTGGAGCAGGCAGTTTGGGCTAAGGCTATCCTGCCCATCTTGCAAGCAGAAAGGGGGTTTGCAGGGGACGTGCAAAGCATTCTGGCACGCTTGGGGACTGTGAGTTCACTTGAATCTGGAGGGGATCTGGGACAGAAGTTTAATAAAACAATTTAAACTAAATCAGTTGAGACTGTTACTATATCCATCCAGTTTCTCTTAAACAGGCTATTTAAAAGCAGCTTATGTGCACTGAACTTCTGTTAACATCACTTCTATCCCTAGCCAAATTGAATGTGAATGTGAATGTGAATGTGTGCCCTTTCACATTATTAAAGCTTCTGGTTTATTACTAAGTGGAGAAAATATGTCTTGCTTTACAGGTGAAGATGCACCTCATCATGTGCTTTCCCCCTTCCAAATTCTAGATCCACATATGAACGTTCCTGATCAGACTAAGCATGCACAGTTGGGCTATGCTCTGGCTGGGTAGGGACAAAATGATGGGGGTGCAGAGAGAAGGACTCTCCCATGTGAAAAAAGACCTAGGAAGCTAGGTACAGATTTTAGGACTCCTTGCTGAAGAAGGCTTTGGATCTGACTTCCCAAGCACAATGCTTTTAGCTATCATGCCATAAATTATACATTATTCAGCCCTCCCTCCAGGGCTCCTTTTGAAGTTGAGCTACTGTCCGTTGCCTTTAATAATTCTTGTCTAAAATGAACAGAGGGCAATGCAGCTGCTGCTCCACTAGGAACACAAGCCCCAGGGCCTTTCCCTTCCAGAGCAGCAGCTATCTTGCTGAACCACATACCTGCTTGGCTTGGGCTCAGTCTCCTGGTCCCACATATCTTCTCTTGGCTGTCCAGGCAGCTAGCTTCAAAAGGGCAGCTTGGATAATGCCTGATCTATGATAAGGTGTTCAGAGTACTGTGCTGGGAAGTCAGAGAAGTGCATGTTCAAGCTCCTCTGCACAAGGTGGGGAGCCTAGAACCTGGGTCCAACCCTGCTCCAACTACTCAGACATTGGGAGTGAAACATGGGAAAGCCCTGCTCCTCCACTTCCGGAGTCTGCCTACCACCTGTCAGTCGTGGGTTTCTGGTTGGCTTTGTTATGGGTATGTGTGCAGAACTTCACACCTGCTCATTCTGTGTCCGCTTACACAATTGCACTAATAGAATCAGTACCTGCACACGAGTGCCAAAAACACCACTTAAGGGCTAGAAACCTTCGATTAAGAGGCTCAGTAGGAAGCAGAATTCTACCTTTGGTCAACAGTCCATGAAAAGCACTGTGTAAGAGCCAGGTATTATTGTAACCCATAATCTTCCCATTTACTCTTTAAGGCTGTATCTGACTTTGTGCTGCTTCCTGCCTTGTTACCAGCTGCAGCCAGTGTGCTCATCTTCTGGGTAAGGGCCAACTTGAGGAGATGGCTGGCCAATTTCATGGGCAGGTTGTGGGGCCAGTCACCACTTTTGAGGGCTGATGATGGCCAGGGCCCTCCCACGACTCTGGCCAAAGGGCCTCTGTGACCCAGCCTCCCCCCACCCCTTCTGGTGACTGGTGGAGAGGGCTGTCTGTCAGATGGCCCTGCCCCTCATTACTGATTGGCGAGAGGGCCATGTGCCCCTGCTCCTCATGACCGATTGGTGGAAAAAGGTGGGGCCAATGATAATGTAAAACCTTGTGTGACTGGGATGGGGAAACTGGACGGTTACGTTGCATGGAAGGACTGCTTGTTTACAGAAAGCTGGCTCCACCTTGCTCATGCAGTGTGGAAAGAGCTATTCTGTTAGCCATGCTTGCCTGAAACCAGGGGCAGGTCCAGGATTTTAGGTGTGCCACAGCACCCCTCGTCCCTTGGTGGCATGAGGGTGTGGCATAGCTGGTACTCCCATGTCAGCAGAGGATGCTAAAGAGCTGGGTAGAGAGCACCAGTACCACTGCAGCTGCTGCTAGCTGACCTGAGGGTGAGGTGGGAGCCAAAGCTGCTCTTGCCCCGTTGTTGCTGTGGGCTGCAGGCAGTCACTGTGTAGGGTTCACGGGTTGGCTGGGGACAGCAGCAATAGTATGCTGGTTCTTCTTTCCAAACCTTGCTTCCCTGCCTGTCTCTCTTCCTCCACCCCCTTACACCATCACCATACCCTGGCTGGATCCATCCCTACCTGCAACTATCAGCTACAGTGGTCTATTCTAGGAGGGCCTGCAAACCCTTTTTCTTTAGGTAGCGATCTTAAATTTCCTTTTGGCTAGTCTTTATAAATGGTCTTCATCTGAACAGGGGGAAGGGAAGTGCTTGTAAGATGACATCTGAGACTAGTAAGATAGCAACACTTTTTGTGCGATTCCATTAGATTAAAATGAACAAATCCTCTCCCCCCAGTGCAGTATCACTCACTTTCCTTTTTTTTTTATTTTTGAAACATTCAAAGCATCTTTAAAGATAGGGATATACATTGTAGCCATGTTGGTCTAAAGACATAAGCAGACAAGGTTCTTTGGGTAAATCTGATATGTTTTATTACACCAACTAAAATAGCTGGAAAAATTCTTTGCAAGCTTTTCGGCACAAGCACCCATCATCAGGCTGAGGGAGCATCTGCAGTTGATCTGTGCTCTTCCTAGATGGAACAGGAGCCAGAGGCCAGTACGCAAGGTAATCATGGACCTAATATAGACATTAGATTTATGACACGTTATATCCTGCCTAACATCTGATACGCCAAGTAACCTACTTTTTACCACCTATGTTTTCATCACCAGGTCTACATTCCCCTTTTTTCTCCCCTACCATCCATTGACTGCCTCAATTTACTTTTCACTGCCTGGCTAGCTCACATGCATACCGGCCTCTGGCTTTTATTCCATCCGGGAAGAGCACAGACCAACTGCAGATGCGTCCTCAGTCTGATTATGGGTGTTTGTACCCACAAGCTTGCAAATAATAATTTTTTCCAACAATTTTAGTTGGTCTGATAAAAGATATCAGATTTACCCAAAGAATCTTGTCTTTAAAGACAGAGCTAGCCTATAAGTTAACCTAGTTTCTGAGAGTAGGGAGAATTGCACTGTCTAAAAATTGTTCCTTCGTGTTTTTAGTTCTTTTCATATCTATTAAATTTTACTGATTTTTTTTTCTTCCATATTAGTTCATGTAGGTTCATTATTTATGCATTTTTAACTTCACCGTTTAAACATAGTAGAGATATGGCTAGAATAAAAACTCATCTCTGTCATATATCACTGCAGCCTAGTTACACCCAGTAAAGGATGCTATTTCAGTCACTAATGCTTTACATTTTTAGAAGGTTTTTCATTCCCAAGTTCTTAATAGACATCCAGTACCTTGGGAATACTGCTGCCTGTGAGACTAAGGGTGCTAGCCAGTGTGCTATACTTTGCGAAAAAGAGAACTCAGGGACTTGAAGTCTTTGAAATCAGTTTCCCGATTTTTGCTTGAAAATAACTGTAGGCACAAGCAATGACATTTGGATACCTTTCTAATGGTTTGCTGGCATGGCCAGGTATAGTTGGGCATCTAGCTGCTGCCAATTTGCTATCAACCTATTGTACCCACAAAACAAAACGCACTTGCATCTGTTTGTGGAAGTAACTTTGAGTGCAGAATGGGTACCTGGTACAGAGCCAAGCCCTCATTATCTTCAGAGAGCTCTTTGCCTCTTTGAATAGACTGAAAGACTCCTGCATAGCAGAGGACCTTATATTCAATTGATATTTTTTCCCTGTGAGGATGGAAGGCTGCAATAATGTGAGGATGCAGTAATTTGAGCCATTGGCTTTAAGGGCTCAGTGACCATGTCTACTTGTGCATTAGCTGTGGCACCAGTTTACTTGCAAATAAATTATATGGAAGTAAATGGTGCCAGGCAAGTGTCTACATGTGCAGGGAAGAGGGAGCAGATTTGCTGGCAATCTGCAATGGGCCCCTGCCGAGACCGGGGGGAGCTCCAGCTGCAGCTGTCAGCAGCCCTCTTCAAAAGACAGTCCTGCTTTCCTGGCCAGGAGCAGCAGGCCCAGCAGAGAGACAGCATGTGGCAGCACTCTCCTTGCTTCCTGTGCCTCCCTACAATATGGCTGTGCCAGCCTCTGCCCCTGACAGTAATGGCCAGTGCCCAGAGCTCCTGCTGGATGCCGTGCTGGCCTGAAATACCAACCACTGCCTGGCCCATGGCTATCTCGCTCCTCCCTGCTCTCCCATGTACAGTGACCACCTACTCACCCACCACATGCCATCCCAGGGCTGCTGCCACACATCTGCTGGCTGGACCCCACCAGGGATGCTAATGATGGACTCCAGGATGCCACCACTGGGGCTGCTGTCACTGTCCTGGCCCTCCAGCTCTGCTGCATTTGTCTGCCAGGCCAGCCAGGATTTGTTGTGGCATAGGATCCAGCACATCTGGCATAGGAAGCAGTGGCTAGAGGCCATCTGCGTGACGCAGGCCTCCTTCCAGGACCTTCTGGAGCAGCTGCAGCCATACCTGAAGCAGCAGGACACCAGCAGGCAGCTGCTTCTCATTGTGGACACCTACCTGGCCCTCTCCCTGCTCAAGCTGGCTACGCCTGCCAGCCTGTGGTCTGCTGGCCACCTGTTTGGCGTGGGCAAGGCTACTGCCAGGAAGGCCATCCTGGAGGTGTGCAGCACTCTCTAGGATGTACTAGGGGACAAAGTGCTCCACATGCATGACCCCCTAGCGGTGGTGGTCGGGTTCCATGCCCTGGGTTTCCCTTAGTGCATCGGGGCCCTGGACAAGACCCCCATCCCTGGTACCTGCTTGCAGCACAGAGACCACCGTTATTGCAGCCAGAGGGGCTCTCACTCTGTGGTGCTCCAGGCTGTGGTGGACCACAGCAGGGCCTTCACACATGTGAGTGCTGTCTGGGCAGGCAGCACCCAAGATGCCCCAGTCTTCAGGACCTCTGGTCTGCTGGGCCTGGTGGAGATCAGACGTTCCATGCCGCGGGGGCTGGACCTGCAGTTGGGTGCCATGGTGGTCATCCTGCATCTCCTCATCAGGGACCCCACCTACCTGCTTATACCCTGGCTCATGCAGAACTGCATGGGTTACCTGGATCCCTGTCAGGCTGACTTTAACCGCTGTCTGGGCTGGACCTGTGCCCTAGTGGAATGTGCCTTTGGCACCTGCCATGAGTTCTCTCTCTGAGAACAACCTCCCCTGGGTCATCATAGCAGCCTGCATGCCGAATAACATCTGCAAAGCCAGGGAGAGTTCTTCTGCAAGGCTTGGGTGAAGGAGGAATGGCATGAGGAGGACACCTGGCAGCAGAAGTACCACCTGCAGTGACAGGGGTAGTGCCCCTCACCCACCGCAAGGCCCCAGGAGAGCCCAGCAACCGCCAGCAGGGGCGAGGGCACTGGGTGTGGGAGGCACTGGCTGACCACCTCCTCCAGCACTCCCCGTGCTGGCCTGCCTGCACCACCGCCCATGGAACCCCCGACCCCTGCCAGCACCATGCTCCCTGCAGACACCTCTCACAAGAACAGGTTTTTATTCCCCTAACCTCAAACAGAGCCCCTCCACAACCCAACCCACCTTCCAACAATAAAACCCCTTCTAGCCCATGAAAACTTTGTACAATGTCCTTTGTGTGCCACCATGGGGTGGAGGCACCTAAAAGGCAGAGCCCAGAGACAGGAGGCCAGAAACTCCAGCCTCTGGCCATTTCCCATGCTGGTGTGCGTGCTGTGACAAGTGTGGTGGGTTAGTGTTAGGGTTACTTTTGGTTTGCACCTGTGTGGAGCCAGGGTAAGCGGCAGGCTTGGGCCTAGACTGGGGGTCTAGGTGGTGGTGGACCCAGGGTGGGGTCCTGGGCAAGGGCTCCTGGCCGCTGGACGTTGCACAGGACCTTTTCCCAGGCCAAGGTGGGGGTCTGCTGCTGGGTGGTGGGTGGCTTCCAGGGGGCAGGCTGGACTAGGGCCAGGGGCTATGCAGGTGACATGAAGGCAACTGCCAGGGCTAGAAGGGTGTCCAGCACCTGGCGATCATCATCCATAGCTTGCATAGTCTGAGTCAGGATGGCTTTCTTCTCCCACAGGGCCTTCACCTGTGCTCCAGGGCCAGGACCTGTACCTGGTATTCCCCATCTGCCCAGTCCTGTGCCTCCTTGTGCCATCCCACGTGTCCTGGTGGGCCACGTCCACTACCCGCCAGGTCCAAGCATCTGTAAGCCGGTCCTCTGACACTGACCAGGCAGTTCAGGAGGAGGGTCCTGTCCAGGGTCCTCCTCTGGCAGAGCCAGCGCATCTACAGAGTCCTGGACGTGGGTGATGGCAACTCTGAGGCCGCATTCTGGCTGCCACGTGTGGCCTCTCCCCCGGGTGCAGCTGCAGGCCCTGCAGAGCCACGAGAATGAAATGTTGCAAACTCGCACAAACAGCTTCTGAGATGAGCTGCTGTATAGCGGGGGGTGTGCGCTGCCTGACCTCAAACTGGAGATCAGGCATGTCTGGGTGCCTAGGGACCACAGTAAGCTGGCTGGGCCCAGGTGGCTGCTGGCTGAGTCCCCCATCCCCACTTGCTCCCCTGGGGCCAGCAGGCCAGCAGGTATCAAATTTACTCACAATTATGGGTTTTTACTGCACTGTAAGCATGCGCATGTATAGATGCACATGCTTCCTGTGCAGTAAATGATACTAGTGTGCAGTTAAGCATCACCCAGGGTCAATCACTTCAGCGGAGTCAGTCGCACAATAAACAGATTTTCCTAAACATCCAAGTTGTCCCTTTGGCTTCAGCTGTGTGCAGCACTCCTCAAAGCGTGAGGCAGAGAGGTGGGGCGAGGAGTAAGCATCACACCAGGAGGGGGTAGAGGGAAGTCTCCCTCCCACTTGGGCTTTGATAACTTTCCTCAGTCCTGCTGCACAGCATGGCATACCTGCTGCCTCTGTCAGTCTCCTGAGCATAGGCTGCCAGTCCTTCAAACTGATGTGAGTGAGTATCTGTCAGGGACCCAGCTAGGAGACCACTACACTCTTCTTTGCTGGTGACTTAAATGGGATTGGAAGGCAGATTTGCCACAGGGAGGGACAAGGGACTTAACCCTGTTGATGGACACATTTTAATTACATATGAGATGATTTGAGGCTGCAACAAAGAGCTGCGCTGGCTGTGCGAAAAGCATTGCTATTCCCCTCCCTCCCCCTGCCTCTCACACCCCTTTATAGATTCACCAAGGATAACAGCAGTGCCTTGTTCTCTCTGTCTCTTCATGTGTGCCCTTTGGGTGGGAAAACTGGGTTCTCGCACTGGCATGTGAAGCCACCCTGGGTAATTAATCTGTTAAGACTTCTATTTGCCTGTGCCCTTTCATCTTGATGTGAGGGACAAGCTGTCACAGGCAGCCTCAACCATCCTGGTGACATATGACCCCTGAGAGGGAGCTGGCAAAAATGAAAAATCTTTGTGAGACCTGATTTCTACCTTCAGAGGTGGGGCTACCTCTGACCCCCCGTCCCCTGACCCAAATAGCTTCTGGGGCTTTGCTTGAATAGGGATTGAAATGCATTTCCTGGGCAGTCTTGCACTTGAGAGAAGCAGTCTAGCAGCTGAAGACCGGGGGGCTCAAACTGCTTGACGCCCTCAAATATCATCATCTGCATTACGGGTACAGTCAGGTTATGCGTATATGAAGGAAAGATGCTTTACGTGGAAGGCTGGAACCCTTTGCAGGAGTCCTTCATGAAATCTGGTCGACAAAACCTAGCTAAGCCACAGTTGCTTCATCACTTAAAATACCCCAGCAAGGCCCAGGACATCCATTTGCCTTTATATACTCCCAATGTTGGGGATGAGAGAGAACGAGCATCTATGCTTTCTGGGCCTCTCTCTTCTCTGGCTCCTGTTTCACTTCGGTATAATTCAGAAGTCAGAAAAAGAACCACTGGGATCATTTAGTCCGACCTGCATAACACAGACCAGAAAGCCTGACCCAGAAACTTCTGCATAACTTTATTTTGAAGTATAGCATTTTTTTTTTTTTTGTAAACGCCATCAGCTATCATTCCCCAGATATAAGTAAAAGGAAACATCAAGCCCTATGTCTGTGAATTGAATGTAAGATGCAGACAGCCAATACACTTCTGTTACTGGTGAGTATCTTCTGTGTCTGCGGTGTCCATCTGCCACTTCACTTTCAGACTGCAGAGACTCCTACGGCTCTCGAGAAACACCATTCTTAAATGTGCAGAACTAAAGCCCCACTTACTCGCATGCTGGGGCCATCTGATTCACTGAAGATATCTAGTACAAACATTAGAGTCACAAAAAATGGCTCCTGAAGATGCGAGTTTTGATTCATACGGGGCAGCCTTTAGTGAAAAGCTGCGATGGGGAGATCGAAAAAGGCCGTTCAGGTCATCTCTCTGTGCTATCCTGCAGCATCGCATCAAGGACCACCGCTGCAGAACACCAGGAGTGCCAATCTCCACCTGTTGATGTTGCGAGGGTGATCTCAAACCGCAAGCAGGCTTTGGTTTTAACATCCCTGTTAGTGCTTCGTTGAATCGGCTGGAATGGGGGGCATGGTGATGACTGTTTATGTACCAAGCCTGGACCACTGTTCCTAAGAAAATGCCAACAGCGTCTGTGGCGTTTGCCCACCCCTATTTCCAGGATCTGTCAAATTGTTATTTTTACATCTTTAATGCAGCTCTTTATGCACATGCCTTCTTGTTTAAGGTCAGTACTGTTGGCCACCAGGGACATGATTATTCAAGGCATCTACCCTCTGTTACAGTCTATAAAGCACCTATTGCCATGCTGGCTAGGTGTTGCAACTAAATGGCCCTCTGCAGTCTATTGTGCAACTCTGTTTCTAGCAAGCTACTTTTGTGACGATGTAAACACTGAGAGTGAAGCATAAATCCCTAGGGTTGCAGATAAAAATACATCCCGGTGATGCATATAGCTTGGGTATAGTTTATTTCCTTCAACACTCTAGGCATTGTGCTTCAAACCTGCTTTACTGTACCTGGCAGCACTTAGAGGTCCCTATCAGGGCTGTGAATTCGATTGTACGAGGTGCTGTACAAATGCGCAGGCAGTGCCTCTGCCCCCACACTGTTTGTAATCTAGTTAAAGAGAAGATACAACAACTGAGTGTAGCGAACGACAGGAAGGAAGGAAGGTTGAAAGAAGGTGAGAATGCAAAGATCATGCCGCCTGCTAGCTACAGGTGAAACCTTTTATTTTCTTTTGATAAGTCCTAGGCCACTACTTGTCCATTATCAGCGTGCAACTTCCTTTAGGCATCAGGGCAAACATGGATCTCGAAGAGGCATTCAACAGATTGCAGGCAGTGGCTCTGTGCACTAGACTGAGTAGGGTATTTCATGTGTAAGTGTGGAAAAAGTGCAGAGATGCTCACTGCAGAGGTGGACAAGTGGATGCTGAAAACTCATTGAGGCTGATTTTGAAGAGACCCTCCAAGGTAATATTTCTGCCTATTGAGTCGGTGGCCTCTCTACCCTTGCCAGCTGTATGGTGACTCTGATGGGGACCCACTGAAGCTGAACTCTGAACCCTCTACTCATTTCTTCTGAGCCATCTCGCATCCTTCCTATGGTTGTACTGGTCATTTGCCGTACAAATGGGAACTCGCAAAGCTTTCCAACGCTGGTGCAGGGCAGGGAGGCATTATTAACTCCAGTCTAAAGACGGAGAAACTGAGGCACACAATGAACCAATCGCCAGTCACAGTGCGAGTCAGCAGTGGAGCAAGGGGCAGAACCTGGCAGGTCCTGCCTTTGCATCTTTTTGTGATGGCTTTCAGGCAATGTCATCCTGGTGGTCCGGAGCTGAACAGTCACCGAGAGAGAGAACAGTCCAGTTTTCTGGCTAATCCAATTTGTATTTGGCTTAGAGAAAAATGGACTTTTATCTTCTTGTTGTTGTTGTTTATGGGTCTGACGCACTGAATTTGCAAGATGCATTTGTCGCTCTGTTTGTTCGTTGTAATCCTGCCCTGCTATCCAACCTGCTGATTTGGACGCGCTTCAAAGTCCTTTGTTCTTCGGAGTGGCTGTCTCCACAGCCATTTCAGGGAGGGCCTTTTATGTTTTCTGATTACAGTGTAGCATTTATTATTATGACTTTTTAGATAGGGCAACTTTATTTATACCTTCTTCTACTGAAAGGTATGAATGAGATCCTTTCAGGAGGGTTGTTTTTAATATCCCAGGGTAAGATTTTAGTGATTTATTCCTGCAAAGAAAAGAGAATCAGTTGAAGACATCTGGACAGGTCTATGGGGCTTTTCATACATATATTTCCCCCTCTTATTCCTCCCTGAGACAAATGTAAAGTTTTACACTGGGCATGCTATCAAATTCTCTGGTATAACATATGCTCGTGGCTTCATCTTTCCTGCGTTCTGCAGCCTTTCCCTCCTGTTCCTATCTTTTAAAACATTTTTTTGTTCTCTCAGGCATGGTTTATCATCTCTCTTCCCTCCATCTATCCCTGTACCAGGTTTTTCTTTCATCTCATCATTTCTTCACATGCCAGAGAAGAGACTGTTGTGCTACCATATGGTGTTAGTAGGTGACCATGTAGCGCACATGCCAGTTATCTGGCTCACTAACGTTTCATCAGTGCATCTACCAGCTTGCTGCCTGAATATCCCTCTTTCCTCCCCTGCCTGATTTTGAGAAGTTATTAGTTTCCCTCTGGAACGTTTTGCATACTTCAGTTTGTTCTCTACCCCAGACCCGAGGTATTTTCTGGGGATGCTCACCTACAGTTTGCTCAAAGGCTCTCTGTGTATTTCTCGTTACTCTGTTGTCTTGCATGGGAAACACTGGGCCAGATAATCAGCTGATATAATTCCATTGCTGTCAGTGGATCCAAGCCAGATACCACCAAGCTAAGGACCTGAAACCCTGCCTTTACTTTTCAGATATGTCTTGCTCATTTGACCTGGGTTTACCTACATTTAAGCTAGTGGGATGAAGAACTGGAAGAGGGACTTCTGAGTCTAGTGCTGTCATGGGCAGATCTACCACATTATTCTGCTCCTAAGCTTATCAGCCGCCATCTTCAAATTAAGTTAGGTTTTGCTTCCCCTGCTCCTATTGGAAAGCTATCACAGACCTTCAGTGCTCTGATGGTTAGAAACCTTCTAATATTCAGCCTAAACTTATTCATGGACAATTTATATCCATTTGTTCTTGTGCCAACATGCTGCTTTAGATTAAATTGCTTTTTTTTTCCTCCCTAGTGTTTATTCTCCATCCCCACCAATGTATTTATAGAGAACAATAATGTCCTCTCTCAACCTTCGCGTTGCCAGGCTAAATAAGTGAAGTTCTTTTAATCTTCTCATATGAGATAGGCTCTCTCTATCTCTTCTCATCCTAATAGCCTTCCTCTGTACCTGTTCCAGTTTGAATTCTCTGAACATGGGACACTAGTATGCCAAACAGTATTCCAGATGAGGTCTTGCTAGTGTTTTGTACAGTGGTATTAATATCCCCCTGTGACAAATAGAAATTGCTAGTGTTTTCTACAGTGGTATTAATACTCCCCTGTGACAAATAGAAATACCTTCCTTGCTGTGCCTTAGGATTGCTTTTGCTTTTTTTTCATGGCCACGTGGCCGCATTCACACTTGTTGACTCAGTCATCCTGTGATTAACTCATCCATTTTCCTTCAGCATTTCTCCCAATGCCATGAATGCCACTGAATTCAGAATATTGAGTTTGCAATTGTCCATAGCAGTATATGGAGTACCTGTAAAAATGCACATGATATGATGCATAACAGACTGCGTAGTTCACTGTGTTTTGGTCCCAGTAGCTGAGTGGCTTGGGTGCATGTTCAACCTCTCGGACATGCAGGCTCTAGGCCTCTCTCACCTGAGTAAGCGTTGAACCCATGGGGCCAGGAGGAACATAGGAAGCAAAAGAGGGTGTAGCTCAGTGAGGTGGATGCTGCTCTGGAAAAGAGCAGGTCCTGGGTTCTAGCTTAGACCTTTGCTCCCAATGAAGCAGAAACTTCTCTGGTGCATTACTCACTATACCATTTGATCCAATGACTGTGGCTCGGTGGCTCAACTTTAAAAGGAGTGCTGGACAACAAATCAAATAACCTTGAATGTGGTCGGTGGAGCGCTGTACTTCGCAAGACAGAGATGCAGGTTCAAACACTCTACGCAAGCTGGTATGGGAAACACGTTAGACTCCACGTTTCCAACTTCCTGGCCGCCGCACCTCTTCCATCAGCCAACCGGCTGTTGTCTAATTCCTGCAAAAACCCCAGTATTTTTTCCTGCTTTCTCACTGGTGAAATTTCAGCAGTCATTGTGTTGGCTCCCCTCTCCCCCCGTCGTAGTATGTAGTGCCGATGCTGGGTTCTGACAGGCTTATTTTAAAAGAATTTCATTTGCGAAGAAGGTCAGCCTGGTACCTGGGTACCAGCAGGAGCTATTGTGGAGTCTTTTCTTCCCTCCTCAGCTGCTGATTGGATGCACAATAAACAGCAGTTTGGAAATAAATATTGTATTGTCAGCAGCTGGAGAATGATAATTGGTTCAACATGAAAGTTAATGCGATTTGTTTGGGGATTTTGTTTGGAGGGAGATTATGTTGTTAGGAAACCGTGGGCATGAAGGGCTTCGTAGATATTGTTATCTGACCTGCTGTGGGTGCTTGGACCATCATAGTAGCAGAGCTATGGCACTGTTCTACAAGTGCAGGCCTGAAAAGGAGAATCTCTTCCGCAACTAGCTGTGTAGGATCTGTGTCGCAGAGAATCAACTCTGGTCCCATTCAGATGAGATCCCTGGTGCTTCTGTATGCTGGTGTGCCGTGACATACGAGATGCCCTGATACACTGGGTTCTTTTTAGCAGGTTTGCTGAGATGCAAGTGTTAGTGGTCACGGTCTCATTTGAAAACCAGGCTTAGTGGTTGACTAGGTCCATGCATTGGTCCAGCTGGTGACATTGGTCACCTGTGCATGAAAGTGCAGCTGTTTTTGCGGCTCTTATGAGATTCCCTAGCTCGCTCTTTTCTCCCAAGGAACTGTCAGCCCAGCAACAGCCTGTGTAATCCACTTGATGACATTTCCTCTTGAATAGGAGCCAAAGCATGCTGGAAAGGTGACACTTTAATGAAGTGCAGCTGATGCCATTGCTAGGTAAAGATTAGAGAAGTCAGTCAGGGAAGGGTGTGAGGGTTGTTGAATGAGGGGTGGTATTTGGACTTCCCAGTGAAGAGCACACCCTGAGAGATGCTTAATCTGTTGTGGGATCTTCATACCATGACCATGGCATGCAGTCACTTTCTTAGGGATGCCCTTTGGGTTAGGGACAGACATTCAAGACATCTGAGCTTGAATTGATTCAATCTTTGCAGATTAGCCTAACCTGCAAAGCTTGAACTGATTTGGAGGTGGATAGAATAGATCCTTTTTATTCCAGAAATGCAGGCATATGCCTGCAGTGGCTCAGGCTAGAAGCTGGGGGCCACTAGAGCAGCCTTCCCTTCCCTTCCACAGTGCTGAACTGAGAGGGGTGTGGCCAGCCCTGGCAGGATGTTCTGATTATTCTCCCCCCACCCCTTTCCCAATCTGCCTAACAGGGAATGTTTATCACCCATAACTCAGTGTTTAACAGCCCATTAAGAAAACAAAGCCTCTCGCCAGGCTCTTCTTAAACAGCTTTTCCAAGGAAGGACATTAAATTACCTGTTGATTAGCTTCAAAAATCCTGTTTGCTTTTATTGCCTCCCACGTAGCCAGCATGTGGTCTGCTAGCTAATGCTGAGATGTCTGTGTAAAGCAAAGGGGTGGGGAGAGTAATCTCTGTTTAGCCGGGAAAAGCCAAGCAGATGCTCTGTGTCTGCAAGTCTCTGCTGCAGCTGGAGCCAGGGACCAGAAGGGAGGGGCCATCCCTAGCCTTGGTGAAATGACTGCTCTTTTATTTTATTGGTAGACCTGTCAATGGCTGGCAGCACAGAGCTTTGGTGATAGAAGGTTAGAACGCACATGACCCATTTACACCCATATTTGTTTGCCTTTGCTCTTGGATGAAGAAGCCACAACCCAGTTGGCAGTGCTACCACAATGGTAAAACTCTAGTTCTCCACGACTGCAGGAGGGAAAAAGGCCCTTTTTAAAAAATTCTTGCTTTTACAAAGATGGTTTTTACACTTTTGTGTCTCTTGCCTGTGGGATTATGAACATAATGGGACCCCTCAGTTACCACAGAAACAGAGATGCCTCTCAGGTCATTGCTCTACTCCAGCAAAGTTGTACAGCTCTTGCTAAGGGGATAGATTAAGATATGGTGGGTATGGTCCCACTATACCCTTCCAGAGACATTGCTTTCTAGCACACTCTGCCTTCTTACTCCCAGTCTGCCCATGCCAAACTCCTACACACTAGGGATACTGTCCCCCTTCCAGTGCTTTCAAGATCTTTATCTCTGGCATGCCTAGCATGTGCCCTTAGTGTGGCTTCACTGCCTCCTTTCTGGATGTGGGGTGTGTAAAGCAAGAAGTGGGTACGCAATACCTGAGAGTGGTGTCCTCAGGAGTGCTGGGGAACTGGTATAGACTTATCCAGCTAGAGGTTGTGGTGTTCACCAGGATTTAGGAGGTGGGGTTCAACCCCAGGCTTTTCCACTGATTGCCCTCTGAGGCCTTGGGCAAGTCACTTCATCTCTGTGGGGTCCATTCCCTTCCAGCCCTTTGTCTGTCCTGTCTGTTTAGACCGTGAGCCACTGGAACAGAAGTTGGCTCTTACTACATTTTTTTGGAGATATCTACCACAGTGGGGTCCTAACTTCTGTTGGGGCCATGATGCATGCCTGCAATACTGGTAGTTAATGATAATAAAGGAAGAGGCGAAAGCTACCGGGGGAACATTTAATTGGGCCAAATGAAATTTCTCTTGTGGGAAGTTGGCCAGAACACGGGAGTTAACATTGCGATGGGAAGCGTGGGCCTGAAGTTGAATGTGGCAAAATGTTATCCTGGGTCCAGACTGAGTTTGTTCGGAGCCTCTGGTGCAGAAGGTAGATGACTATAATTCAAAGTTGGAAACCTGTCACTTTTATATGTGCACGTTTGTTTATAACACTCAATACAGAGGAGTGTAATGTTCAGGCTGGAGAGGTAATGTTGCTCTTTTTGGATTGAGTCAAATGCAGAGGCCAGGTTTACAGCGAGTATCCATTAGCGGTGCCCCGCTGACTGATATCAGCAGGGATCTGGCCCTCAGACTATGAAGACAAACGTTAAAGAAATTATTGAAGAAATTGACATTATTTCTCCATTTTTTCCTTCCCCCAGGGCAGCCATTGAGGCTCTGGCAGCTTTGCTGAAATCGAGTAAGTTTTTTCTCTTTTTATTCTTATAGACTCCCTTCCTGTGCTGTCTACCTACGTAGGAACCCAATCCCACTTACTTTTCACTTAACCTCACACCCCTCTGAGCCCTCTGCTCAGAAACGGGAGGGGATTACGTGCCATACATGTTCTGCCATGTTTCCTAGACCCTATACCTCTGTGCTGGTGCAGGTAGGAGCTCACAAGCTGGAGATGAGGCAGCAAACTATTTAAGGGGATGGGCAGATGTAATTCTTGTGCAGGTTTTAAATTATATTGGCGCTCTTTGTAACTGTTATGTTTCTCCATTCCCAGACTGGTGTAATTGGAGCTAAACTGCTGTACAATTTTAGCTCATTCCTACAGCGATTTGGTTCAGTTATATAAAGAATGGACAAATACAATGCTTACATCAGAACTGCTGAAACATTCTCCCAAGTAGCAAATCCCCTGTCCCCTTTTAAAATAGTTTCAAGCAGGTGTGTGAAACATGGCCTCTGGAACTGCTCCGTTTGGCAAGGGGGGGATTTGGGGACTTTCTGACTGAGGGTGGTTAAGCATCAGAATAGGCTGCCTAGAGAAACTGTGCAATCTCCACCCTTGGAAGTTTTCAGGAGCAGATTAAACAGACATTTGGCTGGGGTGGTTTAGTAGGGGATGATTTTGCCTTGAGCAGGAGGATGGACTAGAGGAATTTATGAAGTCCCTCCCAACCCTACTTTCCTATGATCCTATGGGGAGTGAGTCCTGCTACATGCCCCAGGGGGTGACGAGGGGGTCCCATTTACCTTGTGGCCACCTGACCCATTGCTACTTGTCCCTGTCCCCCACCACACTCGTGCTGCCTCTGCCGCAGCACGTGATCAGTTGGCTTGTAGCTGATGACCTTGCCCATGCTTCTGTAGCAGGCCCGGCCCTGCCCCTCTGCAGTTGCTGCTTGCCCCATGGATCCAACCTGCAAGGAGCCCCGTGGTCTGTATCCGGCCTGGGGTGTGAGGTGAGTTTGACGCCCCCGGTTTCAAGTGATGTCTGTCTGCAGCCCTGGAACTGTCACTTGTTCTGAGCGTCAGGAGAGGCCTGGAGAAGACTTGGGCTTCTTACCAAGTTGGCCACTTCTACCCTATTCTCCCATATTCCTCTGTACCA
Organism: Caiman crocodilus; assembly: GCA_030014935.1. NCBI lineage: Eukaryota > Metazoa > Chordata > Crocodylia > Alligatoridae > Caiman > Caiman crocodilus. The sequence goes on from JAGPOW010003364.1 coordinate 12,497,442, forward strand.
GCAGATTCAATCTTTACTCATGGTTCAAGCCCTGTGGATCCTAATGCCAGTGTTGGCAGGTAGCAATTTGCTTTGGTGTAGGCAAGCTATGGCAGGGAGCATCTAACCCTTTCAGCATCTGTTATCATGGGACCTCATACCCGGACTCTTGGCTTGCATGTTCTTAAAGTGAACGCTTTACCCTTTTCTGCCTCTAACCCATCCAAGAGCACTTAGCTTTTTATTACCCGAATTTAATAAAGCTTTGATTAAGAAAGAGTGCTCTACTATTGCAGACAATCTCCTCTACAATAAATCATAGTGTCGTATTGTCCTCTCTCTCACTCTCTCCTCCGCCCCCCCCTTCTCACTGTCCTCCTCCCTTCTGCCCTCCCCCACTCTCCTTTTCATGAGCATTAGAAATAAATGCATTTGTGAAAAATTGTAGCCCTGGAAGCGGTACTTAAACGAGCAGGCTGCAATGGGATCATGTCTGTGTCGCACCAGCTCGAGTGATGAATTCTCAAATAATGCTCTGGTATTAACCTTGCTGCCCAGATTTAAAGGTCATATTATTGCAACAAGGAAACACCTTCTGGTTCAGGCACTAAATCTTAATAAGGGGGTGGTGGGGCTACTCCAGAGCTGCTTTCCACTTAAAAGCAAAATTAGCATTTAGAAAAGGTGAAGCGCACAGATAGACGGGAGGAGAGGCGGCAAGCTCAGGAGGCAGCACAAGCATCTTGATGGTGCGGCACCAGGTGCATCAGGTGGGATCCTGCTGTCCAAAGGTTGCCGATGGGACCAATCTTTCTGCTCCAAGACTGTCCCCAAGTGTGGGGCAGCTGGCTGTGGAGAATTGTTCTCTGAGGGAAGTGGTGGGAAATCGCTTCATCGCTTGGGGGATTTTAAAATTTGACTGGGTCAGTTGTTAGCGGTAGAAAGAACACGGCCCTGGGGGAGCTGGGGATGGGCCTGGGAGTCTAGCAGGGCCGTCTCAGCAGTGACTGCTGGCTCCACAGCTCCCAGTAACTCTAGATCAGCTTTCAAGTCATTCTACATTCACGTCTTGCCAGAAGGAAATCATTTGTTGTGCACGTCCATTCTCAGCTCACCTTGAGTGGTGGTTGCTCCCTTCCATGACTTTTCCGCTGGGGAGCATGTGCACACTGGAGTTGCAAACCTGAAATGGCCCATTGGACCCAAATCAGATGCTGCCAGAGAAGAAACTGAAATGAGCTGTAATGTGACCAGTCTCCTGTGCAAAATGGTCCATAAGAAACCAAATCCCACATGGGTGATCAGTACCCGGTCCAGATTAGCATTCTTATTCTGTCTTGGCATAGACCACATCTGAACAGGGAGAGGAGCTGTGGAGAACTCGGCTGGCTTTGGTCTCACGTGGAGGACCTCCATTCCTTTTGTTATTGCCAATCCAGATGTGGCACTGCCAGCACTATCGGCGACACGGAAAAGTGACATTAGGAAAGCATGTCATCTGTTTTTAGCTGGTTTTTAAATTATTACCTGACTGGAATCAAGGAGGGGTGTGGTGTTCGTGTGAGCAGGCATCTCTTCACAGACCACTGGCACATGCTTTATAGCTTATCAATTTGCCCACAGTTTGAGGGTCACCGTGCAGGATCGTGATTTGGGTTCGTCCACATGCATAGTGTCTTTGAATGGTAATGAGGCTGGGAGCAGAGAGGAAATGTCTTTGAGCATGTGCTTGGTAAATGCTGGTGAAGACAAAGGGCAAAATCAAATGGGGTTGGTGTTGTGAAAGCAATCTGCATGGCTCAGAGGTGCGTTCAGCTGGAAATTCTGGCGCTGGGCGCAGAAATGACAATATGAGCCACCGCATGCATTGCTCTGGGCACCACAAGGGCTTTGGAAAAGTGGCTTGCTTGTGCCCCGGCAGTGGGATTTGATCCTGCCAGGAGTGAGGAGCAGAGCAGCTGTCATGCAGAGGGGACCAGAAAGCATCCAGGCTCGGAGGTCTTTCCGCAGGGTAACATGAGCGCTTCACATCACTCCCGGTGGAGGCGTTAGGTTACTGGTCACATATTAGGTTTGTAAAGGGTATCGGAGGGAGGGATCCTGCTTCTGGTTCTGGCCCACAATTGCAATGGGGAAGGTGTCCACTATAGTTTTAACTGAAGCTGGCAGTTGTCAATTATGGCAATGCTTCTCCCTCGTGCCTTTACACTGATCCATCAGCCTGCCCCTCAGGCTTCCTCCAGTCCTTGCAGATACTTTGGTCACCTGCACAGCCAAGAGCTATCTGTAAGCTTCTGTCTCTGGCCTGAGTCTTGCCTCTTTCTTGCCAAATAGAAGCTGATGCAAACAGCCTGCATGGTGCTGGTCAGGGCTGGGGACCTGCGAGGGTGCTGATGAGAGGAGCAGGATCTGTCTGAGAGCTGCTCAGGGCAGAGGGCAGCGATGTAATCAGAAATTAGCAGCCTGTCATTAGCTGGTAAATTTTCCAGCCTAGTGAGTGTCTGGCTGAGAGGAGAAAATGCCAGGTTTGCCAACAAAATAGCTGTTGGGATATTACAGTAAGTGTCTGCTAGGATTTTTGATGAGCTGCCCCCTCTGTTAGGAAAGGACGGGAATGGTCGTTTCTACCCAGCTGCAGCGCACTGCCCTCTCCGTGCTCCCACACGAACAGGACACGGTCCTCCAGCACACTTGCAAAGGATTGGCTTCGCTGCACAGCGAAGTAAAGCGCCTCGCCAAAAGTCGCATGCTGAGCCGGAGAAAGAGGTGGAAACAACTCTGATCTGCCTCCCAGTGTCACGCCACACCCAGAAGGCAACCAGCATCCCCTGGTATTACTGCACTGGCTTTTGTCCCCTTTGGCGACTCAGTGTCACCTCCTGTCTTAATTATGTCACACGAGATGAGACTAGCAGTCTCAGAAGGGACATCTCTGGGCCCTTTCTTAGGTCAGAAGAAGCCCGGGTCTCCGATAGCTGGGGGATGGGTTGCAACTCGGGTTGCCAACTCTGACTGAAACTATTCTGGGAGATTTTCTTTTTCCAGGATGACGTTATGTTATTAATTGGACTGTTCAGCCCGCTCCCGGTATCAATCTCCCGGATTGCTTTCAGTAGTCGTCGGGAGATCGATGCCGATTCCGGCAGACTCCCGGCCAATCCAGGAGGGTTGGCAACCCTCGTTGCAATTCAGGCTGGAAGTCGATAGACAGCTGGGGAGAGGGAAGCTTCAACAGCCCCTGGTGCAACAGCTGTGTGCTCCTCCTGCTTTCTCAACGCCAAATCAATACCAACCGCAACAGTACAAAATCAGGGTTTTTTTGGAGGAGAGGGCGATACACAACTAGGTGGTTGAAATCAGGACAAACGTCTATGTAGCAGGGTCTGAGGGGTTAAACCTGAACTTTCCTGCTTGCCCTGGCCCTGTGACACTACAAGCCAGCTGGTTCGCTCCAGCTCCACATGGTGGTGCTCTTATTATAGCTATCCCAGGTCCCACCGCTGCTTAATCCAATATTTATTTTTGGCGAGTAATTTGTTTATCAGCAGGTTATTTTAATCTAATTTTGGTCATATTTGTTATTCCTGACTATCTGTGCTTCCCAGTGTTAGCAGCTTGCATGTCTTTAAGGAAATTAGCTAGCGCCAATCTCAGAGTCATTTGCTCCGTGGTTATTGCAGGGAGCGGGTGAGGGAGACAGGGAGGGACCTCGATGCCTTGCTTTCCTCGTGAAATTGGAAGGAGCAGTTTAAAGAGACAGGCTGCGCTGACCTCCCGAGCCATGTGTGTCTTCTCAAGAGGATTCTCTAGTATTGGCAGCAGTTATTGCAAATGACCTTCCTCCTCCTCCTATGTCTTCCCTTCCTCTTTTCCTTTTTTTGAACTCTTCCCTCTGTGCCCCCAGTCTTTCCTTTCCTGAACCTTTGCCCCCCGCCCCGGGCTTCCTCACTGACATGACCTTTTATTTAATTGTTCTCACCCCTTTATACAATGAAGTGTGCGGATTATGTCTTGCATCCGATGGGTAGAGTCTCCTGCATGGTTCTTTTGCATCCTGAAAGGTCCCTGCAGTGGGCAGGTAAGCTCTGCGAGAAAGCTTGCAAAGGTTTTATAGCCGGGCGTAGGTCCACCTGAGCATTTCCACATCTGACACCGACCGGAGAATCAGAATCTAGATCTGAATTTGGCAAATGTTGGCTGTGCTTATCCATCACTCCCATCAACTCCAGACTCGCCTCTTTGCTCTGGAAAGGGGAATTGATATTCTGATTCCATTTCCATTCCTGAGACTTTATTACATGTCTTTTTTAAGATCATGATCATTCGATGTAAGCAGGAGACTGGAAGTTTGGGTGTCCTTTTCATTTCTAGTTCCCACCGGCCTTTCTAAACTCAAGGAGGCTTCACGGTCCAGTTATGCCGGCTGGCCAAGAGCAGAAGGATGTTTCTGTTTCCCCATCAGAATATGCCCTTGAGGGTGAAATAATAGAGTGGAGATGCCCAGATGCTGCATCGCATTGTGTATGTCTCTATTGGTGACAATTGTCTGGTGCCATGAGAAGCACACGTCTTGGCAGAGGGACAGTGCTTGTGCCACCAGTGATGGGCATCCGTCACAAAGTTCAGAGGCTGAGCATGGGGGAAATTCTCCAGGTTTCGCTCTCCTTATTTGAACTCTTCAAACAACTTTGGTCTGAACAGCTGAGTTGGAATTTTTGTGCAAACAGCATTTCTCTGGGAATTTCAACGTTCAATTTGGCTTCCATCCAGGAAGAGAAAGGGCTGCGAAAATGGAAAGTAAAGGAGAAAAATGAAACATTTTTCAAACCTCGGACAAGATTTGTTTCTGTTTTGGGGTGACTCGAAAGCTTCAAAGGAGTTGGTTTTCCCTTCCATAGTCTTGATATGTTGTTGCTAGAACCTTGGCCAGTCACAGTAAGGTCCTTGGGCCACAATATATCGTGGTGTGACAAAGGCCATTTAGGCCAACATCAGAAATTGAAACCAGGACCTGAAAGCATACGTGGCTACAATGTGAAGTAAAGCTGAGGCTGTACCAGATTTATTTTCTTCTGTGGATGGGGCACAGAGGGAAACTCACTGACCCGTGGGTCACCTTTGCACCTTTATCTTCATGCCAGTGTGCACAGCTGCCACCAGGATAGTGTGAAATCCTAAGAACCAAAATAAATGCTGAGTCTGTAATTGCCAGCCTGCAGGTTGTCTGTGTAGAAGGGGGGGGCATGATCAGGACTTTCCTTGGAAGTCTTGGAGGGTTGGAAATGATATCAAGCTTCTTAATAAAACCACTGGTTTTTAGAGGGAGCTCTGATGTTTCTCACTAGCAACAATGAGCTGACAATAGTTGTTTGCGCTTCCATGCGGAGAAAGTTTTGTCCTGTAAGCCCCAAGGGCAAGTGCTGGTAGACAGTGGAGAACCAGCCTACCTCTTTCACTCCCTTGGGAGCTCACAGGGTTAATGGCGCAGAGCATTTAAGCTCCAAACCATGGAAATGTATGTTCCTGACATAATGAATCGCCGACTGAGAACAACAAAGAGAGCCCCAAAGAGATTTAAATAGATAGACAGAAAGATAAATATCTCTTTGTTCTGCCTACTAAGCAGTGACTTCCTCATCATATTTCAGGTTGACTGTAATTCAGTTATGAGAGAGAAGCCGGGTGCTCTCAGTTGGTCCACCTGTTTCACTGAATAACTGCAGAGGGGATGGGATTGGGAGAGTGGGCTTCAGGACCATCCTTGGAAACAAGAAAAGCTATGGTGCAGTTGTGACAGCTGGCTAGTGGCATTTAACGGTTACCTGCCTGCCTCGCACCCTTGTTTTGGGATCTCCCATGCAGTAATCTGTGAAAAAGTTGGAACTGCAGAAGCCTGGATCTCCTTTGCTAGATTAGACACCTAGATTAGCTATCGGATACAACAACCGATCGGAGCTCTTTCAGGTAAAATGTACCTGTTACTATCATTTTTTTCTGGGAACCGTTCAGCAAATCATGCCTCTGTCTCATGGCAGCCGCTGGCTGTGTCTGGGAAGAGAGACTGGCCCAGATATGTCCTCATTTATCCATAGGCAGCAGTGGAGCTTGAGTGAGAATTTGCAGCACAGCAGAATAAGAGGCAAGAAGGTCAAGAGGCAAAGAGCGTTTGACAACTAACGCAGGATACACAAATCTACCGTGGGAGGAGCTGACTTCTTGCTGCCTACGAAGCTGTACAGTGCTGCTTTTATCTTGGTGACTCATCCCCACCATCTGCATTTTTGCCAAAATACCGACAGAAACACAGACAGGTGCATCACTTAGATGGAGAAACCAACAGACAGAGACAGTTGGGGAGGTCTCTGTTTTGCAGCCTACCTTCTGGAGATTTTGGCATTCTCCCCCCTTTGATACTACCCCTGCTTTGTTGACTATAAAATTGAACAGGAAATGCAGAAAAGAACCTGCCAAAGAAAGGAAAGTAGGACAAAATTAATGAAGCGACGCCCAGGAGAACAACAAGAAACATCTTGGTGGGACAGACAGTCTTGGTTCGTTGCTAGTAATTCTGATCCCCAGTGATCCAAGTGTTAGGGGAGAAATAATTACCTTCCTGTCCTGCTCCACTTGAGGGTGTGGGGGCAGAATCGTTCCAATACCTTGCTGTGGATCTAGAGGAGTGCTTGTCAACGTTTTGCAACTCCAGGCACTGTTGGAAAATACTGTTGTTATCTTTTACTTGGTTTTTTGGCTACAGAAAAATACTAGAGTGCTTCTTCTGTTGCAAACAGCTCAGAAAGACCGTAGCAGGTCAGAGTTGTTTTAACATGCTGAGAGATTGCATTGGATTCCATTGCATCTCATGAACCGTGTTTGCAAACCCAACAGGGCTAAAATGGCATGGCATCCTGCATTACCTTTGAAAGCATCTCAAGGCACCCCAGGGTGCTGTGGCACCCTGATTGAATCTTTGATCTAGCTAGAGGCCTTGCTCCAGGCTCATGGCAAAGGCCCAACTATAAATTGATACCTGGTCATTTGGAGCGCCTATGCACGTGTAGCAAAGCTGCTGCAACACATTGTAATTACAGCGTGTTGGAGCGTGTCGATAAATCGAGTCTGCTGGAGTGTGGTAATTACCGGGCTCCATCAGACTCCAGCGTCACGTGCATCAGTGTCCCCATGTTGAGAAATGGGGGTGGGGCATTTTAGCTAAACTTTGTTCGACAAACTTTAGTTAAAGTGCTCCCAGTGCCATTTTTCAGTGCAGGGCCACTAATACACATTACACTCCAGGAGCTTTAATTAGAGTGGCTCTAGGAACTGCTCTAATTAATGCACCTCCCCCCACCCCCAGAGCATGTGTATAAATGCCCTTGAGCTTGCGAGTCAAAGGAAGCTGGACACGAAGCTAACCATGACTTCAGACAGGAATCCTACCAGCCCTGGGAGTTGAGCAGCATTTGACCTTTGGGTTTTATTTTGTCCTGTCCCAAAATCTTCCTTTCTTTGGAACAGGCTGTACCCTCAATATCTAAACACTTGCATTGTGAACTGCAGAAGTGAGAAGCACTACGTGCAACCTAAGGGAGGGAAATTATAAAGATGCTCTGCCCTTAAACTGCAGTGTTTTCCATGCATATCCCTGTGGAAAGATGGAGAAAATGGGTGACTCTACATTCAAGTCTGTGGTCGAGCCAGGAACAGAAGCCAGGAGTCATGACTTTGAAGAAGAACTGGTTGAAAGGCAGGAAAAAATCTGCAAGTTGTATTTTTCAGGAATTTTGTGTTGGGAGGTTAGAAATTTCTGTCAATTGTCCATGCTGCCCACATCCTTGCAGAAAGCCTGGTTCCAGATAAATGGATGCAAGCACTAAACGGCAGGGCTGCAGATCCCTGGGTTTAAGTTTGATTCATTAGTCTCTGTGCAGTGCAGAGAGCTCTAAGCCTGATCCAAACTATCTCCACCTCACGTTCCCTGACTCTGCTCTTCCTCTTGTCATGTTTTATACACTTATTGACTTTTGCAGAACTCCCCGAGTAATTCTTCAAGGAAGATTGACTGATTTAAGAGGTTAGTCATCCTGGAGGTTAGTAAACATGACAGCTGGTTGAGGATTAACAGGAAATCATGAATAAAATCATTGGGGTTGATAAGGGATTCTCAAGCAATTAAAGTTTTCTAGCACAACAGCAAAAAACAATCTACTGAGTGAAGGTCAGAGGAGTAACACACCCGTGGTCTCCTGCAAGTTCACCCTTGCCAGGGCTGAAAGCATGCCATGAACAGCTAAAGGATGGGAGAGAGGGGGCAGGGACAAGCACAGGAGTGCAGGTCAGAGTTGGGGTGCATCAGCAGAGTTTGGGGTGGGGGGACAAGGGATTGGGATGGAATAACAGGTAGCGTGGGGTACCCAGGACTGGAATAACAGTGGGGATGCATTCCCATGCCAGCGGAGAGCTTCCTGGGAGCAGAATGGCAGGGAATGCTGCTGTGTGCAGGGCCTGGGAGGCTGCAGGTCAGGGCTGGGTGCCTTGGCAGTGTGATGTGTGGCCTGGCCCTGCTACCTCCTGCCTCCCTGGATAGGATCTTGCTGACGTATCAGAGAACAGACCGAGGCAATCGGAGTTGTGCCCTTTCCTCACCCCTCCTACTATCCCCTCTCTCCTCCTTCCTATTCCTGAGGCTAAGGGCAGTCTACCCTTCACCTCCAAGCTCTGTTCCTGCCCCAGTGGCCTCTAATCTCCTCTTCACTACTGACCTTCCTTGCCCCAAATCTCGTGTCCTTCCTCTCTCTCTTCCTTAACCTCTTTTCCTCTCTTCTCACCCTCCCCTATAAATGTTTGCTGATGAATGTCATGCCCTAGGTGTAAGTGGCTCTGGCACTCTGTTTAATGAACTAGAAATGAATTGGAACTTACCAGCCCTGGAAAACCCATACCAAGAGCCATCTGTTGTGAGACGTATACTGATCGGTATTCGGGGAGTTGAGCTCTGGCTGCACATACGCTCCCTGGCCCTCTGGGTTGATTAACACGCTCCTGACGGCTTCCAACGAGTGTTGGACTGAGGAGCACGGTGGACCAGTTGGGATCATATGTTCAGTCAAGGGCTGCTTTAAAGGGGAAGGAGCAGCCTTGAGTTTAGTAGAGCTAACCCTGTACACCAAGAGGTAGGGCCAGGAACATGAAGAAAATGTGCATCAGAAAATTTGGGCAGCAGTATTGCCAAGCCTTGTAATTGTATTGCATGTCCCACAGTATTTTCTCATAGAGCACCAGCACCTGGGAGCACATGATTAAGGGAGCATCCAATTCTCAGGCTTTTTAGCATAACCTTCCAAGTCCTAGAGCTTGTTGAGAAAACCTTCCCAAATAAATGTGACCTGCATATGCCCCTGCAAGACCTGGAAACCAGTAAGCAAAGAACAAGAAACCATATTTGTTGTATGAGTAGTTAACATCCCCCCACCCCCCAAACCCCTAGAACCTGATTAGTTTTAACTTAATCGCCTTAATTTGGGGCCTGCCATACAATATGTGAAAGTTTGAAGTTGGCAATGTGAGATAAAGGGGAGGTTGTGGATGTATACTCTCTCTTGAGAATGAGTGTTCATCTTGATGGTGGGTGTGTGTGCGCCTGTATGCGTGAAAATGTAGGTAGCCGAATGCAGTCTAACTGGCTGGGGGAGGGTTACATGGCCAAATGGTGTGTAGATGTGTGACCCACAGCCAGTCAAGCCCTTCCAGTGTCAATAAGCATCACGCTGATATATGAAGATCATATCATCTTTTCTTAACCAATTGCATTGTATTTCTCTGGCTTTCATCTCTGCCAAATTCCTCTTTCAGTCTGAGGAACATTTATGGTGCTGCAGGTCAGGAGAGAGGTTTATTGGCAGATGAAGGCAGTCACGGCTGCTGCCTCTATGCCCTCTTCTACTCCTTTGTGGAGATAAATGAAAAAAAAAATCATCATTGCCTACGCTCTCAATGCAGGATCTCCCCCTGGCACTAACCTGCTCCCAGCAGGGCCTGTCTTTACTTTTTGCTTTATTCTGTACAATGCCAAGCAGATGGCCTGTGCTTAGCAAATAATAAATGTCACCACACGTAAGTTAAAAGTGGCCAGGATTGCACGCACGCGATTAAGTGTGCATGTGCACACGAGCACCGAGTCTCCACATAATCATCCCAGCAGCACTAATGGTGGAAGCCTTTCTCTTGTGGTTTCAGAGTCTAACAGTCGGCGGGTGGTGCACAGAGGCTACCTGTGTGGACTTCTGAGGCTGTATCAGGACTGGCACCAAAGCGACATCTCCAACAGCTACATCCACATCCGTAGGGGTCTCTTGCTCTGCCTCAAACACATCACCAACATCCGGTCTGGCAGGGAGACTTTCCGCTGTGCCCGAGGCATGGAAATCCTCTTCGCCACAGTGCAGGTAAATACAACCCAAATTCTGAAATGATGCAGTTCGGCAGCTGCTTCTGGTCCGGCTCCCTTACCCTGTGTTTTCTCAACACCTCATGCTGCTTTTTGTGTTTTTAAGTAGAGGAGACTGCAAAATGGAAACTTCTGTCCTGAAGGAGCTTCCAATGAAATAAAACAAAATGTTCCCTTCAAAATGATTTGGCCATTTCTCTAGTCTTACTCTTGTATTCAGCGAATGTAGCACTGTGACAGCCTTGGAGGCAGGTGGTGAGAGGACAGAGATAGAACAGACAGCCGTTTCCCGTCGCTGCCTTCCTCCCAATGCATCTCCTCCCTCTTGGCATGAGCTCCCACCGTAAATTAGATTCAGGATTAGACCTGGGAGACTGCACAACGAATACGACTTGATGGTCTTATGGGCCTCGGCATCATGTTCTGATCTAGCATCGCCACATCTAGGGAAAGCAACACATCCCTCTTGTCTCCTAGGAAAATCCCATGCATTGGGGGCCAGTCCTTCCATTTTCCTGCCTCAAAACCAGCCATCCTCTACCTACCCCTCCTTTTCGTTATTGGGACCTTTCAAGTGGCATTGCTTTCCTTTCCTCTGCAGTTCCCTTACTGCTGTTCACATGAGGCATGGGGACCTGGCACACCAATGCATCTCCCCAACACGTGGGTAAATGAGCAGAGATGACAGCAGTGGTATGAAATCAATATCTGCGAGGGCCAATCTTGGCTCATTCCTATCAAGAGCCTCCCACAGTCAATGTTGCTTTCTGAGCTAACATTTCCTGATAGCTCAGCCTGGGAGCAACACCCTGAAAAGTGCAAATACTGGGTCACCTTGGGTGAATAAACAGGAGACGACACACCAAGAGTCTCCCCCGTGAAGTGTGAGAACACTAATCCTTCCAAAGGTCAGAAGTGGAGCAGAAATGACAGCTTCAGGGGCTTCCCATTTACTTTCTCTGCCACATGCCATGGGAGATTTGTTGGAAAGGGAATCACCAAGGTTAACAGGCCCAGAAATTCACCTCCCTTAGTTGCTGTGTTGGGTATTTTCAGTCCTCGCCGTGCATCCCTGAGTCGGATGATGTATTCCTGACATCCAGGAGTGGGGGTTAAGGCCCCATGAGGTCCTATCCAAAACCTTGGCTGAGTGCCACTGCCCCTTGCAAAGACCACAACTAAGTGTGCACATGTCATATCACTGTCACTGCAGTGATTTCTCAGCATCCTCTTGATAGAGAGATACTGAAAATTGTGTCTTGGGGAGAGTGTGCCGGCTGCTCTGAGCAGGGAGAGAGAAAGAACTTGCTTTGAAAGAATGAAGCAGCTGTGAGGTCTCGGGGAGATAGTGTTTCAGCACCTTTAAAAATGTGTTAGCTGTGCTGACTAGCTCTAGACATACCCTGGGGATTGTCCATGACCAGCAAACATAGTTGGAAAAATTTTGAGGAAACGCGCTTTCATCAGAATTTGCTGACCTGTCAAAACCAGCAAACTTTGTAGAGATGGTTGGATTTGGACAAAGCTCCAGTGAAGCTCTGCTGCTGGAAGGGCAGACCTTAGGAACCTCTCTGGTTCCCCACCTTCTCCCATGCATGGCTGTTTGGCAGTCCACTGGATGGGCTGTTGGATTACTGAGAGCCTGAAAGGCCTGGGAACTCATGTCTAAGGGCCCAGGCTCATGGCTTCTTCTCAGGGAGGGCCACTGTATTGCTTTGTGAAGAATTTGGAAATGTCCAAATCAAAATAAAATCGTATTCTTTTTCTGTCCAAATCAGAATAAAATCATATTCTTTTTCTGTGAAATGGGGGCATCTTTTTCTGCAGGGCTTTTGTGCGAATGTCCTTCTACCTTGATATTTCAGGTAAACTCGCTGGCTAACCTGACTGCACACCTGGTCTGTTGGCTGAGTCCAGACACCTTCTTGGACAGAGCTGGCTGTCATGAGAAGGGAACATGTTTTCTGTCCTATGTGAATAAGAGGAGAACTGTTACCTTTCCATACCACATGCCTGCTACACTTTAGCCTCATACCACGGCTCCTGCATGAATACAAATGCATCCATTCACAACAAAACTCCCTTGAGCTGGAGGATAGACTACACGACCTCATAAGGTCCTTCCCAGCCCTACTTTCCTATGAATATCACTCCAGTAAGCTGCGTGCATGGTTCATTTTAGCTGTATCTCATAAGATCTGAGCTTCCCACCTTTAGGCTGAATCAAGAATACTCATATATGATCATGCACTTCACAAGCTTTTGCAATGAGAACCAAGGAGATAAGGAAGGGGGGGTCTAATAAGCACACTTATGGACCATGTTATGGGAGCATCTCAAAGACCTTTACAAAAGCTAATGAATTTAACCTGACAAAATCCTTGCATGGTAAGTGGGGGAGGTGTCTACGCTTGAAATCTAATTTGGATTAAGGTAGACTGAATGTGAAGCAAAGTAACTGTTCTTGAACAGGCACATGTGTGAGGACTCTGAATCTGCATCGAGCCTCCCTTCTGCCTGCTTAGCTTAACCCACTTCTAACTGAAGCTCATTTTCCCGGAGAAGAGTATCTGCAAGTTATTTAGGGGTGCAGGTTGTAGCCGTGTTGGTCTAAGGACATAGGCAGACAAGGTTCGTTGGGTGAATCCGATATCTTTGGAGAACAATTTTTAAGCAAGCTTGAGGAATGGCAACTCCTCCTTCCACATGTAGACAAATTATCATTGCTCTCCTTTCAGAGATAGGGCAAGTGAGGTAAAGGAAAGCTGCCCAATATCAGACAACAAATTGGTGGAAGAGCAGGGAATAGAAACCAATTCTTCTAGGCCGGTGCTTTAACTGCAGTAAAAGCTTCCTCAGAGTCGATTTCAGGATTGTCTGTTCTCTTGCTCTTGTTCTTAACAGCTAGAGATCTAGAAATACATATTAAGATTCTTGTAGCTGAGTCTTGTAAGCATGTCAGCTTAGATGATTTTTCTAGCCTCCCTACAGGAATCTTGGCTAATCCCACCGAACCTTATAATGCCCTTCAATCATACATGAGGAAACGGAGCAATAGCCAGTTTGAAATGCAGCAGTTTTCCTGTTATTGCTTCTTGCAGAGCACATCAGCCTGTTCAGTGAATGCCCTGCCGGACTAGTAGAGTGCTTCAACCCCGGCATGCTTCCACCCAGGTGCTGCTCAGTCAGTGGCAGTAACCTTTCATTTGGGCTTCTGACTTCCCATTTCCCCTGTTCACTGGGAGGAAGTGAGCATCCTGGATTATAATGAAATATCATTTTAATGTTGCACTTCTACACATTGGTGTCTTCGTGGTGCTCTTTGCAGCTTCTGTTCATAGTCTGGGGACTGGGTCACAACTTGGGTACTACTGATGGGCATGGTATATCTTAAGAACCTAGATGGATTGCTCATAGCTACATTTGCTTTGCAATCTAATTCTCCCCATGGATGCAGTGGCATACGTGCACGATGACTATGAAACTCCAATCTGTTGGTTTTCCGTCGTTTGCACATTTAAATTGCTAAGTATTGTGCTGCTGTGCAAATGCACCAGCCGTTTTGTTCTCAGAGCTGAGGCCTCCAATCTAGGATACTCTCTCTCTCTCTTTCCTGATAGGACTTTACTTTTATTCTGGCTTGTTTTCTTTTCCTTAATCAAATGTAAAACCTCTGGTTCCTTTTTTCATAGTGGGGAAACGGGAGAAGGTAGGGGGAATAATAGAGGTCTGGGATGCTCTTTCTGCATGGAGTGTGTGTATGTCATTGAAAAGGACCCTCTGCCCAACCAAAGTGTGTTCGGACTCTTCTACCAGAGCTCCTGCAAGTCTTCTATAATAACTGGGAGGTTCTAATAGGAAAAAAAAAATTGGGGCCCTGCAGGAGCTTAACTTTGTGGCTAAGTAGAGTGTGGTATACTGATTCAATACTGAGCCCAATGCCCCCAGCACAGTAGTGCTAGAGGAAGTTGTACCATAGGGAGGTGCATGGATGACTCACTTGAAGGCACTTTGAATTTTTGAGGCAGTACGGACCCCAATGCCATAGTGCGGTGCTAGGGGACGCTGTGTCCTTTGCATGAGATGCCAGCAGATGGGGAGTGAGCTGCAGGAGCAGATGAGCTATTAAAAAAAATCAAGATTCTGTTCTCCCATACAGACTTTTCTACTGTGGTAAGAAAGAAAAGAGAGGGAGGGAGAGATAAAAAAAAAAAGCAAACAAACAGGATATATAAGGCATTGAAGCTGCACTGATTCTAAACAGAACATTGTTTGCATAAGGCTCTGGCAGCTCTTTAAAGGCTTTCAGGGAAGTGACAGTCCTAATGTCTGGGGGTTTGGTGCAATGGGAAAGATGCTGCTGAAAGGCAAACATCTTTGAATGCCGTTCTTCATTGGTGCCTAGGATTGCCTGGCTAGCAAGAGCCTGGATTCGATAGTAACTACAGTGACCCAGATCCTGAGAAAGTGCTACCCCAAGGAGTCTCTGCCTTTAGCAACAGCAAGCAGCTCCTTTTCCTTCTCTCCACCTGGGAGCATCAGCTTTCAATCTCCACGTTCAGGGCCTGAAGGTAAATTGTTGAATGATGATTTGGGGGAGGGGGCGAGCAAGGAGAGTGATCATGGGGAGAACTGGAAGATACAGGGTTTTGGGGAGGTGGCAGGGAGGCTGCAATCCAGTCCTGCACTTTTCATTCAAAAAAAATCACTTGGTGGCCTAACTTGTCGTGCACCAGCAGTGGGTTTGAATCCTTCAATCTAGTCCATTCTTTAGGACCAGAAGGTGCTGTGCAGAGAATGGATGGGAGGCGGGGAACATGAGATCAGCTCCTTAGATTGCTTGGAAGTGACAAAAAGGCATGGCCTTGGCACTGAGGAAAGTTAAAAATATCTCTCTTTTCAGTAAACAGGCACTGCCGGCCATCAGCCATTTTCTTCCTTTATAGAAAAAGCAGGTAGCAGGCAGGCTGCATGAACAGACAATATGCAAGCAACTAGGACATGCATTTAAGGAGATGCATGACATGCATGTAATAGGAGCGCCCAAAGAGGGAGCAAATATGTGCTTATCTAGAGGTCTGAAATCCTCCTGCTGCTGGCCTTCATGCTGCATTCCAGTATTGTTGTGGTATCTGATGTCTTTTTTGGCCTGTGCAAAAAAATTAAGCAAATTTTGCAATGGCTTCTTGGTGGCTCCAAATTCTTGGCTCACCTCTGTCGGTGGTGGTGTTTATTGTGTTCCCCCACCCCATTTTCATACCATGGGGTAGGTCTCCTTTCCTCCAAGCCATCCTGCTGTCTATAATCTCAGGACATGAACATCGTACAAACCTCACAGCCCATCTGCCCAGATAACCACCCACTGCTCTAACCCTGAGCCCCGCAAACCCAGCTCAAACAAACAGTATAACCTGTGATCCAAGCAGACAAGAGCTGGTTTCTCCATGAGGTCCACCAGGGACTTCACCATTGCTATTGATTGTCCGTAGAAAACTGTTTCATACGACAGTGTTGGGTTGCTGTGTAAAACGCCTAGCCTGGATATGTAGGTTAAGGGTATCCCCTAACGTGATTGCAGCCAAACTATAACATCATCTGATTTCTTTACAATACAATATGTCACTGCATCATGGCGATCTTTGACTAGGAGTTGAAAAGCAGTGATTTTGTTGAGGCCAATACTGAAAAATGGAGGAGACTGAGGCCACACACATGCCACCGTATCTGACTCAGCTGGGATCTGATATGGATTCTGAGTCTTGCATTCAGCACCGTGGTAGCTTGTATGTAGATAGCCTCCTATCACACACGGGTCTCATCTCTTTCTGTTGGAGGATGAGAGAAAAGAAGTATTCAAATGGAGGATGCCTGCTCCACTTCTTTTCTACTTTTACAGATGAGAGTGAAGAGGATGGTGAAGAAGAGGTGGAAAAAGACTTTGATAAAGATGACCTGGAGAACAAAGAGGAAGTAGGTATATAAACTACAGCTTCCTTTAAAGCCTGCTGTGCACTGTGAAGGATCGCTTTTCTCACTCGGTGTCCTAACTTGTGCCCTACTGACTGTTTTCATCTGAATGTTAGGGATATTCAATCGATTTGTTAGGACGAAGGTGCATTACAAAGTATTTACTTCTTTGTTTGGATGCATTTTAGCTATTATTTTTCTCATGTGACTGGTCACTTAACCCATAAACTAGTACCTTCCAGTTGGGTTATGAAATGGAGGATGGAGAGTGAACTTACAGTCCGGATATTTGTGTGAAGAATAATTGCATCTTCTAATTTTCCTGATACTTATGTGACAAACATTTTATAGCTATCTTGTGGGCATTGATGCATTATGACTAGTGCTAACTTAATCACCTTTCAAAGGGAAAATATTTGTGACTTCGCTATTTGATCAGATCTACCAAAACTGGAATCCTCATGGGACTCAACTATCCAGGCTTCTTATGCATCCTTCCACCAACCCAAACCATCGATGCGTCTCCCAACGAATTCCACCTAGTGCCCTAAACTGACAGGTCCTCCAAATGGAGCCCCAACACCCAGCAACCCCTCCAGGGCCTGCCACTGCCTCGCCTGCAAAACCACCGCAATTTCCTCCAATGCAGCTGCAGCTCTGGATTTGAAATGCTGTGGACACCCTTGCGTTCGGAGGAATTTGTTGATAAATAGAATCATTTCTGAAGTTGTTATCAAAGCAAATTGCTTTTTTGCTGTGGTTTGGCAGTGCGTGCTTGCTAACAGCATACTGAATTATTTGAATAATGCTGTCATGTAACAGCCATTCATCAATGCCACTTCTGTCCCCCCCACCCCTTCCCCCACATTCATGCTTTCCCATTCTCTTATGTGATGGCTGAACACTTGGCACCACGTGACGCCGAGTCTGGTATCTGATGTGAAGGGGTTGCACATCAATGCACAATTGCCTTTGGAAGTGAAAGTTTCAGATAGGATCCTTATCCTTGCTTCTCAGATAACTGCAGATCCAGAAGATTTTCTTTCTTTTTCTTGTTTTTTTTCCTTTAAAGGGAGATTAGAAGATTGGGTAAGACCAAAAACTCTCTCTCAGCAGCGTACAGAAATCTAAATAAAGTCATGGCAATGAGAAATTGCTGCTTGATGGTTCAGCGATGTGGGTGGGACGGGGTTGGGGGTTTGCGTTCAAAGGCAGGGGCCCTGAAGGAGGGTGATGGGGGCTAAGGAGATTTTGGCTCAAAGTAAGAGGCAGACCTCTAGAGGCTGCTAGGTCTTCTGGTAACCAGCCAGACTAATTGTGCCTGTATTGTGCTCTGGGATTTTGTTCAGTCCAAATTACTTGGTTGTTAGGTTTCTGAATCAAAGATGTTTGCTTGTGACCCTCTGTTTAATACCTGAATGAGAGGGGTTCTTGGTTGCAATAGGATCCTATTGTGGTTTAGAGGTGAATCAATCACTTTCTGGGTGTCCCAAGCCAAAGGGGCTTAATTTTTAGCAGATGGGTCTCAGAGGTTTCTGAAAATTGGGACTCTTTAAAGGGTCTTCATTTGGTCTCCCATTACCTGCTTTTGTCAATCTAATCCAGGACTCCTGAGTTGCAGACTCTTGGTTCCTTATCAACTCTTAGGCAGGTGACTCAAACTCTCATGCATCTATATGTCCTTCCATAAAATGACTTTATTTGCAGTTGTTTACACGGCAGGGGAAATCCTGAACTCATTTGCTATGTAGCGTTGTAAAAAAATTAAGGCTTGACGTGACCTCGGGACGTCAACCCCTGCTCAGAGCAGGGTCTTGTCTGTCTAAACCATCCCTGAAAAATCCTTACTTAACCTGCAGTGAAAAGGTCCAGTGATGGTGGTTTCACGACCTCGCAAGGAAACACATTCCTTTACTTTAACCATCAGGAGTGTCCCGTGTCTAGCGATTCTTAGGCGAAAGGTACTATACAATGGGCTTTGTTGTATGATGATCGACAGCAGGGCAGTCCAAAGCGTCTCAGTAACATCTTTAATTTATTTCCTTTCCTCCTCCTGCTTTTGAAGGATGATGACCTGGAGACAGATGTGAACAAACTGAGGTCAAGGCCTGGTCTTGACAGGCCAGAGAAGGAGCTTGCACAGTATGAGGCAATGTGTCCTGAACTTTCCCATGACTTTCAGGTAGGAATACATAAAGGAGCATGCAGTACTGGAGGTGGGAGGAGGCAACCATGCAGACTTCTTGTAAAGTGAGACGCTGGGTAGCTGAGGGAATCAAGGGATTGAAGATTGAGACAGCTGTCTGTAGCCCATTGGCTTGATTCTAGCCCAAGGTCAGAGAGACTGCCTTTCTCTGTGGCATGGGGCATGGTTCAACCCTTGGGATCAACCAAGCATATTTTATCTGAGGCTGGGCCTGTTCAGTTTAGAAAAGAGATACTTGAGAGGGAACACAATAAAGGTGTACAAAATACTGGATGGCGAAGAGAAAAATAATAAATCCCAATTCCCTGCTATTTCTCACAATGCTAAATGGGGGTTCATAAAATGAGACCAGGCGGTAGAACATATACAACTGAAAAAAGATAGGGTTTTTTCCCCACTGCGTGTGATTAAAGTGTGGAACTCACTGCCGCAAGACGTTGTGGAAGCTGACACTTGAGGTTCAAAATGAGACTGGACAAATTCTTGGATGAACGGTGCATCAGTAGTTACTAAACATGGGGGTGGGGAGCATCACCTCTGAAGCAGCACTTCCTAGCCCTTACATGCTTGAGGCTGCAAGCAGCAGAGGAACAGGGGAAAACCTTGGTCATACCCTGTTCATGCTTCCTTTCAGTATTGACTTTGTGCCATTGTATAACACAGGTCACTGGGAAAGAAGGACTTACTGGTCTGACCCAGTAAATGGTAGGTCTTATGTACTTATGTTCTGTTCCAGAATCCCCTGCTGTGGCAGAAGGCATTGGTTTCACACTAGTCTCTTCTGCCCTTGGTGCTCTTTTCCCATGGTGCATTGCAGGTTTCTTTTTATTAGGTGTGTGAGAGGGGCTGCGGTGGACATAAGAACATAACATCTCTTCTGCAAGAGAAGGCTGAGAGGCGACCTTGTGGCTGCCTATAAGTTCATCATGGGGGCACAGAAGGGAATTGGTGAGGTTTTATTCACCAAGGCGCCCCCGGAGGTTACAAGAAATAATGGCCACAAGCTAGCGGTCATCTGAACCCAGCACTCTTTCCTGCCTATGCAGGGGGTCAGACTCGATGATCTATTGAGGTCCCTTCTGACCCTAACATCTATGAATCTGTAAGAAATGCCATATTGGGTCAGGCCACAAGTCCCTGTAGCTCCGAATCCTGTATCTCTGGCAGAGACAGAGGATGCTATGAGATAGAGTATTTATGCAGGGCTTATTTAGACTGATATGTCCTCTGTCCCACTTCCCTTATAGCTGCCAGCATCAGGACATCCTAATCTGAAAGCTGCATCCAATAAGTGATTTTTTTGGATAAGTGGCTGCCTGTGAATCCAAGAGACTAGATTTGATGGCTCAGAAAGTCCCTTCAAATGCTATGTTCCTCTGATGACTGTTTGGCGGCACATTTTGCAGGGTCTCAGCTGACTAAGCCCTAGTGCACCTAGGAAAAAAATTCACATTCACAAATGGACATTCATTTGTATGCTGTGGGAGGGGTTTCAACAATGTGGTTTGGTTTTTTTTCATAGATTTACATAGACATAGGTCTGGAAGAGACCTCATGAGATCATCAGGTCCAGCCTCCTCGCCATAGGTGGGGAGTCAGCTGGAATAAAGTGACCCCAGCAAGAAATAAGATGTCAGAGTCCGACTGGGGCATGGGGATTAAACCACTTCAGCAACCACTGAGACAGTTGATTTAGGTCAGAGGTGTTAAAGATACAGCCCAGGGGCCAGTTTCAGCCTGCTGAGCCCTATCATCCAGCCCCTGATGCTGTCTGTGGGTCTTGAGTAGACCCGCAGGCAATGTGGGATGTGCTGGATGGCCCCACAGGTTAGATGTCCAGGTGCTGCAGGACCGTGCTAGATGAAATACTTACCCCAGTACCTGTTCACTCCATGCTAAATCCAGCATGCATCCTGGAGTGGCCAGAGCAGGTGTTACATGAAACTCAGCCCTGGAGTGACCAGAGTGGTGCTGTGTGTGGTGCAGTCTCACTTTGGATCCATCATGGAACAAATGCATATGGCATGTGAGCCCAGTCCTCGGGCCCAACCCAGCCTGTGGATAAGTCCTGTGCCAGCCATGGACCCATGGGCTCAGATAAGTTTGGCACCCCTGCTTTAGGTCATGGTTGAAGCACAGCAAGGGGGAAGCTTCCACTACCTTTGCAGGGGCATACAGCGCTAGGTGAGAAGTGAGGAAGAACATTATGCTCCATGTGAGGTTCAGGGAGGATTTAGGGAGACAGATGCAAACTTGAGCTTGCAAAGGGCACCTGGGTTAATGTACATCCAGCATGTAGAATGCTGCAGTGTTTGCAATGACTGCAAGTAGCAAGGACCTTGGCTTCACATTGCAGTTCTGTCTCTGAAAGCAGGGAACAGAAGAGTGACACTTACTGAATTTCTTTCCACAATTTCCTAACACACTCTGGAATTGGCTTGAATTACCCATCCAGTAGCTGGCTGAGGCTAACCCTAATTTGCTTCTGAGTATTGCTCATAGTGTAACTTGAGGGAACAGGAGTGTTGGCAGGTGGTCCAAAGCTTTTGCTCTTCCCTATGTTACGAGAGAAGCAAACTTTTGGGAGGTGTATACATTTAATGTTTTCTCCTTCTACCCACAAAGGTTTCCCTCTGGAAGGAGGCACCATCTGTCTTTATTTCTTTTCTTTATTTTACTCTTTGAAGGAGTTGGAATCGGAGTCTGAAGATGAGAGAGGCTCAGAGGACGTGCTCAGGAGCCTACCATTCACTCGCCCTCGAGTCATTCCAAGTGCTGCTTTCATGCAGCAGCAGCGCGGCAGAGGAAAGGACCAAAATACTAAGGGGCCAAGGCCAGAGCCAGCTGAAAGGGCTTTTAAGACACCACTGAAGGGCCCAGAGAAGAATGGGAAGTGTATTGGTGCTCAAACCACTGAAAATAAAACCACTGGAGATTCAGCCCAAAATGAAGACAGCCTACGTGAAGAAAAAGGTTCAGCAAGGAGTTGTGGCCTAATGCTGCGTCCTCTCCCGAAAGATGCCTCCTGGGATGCAAAAACATTTAACGCTCAGTGTGTGAGCTACTGTAGTCCCAGCCCTGCTGGGGAACTGGGAGCCTTGGATGTAGGAAAGGGACTTCTGGAGAGACGCCGGGGGAATATCCCGTTCCACAGCCCTCATCTCTACATGGCTAAGGCCAGAAGCACCAAGTCTATTCCGGGCTACACGTTTTTGGCATTGTCTGATTTCTGGGGTCATGAACCCCCATCTTATTGCCAGTCCATGTTGGAGCGGAAATATGCAGTTCAAAGGTGAATGTGTTTATTATCATCACTCGGGCTCTCCTGAGTTGGGTATTATAGGGGCAAGATTC
The DNA here is from genome assembly GCA_030014935.1 of Caiman crocodilus. Taxonomy (NCBI): domain Eukaryota; kingdom Metazoa; phylum Chordata; order Crocodylia; family Alligatoridae; genus Caiman; species Caiman crocodilus. The sequence continues at coordinate 12,519,395 of JAGPOW010003364.1, forward strand.
TTGAGGCATGAAGGAGTCTTACATGTCACTCGTGTCTTACTGCCTGGCTGGTGCAGGTACTGATGATCACAGTTGTACTGAGTTGCCTAGGTCTTTGCAGAATACGTTTAAAGCCACACAGGGAGAGCATTTGGGTTACAGGACCGTGCTTTTCAGATTTTTCTCTTGAGGGTGGGGAGACCGACATCTAAGAGTCTTGACACAGAACTACAAGTCAGAGGCTTAATTCCTGCCTTTGCCACTGACGTCCTGTCTGATTGCAGACAAGTCTCGTTGTACCTCATGGCTTCTGTGAATCTCTGCGACTCCAGAAATACTCACCTGCCTCAGTGCCAAACATTGTTATCCTCACTTCATTTAAGTTGTTCAGCTGGCAGGGAAACTTGTACTCTGGAACTGTGTTAGAAGGACGAAACCTCTCTCATAACTACTCTTTCTTTGCCTCTGTGGATAGCCACGCGCCATAACTTCACAAAGCATTTTTCTAAGCAAGCACAAGTAACTATTAGCAGAGTCCAGGCAGGCTGAGACAGGGGTGAGTCTGTTCTCTTGAACTGAGCTGTAACGCTGAACAACACTAACAACATGGCATTTACCAAGACCACTAATATCTGTACTCTGTTGAATCTCTGCACTCTGTAGAGATGGGGACACTCTACAGTCACTAAAATCTAGCAATCCTATTCAGAGTCACTCTCGCCGTCCCCCCGCACTAATGCTTTGAAAGCTGTGCTTTTATGACCAATAATAGCATGTGTAAGCATATAGCTAAGACAGAAATAATCATGTCATGCTTCAGGGTATAAGCTGATTGCTGAAAAGGTCAGGAAGGAAATCTTCCCTACATTATACAATTGATCCTGATTGGGGATTGGAGAGGCTCAATTTCATTAGAACCAGCAGTCGTTAGCCTCTGTAGGAGTAATGCTATAGTGTTGCTGCAGCTGTGATGGTCCAGGGAGCGTGTGAGAGGAAGGGCATTTTTAAGCCTGAAAGCCTACCTGGCATCTCTCCTAATGGTCTAATAAAAGATATCACCAGACAAATCTCCTTCTCACAGCATCTGTAGGAGTCGGGATTCTGCACTAAATAAACCGATAGTTTGGTGCATTATGGCCAAGTCATGCTGCTGGCCATGCATGGCTAGTGCCACAGGCTGAATAAATGGGGATTTTTGTAAATAATAAGTCATTTCACTGCAAGGATGTTTTCTGGCCGTGAGAGTTATGTAAAAAAATTCACGTGGAAAAACAAGCAGGTGAGCTACATTTAAAAAAATATATAATTAGCTTTAACATAATTCTATGCAAAAATCCCCATCAAAGCCCTGGAAAAAATGTCATAAGCTTTTTCTGGCTTCAGCAACAAGTATCCCATCCCCAGAATGAGACTCTCTCTCCCTCCCTCTCCCCCTGGGGCTGTAGGAAAACTCACAACTTTGTCTTTCTTTTTCAGGGCCAAAATATTTGATGATATCCGTCGCCTTATCCAACCAGGTGATGTGATAGGCAGAGTTGTCTTTGATATAGAAGAGCCCAGGTAGGTATGCCTTGTTGTATGCTACTGTTCAGATGAGTAACAAATCAGATGACTGGTCATGTGTGTAAAAACAATGGGTGTCTTTACATGTGCTCTGAGGTGGAGGGGAGGGGGGTAACACTTTAATTAGAGCATCTTTGAGAACCACTCTAATGAAAGCAGCCACAGCACCACGTGTATTCAGCGTCTTGTGCTTCAAAATGGTGGTGGGGGCATTTACCGGAAGCTCATTTGACAAGCTGTAAAGGGATGCTGAATACACATGACAGGGAGGCTACTTTAATTAGCACACATCAGAGAAGATGTCCAGCATGTGTGCATAGGTGCTCAATGAGCCTAAGAGCTTGAATTTCGTCTAAGAAGCATGTTGAATGGGGAGCTTCCTAGCCATAGCTTGGGGAAAGCAGGAGTTACTGAAACTACCCAATTGTGGGGGAAAATCAAACCAGATGCTGGGTTGTTTTTAGGAGAGCAGTGGATCATACTATTACTGTGTGCAGCAAGCCACTTGTAAGACCTTATCTTGGGCACAGTAGTAGGCACAACCTCTGATACTTGATTACTGCCCTCGAGACAAGACAGTGTAAGGAAAACCAGAGGATCTCAAACTCGCAAAAGTAAATTTCAGTGAAAGATTTGTGGATTTGAAATTATTGTTAGGATAAGGGGAGGCAGGAGAGCTAGAGGTGGCCTGGTGAGGGTTTTCAGGGAGAGGACGTCCAAGTGGCTTGAGCTAAGTGAAAGGGCTCCAAAACAGGGCATGATAGAAACATGGGAGGAATGAATGGAGAACTTGGGAAATGTCACCAACAAACTAAGACTGATGTTCTGGGTTTGCTGGCTGTAGGTTGGCTGACCTCTGGATGCTTCCAAATGTCTTCTGCCTGTAAAGCTAAATCAGGATACGAATGACACTGGGGCAGTTACTTCTCCTTTAGAGTAAGGTGTATTTCTGTATTTTGTTTCAGCCCTTCCAGCTTAGATGCTCCAGATTGTCTTAAATTCTTCTCCAAATTTGAATCGGGAAACCTTCGCAAAGCCATACAAGTGCACGGGTAAGTAGCACCGATGCCAACAGTGCCTGTGTAACCTCTGGCCCTACTTACAATATTCACTAAATGAAAAGGTGAAATGCTAGTGGACTCTGGAACAGGTAGCAAAGGGGAGGGAAGGTATAGACTGTGCCAAGACTTGAGTCACATGAAGCTGAAGGGAATGAGATACTACAGTGCAAAATGGTTTAATGCTGTGCTAGGGTGGACACGGGTTCAGTGACATGTTTTGGTACTTCTGGCTTTGATCGAACCATAGAGCTGGAAGGACCTCAAGGGTTCTCTGGCTTAAACTCCTTCATGAGTTAAGGCCCATCACGAATGATGGCACCCTCTGATTTGCCCATGACTGGGTTCAGCTTTGCTATACAAAGCTCAGTGACTGACATTTGTCTGCAGCTGCAAATTCATTTTCTCTCACCCCATTCCTGTCAATGGCCCCCAGCTCCATTTTGCACGTTTTGCTTTCCAGGTTGGAGTATGATTTGATTCTGAATGCTGATGTGAACAGCAGCCAGCACTACCAGTGGTTCTACTTTGAGGTCAGCGCCATGAAGTCGGCTGTTCCCTACCGCTTCAACGTTATCAACTGCGAGAAGGTCAACAGCCAGTTTAATTACGGTACGAACCTTTGGAGGGCTAGGTTGGTCCTTGCCATTCAGAGGATAATGGTATTGATTTCAACCTTTCCGCGTTCCTAAGACTTCTATGCAGAAGTTTTGGCCTGCTTATCTAGCTGTGGTGCCTTCTGAGCCATAAGAGCAGAGGTGCCATCCTGGGGCATTTGCGGTATAGAGCTTGCCTCCGTTCTTTTCTCTCCTTCCCACCAGAATTCATTAGACTCCAGCTACAACCTTTCCTCCTGCTTTCAGCTTCCTAGGGACTAAGGCTCCCCTCCTCCCCGTAATCCCCTCCTTTGCTTCTGGGTCTTATATTGCAGCCTTCTGAATGAGTGGGAGCAAAGTGGGAGTCTCTTTGTGCTCACCCTTTTCTTTAAAACCAACCCAAATGGGTCATCAAGCGCACTGAGAGGTGGGCCTACCATCCACTTAGAGTTGGGGAGAGGGAAGTGGAAAGTCAGCCAAACTGTTTTAGGATTAGAAGTCAAGAGTTTGGAGACTAGGGTATGGAAAAATGAGCTTGTGACAGAAAGGAGGAGGATCTATTTGGGTTGAGTGGTGCAGAAGTGGAAAGAGTTTATGTGATTTGAATAAATTTGGATAATCCTGCAGTAATTATTCCCAATTTTGGAGGCTCACCTAAAAATAAAATCTGACCTTCAGACCTTCTGAGCTTTCTGCCAACATTAATAATAAAATATTCTGTTCATCTCTGCTAATAGCTTGGTTCACGAGGAAGGACGTGGTGTTATAAAACAGGCAGGCAAATTCCAGCTTTCAGTTCTTCTACAGGTAGGAGGCTAAACCTTCAGCTGGCATAAGTTGGCTTTAGGTCCATTGGTTTCTGTAGAGCTATGCCAATTGAGATCAGCTAAGGAGCTGGTCAATGAAAGAAAGTTTAATCAGTGCACAATACCAAACAGTGCTTTCCTTTTGAACCCCTATGGATACCTTCACAAATGACCAAGGGAAGTGTCCCAGGATCAATGTACCTCACACAAATAGCAAGGGAAGTTAGAAAGACTTGACACTTGTGTTTATGAGGATGGCTGGGTGAGCAGTAGGAAGGACTTGTCCTTTACCCCTGAGGACCATGGTTCAAGTACTGATATAGATCCCACATGAAAATGAATTTTGCATTGTTTTTTCATTCCACTTCCCTGAATGGCTAAAAAAATTGGCATGACTGGCAAATTCAGCATCTAGCAACAACCTGAGGGTGAAGCAGGTCATGGGAGGAAGGGTGCTGGACCTGCAATGGTACCTGTTGAAGCTTATGGTATAGTACCTAGTGTTTTCAGTGCTGTTGGCTTAGTCCCTTGCTGGTAGAAGACTGCATGGCATCTACCTTGATAGAAGTTATGTTTTAAAGATGTTCCCTAATAGGAGGCTGAGGGATTGGGAATGGGGAGATGGTCCCTCAGGCAGTGGCTAGCTACTTATGTAGTAGCTGTTAATCAGAGAGACAGACAAAGGGTCTGCAGATATTGCATATGCTCCACAAATTAAAGCATTTAGTTCTTGTTCACATATGCCTGTGGTTGTTAACCTGATGATCACTACAGCACCTACCTCTGTGACTACAGCCTGTACCTATCCTCTCACTCTTGTGAGCTTTAAAATGGAGGAATACAGAATGAAGAATGCATGTTTGGGAGGAAAAATGTGAAAACTGTCTTATGTTCTGGAAGCTAAACCAGGATGTGATCAATATGAGTCACTGGCTGCTCAGGATATCCTTTTGTGGGTGGCTTCTGCTGCTTTTAGAAGGCGTCAAAACCTATCTGGCTTTGCTGAACAAGGCTCATGGCCCAACCAGCACTGTGTGTGACGTTCATTTCCTCTCTGGATAAGAGTTGCTGTTTTCTCATTACCTTCCTCGTGTCTGTTCCTGGGCTAAGATTCATCCTAGTTTCCCAAACATTCCTGGTCTCTTGTGACCGTGGCATGGGTGACAAGATTGTACAACCCGGGCTGCCTCCGTGTTGTGATGTTCCAGCTGTCCTCCCTGTCAGCTAGATGGCACTCTGTAATCTTCACATCGAAGATGCATCAAGGAGCAGTTGTTCTCAGCCGTACTGATAATCAGAAAGCAAATATTCACCCTTTCCCCAGAATGTTTTGAGCATTGTCCAAAACCCAGTAAAAATGGCCCAAAATCTGAAGTTCCCACTGGGAAAATTGAAGCACAGTCTTTCCTTTTGTCCATGAGAATTGACATTTTTTTTGCTTTGAGGAACAGTTGAACCGTGTCTTCCTGTGCTGCTATGGGGTCTTATGCAAGCTGTGGCTCTGGAGCCTCATCTGCCTTTTTTACTCCACGGGCTGGTTGGGCACCTAAGCTGCTCTAAAACCCCCATGAGGCATTGCAGCCTGTTTTTTGAGAGTGGATCTGAGCAGAAGGGCATTTTGGCTGTTTCTGGTACAGGAAGCAGAAGCAGAACAGTTAATCCTGGCTGCGGATGAGTTTGCATTTGAAATGCCTTTCCTTTCCACCTTCTGTTGCGGTATGGGACAAATCTGCCTATATTCAGAGCTGCACTTGGCAGCTGTTAAAGTGCTGGTGAGTTGTACCAGAGGAGTCCAAAGGCAGCAGGAGGAGGAGGAATGGAAAGGTTTTATGTAAGTTGCTTTTTGGGGCGGAGAAGAAGGGGGAGGAAATAAGCCCCCAGCATTACTGACCCCAAGGGATGCCCTGTGCATCTTGGATGCAAGCCCCCATAGGCAATGAAACAGATGTAATGAGTACCCTGGAGACAGGCCAATGGAGTGAGTGAGGAAGACAAAGGCAACAGGTAGAGAGGGAGGTTAGAAATCTGGATGGGGAAAGAGCTGTGGAGCTCTTCACGAAAGAGGACAAAATATTTGCTGTAACAAGAGGGCAAAGCTTGCCTAGAGAAAAGGAGTTTTATAAAGATTGGTTCAACTAATTGGCCTCATGCATCTATGGAGGTCAGTGCTTATGGTGTAAGTAGCCGGTCATTAGGGGGCATGTCCACACTGATTTCCCAGTGCTCTTGAGGTAGCTGCCAGGAAGCCCAAGCCTGCCTGCCTTTGCACATGCCAGGTGTGTCAAGCCCAGAAATGATGTGTTGAAGCCACTCTGGGGGCATATTCTTTTGCCTTTCAAAAGGACAGAGCTCTGAGACCTACTATATAACATATAGCACAATGACAGCTATGACTGCTATAGGAACTTATGGGGCACCCAAGAGCAGATGGCTCTAAGGGAAGCATATTTGGCCTTCTTCTGAAGCATCCACTGCTAGCTGTTGTTACCAAAGGTACAACACAAGTTATGGCACGGGTTTGAATCCCAGACAATGAGATGCCTACTGATATATTCTGACGCATCAGAGGATAGCAAACCAGACTGGACAGGCCTCTTTTGCTTTACTCGGTCTTTGTATAAGCAGAGCGGTTTGAAGTCTCCTGCTGTGGAGTAGCCTGTAGGGGAGATGTTCTTTCCGGTTCCATCTCACCATATTTTCTCAAAAACAGTGGCTGCCTCCAAATCCAGCACAGGATTAGAGGGAAAATATATATGCCTGTGCTAAAATCTCTGCTGTGGGAACACAGACAAAATAATGACCATGTGTGTTGTATTCCCCCTCCCTGCCCAACTGAGGAAGCCATGTCACCTGAAATTGCCTTTGTTTTATGTAGGCATGCAGCCGGTCATGTATTCAGTGAAGGAAGCTCTCCAGGGCAAGCCTCACTGGATTCGGGTGGGATATGATATCTGTTACTACAAGTAAGTGCATCAGTGGTGCGTACCTGTTGGCTCCCCTTCCCTTCTTTCTAACCATATTTATGTTGTTAACCTTCAGCTGCCAGAGCTGCCATCTCGCTCATACGCCATCTCAATTTATGCCAGCCTGCTGTGTTCTGTGCTTCCAATTGCAAGGGTCAGTTGTGCACAGGACCCTTCATTAGCCTCCCAGATGAGAAACTGGGCATGTGCCTTGTCCCGTCTTCTGGTCTGAAGTGGGACGAGAGAAGGAGGGGGAGGCAGTGTTGCAGACAAAGTGGGGCCACCCTGAAGCCCTGTTCAGGTGCACCCAGAAGTGCACAGATGTGGTACCCCTGGCTTCTATGGGTACAGTGGAGCCCCAGTCCAATTACTGGAGCGATGGAGTAGAAGACCTACCCATTTTTCTCCTCCATCCCCGACTTGTATCATTAGTCCTTCAAAACAATGTGCAGCGGCTGGATGCAGCAGAGAGAGGGTTTCCCGAGAGACTGAGTCACCCATGTCCCACCAAAGGGTGAGCTGTGATTTTTAGGTGGTTTCACTTAGGTGTTCTGGAGCAGTGCCCTGCTCTGCCCTTCCCGTCTGTGCCAGGGTTTCTCCTGAAATGTATGCATCATGTAGGCCAAGTTCAGTCTTGGCCTGAGCAACTACTAGTCCCAGCTGATATCAGCAAGAGTTTAAGCTTGGCCCTGTATGTTAAAATTAACTCCAATGCAGCTTGATGTAGCCGGTAACCACCTGGTGCTGTGTTGACATCAGAGGAAAATCAGCTCTTCTAGGTACAGCCTGGGATGATATGTGGAAATGATCCCAGAGCAGCACTGCAAAGGCCTCTTGAGTTGGAAGGACTATCACTCAACTTAGCTGTGAACTTGGCGTTCTGCCCCCCAAGTGGCAGACGTCTGCTGCAGACGGTGCTCCCTGGAACTAAATCGCTGCCTTTGTGCCTTGCCTCGGCACCAAAAATAATTGGGACAGATTTTAAATAGTGCTGTTGTAGCTAGAGCTGTCTCTGCTCTCTGCCCGGCAGTAGTGTCTGAGGGTGTTTTGTGATAGGACCTGCCTGTCATTCCTTGGCTGTTTCCATTTTATCTAGGTTTCTTGGGGTGTTTCTGCAGCGCTTTACAGACTCTGAAAAGCATCAGGTCAAGCCCCACCTTTAACAAGCATTCAGTGATGATTGTGCCTTGTAAAGGACACTTGAGTCCAACAATCTTATTTTACAGGTGCAAAATAGGCACCTCTGGCTCACCTATATCTCGTGAGTGGTCATCACTGTCAAGGAAAGAAGCACAAGGCTTAGGACTTTGTAAGTTCAGAGAGAGGCCTGCTACAGGTTTCCCACTGCTTCCAGACAGTAATCAACAGCACTTAATTGTCAATTGAGAGATAGGGCTTGAAGGGACATTGAGGGCTGGAATAACTGGAGTGACGTGGACCAGAAGGTGATGGGCATTGGCAGAGCTAGGGGATGTGTGGGGCAAAGTTAAAGTAAATTGAAGGATCGCCCAGGTCTAAATTGGGGTTCACTGAAGAGTAGCTCATTTAGGGTTGTCTAAGAGCGAAGTAACTTTGAGTATTGCATGCCAGAAAGTAGGTATATCAACCGAACTGTATGGGAATCCCAAGACAGGAACAATATAAAATGCTGTAGATCAGAATGGAAGTGAATCAATAACACAACATGATTAAATCTTATGTAAATTGTATCTAGGGACTGCAGTGTTTTTAGCTAAATTAAATGGTTTTATCCTGATTTTTATTGACCTGAGAGTAGGGGAGCATTGCGTAGATTGCCTGAGTCTTTCCAACATTTGAGATCTTTGATTTTCCTAACCAAATAGGTCATTCACCACATATTCCTCCATAATGGTGGTGGTGATGGTTATGATTATATATGCTTTACCGTAGGACACCGGATCCCCAGGGCCACACTAAGCAAAGCATTGTACAAACATAGGACAAAAATATGGTGCCTTGCCCTAGGTATAATAGGGCAAGCTATTATTATAATAATATATAATAAGGCTTATTATATATAAGCCTTATGGCTTATAATAATAAGGCAAGAGCAAAGGGTGGATACAGATATAGGGCGTACAAGCTACCAGTGAGATAATGCCAGTTAGCATGAGAGGTGACGGTCTCAGCATACCAACACAACTACTAAAAGGCATTTCCTATGTCACAGCATATAGCAATCTCTTCCTTCTATGATTGCATAGTGTGGATGCTGTTTGAAAACCCTCATGAAAGAACCTGGTGTTTTTGCTGGGGTTCAAACTTTTGGTATAGATAGAGGCTTAAAGGTGACTGTTGTTACTAGCAAAAGCAACACCGTCATTCGTCCCACCAAATATCACTGTGGTTACAGCTAGGAAAGTTACCCCCTTTCAGGAGAAACACACAACCCCAAAATCAGTTCTTGGCAGGAGTAAGAAGCAATAAAAGCAACACACTTAACTGAAATAAATAAGTCTTTTTGGGAGGGGGTTAGGGTCAGGTTATCTCCTTTCTAACAGATGCCTTCTCAGTAAGGGCTTGCATACCCATCTTGCTTTCCCCTAATAACATTCTGCACTGATCTTTTTCTGTCTAACCTCTTCTGCCTCTGAGATTGTTCCCTTCAAAGCTTAAGAGCTACAGACAGATAGCTGACCCTTGCATGCCTGCTGCCTTTGGATTTTGTGGCATGGCCTCCTGCGTGTGAGATAGCATAGGTACCAACAGATGCAGGTTATGCAATGCTTATGTGCTGATTACAGTAATAATAGCCCCTAATGTCATTAACAAGGCAGCTATTGTGGAGTAATTAAATAGCAGCTGACTGGTAAGATTAAGCCAAGGGTGTGCAGTTAAGTTCCTAATCATATTTTAGACCAGAATCTTATCAAGACAATAGGAGAGCAATGCATTGTTCTGGAGTATGTGGTGTTTTACATGTGTACTTTAAATTGCATGTCAATATACGTTTGCAAGAGATCTGCCTATCCTCTCTTTCACCTGCTGTTCTTTCTAGGTTCACATACGTACAGCCATGTACACTTTCTTTCCCGCTCATTCTTCTTCTTTCACTGATCGCAGAAGAGCCTCCAGGCATAGACGCTTGTAGCGTAGCAGACTGCAAGTCACACAACCATGTCTGGCACACTTGTGGGCATCCCCAGGCTGGTTGAAGAGGGAGGGAGCACAAGGGAGACGGCTTGGTTAGTGTGTTTTGGTGCAGGGACCCCACATCATCCCTCAGTCCCAGAGTTACGTTCATGGTGGGAAGGCACTGGCAGGAAGTGCAACCAAATCTCCCTGCCTGCGATTCCAGACTTTTGAACAGAGGTTGGATATTCATAAATACGGGGAAACGCAGAGGAGGTAACCCACTCACTTGCCCTGAATCCCATAGTCCCTCCCCATCTCTGATCTAAAGCAGCCTCGGAGCTGAAGGACAGTGGGAGGGGAAGGCACATATACACGATGTCTGTGTAATACACATTGGCTGATCTCTCCTGACATTCATCTTCACTGGTGAGAGGAGATGGAATAGCTCACTCATGAAGATGAATGTCATAGCACAGCTCTGCCATCATGTACCCTTCCCATATATCTCATGAGAGAGATTTTATGTTATGGAGAATATTAGCAATGCTGCTGTCAGAAGGAATCTCGGTGACAATACTGATCTATTTTATTGCCTCCCTGGGAAGTGACAGGATACACCCATGATAAACAGAGTTACTGTTATTATAAGATTATCTAATTCACTTGCTGTGTTGGCAGGTGTTTATAATATGCACAAAATAATATTCCTTTCCAGCATATTATTTAAAGAACAATGGTAGCATATTGAGTTGGTGAGACAGTGTTTGTACATTCAGTTCAACAGTTCATTCTGAACTCATTTTCTAACCCCAGGTTTCCTGGTTGAGGGTGGTAGAGGGGTAACAAACCTTTTGTTTGTAAATCACCAGCTGGAAACCTACAGAGTTCACTACACATTAGTCATTACCAGCTACCGAAGCCTAGATGCTAGGTTGGTAGCATGCGTGGCAGGAGAATATGGATTTCACCTCTCTTTGTAAGGCCATGTGTTCACATTAGAAAAATAACCGTTGCTTTTGGCATTACGTGGCCTCCTTATTGGTTTCCAGGAGAGAAGCAAATGATTAAATATGACCTGAAATCACATCTTCCCCTTAGCCCTAAGGGTAGTCTCTCCCGGCACATTTAGATGTGCTCTGAAGGTTGTGGGGGGTGGCGCTTCAATTAGAGCGACTCCAAGAGCCACTCTAATTAAAGCACTGCCACATCTCCTGTGTAAGCATCCTTATTACACGTGCTTTAGTTCAAGCACCCGCACCGCCATTTTTAAGCTGATACGTGAGACCCAGGAGGTAGCTGGAGCGCAGCAATCGCCATGCTCTTGCACACTTGGTGAATCGAGTCTGCTCTGACACACTGGAATTCCAGCGCATTGGAGCACCCTTGGTGCTCGTGTATAGGCATCCTGCAGGATAGCGTACTGCTATCTTGGTAATAAATACCATCCCTTTTGAGTCAGTTGATGGAATTGCTGCTTTCAAACTCAAAAAAAAGTTGCCTTGGCAAGCCAGGCAAGGTTGAATGGGTATACTCATCTTGCAGTCTTAGGTTTTGTGGCGGTGCTTTTCATTACCACCTTTCCTGATTAGCACCTATTCGTGGCAGGGTAGCTCCTATAAAATACTACAGTGCTGCTACCTCCCAAGTAAGGCAACTATAGGGTGCCTCAAAACCCTAGCCCACAAAGCTTTGTGGGTATACCTTGATTGGAGAAAGGCTAAGGGACATCACCCTCACAGAAGTGCGCCCTCGGTGAGGCAGTCAGCAGCAGTTCTTGTTTGTTGCCCTCTGGCAGAAGCTGCAACCATCGAGGCCCTGAACATCTAGACACAGTCTGGCCTTTGGATTCTCAGTTGGGTCCTCCAACCCCAACCCCGTCTTGATGGTCTGAAGGAGGGATGGTAGGTCTTGGGCAGCCTCCGCTCCTCCATACTCTTGCCTAGGCCTACCCGTTGAAGGTCTTGGCATGATTCATCAGACATTTGACTAGACCTCTTATGTGCACACCAGGGTCCAGAGGAGTGACGGCTGCCTACCCATGTGTAGACTGAGACGCCCTCTTTTTCCTACATTGCTAAAAAAGTTGGTGTCACATACCCTCACAAGCATTGGAGACGCAGGAACAGGGCTCGCAGGGAAAGACAACCAGGACAGTCCAGTTTCAAATACGGATGAAATGTGTGAGGACCAATAGGGTTCTCAGTGAGAGTCTGCGTAGGAAAATGGTAACTAGCTTAGTCTCCATTTCTGCTGGGCCTTGTGGTTAGAGACACCTGAAATTTCCCCTGCCAGCATAGGCTAGGCTGATATCCCACACTGCTCCATTCCTCACTCCTCCCAAAACCAATGATGTTTTCTGGCTGCTTGAATGCCAGAGGTGGATAACAGCGCTGCTGTGTGGCTTGAAGTCTTTGAATTCCTGAGTTTCAGTCCAGCTCCTCTCCTGGCACGCCCTGTGGTGTTGGGCAAGTTGTTTCACTTATCTGTATCTCAGTTTCCCCATCTGTAAAATGTGGGTAATTATATTTATCTACCTCCTAAGTTCCTAAATAACATGAACAGATAACGAGGTTGTGATGTTTAATTAAATAATGTTTGCAAAGAGTCTTTGAACATGAAAAGTGCGGTACACAGTAAATGATAAGTATTATTATTCCTATTAATTAACTTTCTGTAGCTGTTGTGTTAGAAATAAACTGCCTGTACAATATGTTTGAAGGAAAGCAGCAAGCCTTATGATTTAACTATTATAAAGCGACTCAAAGGCACAATAGATGTAGCCTGCATGCTGATAAAAGCCACCATTTGGTCTTGTATATCCTTTCTAACAACCAGTTTATTAGCTTCTGGAAAACATGCAAAACTTTGGGAATATTTTGAAAAGGAAGCATAAATTAAGGAATGGAGACCAGATGTTGCAGTTGCTGGATGTATGATCTTTTTCTGCCCCTTGAGCCCAGACAACTCAGAGGTGAAAATATATTCATACTAAACATCCCAGCATCACATCACTTATTGTCAGAGGTCAGCGGGTTTATTATCTATTGACTGTACTGCTGCAGCACTTAGGCACTTCAGCCAGGGTTGAGCCCTTATTGTGGAGGGTGCTATAGAACAGCACTGCGAAAGATTCACAGCCCCATCAAATTTACAAACTGAATGAGGAAAGAACATAGCAGCGGAGAAAAGAACATTTACACAATGGTGTGTGGAGAGACAAGAACATGGGTAATAGCAACGTACGGTTATTTAAGCTGGGTACACATATAGGTTTGCCTCTTTAGGAATAAGTGAAAAATAATGAAACCCCAGGAGGCTCCAAGTGAAATTCTGACTATCATCATGTAGCTTGTTGTAGTCATCAGGGATGAGGCTGAGTCTTAAAGTGATTTGAAGGAGGGCATTTCAGAAATCTGCTCTGAGAAGTTTCTATATGGGAATAGCAGAGGGGGGAGGGAGGTGGAGAAGGTGAGGGCTGAGGTGGAGAGGGAGAGCTGAGTGTTTGAGGAGCCCAGACACAGGAGTGCTGCATTGCAGACTTGCAATAGTGGCAAAGCTCTGTGGTGGTTTGATTTGAATGGGGTGGTTAGGTCAGGATTACTTTGCACTGGTAGAGCCGAGGGAGATGGTAGACGTTCGTGCTGGAAATGGATGGGTAAAAATATATGGAAGAGAAGTGAGCAGCTTGCCTGTCAGACCCATTTCACCTCATACCTATGAGTTCACCCTTAAGCTCTTTGGAGATGTTTTTGGACTGTCTCAGAAAACCTTAGGACTTCTGCCACTGTTTTGAGATTGAGGTCCCCATGACTGCCATTATGATATCAAACAAAATAGAGGACAGGAGAGAGGAGTCCTTGCTATATAGACTATGCATCTGGTTCATGAACCCAGTGGTTATCTAGGGCCACAAGAAATAAAAGTTCATGCCTCAATTAAAAATAAGCAGGGTGATATTCTGGCCCCACTGAAGTCAGTATGTATACAAAGTACTGTTAAGATCAATTATATCTCTTAAAATTATATCCATATAGATTATACATTTACATGAACTCATCTTTAATATTACTTAAGATATATAGTGATATAAACCAAATGCAGTCATTCAATGTAATTTGTTTTGTTTGCAAATAGCAGAGACATTTAGAGGGGTAGACTCAGCTGAACATTAAATCACGGGCTTTTTAATTTGCCATTGAGGCAAGAGGCTGCTTGTACTATTCCTTGCTCTAACCACTGCCATTCACCTCACAAGTGCGTAACTACTAAATTCACATGCAAAGAAATGTGCTATTGTGCCGCATATTTCTTATGAAGAAGAGCTGATTATTCTGGAGGATTTGACAGAAATAATTATCTTCTCTCTTCAACCCCTTGAATAAAAACAACAACAGAAAAATAAACTAGTATTGTAAATTTCAGGAGCTGAAATTGCGTCTTTTGGTTTCCTTCTGTATTTTGCATTTTAATGCAATGCTGATGATAACATTTGTCACAAAAAAAAAAGAAGCTCGCAGTCCTTCAGAATCAGAAGGTTCGGCAACAGCATAATTTGTGCAGTGTGGGAAAAATATTGTTTGAAATGTATTTCTGGGTGCAATTTGCGGCGATACTTCTCCCTAAAGTACATGAATTGGCTCTTCATCTCTGCTGGAGGAAAATGTTCCTGCTCATCCAGAAGCCCTCTCTTCATTAGCATGACGCCCTGCAAGAGAGGTTTCCTGAAAAGGCGAAGATCTGCCTTAAGATTCGTGGGCTTCTAGAAAAGAGGGGTGTTTCGAGTTATTAAAGGGGAGAGATCCAGTAGGGATCACAGGGTCCGCCCTGGAGTTGCAAATCTGCATAAGGTCGGTTCCACTTCTCTACTGGAGGGATCCTCCCATTCCCATCTTCCCTCCTCTCTAATCAGAGGCTTTGCCTTTGATGGCATCCAGACTGCCTTGCTGACTTCCATGCACCTCACTGTTTGCCTGTTCTCTTGCAGAATACAGATCCTATTCCGCTTCCCCGTGCCAGGGCCTACTTCCTTACATGACTTGGGCTTTAACATTTTCTGCTCCTTCTAATTTCGTCAGGAACTCCTAAACCTAATCCACATAATAAACTTACTGTCTCCGTTTTCTGAACCAGAAGTGGTGTTGTTATGTCTCTGGGTTGCTAGAGAGAGGGATGAGTGACAGTGACAGTCATCCCTCCTGAAGCAATGGCTACACTGCTTCCAGTTGAGTAGGCAGCCTGCCCAGGGGTGTGCAGCATGCTTGAGGGCACTACCACTGGGGACTAAGTTTATCATGTAGCCATGGCATTAAACAGCCTCTTCCATCCCCAGCCACATCTCCCCAAACTGCATGAGCTCTCACTTTCTGATGAGGCAGCCCAGACCGGCAGCCTAATGATTGGCAGAGAACAGCTATGTCCAGACCTTGATTTGTTGCTCTGCACTTTGACTTACTGCTTTCTGACCCCCTCTGACCACTGAGCCTGTATCCCAAGTTGCATGCTTGAGTCTAATCTTACCCACTGGCACTTACCATCACCGAACTGCCTGCTTCTCCATCTCTGCTTGCACACTAGATCCTCTCGCCTTTGTGCTGGGGCCTGACTTGTGTATTGCTGTGTGCTGTAAAATGGCCAGAGGCACTGGATGGTGTGGTGCATTCGATCTGTTTCTGGAATTGGACTGATTACACCTAAATTTGACTTAGAGTTTGTGCAGTGGATGGCTGAGCTTGGAGCCCAGTGGCAGCAGATAGTCAAGTCTTCCTCCAAGAGGAACATTTTTTGGTGGCTCAGTTCTTGCATGGCTGCATGAAGACGCAAAAGTGACAGCAGCCTGTTCTTATCTCTTCCTCCAGAAACCATTACCGCCGGCGTGCAGCAGCAGGCACCATGCAAGGGAAATCTTACTACACACTTTCCTTCAGTGTTACATTCCCTCACAAAGATGATGTCTGCTACCTGGCTTACCATTATCCCTACACCTACTCAGCACTGATGGTAAGGCTGGCGTATTCATAATGGGATGGGTCATGAGTAGCTCCTGATGTGGCACAGGTAGTCTCCAGTTTTGATTGAATGCTAGGTCTTTTTCATAATGCTCCATCTTTCTTTCTTTCTTTAGGCCCTGTCTATAGGAACAATCCCTGACATGAGATATTTAAATGTGCTTGTGCAACTCTAAGACTGAACTTTTTGTTATTGAAACTGGTGCTGGCAACTGATTTATAGTTTTACTTTATTTCTTCAATATATTCTGTGCTGACTAGCATGGCAGCACATTTACCTACACCAATGTGCTGGGTCGTCTTGCTTCTCAGGGCACTTCACCAGACAAACCAAACTAAATCAAATGTCTCCATTCACACTCTGCTCCTTGGTCCCTATCTTCAGTGTGGGCTGCTCTTAGTGTTTATGGCAGGTTGGAGGAAGAGGCTGATTTCTTCCCTCCTGTGGTTAATCCTGAACTGCGATAGTGGGCGCATGTACATGAGATGCTTACTGCCCTCTGGACTAATTCTACTGCGCATTTGTGTGGCTGGCAAAAAAAACTTGCTAATGCACAGTAGATTAGTCTAGTGGGCATTAAGTGTCAAACAAAAAGCATTCATCTGTGCTGATGGGCAGTAGTGCTGATTATAGCACATTAAGTTAGTACTTGTTATTACAGGTACTAAAATTAATGCACTGTAATTACAGCACATGAATGAATGTGTAGACGTGCCCAGTGACTCACTGCCTGTGGAGCTGCACCCTGCATTACTGAAGTGCAAGACCTGCTTCAGATGTTTGCTCTGCACCAGTCAAAATTGCAGTAGGAATGGGTGACCCCATTAGGCTGCACTGCTAATATATGCGCTACAAAACATAAACCTTGGGCGTAGAGCTGTAATGCCTGACAGCTGTGTTAAAAGGAAGGCTAATGTTCGTCAGCCTGAGGAGGAAAGATTAATTTCTGTGGCTTCCTATAGCCATTCATTGGCCAGCTGGTGAACGACATTGGGTGATTATGGGGGAAATGAATGCAAGCCACATTCCCAAACAGATGGGTGCAGTATTAAAAGGGTGAAGAATAGAGCGGAGAAGTGGCAAATCTATTAAGACTGAGAAAGAAAACTCACCAGAAGCAGTGATGCAGGGAGTTTAGGCTGCCTCTGCCCCTTTTCTCAGCCTAATTAGTAATCTTTGTCATTAATCACCCTTACTTTGCTCTTTTGCTATGGGCAATAAATGGATGAGTAGGTGGATTTGGGTCCCACTCTACTTCTAAAGCTCAAACTTTTCTGATAACACCATAGTGCTCTTCTCGAGAATGGAGGAATCACCCAAGAATGGGTAAATCACCCAAGAAAATTAAATGTCCTTTCTAATGTAGTCCCAGCCATGAAGCTATATGTGTGCAGCCTAGTGTGCCTATATGCTCTGTATTGGGTTCATTTCTATTGCAACCAACAACTGCCTCTTAAATGCTTCACTTTCACCTTCAGATTACAGGTGCGCTGATAAAGATGTTTTTGGCTGATACCGATGGCCAGTTTTTGTCTGATACCAATGGCCAACAGCCATATTGGCCAATACCAATTTGATTGCAATATGCAGCCCAACAGCTGCATATATTGCATATATTGCAAAATGCACCCCAACAGTCCAACAGTTTGGAAAGCATCATCCAGCTGGGAAGTCTGTGGGGGATGGGAAGAGGCATGGGGGAGGGATGGAGTCTGAGGGGGGACAGATCCAGGCCCTCAGGGTGAAGGAGGGATTGGAGCTAGGGCAGAGGCAGGTACTGCCCAGCTGGGGTGGAGTACAGGACAGAGCCATGGGTGGCTCATCCAGGGGGCACAGAGTGGTTGCGGGGGGGGGGGGGGTCAGCTTCCTTTACTGTACACAGGCCGGGGTAAGCAGGGGGGCATGTGCCCCCCAGATTTGTGTGCAGGGTGAGGGCGAGCTGCTGCTGTGGGCTCTTCCAGGTGGGGGGTCTGTCCAGGGCTGCACTCAGGGTGGGAGGGTGCAGGGCCGGCGGGGGCAGCGCTGAGAGTGGGGGTAGTGAGGTGGGCTACTGTTACTTCAAAATTTGCCATAGCCCCGCTGTACCTCCGTCCTGATGCTGCTGCTGCCACCTGCCCTGCCTGTGCCTACCAGACCACAGCCCCGGGCCAGCCCCTCGCACTGGGAAAGAGCCCTCTGCAGTCCCCAGCTCCAAGGCCACAGTGGCAGCTTCCTCGGTGCACAAATCTAGGGGGCACAAGCTCCTCATGCCTCTCCTGGGGTGTGCACAGCAGTGGGAGCCACCCCCAAGCCGTGCCCCCCACACCCCCGACAAGCTGCCCGTGACTCCATCCCATGCTTTGCCCCACCTCAGCTGGGCAGAACCTGCTGCTCTCCAAGGTGCCAGGCTGTACTGCTGGCTGTCTGCATGTTGCGGTTGTGCACTTGCACATTTATCTGTGATATTATCAGCCACGTCGGCCGAGAAAGCTGATTGCCGGTTAACGTTAATTTTCCTTTTATCAGTGCTGATATGATATGGACCGATGTATTGGTGCACCTCACAAAATCTGCATTCAGTACTTGAAATAGTGCTGGTCAAGCATATTCCAAACATGCTTGCAAGTCC
This sequence comes from Caiman crocodilus, assembly GCA_030014935.1. Taxonomy (NCBI): domain Eukaryota; kingdom Metazoa; phylum Chordata; order Crocodylia; family Alligatoridae; genus Caiman; species Caiman crocodilus. The sequence continues at coordinate 12,538,070 of JAGPOW010003364.1, forward strand.
ATCTTGCACTAGATCCAGAATTCTTTCAGTCAATGTGAGGCACAGAGAGAGTTTCAGAAGTTGAACCTGGCGCATATTTAAACAATTATTGCAAAGAGAAGTGTGTACTACAAGCTAGAGAAGCGGAGAGGACTCTGAGAATGAAGGAAGCCCACTTGATGCTTTATTATGGTGGCATAATATCTATTTGTTATTTTAATAATTTTTTATATCTTTCTTTTTCTGGAACAGAGGCATGTGAGGCTTTGTGACTGTAAATGCTGTGGGCATTTCTTGAATATCTCTCCTGCTCCTAAATACATTAAGTGGAGATGAAAATAGGTTATTCTTACTGTCAGGACCAAATCTCCAAGAACCCAGTCCATTTCACTACTTACTCAAGGAAGAAATAATCATTGATATCAACTGAAATGTTGCCTTTGCCAACACTGAATTAATTAAAGCTGAGAGAGAACTTCACAAAGCTGGTGAATGAGAATGAGAGACTGGAAAGACCTGATGGGTCAGTAGCCAGACATGACCATCTAAGCAGGATTGTTCTCTCCAATAGTCTCTTAAAAGCAGATTTGACCAATTAATTAAAAATCATTTGAGTGATGGCACTTGCATGTTTTTCCCATTACTGTAAGGTGTATTGTGAACAAATTCTAACCCATATTTCTGGGCCAGAATGTTTCCTTTTAGCACATTTGTCCATGGGAAACTATGTATTTTCCTCTGGCTCAGTAATAAATTAAATGCGATTAGCAACCCAGGGGCTCAATTAACTATATAGTTCACTTGGGAAGATGATAAACTTCCATCTGGAGTTAGTCATTTGGAAACATTTCTAATACCCTATCTATTTAATAACTGCAGGCATATTTATAGCACACACATCAAGCAACTTCACTTGAGGTAGAAGCATTGTCTTTTGGCCATTAGTAATTGGATATATTTTACAAAGAACATCTTTAAAAAATGTAAATGCCAAAATGTTTTCGTGGGCTGCTGTACTAGCCACAAAAATGGCAAATGTGAGTCTGGGATGCATCAGGAAGGGATATTTTCAATAGGCAATATGACTGATATTATACAAGGGCATGGGTAAGACCACAGCTGTAATACTCGGTACAGCTCTAGTCACCTGTGGTTCAGAACGGTGAGCTGAAACTGGAACAGGTAGAAAAGGGCTATAAAGTTGAATAATAGGGCATGGAGCCTAGCAAATAAGAAGAGCATAGTAGGAGTTTGATGTATTTGCAAGGAAAGCTGATATAGGATCTGACTGATAACTCTAAAAGCATTGAATATTGGGGGGGGGGGGGGAAGAATTATTTAAGATGATGGACAGTGTTAGCACAAGAATAAATAGATATAAAATGTTTTAGAAAAGAAGTAGGCTGGAAATTAGAAGAAAGTTCCTAACTAGAGCAAACAGGTTTGGGAATAACCTTTCTACAGGAGTAGTGGGGCAAAAACCCCACCTCTTTTTAAAAGGAAGTCTGCTAAATTGATGAAAGAGATTGTATGACAGCATTGTCCATCACTCTCGGTAGTGGAATACGTGTTGGTTTATGAAGTAGATAGTTGTGAGTGTCCCTTCCAGTTATAGTTGTTCAGGTGTACACTAGAGGACTGGAGTGGAAAGAACAGATGCCTTCAGGGATTGGTAATGGGTTTAACTGTCTTATTTCTTGGTTATTAGTTGAAATGTAGCCCTGGCTAGTGACTACAGAAAGCTGTTACCATCTGAGGGTTGCTTGGTGAACTGAGTTCAGGAGCTTCCAGTGAAACAAACGTCCTATTCATAAAGTCATAGATGCTAGGGTCGGAAGGGACCTCAAGAGATCATCGAGTCCGACCCCTTGCACAGGCAGGAAAGAGTGCTGGGTTTAGATGACCCCAGCTAGATGCATATCCACCCTCCTCTTGAAGACCCCCAGGTTCATTGTTATGAACCCACTCAGGTATTTGCACTGGACATCTAATGGAGACCAATACACTGCAACGTTTGCAGTGCCACCTTGTCACTTGAACTAGTGAACACAACTGAAACCACGAATCAACAATTCTGCTTAAAATCCTGAACAGAGTCGCGGGGACGGCACTGTCCAGTCACTACAGTGGGTATCTGGTGAGTGGGTCTGCCTCAAGTGGCAAGCAGAGTCACTTCTAAAACAATACCTTTTCAGGCTTTTTTAAAAAAATCCCACAAAAATATTGGATTTCTGTTTAAATACCTTGAGTGATAAAAAATGATGGCGGTAAACTTTAATAGAAAACAACAATCTGTGTTTCAGGGCTCAAATAAAACCCCTTAGAACTTTAATTTCTCAATGTTTTATTGACAACATTAATAAGACCTTTTTGACCAGCTATGAAGAGCTGCTCATGAATTTGAGGTTGGCAAAGTCCAGGAAATCCTCAATGCATTTATAGCTCTTTTTTTTTTTCATGTGCCTCTGTACGACCCTTAGAAAAAGGAGACGCAGATTGCTGTCCTCTGCACCCTATTCATGCGAGGAAATACTTTATATTAAGAGACACAGTCTCTTAATAAATTAACATGTGAGCAAGAGCCCTGCGTCTGAGGACAGTGATGGTGCACCCTCAGTTACCCTGCAAAGCAAGCTGAGTTGCTTGTGAAGGTGTGTGTGGTATGAAGGGAGATGGTCCTGTTTGACAGAAGAATCTGAAGAGGATAGTGGGATGAGTATTAATAGAGGGAATTAGCATCCACATGCCAGGATGATGGGTGCATTAGGCCTACCATGACAGAAATAAAATTAGCATTGAAACATGACGGAAATAAAATTAGCTTTTAAACTTATAAATGTGCTTCCTCGTTTCTTGCTCAGGCCCATCTTGACTTGCTGGAAGAAACCAGGAATCCCAAGAAAGTCTTCTATAGGCAGCAAACACTGTGCCAGACTCTGGGAGGAAACCCGTGTCCTCTGCTCACCATCACAGCCATGCCAGAGTCGAAAAGTCGTAACGACTTGGAGCAGTTCCGTAAGTATTCAAGTGCAACATAAAACCGGTTTGGAACAAGTGACACAAATTCTGAAAAGACATATGATGGCCCATTATAACTTATTTTAACAATGAAATGTCTCTCATTATTGGCTTGACACCATGGTTTGTTTCAGAATTTCTTTTCATGCTATTTCCAAGAAAGGCGCAACATCAAACATTTCAGTCAACCAGAAACCATTTTTGACTGCTCAGCTCATGTACAGCTTAAAAAATGCTTGTTTTCATTCTGAATCGGAATTAATTTCCTTTTTTTCAAGATCACCCACAACCTGCAAAATCAATGTTTTTCCCAGATGCAGGAGTAAACAATATTGCCTGGCCAAATTCTCTCTCTTGTAATTCCTTTCTGTCTCCTTGAATGCCCTTGGTAGATTCCCCCAAACACAGTTTTCTTCCTCACCATTAGTCCCAATACTTGGAAAATGACTGCTTTATTTCATGCATACTAGTAGGTATATTTATTGTGTTTCACCATCGTGTTCACCCACCGTGGAAATGGAGATAAAGCAATTCCAGTGGAAGATTTATGAACTGTGAAATGGCTTTCAGGACTTTTTGGGATGCAGAGTTAGGGCTTGTAGATCGCTTCCTCATTGAGACATCATTAAGGTATAGAGTTCCAAAGGATTTCTGAATCGCATCATTTCTTACACGTGCATTTTGGTATACTTTGAGACTCCCAGTGACATCAGTGGGAGTGCTAGACTCATAAATTAAAGGAGAAAAACCATACCAGCATTGATTACTACCATATAGATCTGGGAGGTGACTGGTACCATTTATGGTTTTCTGCATCCTTCCTCTTTTTTGAGATGGTGGAAGTTACTGGTTCCATTTTTGGTTCCAGTTTAGAACCTGTAACGATACTACTGTAACGGCATTACAACGTGACTAAAGAATGGTTACGTTTTCCTATTATAAAGCATCCGTTGGCATTCAGCTGGGAAGCATTTAGTTTGGTATTAGCACAATTTCCAATTGTAAATGTGTTGTTTCTGGGTGAATTTTTAAAGCGAAATCACAGAAGTTGCCAAGTATACCCTGGATGAAAATTTACCCGTGCTTGCAAACAAACAGCTTTATAGTCTGAGACTGAAGGCAGCGTAAAAGAGAGAGAAAGCCTTGATTTCTGATTTCTGGAATGGCTATTATTGGCTTTTTCTATATTACAATAGCACCTAAAGGTCTGATTGGGTGCCCTGATGTGATAGGCACTATATGCTCAGGAAACAAAGAGATAATTCCAACCCTAAAGTGCCTTTGATCTAGGTTAATGGTGAGAGAGAACAGGTGGGTAAAACAAACACATGAGGGGGATTGTGGAGAGGGAGGGTAAGTTAACAATAATATGAGTAAGATTTCATATGGATAGGCTTTTGGCACATTGCAGAACATAACCTGCCTAGCTGTTCGCTGCCGGCAGCGTTCTGTAAGCTTCACAGCTGAAGCAGGTCTTAATGGGGTGTTTGAAGAACGAAATATAGATTTTGGGAAGGCTTGTGCCACATGCAGGCTGGCATGGAGAGATGAGCGTTTCTCTGCCCAGATTCATGCTCCTTTCTCACACGGGCGTTCAAGGTGAAAGCCAAGCTACGGATCATCCTTGTGAATCTAAACAGGGCTTGACTATGGCTCTCTTACCAGGTGAATGCCCTAATTCCTGGGCAGACAAAACTCTTTGGATAGAGGTGATAGCTTTCATTAAACCAATTAAATATTTGCAAAAATTTTTTTTTTTCTTTGCAGGCTTTCGGGCTCACAATGCTCTTCATCAGGCAAAGACAGAAACCTGGGAGGACTCTTACCATCTTTAATTTCTCCTTCGCCTGATGAAAGGCATGTGAGCCCAAAAGCTTGCAAAAAATTTTCATGCAAATACCTCAGAGGTTTTTTTGCATATGTCCTTAGACAAACATCCCTACAACCAACATCCCTAATTCCTGGGCTATTCTGATTTTTTTTTTTTTTCCTCTTTTATGGAAAATGTTGAAAGGGCTCACTTTTTTTGTTCTAGCTCAGACAAAAAAAGAAATGTTGCTTCCCAGCCAGTCCTAGCTGGGTGTCCAGCTAGATATTATAGGGTCACGTTATAACTCTGGAACCTGTGCCTCATGATATTGTGACACCGCATCGCAGTGCAGCTACAACAGACTGTCTACAGACACAAAAGCACAGAGCCCGGCTAATGGAAACAAAGCTTACAATGTGTTTCCAATGGCTTAACCCTTGAGACCTGCCATCGAAGCGGACACATGAATACATACACTAATCAGTAGTCCTGTGTAAAGCAGCAGGTATTCAATTCCGCTTTGGATTTGGCTGATTCGCAAGGACAGTGATTTGATTCGGTGATTTAAACCGCTGTCCTGATTAAATTTGGCTGATTCTGTTTCAGGCATTTGGCCTCCAAATTGGGCTGAATCTCCTCTGAATTGAACAGGCAGCCGCAGCAGGGCTGGCGGCATGGGCATGGTGGCAGCAAGGAGGGCCCCACCCCCTGCCCACCCCCCATGGCTGTCCCCCCTAGCCCCAGCAGCCTCGCACTAAATGCCTCCCCACCCCCCAAACCTCCCTTGCATTCACCAGCTGCCTTTGGGGGCTCGTGGCAGAGCCCCCCATGCAGCACAAGGCAGTGGGGATCCCCTTCCTGCTTGGCACCCGTGCAGCAGCTGTCACATCGTGCAGGTGTGGCATGGCTTGGCAGGTGCCACAGGCTGTCCTGGAGCTGGGGCAGCTCCAGCAGTCACCTGGAGCCCAGCAGCACTCAGCCCAAGTGGCCTCAGGTACTGGACAGCGTGCGGTGCCCCTTCAAGCCGTGCTGCACCAGCATGATGTGACAGCTGCTGCATGGATGCCAGGCAGGGGTGGGGGCATGATCCCTGCTGACCCTCACTGCACAGAGGGCTCTGCCATGGTCACCCAGAGGCCTGATCACCACTGCAGCACCCAATGTGTGGGGTTTTTTTTCTTTTAAGTGCTGGGACACTGGGGCTGGGCAGGGCAGCCATGGGGGGAGGCTGGGGCACTTGGGGAAGGTAGCTGGTGGGAGATGGGGCCATGTAGGGGTCCCCCATGGATCCCTCCCCCCTTCTCCATCCCGTCCCCTCTCTGCTTGCTGGCACAGAGCCCAAGTCCAGATCCCTGTGGCAGTGAGTGGGGACTGCCTGCATTTTTTAATCGATTTGGACCTTTTAATGGGTTTCCCTATTTGATCTGAATTCGGAGATTCGGTCCCTGAATCAGTCTGAATCTTCTCCAAATTGAATTGGCTACTGAAGCTTCACACAGCCCTACTAATAAGCCCTTGCTTCGTCATCACATCAGCTAGCTTTCTGAGCCTGAGGCATAGACCAAGACCCCATAGAGTTAGATGCAATACAGATAGATAGGAGAGACCGTCTCTGCCCCCAAATGCATAAAAGACAACATAAAAGACGGCAATTGCCTACAAACATAGTGAAAGGGGGTGTGGGCACAGGTAATCAGTGAGATAGCACTGGTCAGCATGATAAGCAGTTGGTTGTCATATTGCCCTTAAGCTGAATCAAGATGCGGATCTAAAAATGTCGGGAGATGCGATTTTGTCTTAGGCAATGAATGGGGATACATTTCAATGCAGTGCACAATAACAAAAATCGAGGACAGTGGCACTCACCTCAAAAGCTTGGGTTAGCCAAGCTCTCGCCAAAACTGCATGCTGTGGGGTTTTGTCACAAACTCTAATTGGCTTGCCAAAAGGTTCAGTAAGATTCATGAATCATTTGCATAGATGCAGACCCATGCTCTTCATGGGAATGGCCAGACACATTGAGATGCTCAGTTTCTGAAGTCGAATCCAAATTTCGAGAGAGCTTGGTCTCAGGTTGCAGGGGAAAAGATGATTTTGACTTTTGGTCTCATACAATCTGCAATTGTCACTAAAATGCCATGGGGAGCTCTAGGGTTCAAGAATTGTGAAGCATGAAGCTCTAGGAACAGACGCCAAAGAAAGTGTTTGTGTGAAGGCTTGTGAGGCAGAATGTATGAGCTCTGCACAGACCCAGCAGTGAACCAACTGAGCTAAATAAGAATACTCCCCAAATAGCATTGTCTGAATTGCTTTGGAAGCTGTTCAGGGCAGAAATGTTGAAAGCCAGGCTGAGTCATTTGTCTTGGACGTTCAGAGAGCCATGTCCACCTAGACTGTACCTTATAAATGTCAACACCGGTAATACCATGCAGAGAAAAATATTAGAGAAATGCACACCATGTTTTGTGCTGTTAGGCAGCCTCCAGGCCAGCCTGAACAATCATGTATAGGTTAACACCATTTAAGCAGCTTTGTCGATTATGGCTTTTTGGGATACACTGAGCCTAATTTTTGCTAGTGTGCGTGGCTTGATCAGCACTTACTCATCAGTCCTCTTGGCCTGTGTGATATTCCCTCCCTCCTTTGGAGTGGTTTGGCTCTTGGGGAGGGAGGGGACCTGATCATCAGTATATCCCATGCTACAAACGCAGCGCACTAGGATCAAGCGCAGAAAGACCAGAGCCTTGCGGGGCTGGCGGCTGGAGGTTTCTATGTAAGAACTCCCGCTGCTTGGTACAAACCACGCGAATATGCATTCCAGCTGGGGAGGTGACATGTAGCTGCATCCTTGGAGGACTAGGCACAGAGAGTAATGAATAAAAATTGTTGATGGCCCTTTTTCTTTCCTTTCTTTTCTAGGACTCTGGGCTATTCATATCTCCAATGAGCTTTAGTGGCTTTGCTTCCCTTTCAAATTTGTTTTCTGTTTTTTTATATATATATATATATACACGCACACATACATTTTCCTTGAGAGATTTTTCAATAGTAACAACAACACAGATAAAACACAAAGTTTTACAGGGCTGAGTAATTGTAGTGTATGCTCATGCTTTAATGCCCTATAATCCTTTTTTCTTCTCTTTAGTAGAGACGCGAGGAGGGGGAACAGAGAGATCACTGCAAGGGAAGGCACTGGAAGAACTCAGCAGGGGACTGGGACGAATAGGGAAATCAATATGATGATGACAGGGTTTTTTTTGGATAGGGAGGAGTTACTTCAGGCACAGGAGATGCTGGTGTACTGGTGGGGGAGAGTAGGAGGAACTAGGAAGATCAATGTACAACCCCATCTGTCAACCGTGCTTTATTTTTCTCTCTTGACTCTCCTAGGCGGCCTTGTCAGGCTTTGATTAATGTGGGGCAAGGATGGTTAAATTTGTCGGCATTGAATTGATTAACGTGCACCTTATTAATAAGGAGCACAAGCCATACATGTTCCCAGAGACTGCATCATCTGCAGCATAGTGAGGGAAGGGGTTTGGTATTTTCTTCTCTTTCACTTAGTTTATAGAGGCCCCAGGGCTCGTTTAAGCCGGGGTAACTTTGCCTCCTTCCTCCACCTCTCCTTAGTTGATTTTGTGTTTGTGTTTATACCCTTGAATTATTGCTATGAGGGTCTTGGTCCTGAAGATGAGATTAATAGGTAAAGAAACAAGCCCACCACTCTCTCTGATTCCCTCTCTATCTTCTCCGTGCATGATATCTTTATACTGTGGCATCTTTATAGTGATAGATAACTTCACGTCAGAAGTCATCCAGCGTCTCCTGGGGGTTGAGTCTGTAGACTAGAAAGCCAGAGGCTGGAAGAGGTTTCACTCTAGCCCTGAAGCCTCCCCAAGTTTGAGTGTAGGACCCTGGTGACAGAGTTGGAGCTGTGCTTTGTGTCTCTTTTGCTTTGCCCTGGTTACCCTTTCCTGTTTATCCAGAATGTGCACCTACAAAGTGGCTGTGTGTAGATGAAATGAGGGGCGTGTGTGCACAACACTTTAAAGAGGGCTAAATGCTTTTCACTGCTTTAATGGTGTGGGTGTTTGCACACCTCCGCAGTGTACTGTGCATTAATTCCAGGCCACTGTAGGAGGTTCGGTGGCATAACGTGCCTTAAATGACATGAGGCACAGCAAACTAAAACTCCTCCGTGAAGTTTTAGTTTGCTGCCCATACAGCTGTGCAGCAAAGCATCGGGCTCGGTGCAGCTCCACGGCTCTGCAGAAAGCCCTGCAGGCAGCCTGGCAGCAGCCTGGGAAGGCAGGCTCTGCCCAAGAAAAGCAGCAAGCCTGATCTTTTTTTCCCTTCCTCCCCGGAGCCTGCCTGCCTGAGCTGTGCGGGAGCCCGGTGCTTCCCTCCGCAGGTGCGGTGCCCCCTGGGACTGCTTGAGCCAGGTGCCTGCAGGTGGGTGCCACTTGGCGGGGTGCTGCCCCTGCCATCGAGGGAAGCACCAGCCACCCCCACAGCCAAGAGACTACTCTGCCCACTGGCAGCTTGCCCTCTCCTCCTCGCCGGAGCGGCAGGTAAGTCAGTGGGATGCGTGTGCGATATGGAGGGTTAATCGGCCCTAAATTGAAGCGGTGATTTTAAAAACCCACCACTCCAATTTAGGGCCCCTGTTTTGTCTACACATGCCCAATATGGTGGCATCTTTACCTCTCACCCCAGCACTGAAGTCTCCAGTTGTCTTCTGACCACTGGACTCTTTTTGCCAGTGTGTAGGGATTTTATTTCAGAAGAGGAAGGGGTTGTCTGCCACCACCTCCCTAGCTCTCTGTCTTATCCTCTTTCCCCCTCTGCCCTCTATTTGCCCTCCCACAGTTGTTCTGTGCAGAGGAAGCCTGACAAATTATTCTGAGAGCTTTTCCTTGGAAGACAATAGCGGTTTGCAGAATAATGTAGGAACGCAGGTTTCTGCAAACTCCCATGGGTGTGATGAGCCTCCATGCTGCACCTGTCTCAGGTTTACAGTCATCGCTGATAAGTGGTTTTTAACTTAATGACGGTCATGGGGAATAACTGTTATGAAATAAACTACATTTTGGTGGCTTTGTTCTACTCTGACCCTCGGCAGCCTTCAGAGGGGTAGGCAGGTGGATTGGAGGGAGGGCAGCGACCATCCCAAGTGAGAGAAGAGGCTGCAACAATAAGAAAGGGCCATATCCTGATCAGCACTGAGCTCATGCAGCTTCCAGTGAAGCCAATGGGACTTTCAGGTGCTCCGCTCTTCTTTCAGCTTCTATCCCTGAGTTACCACCCCAAGTGAAGGGAACTGTGTCTCCTCCTTTGAACTGGGAGCACACTAGTTTAGAGTTTGCAGAGTTTGAACCTGTAGCATGTTACATGCAGCCTGGTGATCTATGGCCCATATGCTTCTCCTGTCAGACACAGGCAAGTAGGTCCTTCTACCCATAGAAGAAACTATGTATGTTAATTGCAACTTTTGTGACCTCCAGTTATTGACTCACTTGGTACCAGATTTGGTTAATTCAATTTTGGAGCAAGCGCCAGGTCCCTTCACAATTTTCTGGGGTTTCTTGTCTCCCATAGCTAACATTTTAGGGGTGACATAGTTTGAACCAGATGTCTTTAATTTAATGTCACTTGCCACCGCTTCTGTGTTACTAGAGAGTAAGCACAAGCCCATCAGAATCCAGCCCAGCTGAGTTTGCCTGGCTGGTTTGTAGAACAAACATCTGCTTTTCAAGCAAATTAAGCACAAGCAAATTTGATCTGGAGTCTTTGAGAGAAAATAAACATGGAGCGATGCAAGGACCCTTTTCAGAATAGATCTGCACTTTTAATAAATACGTTCCTGTATCTGCAACAGCTGCTCCATACATCTAGCCTTACAGGAGAGCTGGGGCATTGGGAGGCATAAAACATTCAGGTTTGAGAAATTCATGCATGCAAGATGCACCCTCCCTCCCCCCACCCCTTCCTCTTGAGAAGTGACTGATAAGTAATAAGTAATTACGGTAGGAAGGAAAATAAATAACCCCAAGTAGTCTCATTGAAGGCAGTACATATTCAAAGAAACCACAGAAAAGGTGCATACACATAAGTATCTGCTATTATCCAACAGTGAGTGCTTTTCTAATTCAAATGAAATGTTTCTCAAGCACAACTGAACCCTGCTTAGCGAGGTATGGTACAGTCAGCAGGAGCCAGTAACATCAGAAAGGGCTGACTTACCGCTGATTAGCCTTTAGGGACAACAAGAAATTATAGTTAATGGCAGAATGACTGGATGGATTAACCTTCCAAAGGGATGTAAATAAAAGATCCAACCAGTTAACACCAGGTAATGATCAAAGTTTCATTTCAAAACTCACACAAACACTTCACTGTCCTGTCACTTTAATGGATGACAGAATTAACACCTACAAACTTAAGGCTCCTGATAAATTAAGACTTTGTTGAAGACTGGGCAGAGTGGGACCTTATAGACTCTGTAATGTGAGGCAAGCTGAGTATTATGGGTTCATTGTTTCACAGTGGATTGAGGTGGAATGGCTGATCTCTTCTAGGTTTGAAATCCTATTCTTTTGTCAGAGTCGAATGAGGAGGGGTACATCAATCCACAATACTCCAGCCTTTTACAACGCCTTTCACGTGAGGATCTTAAAATGCTTTACACGGGGCATGTCTACACATGCATTTATGCCAGTTTAAATTTACTGCACAGTAAATTACTCTGCAGCAAGTGGGAATAAGTCAGTGCCTACACGTTCAGGTGACCTGGGACTAAATTTAGCCCCAGGTCAGAGCAGCCTGCCATGTGGCCCTGTGGCTACCATGGGGAGCTCCAGTCTCCAGCCACATGGCTGCCAGCACGTGGGACTAACTTTAGTCCCAAGTTTAAGCCAGGAGAGATGTCTAGGCAGGAACCCTGGGGCTGGGCTCAGGGTCGCCCCCTAGTGGCTGGGCAGACCTAGCAGGGAGGCCTAATGGGTTACTGCACAGTAACATGTCTACACATGTGTTACTGTGTGGTATCTAATTGGGCATAAATTTGATACCTGTGTGATCAAATTTACACTCCAGTCAGTGTAAGTCACCATATTTACTGTGCAGTACAGGTATGCACATGTAGACAGGCACCCATACTATCCAGTAATTTTGGTTATGTTAAATGCACATACTTCCAGTCCACTTCTGGGTCTCCTGGGAAGCATGCTGGGGCTCCCATGCCCTCCCAGCCCAGTGATTTGCCATAGGGGACCCCAGGTACCCCCCCAGACCCAGGAGGCACCAGTTGCCAAGCTGGGGGGCGGGGGCAGCACACTCCCCTGTGGACCAGGAAGTGGACCAGAAGTGCTTCTGGTCCACTTCTAGGTCTGCTGCTGAGCGTGCTGGGGAGCCCCCATGCTTCTGTGGGACACTGCATCTGCCCCAGCATTGCAGCGTACAGAGCCCCTGCTACCTAGAGGTATGTAGAAAAAATATGTAAAGCTGTTTCTATGTCCGAATCACCGAATCTGTCTGAATCTCTCTGAATCGATTCGGAGAAATTAAAGGGTCCTCTGATTTGATTCAGATTTGGAGATTTGGCCACTGAATCGGGGTGAATCTCTGCCAGATCAAATCAAGGACCGAAGCTTCACGCAGCCCTAATGTTCATTATTAGTTATAGGGTTGGTTTGTTTTAAGTTAAATCTGAGTGGGCCTGAAGCAGGGTCAAGGGAATTTAAGATAAAGGACGTCAGAAGTAAATGGATTTATATCTATAATAACTGGTGCGTTTGGGAGATATTTCCCCTATGCACTTACTCCCTATGGTATGTTGAAAAAGCCATTCATGATGTTAACATGGAGAGGCAGTGGCATCTACTAGTGTTTAATAAAATCTTTTGTGGGGTCCATTTTTGACTCACAGGTCCAGGAAAACAGCTAAAGAGATGCCCTACAGGCTAGGGAGCCTAAAGTTTTCAGAATGTCATTGTGTTATCAAAACTGGGCGACTAGAGAAATAGAGACCTATGGGAGGTATTTTTTTGAGTTCCTATAAGAACAGAGAAGCATTTAGGGTTTTGCACATCTCTGTGAGCTGTATCTGCCCATTTCCTTGTATGCTAACACAAGCCAGTTAGATGATGTATTACTACTTGGATTTTTTTTCTCTAAAAAGAAAACAAGACCTTTTACCTTTAACTAGAGATTTTCAACAAAGAACAATTTCTGAGCAAAGAACAGCAGAGAATGTGAATAGCAACGAGGCTACTTAAGCAGGATACTGGGAAATAATGATTGTGTGGAAAATGTACACAGTTTAATTAAGCACATTGATTAAATCAATATGATTCAAACAGCTTAGCGCTCCAATCAGCTTAATCTCATTAAATGTAATTCAGGCCTCGATAATTGATTAATAATGCATTATAGTTTATGAATTATTGACTTCAAGTTATTATAACTGTGCCTGCTCCCTGCGTGGCAACTGGCACTGCATGTTAATTATGGAAGGCTCCTGCTCTTTTCTTTTGAATAACTTTTTCAAAGCTGGAGATGACGTATCTCCTAATGAAACAGGGTTCACATTAGATCAGAGCCTTGTTGCACTTAGCCCACCCTCAAGAAAAATGTGTTTCTTCAACAGGGCTCTCATCTGATATCCTTAGAAAAGGGAGGCAGAGACACCTGCTTTTGAGCAGCTGGAGGATTTGACTGTAGCAGTCCAGCTAGGTGGCAGTGTCATGCTGTTCTGGAACAATAACCATTCACAGCACATCTCTTATTCCAGCGATGCTGTCAGTATGCTAGACTTCACCCTCTACAATCCCACAGTCCAAGCAGTGCTCCTGAAGTGTTAGGCTACAACCTGCCCCGTGTTCCCAAGGTCCCTGGCAGATGTGCAAGTGAAGGCACAATGGGATTGGATGTGGGGTCCCCACACTCGCACATGCATGGCAGGGGGTGTGATTGTGGGATCCAGCATCAGATCCCATCACACCTTATTGCTGGTGCAGGGGGAAGCCTCGGATCATGATCCTGGGTTCCCCACCACGCCACAGCTGGGAGCCCTAGCTTGGCCACATGTTTCATTAATGACAGGATAGGAACCAGCTGCAAAGTTATTACACGTATTTTCTGTAATAATATGTTCTAGCTTATTCCTTGTTTTATCATGCCATTAATGACTTAAATGTGTGGCTGGGTAACAAACTGGTTCATTACATCTTAATAACTGGTTAATTACATCTTGCGTGTAACATGGGCCAGGAGCCTAACGTTTGCATTAACAAGTGATCCAGTTGCCAGTGGCCCCCCTGGAAATGAGCCGAAGGCTTCACCTTGTGTAGTTTCTAGTGAATGAGTCTTGTTACTACATCACTGAAACCAGCACCATTGTTAATGCTTTTGTTGGCAGTCTCGGGAGAGAGGCTGAAGACCAAATACAGAGAAGATGCTTCCCTCATCCTGAGAGGTAGTCTCTCTAGATGAGATGGGACATACTGGTAGGAAGCAACCATTACCCATGTTGCACATCTTTTGGTGGGACACTTGAATCAAGGATTCATTGTCTGTCATAGGTATATGGCCCACACTGCTAAAGTACCAGAACCTTTCACCACCACTAACGTTTCCTTAGATATTTCTTAAGGGCATCTGTTCAGCCTTTCATCTTTTTACCCCCTTTTCCTTCCTTCTTTATTTGTGAGGACATTTCCAAGAAAACAGTTCATTGTTTGGAACCTGGTCGTGGAACCGGCTTCCTAGGGAAGTTGTTCTTGCTCCTACCTTGGGTGTCTTTAAGAGTAGATTAGATAGGTACTTGGCTGGGGTCCTGTGACCCTGGTTGTATTGTATATATGAAAAGCTTATGTTTATAGAAAGCCAGAAAGGAAAACAACCTGGGGATGATTCTCCTCTTCTTTATACTGGATTTTGCCCTAATATAATTCCACTGATTTTACTGGAGGTGTTTCTAACTTACACTGGTGCCAATGAGAGAAAACTATTGACCTTTTTTCTTTGGACACAGTATCTGGTTTGACTGTCAAGTGGACAAAAGCAGTTGTGGAAAATGCAACCCAGTTTTCATGCAGGCCTCTTTATTAGTGAAGAAGAGGCTGTGGCTGAGTAAATCTATTGCCTGGCCCAAGTTTCTAGGTAGCTACAAGATTTAGAACATGGATTTTCATTATTCAGAAAACTACTTCTTCAAAGAGCTAAAACCCAGCAAAGCAAAATGAAATGGTGGGAATGTTTGTTTAAAACTTCTCAGGAAACTTTCTTCATGTTTTGTGCCTCTTTGTTCCTGAACTGCTTATTGCAACATCCAGGTCATCTCCACAGCATCCTACTTTGTCTGAAGAAGGAACAGACAAAACATGAATACAGCGAATGGGTCTGGCTGAATGTAGATGTCCTTAGCAATACAGGACAAGGTTGGTTCAGTAGCAGGGCAGATTTCTGAGGCAGAAGCAGGAATCTGTATAAAACCAAACACTCAGTTTTGCATAATACGTCATCTGTTTGTTGAGCCCCATGGTCCACATGTTCTTGTGGAGTTGACTTGGCTTGCTCAGCAGTGACAATGGAGTTAATCTGGCAAAATGCATGCTATGATACTAGGTCCAATTAGTCAAGGCAGCCAGCAGCATGGAGAGATAATGGAGAACATTGAGCTAAAATCTAGAGCTGCCTGACAAATGGGACCTGGAGCATGGGGAACTAGTGACATTCTTTGCTGGTAGAAAAGGTGCATACGTTATGCATTTCCCTCCTCCTCTATGTCTTAAGTGATGCATTAGCGGATGCCCTTTTCAATATGATGCGGGATGTTTGTGTAGCACAGTGGCTGCTGTCCTGAAGTTCAACTCTGTTCTTATGTTCCACTTTTGAAGAACAATTCTCTTGAATTTTGGAAGGGTTTATAGGAAGGATCCAGTACAAATGCTGTATCCTTAAGCCTCAGTACTACAGAATGTAGGATTGCCCTTCAACCCTCGATGCTTTGTCTTTATTCGTATAACACTTTTTTTTTCTTTGTAGCAGGGACACCTACTTTTTACCTTTTCTCTAATAGTTTTGCTTTGATGTACAGCTGAACAACACAAATAATTAATGGTCTAGAAAACACGAGAAAAGGTTAGAAGAACTGGCATTATTTTGAGTTATAGGATCATAGGAAAGTAGGGCTGAAAAGGACCTCACAAGTCCTTCTAGCTCTGTCCTCTGCTCAATGCAGGGTCATTGCTGACAGCCTGTCGCAGCCAAGCATCTGTCTAACCTGCTCTTGGAAGCTGCCAAGGCTGGAAATTCCACTATTTCTCTAAGCAGCTTGTTCCAGTGCTTGGCCACCTTCACCGTGAGAAAATCCCTCCTAAATCTCCAACCTAAATTTGCCCTACTGCAGTTTGAGGCCATTACCCTTAGTCCTATCCCCTATGGCCACAGAGAAAGGCCTGTCTCCGTCCTCTCTATAATTGCCCTTCAGGTATCTAAAGACCATTATCAAATCCCCCCTCGGACTTCTCGTCTCCAGACTACATAACTCTAGTTCTTTCAGCCTTTCCTCATAAGTCTTGTCTCCTAGGCCCCTAATCATTTTTGTTGCTCTTTGCTGGACTCTTTTTCCAAACTGTTCACATCATTCTTGATTTGTGGAGCCCAAAACTGGACACACTACTCCAGCAAGGCCTTGCCAGTGCCGAATAGAGCAGAAGAATCACTTCCCTTGAATTTGCAAGTGATGTTCCTGTTAATGTAACCCAGGGTGCTGTTGGCTCGTTTCATGACGAGCACACTGTTGGTTCATATTGAGCTACTGTAACCCCTACATCCTTCTCTTATGTACAGCAGCCTAGCCAGTCACTCCCAGTCTGTATTTGTGCATTCAGTTATTTAATCAGAAGCGAGCGATTTTGTAATTGTCCTTGCTGAATCTCATTCATTGATTATGGACCATTTCTCCAATCTATTTGGGTTGTTCTGGATCCTAGCCCTACTCTTCAGAGTATCTGCAACTCCACCCAACTTGGCGTCACCCACAAATTTGCTAAATGTGCACCCAGTCTTACAATTCAAAAAATTAATGAAGATATTAAACAATACCAGGCCTAGTACAGGCCCCTGGAGAACCCCACTTGATATATTCTCCAAACTCGACAGTGAGCCATTGATGACTACTTGTTGAATATGATGATCCAACCAGTTATATAACCACCTTACTGTACTTCCACCTAGTCTGTATTTCCTTGGCTTGTTAATGAGAACATTTTGACAGAGAATGTCAAAAGCCTTGTTAAAGTGTAAGGTGTATTAAATCCACTGCTCTTGCCTTATCTAGAGTGCTTGTCACTTTATAGAAGGAAATGTGGTTGTTCAGACCAGGGAAAAATAAACTGCAGAAGAGAAGATTGAGGGGGAATTTGGTAACAGTCTTTGAATACATGAAGGGTGGTTATAAACGGGGAGGTGATAGACTATACTCTTTGGTCAGAAGGGACAGGACAAGAAGAAGAGTCTTAAACTGCAGAAGGGAGACGTAGGTTGGATATTAAAAAGAACTTTTTCACAAAGAGTGTAGTTAACACTAGAGCCAATTATCTAGAGAGATTGTGGACCCTCTGTCCTTGGAAATTTTTTAAGAACTGTTCAGTAAACAGTTAGATAAGATGGTTTAGATTGGGGATGATCTTGCCTCCAGCAAGACAGGAGTTGGACGAGGTGACTTTCTGAGGTCCTATCCATCCCAGTTTTCCTATGATCCTGTTTCTTTTCTACAGACTGTCCATTTTCAAGGGTCTAGCTGGTTATGCCATCTTCTCATAATATGACCTTCCAAGTGCTCTTCAGCCTCAGCAGTTTCCAGAAATCCTGGAAGCCTTTTCAGCAGGTTAATTAAGCATCCTGATGATGCAAATCAGCATGTACCTGCTTGTTGTTATTTCAGTTTGTGCTCACTTTCTACCACATGAGCTCTCCTAAGTGCCTCAGAGACTCTTATTTCCAGAGTCCGGGCAGTATTCATAAACTAGTTATAAAGATTTGAAAATTATAAATGAAGCTGAAATAGGTCCAGTGGAGTTCAACGTACATTACTCACAATGATGGGGAAATTTACAGCCAGCTCTTTGCAACTCACCTGTCTAGACAAGCACAGCACTGGCCCCATTGCAGCAATGCTGCAGGACTGTATGGCTTGGGGAAGTTACCCAAACTCTTTATTTTCACAGAGGGGGAAAAGATGTCATCCCTGCAATGCTGGAGAGACCTCGGAATAACCTGTGCATGCTAGGTTCCCAATCAGCAATCTGTTTATCTGGGAGAGCTATGAAATATAGCCCAGAAGAGCCACTGAGCTTTTTCCTCCTTTGGATGGAGAAAGAACATAGCACTGCTACTAGGTCTCTGATATCAAGCTCAAATCACAGCATGAAAAACCCCATATTTCACCAAGCAGCACATTTCCCATGTCTGGCAGCAAATTCTAGTCACTCACAGTGCTGTGGGGTATACTCTAAAAGGTCAATGTGGTACTGTATAAATTAGCCAGAGAGACATTTGAATTGAGCTAAATCTACTGTCCACGTGGCAGAGGTAGGCTGAGCGAGAAAGGGTATTGTTTTAGGGTTAGGTTGATTGCAGAGGCTGCATAATTTTAGGAGCAATAACAACATCCTTGCTAAAATAGGGGTGGCCAAAGCTTCTACCCTAGCATGCAAAGTGGCAAAGCAGAGGTAAGAAAGGACTTCCTTCCATCCAAATACAGCAGTACTTAATTTGTCAGGTACCTTATCAAGGACATTTTTGTTTCAGAGGAATCATAAATGTTAGCTGCTTCTGGAGGCAAGACACCAGGTATCAGAATGGGCTAGTGCTTTAAGGGACTGATTTTGGCCTGCCTGTGGCTAATGAGCTGTCTCCATGTGCTCTCTGGATACTATGTCTGGGGGCTGGGTGATAGACTTAAGGTCACCTGCCGTCCTTGGTTAAACCAACCTGCAGCTAAGCAGAAAGAGTGAAAAAGCTCAAAGAGCTGTTGGCTAGGGAAAGAGTTGTTTGAGCAGTAAAAGCCAGCCTTGAGAAGAAGGGAGAAGAGTCCTTTTGCTGTTGAGAGTCTTATTAGCTTATTGACTACTCCTCCGTCTACATCTGCTATTGCCAAGATAAGTGAGGTGTATATTGCTTTTCCTCCACTGAGAAAGTACAATGGAACGGAGTGCACTCATCAACTCCGCGGTTCCTCGCTGGGTGCTAACACTTCCTGAAGCAGGGCGAGCGGGAGGTTGCATAGAAATGCCAGCTGTCCTACTCCAGCCCTGTTTCTTCGCTGACGGAGCAAGCTGTAACCAGTAAGCTTTTTGCACTGGGTGTGCAGGCTGGGTGTGGTTAAAGCAAAGCTATCACAGTTTCTGCTACTGAACGGAGCTTTTCCCTTCCGCATTCCCATCCTAGTAGTGCCTTTATGCTACAAGCCATGTCACTGAAAACCAGTCTGAGATGCTCGTCATGTTCTACTTTCTTATGAACTCACTGACTCAAATTATTCTTGAGCGTGTAGGGAATAAAGGGAAAATCACCACAGCATTGTAGGGGAAATATGGGGGTAATGGGTCATGTAGTCGGGACAGTCCCCTGTGATGTAGCTGATGCTAATTCATATCCCTGGTTCTGCCTGATTTAGATCAGGGATTTGAAACTTGGTCTCCTCCATCCCAGCTGCATGCCCTTTCCACGCATTAATGGATATTCTAGCAAGGCTTTCCTGCTGAAGCTTTTCCAGCTGGTATAAACACACGTTCATTAGACTAGAGACGGATGGACTCTATCTCAGTGAGCAGTGCTCTCATGTGAGCTGTAGAGGACTGAGGTTCAAAAACAGGGACTTGAACCTTCTGCCAGAGTGAGTGTCCTAAGCACTTGTTTTTGACTATTCTGCGCTACAGTCTCTCTGCTGCCTCTGAAAATCACTGAAGGCAAGAGATGAGAGAATGTATATCTTGAAACTTTGACATCCCCAATAAGACTACAAAATGCCATATTAAAATGAGAGTGTGTGTCCACTTACGAAGTGGACTAAGACTCCCAAGTCATATTGCAAGGTCTGCCTCATGGCTTTCAGACGCTCAGAGTTTTCAGTGCCTATTGCATAGGATTTAGTTCAAGGTGACGCTCCCAAGGTGAAAGGCTCCAGGTCTTCTTTCTTCTTTCTCCTTTCCCAGGCTGCTTCGCTGTCATTTGGGTTCTCCTACTGCATTCTTATTTTAGTATTTGAATGATTTCTGGAGGTGAGTAGTAGCGTGAGTGCCAGAGAGGAGCAACAATATAGTAAGGAGAATGATATTCATTGCTGCCACTCTGGTATGATAGACACTCTTCCCCGCACTCGAATATCTCTCTTCTAGACTGTCAGCTTCCCATTACATTTTTTCCTAAGTATTTGCTTTGTAACTCCTGGCTTGGGGATGGGAGGGAGGTTCATTTGCTTTATTTTGTTTTGTTTTAAAGGGACTCTGCATCATAGAGAAGTTGTGCGTGCTCTCTCCTGCTCTGTCTTAACTTTGTTAATGAACTCTGCATAATCGAATCAGGTCCCAAAACCGACAGGACTTACTTGAGTCCATGTTCTGGATCTAAGCTCTGTTTCCTAAAGAAGGCATTTTCTCAGTAACACTTAGGAAAATGATATCTATCAAATCACCAGCGCATTTAGAATTTAATTTGCTCTATCAGTTGCAATTGTCGTGCTACTTAGCTTGGGAAAAAATGTAATTTCCCTGCTACTTCATAATTCGTTTTACAAGCCTTTCTCTTTCTTCACTGAATTCATTTAATGAGCTGTTGTGTGGAGATTGCTGGGTTAGTCCTAGTGATGCTTTGAAGTAGGTAATGAGCTGGATAAAGCAAAGATATCCAAATCTTTCCTTAAGGACCCGTGGGTTCATGGGGAGGTAGGCGTGCATAGGATGCATCTGCAGGTCTGTTAGGGTGTATGCGAGTTTTGAGTTGAAAACTTGAGGTGGTATGATGAAGTTGCTCCCTTATCCTGTTCCTGCCTGCCTAAGATTTGGCAGATAATTTTCCCTGGAGGTGCCTGAAAAGACCTTCCCCAACCTTCCTTCTCTCTCCCAACATTTTTTTAGCCCTAACCTCAGACTATATCTCCTATTTCTCCTCATGTCTGAGTGCCCCCAGATCATCATAATGGGTGGGAGTAGGCTTTGATACTGGTGCAGTATGGAGGTCAGTGGGTGGGTTTTGAAATAAAGGCAGAAGTGTGTTACCTGAACAGTTGTGCTTAAGGTGTGGTAAGGGTTGAGATGCAAAAGGAGAGACAAGAGTTGCACTCTCTAAACTGTGTCTATTAAGAGATAACACAATGCATTAACAAGCAGCAGGTTTTTTTACCTTGCAAAATGGTTGCTCAATCCCAAGTGTTGAACAGACAGCCCTTAGGCTCTGCAGGACAGCATGTCAATTCAGCAGTCTTGAAGATGTGTGCAACCAGCAATCTCTATATCCTTACCTTTTATTAGCTTGTTTGCCCAATCCAATGGATAGGCACGCTTTATGTTCATTTCCCCCGTACCTACTGTCTTAAAACTCTACCTTTATACTCCCAATGATGCTTCACCCATGCCCATACAAGGTGGTGGTTGCTACATCTCCTTCTACCTGAAAATGATTACAAGCTTTAGGTTAATCTTAGTCACCATAGAATTTTAGCTAGGCCTTGACATGCTTGTGCAAAGGGTTGGTAAGCACAGTTTTGCTAATCCTAATTCAATATGGCCTGGGGAGTTTGTGCACTCTAATGATTTTGCTAATCTTGTTGCTGAGGAATGTGGACATGTGGCACTGTGGTTGGAGGTTTAACAGGTGTGCTGACTTTAGCCTTTTTTGACCAACAGGAAGCATCTCTTTATGTCAAAAGGGTGGAGAATCTACTACTAGTGCTTCTTTAGAGCAATTGTCTACCATGCTGTGGTGTGTACCGGTACTCCTGCAGTGTTTCTTGTTGGTTTTGAAGAAACCAAAGTATATAAGGTTGGAGCCCCTAAGATACTGTCTAGCTAGAAATTCAGAACTCGCCTACAAAAACCCATCTGTCCTTATCTACCTCAAAATCATGAGACTAAATCCAGGGGAGCAGGGTTCAGTTCCCAGCTCTGTCATTGGCTTCCTAAATTGTCTTGGACAAAGTACTCAATTTCACTGTGTCGTTGTTTCCTGACCTCCTAGGATACAGTCATAAATGTCTGAGGTGCTAAAATACTTTTTTTGGATGAGGTAGATATGGTCAGTCATTAGACCCATTGCACAAGAGGCACCCAGGTAATATAATGCTGAGCATGGTATAAACATCTACACAAATAATTGGATGCTATCATGAACAATAAACCTGTATGAGGTGAGAGGGGAATGAAATAGGAAGGCATGACATACAGATGTATAGAGATGGCAGATTAGGAAGTACCAGAAGTACTCTGGTGGCCCTAATAAATGTTAAGAGATGGGTGTGAGGAAAGGCAAAGACTTCCTTGCATAGGAGAATGGAATGGAAATGTCCAAGAGAAATAGCTACAAAATCACAGAACTAAAACCACAGATCGTCAACATAGAATCAAAAAAAACGTTTTTGGGTACAATCCTTCCTTGCCTTTTCTCTTGAATTGTCATTTATACTGCCCTCTTAACTTGATAGTCTTGCACGCCTACATGCTTCAGGTGTGAAAAGGATCGCCTAGGTCTGTGAAGAATCAGGCCCTTTTGTCTTTCTGTTCCCTGTGCCTATCACAAGGTAGCCCAGTATTTCACAGGATGGACACTTTGGTCGTGTCGACACATGTAAGCACGTGTGCTTGCAACAGCTCCAGTAGAAGTGGTGCAGATTTTGAGCTGGGGCTTTTTGCCTCAGTGCACGTGCCTGGATATGCACTTTGGTGTGGGGCAAAATAACCCTGCCTGGCTCCTCCTGGATCTACAGCCAGGAGGAGCTGGAGCCTGGGACCAGCACAGGCGCTGTTCCCAGCAGTATAAAAAGCTGCCCTGTCCTGGCCCCATCAGCACAAAAAGTTGTCCTGGCAAGTAGCTCAGGGCTGCTCACTTTCAGGAGCTTCTGCAGCCCAGTCTATTGGTACCTGGGGACACGACCCCTTGTGCCAGCTGGACTGCTGAAGCAGCCCTGAGAGCTCCCTGCACCCTCTACCCACTGCAGCAGTCTGGCAGTGGGGGCTGCTGCCTGGATGTGACCTGCTGCACACCTGCCAGACCGGGATGGGGACTGCACAACCAGTAGAGGCATCTGCTCCCCTGGGTCAGCTGCCAGTGGGCTGTGGCTGCAGGGTTGGCCTTCGTGCAGCACTACTGCCATTTGTGCCCCTGCCCGGCCACCTGGGCAGCTATCACCCGGATGATGTTCCCAGTGTGGTGGCCTGCTTTGAACTGTCATAGCATGTTCTCCTGGCCCCAACTGGTCAGGAGGTCAGCCACCTCCAGTGGGTCCAAGGTGCCAGCTCTGAACAGGCTTCTCTGCCTGGGTCCTGCCACTGGCCTGCATGGGCAGGCAGCATGCTTCAGCATCGGGTCGAGTGCCTGCCATAGAGATGCTCTGGCTGGCTACCAGAGCATCTCTGTGGAGGACCAAGACTCTGGTTGCCTGCCCATCTTTTTTCCCCCTCAGTTTTTTTTTGACCCCTGGATATCCAGGTGTCTAATTTTGCATCTGTGCTGCAAATTTGCAGCGCGGGGAATGTTTTTTTCATTCTTGCACGTGCTTCTTGCAGTGTCTCAAAAGGCTTTGGGATGCTGCAAGATGCATGTGTGTGCTCATGTGGATATGCCCGTTGGCTTCCATAAAGTAGTTGATGCTACTGCAGGTCACTACATAACTCGGGGAAGGCATTTGTCTTGCAGCTAATCAGGAAAGTGCATTTAGTGAAGTCAAAATTGAAGGCCACTCTAGGAACACAGACGTGTAAATCCTGGCCTTTAGCAGTCCTAGCTGTTTAGTTATGTTTCATAAATCAGGTCATGTTGCGTCTGTCACAGATTCCGGATGCCAAATTGCTTCTGTGGCGGTTTTGTCAAGCACTTTAAAAAGGCAAAACAACTAGAGCTGGGAGGTCGCCACAAAGCACAATCCAACTTGCAGGAGCTGGGGGCTCAGACCAAGGCAAAAGCAAAGAGCAGCAGGCAAAGAAGGGGGAGGGAGGCAGCTGCAGAGCTCAGCTCTGGGTCCCAGTCCTGGCTGTGCTCTGAGGGGAGTGCGGTGCTTCCCGCACCCAGGGTGGGTGCAATATGTCTGATTTAATATCCTACTCTCCCTGTGCTTAGCATTTACTAATTGTGGCGTATCAACGATACAGCTTTCTTATATCTGGGCTTACAGACATGTAGTATGCAGCGCATGGAAGCTGTCATGCACACAAATGCCCATATGTAACATATTACCATACTTCCTTGCACACAATGCACATACAATAAGATACAGCCTTGTTTTTGAAAGGCAAAATGAAGAAAAAACCCCATTTTTCCTTGCAGTAAGTAGTGGAATGGCAGCAGCTTCTCCAGGGAGTCAAGCCTTCTCATTGTTCTGCTTCCTGTTGATCACGTGCAGGTTTGCTTTTGCCTGGTATGTGGTAGAAACTGCTTTTACCATATTTCATCATATATAATACACACTTGAATGTCTAGCACCTGGATTTGGGGGGAAGTGTGTGTTGTATGCAAGAAAATATAGCATATGAAAATAAATAATTAGAGATGTACCAAGAAGGGGAGTACTCCCACTTGAATGTATTGAATGGCTGAATGATTTCTTCTGTCTCTTCTCCAGTACAAGGCATGCGTACTTCCTAGAGCTCCAGCTATATCCCCCCAGGTTTAACTATTGCTTGCAATGCAGGACCCACTGCCTTAATCACTAACCTTGTAATGTTGCCTAGACACAACTTGAAAGGTAAGAACTGCAAGCAACCCAATAAAATACAGGCCTTTTTTTAAAGCAGAAAATGGCCCAGATATCTTCAGCGTTCCTGGAAGCTGTCATCTTCTATGTATGGGGCAGAATGAAAGCTGGTGTTATGGGGAAGTCTGCAGAAATACTCCAAGAGCTGTATCAATATGGGAACCTGGACTGAAGAGCCAGTGAGACCGATAAGCTTAGTTCCATTGTCCAAGCTGAATGAAATGCAGTAAGCATACGGGCAGTCTAAGTAATAAAGAAAAATGAAATTAAACCTACAAACACCTTCAATCTTTAGCAATTGAAAGTGGTAGTAGGATGGTAGACGAGGATTATTTTTTGTATGTTGGCTTTTTTTGTTGCTTCTAACTGTTCATGCAGTTAAGAATAGTAGTCTCTTTATACCTTGAAAATAAGATAGTAACATAAAAAAGGCTTTCTGGTAGGTAAAAGCAGGAAAATAATTCATTCCTGTGCAGGTCCAGCCATCAGGCTGTCATGACAGTGATTTTACAAAGATTGTCTTTTATTTAAATAAAAAGGGTTTCTTTTAAAAGCATTTTGATAGTTTCCAGATCTAAAGATGAAGTGGTTGTGAAGTCTTTGCAATGAAATAATGTCTTGGGTGTCTGCGTATTCCTTCAGGCAAGTTTGAAGCAGACTTGATGCTAGCTGTTTTCCCAGGCCATGCAGAACAGCTGAAGTAGGGTGGCACGATTCTTTAGCAATGTAAATTGGGAATGTTCAGAGCTTTGCCAGGGAAGTGCTGGGTTAAAGATGCAGAAAGAAAATGAGATCCCGTCTGTGAAGCATGTTGCAATATCAGCTCCAATGGATGTGCTAAATATGCCAGAAATTCAACCTGAGAAGCAGCCATCAGTCACGTTGTCAAATAATTTGATAAATGGAAACTTCCAGCCAGGGCTCTTTTCAAACTAAATACATTAAAAATGATCTGGAAAGCCATAGTCAAGTAAATGTAGAGCGTTCCCTTCTTATGCAGGAAACTTCACTTTACTTCCAAGGAAATGTTGTGGGTGGACATAGGAGAATAAGATGTGCCGTACTGGGCTAGACCCATGTTCCCTATAGCTCAGCATCCTGTCTTTGACAGTGGCAAAAGTGGATGCTTTAGAGGGAAAGCAGGAGAACAAGGTATATGTATAAAGTGATCTATTCCCTTTTACTCCCTCCCTGGCATACACAATCATTGGTTTATAAAAGATGGAGGAAATATACCTGACTGTTCTGTTTAATAAGTATAAATAGATCTATTACCCATGAATGTATCTAGTGTCTTTTTCTGAACCTGGCCATACTATCCACCTCTACAAACACTTACGGTAATGAGTTTCATGAGTTAGTCCAGATGAGCACAGATGTGCAGTATGCGGTACCACAGACCTGTCTGCATTACTGCAGATGTCACACATCACACACTCAGGCATTCCCCACACTGCTGATTTGCAGCATAGGGGGAGTTCCCAGAGCCAAAAAAACCTGTCTTAAAAAAAGAAAAAGAGCAGGGCAGCACATGTGACATCCAAAATCAGAGCCTGGCCAGCTGGAGCCACACTTCAGCTTCTAGCCAGGCTCCCAACTGCAGGATTGCTGTGGCTGCAGTTCCTGGAGCCCCCCAGGACCTCGGGTGTAAGCTTGCTGGGGCCAGCATGGTTGCTGGTCCCAGCCTCCCCTACCCCACTTGGGGCAACACGCTGTGCACCAGAGCACACATGGCGCAGGTGCGTCCTGGGCACAAGTCACAACGGCACACACTGTGCTTCTGTTGTTTGCCTCCAGGGAAACGCATGTTCCTGCTCACGTGGATGCACCCCATGCTCTTGTTCAGAGCTCCACTTGCCTTGTAGATGAGCCTGTGCAGCTTTCAAAAAGAGAGACCCCTTTCCCAAGACTTTCCTGGCGGCTGGTTCCTAACATCTGGTTTATAAAAACATCCTTGTACTCGGAAGAGTGGGACAATGGAACAAGTTTCTTATGACAGTTATGGGATCCTTTTCAGTTGAAGTTCTCAGGAAGACACTGGATAAGCAGTTGACAGGGATGGCTTTGGGATAATGCATCCTATATCCGTGCAGTCAGATGGACTAGACGACTCTTGAGATCCTTCCCAACTCTGTGATTCCATTATAGGAATTGATGGATTCCTTTCCCAGAACAGATCAATGGCTTATCTTGCCTAATATCTTCCCTCCTATAGTGACTCATGTAAAACAGCTTAAAACCCTAACGATATGCTCCACTATACTCTCTATCAGGAAGAATCTTTTTGCCCCAGCTGGGATTACCTCCGTTGGTAATTTGAAGTGTAAGGGTTGAGCCCCCTGCTCATTGTTATCCTTGCTACTGTAATATAGTAGATATTGTACAGATAAGAAAAAAAAAAGGTTTGTCATTCTCTACCTAGTCTCCTCCCCAGTGTCCTATTTTGCTGGCATAGCTAATTGAGCTGGGGAGCCTACTTCAAGAACCAGAATCGTTTGCTGAATGTCATTTCATTAATGGTGGAAGAGCTCATCCTGGCAAAGTTACAGAGTGATCTATATTTCAACATGTATTCACATCTGTACAGCTCCACAGCAGGTATATGAAGAAATCTGATGGGCACCGTTCCCAGTTATGTGAATAACCTCAGGCTTATTTAACAAAATGTCTTTAAATGGATGGAAGTTATAAGCTCCTGGAAGGAGTGCATTTTGAAAAACAGGTATGCAAAGGCACTAGTTCTTCAGACACCACCAAGTGTATGGATACTTCACATGGACTCCTATACAGCTAACTCTTTCATTTTCTTTACCTTAAGGTTACAAAACATCATAATCCACTAACACATGCTGCAAAAGAGCAAGGGATTAAGCAGTTATGTTGTTCCCTTTTGCATGAACAGCACAATAAGGCCTAGTTTTCCTCGAGTCTGTAGGGTGCTCTAGTAAAACTCTGCCTCCAAATATACTCTGAACTCACCAATCATTTCCACTGCTCGGTTCTCTCCCTTCCAGCCAGTGCCCCAAACCCACATCTATTCCTTTCCTTTGAACTGCAGCCAGAAGCACGAGACAGCAGAGCACCGGCAAATATGGATTTCTACCTAAAAATCACTACTAAGTTGAGAACAAAGCAGATCCAGTTTGTGATGTGACTTCTCCTGCATTTTGCAGGAAAAAAAGTTTCCATTTGCGTCTTTGCCACACCTCACTATCCATATGTGCCTCTGCAGATGTCATGTAGAGAACTAGACCCAAGATAAGTACCAGTAAGGGGTGGATGTTGCACCTTCTTCAGGCAGATACAGGGCTTTGTCATTTAGTTTAGGGTATTGCATCTGCAGTGTTGGCAAGCTAGAGATTTCCCCTTTATCTGAGCCTCCATCTCCCTGCTGCTCACTAAATTCAACAAGCAGCACGCTCCAGCAGCTGATGAAAGCGCTTCTAAGGGCATGGTAGAAGTTCAACTCCTTCCCTTGCACAACAACAGCTTCACTCCCAACATCCTTCTAGTCCTTTTCTCCGGGACAAAAGGCCCCGTAGGCTTACCTGTGCTTTCTTTGTCAGTTGTACTGGGAACTCTCCAAAGATCCATCAAAACAGGCTTTGTTATTCAGAGAGGAAGATAATTCTATCTTCCTAAACCCTTGTATGTGGAAAGGAGGAAAATTTCCTATGAGACCATCTATGGGTGAGGATACCTTTCTACAGGGTAGGATCAGATTTGGGCAGTAGTGCATTTGGAGTTGATATCAGCAATGATATCCCCAAGGAAGGAAAACGACAGAAGTCCCTTTTCTTGTGAAGGTGCCTTCACTGTGAAATGTTAAAAGCTCTAGTTCAGATTTGCTCCCCGTTTTTCTTTTTCTGTACTTTCTGCTTGCTCGCGCTTGCTGTCTCACCCCGCAGAAATGCACGTGCGATTTAAAGCCCTTTCAGTTTGCTTAGTGAGTGATACATGAATTTTTTAAAAACAGTCCCTGATGGAATATTTCTAAGGCAAAGGAGTGATGCATATCAAATCAAGTGGAGACCAGGAACTTACTTTTTCCTATCAGAGTCAATCGTGATTTTTTTTATCCTGACAAAAACTGTGACTGTATGGCCATCTCATAATTTTTGATTTTGTAAGACTCATTCCCGCAAGAAAACCTCAAGTTCAAGGCAGAGATGGCCTTGTGCCTGTCTTAAAGACAGCCCGTGTTTAAGAATGACCGGTGCCTTATGCTGTCGGTGGGATTTGGCTTTTGTGGTCAGTGTGCGTCCCTTGCTCTTGAACACTGAAGTCAGGTACTCATTAGATATCTTCCCCCTTGCTACTGGTTGGTTATATCCCCTGGATACTATTTCTTCTTATTTATCGGGTAGCTCTTCATGTCCAGAGGAGACTGGAGCTCTACCACATCACATTTGGAGAATGGTGGCCAGGATGCTCACCTCACCCAACACAATTTGACCCCATCTGCTTGACCCCATCCATGCAGAGACTGGATCAAATACTGCAGCTTTTGCTCCTGTATTTCTCATTTTACGCTTACCCAGGCTAACTGAGGGTTCTGCCAAAATAAGGATTAAGGCCTTCAGGATTAAAAACATAAAAATTAGTGAGGAAGAGCAACAATTCTGCTAAATTGCCTTCAATTTGTCCTGCCCAGGGCAGGCTTGTTCTGCACAGATTCATTGTGAGTGTTTTGGGCAATCTAATTTTATGTGTGCTTCTACCACTCTGCAGGGGAGAGGCTTCCTGAGCCTAATACATCTCCCTGATATTCAGCATAAATGTGCCTGGGCTATTTCATTCCATTAACCCTGGTTTCACCCCAGTTTAGCACTTGCAACAATTCCTCTTCCCCCTTGGTGTGTTGCTCTGCCAGCAAGCAGCATCAGCACAGGAGACTGGGCACCGCATGCGGGCAGGGTTGAGGATTTCCATGGAGGAAAGGCACTGGGCTACACGTACAACCATTTCCATTGCAGTGATTCCCAACCCATACCCCGAGGGATCCCATCTGCAATCCCTCCTCCAGGACCATACGCCACCCTTGATTTGTGGAGGGAAGCTGGTGATGTCAGTGGGGCCAGAGGCAGCTCTGAGGGCAGTGTAAGCCTGCAAATTCAGAATACATTTTGGAGCCTAATTAACTGCCAGCATAACCAGTACAGTGCCTAGGAGTTGATGACACCGTAGCCAGTGGAGAATTTAGTCCCTTGCGTGTGTGTATCTTGGGCCAAAGAGGTCACTAGAAGGTGAATAGCTTCTGCCCTGAGGTGGCCAAAAGCTGCCTTGCAAATGAGGAAAAAGAGAGAGGAATGAATGTGAGTGGGGAGGGTTGACTAGTGGATATGCTGCATGAAATGTAGAGGTAATAATTTAAAATATTACCATTTTGGAGCTGCAGCCTTATTAAAGTCCTATCTGTCCCACTCAAGCAAACTCTTTCTAAAGTATCATATGTCACCAAAACCCTATTAAACTGTCACATAAATTATCAGAGTTTCCTTTTTCCTATCACTGTGGATTACCAGGGGAGATATTTTTGTGACAATGGAGGCTTTCTCAGCCTGCTCCTCCTGCCTGATTTTCGTTTCTGATGGAAATCCTCATTTTGGGGAAATTTGCCTCTGGATTTCACAATTCCTTGTGGATTTTTGCACTAAACCCGGCAACACTAGCTGATCTCTGTTGGGTTTATCCTCTGCCTGACCCTGTATTTTAGACTTCAGAGAGCTTGCGGGGCCTATTCTTCCATTGCATGTGGTCACTGTTCAGCCTAGTCCCAACTATAATCACCTTTGGCTGTGCTCTTGCTTCAGCGTACTAGGCTTTCACTGGCTTCCACTGATTGCAGTCTTTTATTTCTCTTCCACCTGAGTGTCCAATATCCTCATAACAGGACATGCTTGTACATGTACCCATCAAAGAAATAGCTTCTCCATTTATCTGCCATGCCTTGGAAAGATTGCCTCATTATAGGAAATCGGTGTTTCTGTCATACAAGACCTAACTTCAGATACATGAAATGACTGGCTGTAATGAGGCAGTGAAGAATCCTTGGGATCATCCAAAATCCTTTGAACAAATTCAGCCTGTTACGTTCTTTATGGGAGCTGGGGTTAATAGATACTCTTTAGGCTAGTGCAGGCGGCATCAACAAGCTAGATAGCCTGTTGACAGAATACTTTGTATTGATAATAATGGCGCTAAGAGAAATTTTGCAACTGGAGAGGAGGAGGAAGAGGAAATGCTACAGCAAATCATCGTGCTTCCTCAGTTGTTCAGATATTAAGGAATCGTAATGACAATGTTGGCTTTACGGGAAAGGTAGAATTGTCAATAATGATGCATAGAAAACAGAAGTGGCCCATAAATATTTCAATTCTGTCATCCGAAGACAGACAGAGCGTGTAGTCATGGGATGTGACATGAAGTACACCTCTGATATGGTGATGAAATGCTTCCTAGTCTAACAGTAACTGAGGATGATTTTTAAATGGCATCTACTTCAGCTAGATAACAAAAAATGATAAGCAAACAGATGCAGTTAATTCAATTGGAAGATATGGCCAAGGCACTCTCTGGACTTGTAATGCTGACTTTTTAGCAATGAGCACTGGGGACATGTTGGAAGGCTGGAAGAAAGCAAATATCGGGCCCATATTTTATAAAGGTAAACAGAACGAGCTGGGTAATTAGAGGCCTGTCAGCTTGACATTGATTGTGGCCAAAAAAATGGAACAGCTTGATACAGGCCTTGATTGATCATGAATTAAAGGAGGGGAATATCACTAATGTCATTCAACATGAGTTTAGGGAAAATATATGATGCCACACTAACTGGATATCTTTTGATGACATTACAAAGTTTGTTGAGGAGAAGGGTGTTGGTTGTAATATACCTAGATTTTTAAAAGGCATTTGACTTTGCATATGAGTCAGATTTAGAGTTTCAATTTACAATCCCAGCCTTTTCAAAGTCTTTCCAAGTACCCTTTGATGCCAGACCTTGTTATAGCCTCTGCACAGGGGCAGATATTTTTATATGACAAGCTCCATCGCTTTTTTGACTCTTAGGATTTTTTTGACTCCATGGCTTTTTTGACTCTTAGGATTGGGCCTTTGATGTACAGCATCCCAAACATTTTGGGCCAGGATGAGTACTCTAAATTAAAACAACAGCAACAACAACAACAACCAAGCAAGATGAGCAGAAGTAAGTGCAGTAATCCAGACAAAAATATTTAAAAAATAGTCCAACATTTATTAATAGCTGAAGTATAGACAAATGAGTTCTCGTGTTGGCAGAGCCAACAATATTAAGAGGGAGTTCATAGACACAGGAGAATTTGCCCAATGTATGCTCATAGAAATGGGAACTGTAGGGCTGGAGGGACCTCTGCCTGCACTGGAACAAAGGAAGGGACCCTCCCTGACAGATGTCTGTCTTAATCACAACCTTCTGTAAAAGACTGTTCCAGTCTGATCTATCCTTATCATTCAAAAGCTATTAATCCAAGTCATCTTTACTGCAAGTCCAGCTGATTTCTCTTTGTCCTGTGCCCAGTAGGCATGGAAAACAGTTGATCACCATCTACTTTATAACAGCTCTTGATGTATTTGAAGCCTACTCATGTCCCCTCTGCTCCCCTTCTCTTTGCTAAACAACTGTGGTTCCTTCTACCTTTCCTCATAAGTCATATTTTCTAAACCTCTTGGCATTATTCCTGCTCTCTATATTCTCCTTCCTTGTTTGTCTACATCTCTCCTATAAAATGTGATGCTTAAAACTGAACAGAGTATTCATATCTACTATAATCTTTCTCTTCACTGCTACTGCCTAGCCAACAATATCTCAATTTGTATTGTTCACTTGGCATCCGTCTTGAATTTCCGATACTCTCTGTAACGACATCTCTGCTGCTGGGCTGCAGCAAAACTTAAAATACAAGCTTCTCGCACTTAGTTTCCTTATTTCTTGTGACTCTTGGCTGTTTAAAAGTGAATGTCTAACAGTAGCCTAATTAAACAAGGCAACTGGGGCAACAGCCCTTGTTGCCAACTTGGAGGATGGAGACAAGAAATAGCAGCTGCCGCCACAGCTGCATAATCATGCCAATGGCACAGTGGCAGCCAGAAAGCGCTGCTGCATCCATTCGTCATAGATGCCCCAGGCTCCCAGCTGACTTGTTATGCCTCTGATATCTAGGCACTGTCTTCTGCAAGACGCTTCTTTTTTATATGGATCATTCCATCCAATTTGTAAGTGGCTATTTACCTGAGAATTTGGTTTATCCATGTCAGTTTTATCACTTGTTAATAAAGCTGCTACCCATGCCCCTCCATTGAGTCACAACCTGAAGGAAGATGGAGAAATTAGTCAGAAAAGGTGTTACAAAAAGTCCCATGTTCTGCACAGTGCTACATTTAATGGCATGCATTATATTGATTAAAAATGTCCAACTGGGAGGTCTCCAAATATAAATGGGGCATTATCTGTTATTGCAGAAGGCTGTGCAAGGATCAGTTAAGGCCCTACAGGAATTCATGTTCTTGTGTTCACTTGCAGTTTGTTAACACATTCATTACTGCTGCTGTTTTCAGGGAAAACAAAGGTCACAGGGCTGGCAGTTAAACGGTCCGGAGAATAGATCAACAATATGGTCAAACATCAAGTCATATTTCTAGGAGCAAAGAATGCAGGCCGTTTATACAAGATGGGGGACTATGTTGGGAAGGATGTGGAAATCATGGTGGATAATGAGCCGAGTATCAGTTTACAATCCAGTGTTGTGGCCAGAAGCGTTAATGAAATCCTTGCATTCGCATGGAGTTATTGAGTAGGGGGTTACATTAAGCGCTTGAATACCAGAACTCTGTTCAGTTCTGATAGCTGGAATTCACGGAGGATGCGAAAGTCCGGAGGGGTTAGAGAGGAGCCAACACGAATGAATGAGGAATTTGAGACCATGCCTTGTAGTAGAAGACTCCAGGAGCTCAAGCTATTTAGCTTAACAAAGAGAAGGCTAAAAGACGACCTGATCCTAGTCTATAAGTACACAGGCAACAAAATGTTTGATAATCGACAGCTCTTCAGTGCAGCAGAGAAAGGTGAAATAAGATCCATTGGCTGGAAGTTAAGCCTGACAACTTCAGATTAGAAATTAGGTGCGTATTTTAAACACTGAAGATGGTTAACCACTAGAACAATTTATTAAAGGTCATGGCAGAGTCTCCATTACTGCAAGGTTTTAGTTCCCCCCCCGCAAGATATGCCCCAGTTCAAACAAGAATGAGTTTAGTGAAGTCCTTTGGCTTGTCTTATACAGGAGGTCAGACAAGATGGTCACAACTGTCCCTTCTGAATACTGCTTTATAGCCTCTGAATCCATACCATGCCTCAAAGCAGATTTAAACCCTGGCTTGGCAATTCCCCCTGCACATAAAGAGCAGCCGTGGCACGGTGTCAAGCTGCACCCAACCTGAGCAGTACGTGCTCGTGTTTGTGGCTCTTTCTCAGTGGCCGATCATCACTGAACATCTCTGATTCAAAGGCGAATGCATTTATATAACACATGCACAAAAGGAGGTTGCCAAGCAACCTGAAGCCTGAAACACCCCCACCAAGATATGAAAGTGAAGAACAGGCAGTTCATGGCCGAGGCAATTTA
Organism: Caiman crocodilus; assembly: GCA_030014935.1. Taxonomy (NCBI): domain Eukaryota; kingdom Metazoa; phylum Chordata; order Crocodylia; family Alligatoridae; genus Caiman; species Caiman crocodilus. Next base: position 12,572,514 of record JAGPOW010003364.1, read on the forward strand.
CGTGTGTAATGTTCCCATTTTGCCATTTGTAGCAATAATAATACAGTCTAGCATATATTTACAAAAAGGGGAATAACACCTCCCTTGCATAATGCTGGGAAGCAACAGCTGGAACCGCCGATGCATTTATTCTTCCTTTGTCATAAAAGATGTGTCTGCCTTTGGAGTGTGTAGCTAAAAAAAAAAAAAAAAAGAGTCAGCAAAAGCCGTGATGGGTTGTGGGGGAAGAGGGAAGCTTACCAAGTCCGGAGGCACCTGAAAAAGACTTTTGGGAAAGTTTTGGGAGGGACAAAATTGGTTAATTAGGAGAGATTTCTGCATCAGTATCTCCTGTCTCCTCTGATCTCTCTATCAACAGTCTCACAACCAGCTGCTTTAATATATTCATCATGTATAATACTTTTGGAGCCCTGTCGTGCCTGCCTTGAACCTTATCCTGTCTGCTGGTGGGCTTTGTATAACGGTATGGCTTTGGGATATTGAATATACCTATATTAAAGGCAGCGCATGAAATAAGGTCACAATATCACTTTTAGAGCTGGCATGAAAGAAAAATCTGGATTTGAACAGCTTGGAGTTTGGGGGGAGTATGTGTGCTGGAAACCTACAAAGATCCTGCTTTTTTTTTTTAAAAGAAAAATTCTACTGGATCTGGATGCCGAGCTTCCTTGGGCTCCTTTGAAAGTGTCAGTCCTACGTTGCACCAGTAGCTCTCTTCCTTACAATGGGCAGCATCAAATCCCCAGATGCAAAGAACTCAGGATGTCAACCAGAGGAGGGCATTTGGATCTGCTCTGGAGTCTCCCTTGCTTGTACATTATGGTGAGGGATAATGGCTTGACAAGGGGATTTGGTTCGTCTCTCGTATTCCTCCCCACCGACCAGCTCGCTCCCCGGCTGATGTCATAATCCTCGGCAACATCACCATCACCTCCACAGCAAGTGCTGATGATGTCACAACCTGCGAATGGGGACAACAGGCAGAAGATGAAGCAATCGATACAAGCAAACAATGCAGAAAGGACAAAGCTCCTATTTTTATGCAAATGCCCATAGTCATACTAAATAAAGGGAAGAGAAGGAGAGATGGGAAAGGTAGTATGTCTTAGCAGAATCTTTTCTTCAAAAGGATACTGTTCAAAGTTTTTCCAGGAGGTCTCGATGACTTTTTCGTCTCTTGCCTCTGGTTTCTGGTGTCTGTTGGTGCCACATTATATTCTGGGCATGTTGAAATGTAATGCAGTGTAACAAGACATGATCTGTTGGATGAGGCTTTATGTAGCATGAAAAGGTTCCCGTACTTTTTCTTTTTATTATTTACATTCCCAGAGAAGGTTATGTGCCATGTGGGCTTTGCAAAGATAAATGGCTAACCTGAACTTACTGGCAGCTTCCCCAGAATTCAGCAAGGATTCTGCCTAAGCACTGGCCTAATGCATGTGGAGATCTCGGCTCAAAATTTAGCCTTGGAGGACCCAGGTGAGAAAGAGATCACTCGTGATTGTTTGTGCATGTCATAAAAACCACATGCAGCTGGGCAACAGTTGACAGGCAGAGGAAACTCAAGACAGGAACAGCGGAGAGAAAGGCAGGTCTTGGGATCTGAGTTCATTGACTGCTCTGCTTGTGGAGCCCAGCACAAAAGATGATGGAAGACAGAAATGTAGAGCTTTGGAGCTGAATGTCCAGCCAGGACTGCAATGATAGAGGGACCCAGAGGTCAGGACTGAAGTGATCAACTGAACTATGAACAGGAGTCTTGCACAGCTCCTCCAGAGCCCCTGTCCAGTACTCTGAAAAATACCATTCGTCACGTTTACTGAAACAACTCTAGCCCTGAGAAGTGACTCCACGTGCACGTGTGTGAAAGCATAGCCTCAGCTGATTTCTAGATACCTGCTTACCACAAAATTAAATATTTGTTTCTGGAATACTTCAGTTGAAACGAGTTTTATGGCCGTGGCATCCACTCTCTGCTCTATTTACTGCTTCATTAGTCTTCCGGCAGGGCGTGATCTGGGGAGAATAGCAATCCTGCTTTGGATTTATCTGTGGCTGCATATAGAGAAGAAGCATGTGCTAACAAGAGCTGCAATAGTTGGCAAGGTATATACTGGTTTGTGCCTGCCCTGCAGCCCTCCTATGGATGGAAGGGCTGAGCCGCTCACATGTTGGTAATGGGCTTGCTGCTTAGGGTCTGGGAGTTGCAAAAGGAGGCTTCAGCTCAGTTCATGTTGTAGAAGTCTCTATCTGAAGGGAAAGCCAAGGGATAGGAATCCCATCCCCTCCATGCCAAATATATAGGGACATAGACTTGGAAGGGGCTTTGTGGGGCATCAAGTCCAGCCCCATTACCACCGGCAGCAAAGGATCTAGAAGGCTGTCCACTCTGGCCCCTCTCACATGCCGCAGTCACCAAGCACACTGTGGGGAAAAACCCCCACGTAAAGAGCAGGGGTGCTGATGGTGCCCTACCACACAACATTTGAGGGTAACTTATGCTCAGATGATCCAGCAGACTGTACATGTTGGTTGCTGATCAATTCAGTCGTATCTGCCGAAATCAGGAGAACTCCCCTCGCTCAGACAGATGAATTTGCTAGGACCCAACAGCCTAATTTGCACCGGGTGCTGAGTGTGCTCGACGCCCACTGATCTCAGTGGGTAGTGAAATTGCTCAACAACTCTTCAGGAATCACGAGGCCAATAGGTGCCCCCCCCCCAATAAAAATAAATAAAAACCAAACCATTTCCTTGCTGCCTTTGAGTCCATTAGCTGGCTGGAGCTCACCTCTGGACCCAGATATGCTCCTATCAGTTTAGTGCCGTTGAGTTCAGCTGAATCACTAGTGAGCGCCGTGTTGCTGCGAGCAATGAACAGAACTCAGCACCCTTTCACCTGCCTGCCTTCCTCCCACCAACAAACACCCCCACCTATTACAACCGGCAAAATGGTAGCAAACCCTTCTGCAGTTCTGGTGGACAGTTTGCTAGCCCCTGCTCTTGGGTTTGACTTTTTTATTCTTTATTTTTGGCTGCGGCAAGAAATAATACATGCTGGAAAGCGGCTTCTCAATTAACATGCTGCACTTTCTCTGCACGCAGGGAAGAGATAAGAGTTGTTAAAGTTGTAGTCATCAATTGCAAAAGAGAACACGTTTTATTTTGCTTTGTGCTATTTACAGCTGTTGTCCATTAGGAGTTCTCAGGAGCCCCATTCCCGGCTACAACTGCACAGTCCCATAAGTCTAACTCAGCAATGAGACTGCAAAACAGCACTAAATCATGGTGATGGGCGAGAGAAGGAAATGTCTGGAAATGGCAACATGCAGCTGATGCGTTTGCAAAGGCTGGAGTTTTTTGCTTGTTGCTACTTAGAAGTACTACAAAGGCAGAGAGTATTGGGAGGCACATAGGCTGGAACAGAATAGTAATCACATGCTCCGAGGGTGGAAAAATGCTGCTAGTGGCTTTGCAAATGTATCCCGTCTTCTTTTTTTTTAAGTGTTTGAGGTATGTGCCGTATTTTGGTCAGTGTCTGTATATAACCCACAGCATGATACAGTATAAGAACAATATGGAACAGATATAAGGCTATTGGGAAACCGAGTTCACGCTCACATTGCTTTACTGGGCTCATGATATAGCAGCTCTGTGTGAGCTCTCAGATGTAACTAGCTGTTTAATACACACATGCTGTTTGAAAGAAAGAGAAAGGACAGGGTAAAGAGAGGGAAGGTGTGTTTACCTCCAGACTGAAGTCTGCATCTGTGACATAACTAGGAGGCATAATTGAAGTGCATGTGTAGCTCTTGAGAAGAACCATGGCCAGCTGATTAATATAAATGACTTGAAAATGCAAAATCTGGTATCTGTTCCCAGACTGTGCATTCTTGCTTTGTCAGGCAAGTCATTTGACTTCTCTGCACTATATCTATTTTTCATATGGGTATAATAGCTCTCTATCTCATGGGGTAATTAAGAAGATTGATTCATTCAAGTTTGTAAAGCATTTTGAAATGCACAGGTAGGTTTGGGATCCTCGGAAGATGCATAAGAGGATACGTTTCTATGTATTTGTTAATTCAGCACTTATACAAATGGCATCAGCTGAACTGTACTGTCTAAACAGTACTATTTTATGTAAGCTATGGTGTGTAGTTTGCCAGACTTTATGGCCAGTATAATCACTGTCCCATCAAACAATACATGTATAGGAATAGCCTGTGCATTAGTTTTAGAAATGATCTGACAGATGTGGACAAAGACATATAAAATAAATGCTGGGGTGTCTAGAAGAAAAAAAACTCAAAGAGAGTTTAACTGTTAACAGTGGCCCAAGATGGGACCAAAATATAATTTCTGTGCACATTTTCCCCCTCCCCTTGTTTTTTCCACAGTTGCTATCCAGCAGGTCTCCTCCTTCTACTCATCATTTTCTTCTCCATTACTCTTCCCTTCACTTACTCCTGTCTTATTACGTTCCCAGATCCTGCCTCCTCTGCCCCTGGAGCATGCTCAGCACAGATGCAATCCTCACTGAATTTATCTGCCAAACTTTCAGTTGTGGATCAAGAATTTTTAGGGGCATATAACCAGGCCAAATGTGGGTTTTTTTCAATGGGAACTGCAAGAAGCATGTCTTTTATATCCAGACAACTCTCCCAACCACATTTCAAGTTTCTGTTCCAAAGTAATGATGTGATAGACCTTCTCAGGGAACTATTTTGTATGAATTGACATTGGCAAAATAACATATTTTTCTTTAAACTCTTTCACAGAATGAGTTGAATGCTTCAGCTGAAATCCTTAGCATGGAAAAGTTCAGCCCCGGCAGTTAAAGTCTGACAAAGTTTTATAAGGAACTGAAAACCATTGTCTTCTCATTCAAAATATTAGGCAATCTTAATGAAAGGTGCTACTGTACCCATACCTGTAGTGTTTCCTGAAATGAGGGAAATATTTGTCTTCTGCTTTAAAATGGAATAATGATTGAGTTCAAAAACTGTCTTCTTTGCAGCCCATCTGGGTAGGTTTTATGTCCTGCTGTTCTTCCTTTTACAGACAAAAAGGCACACATGGTTGTGATACTAGTAGCTGTGACACCCATATAGCACCAGTCAAGTAGCTATAACAAAAGATGATAGAGTGGCCTTAGGGGAGGGACTGGCAGCCAATGGCCCATGGGCTGAACCAGACCAGATTGTATTTAGCCTATGAAGTTCAGTTGTTGATGGCAATTGGTGGCAGGGGTCAGCAGGAGCAGGGGATATCAGTGAGGTGGGAATTAGGGGGCAGTGTGGTGGGAGGTAGGCATTCATTCAATCCTCTGCTCCTACAAGATTGCTGATTCCTAGTTTAGGGGTTTCCCATGATGCTGAGCTCAGGCCTCAACTCAAATTGGGCCAAAACCAGATTAGATGTCTTTAGATGCTTCAAGTTAACTGGTTTAGGAGAAACTGCCAAGATGCTCTTGGTCCATAGCAATTGAAATCTTTTTCTGGTTTCCTTTAAGCATCAGTACAATTTGACATTAGCTCATAGGGCCAAATTTTCAAAGAATGGCCTCAACATTTGTAGCTGCAGGTTGATGCACTTCTCTACACAAGTGGAAAACTCTATAGCTTAGCATGTGCATAGCATCATGGAAGCTGACATGTTTCAGTTTGTGGAGATGACATGGGGAAAGTCCTGGGTGCAAATTGGGAGGCCGGTTTGCAAATAAGGTATTTATGTTGCCCTGTGGGGCCAGGCCAACCCTCAGGATCTCAATATTGTGCTGTTAGACAGGAGACTGCAGTGTACAATTGCACATGCACACACTCAAAAATCAATTGGATACACACACACACACTACCAACTCAGGCACATACACATGCAACCTAGCCTAGGCACATGCATACCTATCACCAATTCAAGCATATACACTATTCACCCCAAAAGTTAGACAAAAATCTCTTGCCCATACCCATACACTCAGTACACATACACAGATCACTAATTCATATATCATACACAACATATACACACACACATGCACACTCACCAGTTCACACACATACAACCCACCTACACATAGGTAAATTCCTAACTTCTTGGATGGCACGGTATATATGTGTGTGCTTGGGGTACCTAGGATACTTGGGGGAAGGTTAAGATAAGAGAGAGAGAGTTAAAGTGTAAGTTGTCACAACTGAGATTAGAACCAGTGGACTAGAGAGAATTGGCTGAGGAACTGAGGCTTGGGGTTACCTATGGTAGATTGGGGCTGGAAACTGAGGCAGACAGCTGAGATATTAGGGGTGGTGGGGGCAGATAAGTGGTGGCAAGGAGGAGATGGCCAGGAAAGAGAGAGAGAGAAGCAGAAACCTGGGAGCTTGGGGCTGCAAATAGGCTGATATCTTAGGAAAGTGGTGGCAAGGAGGAAACAGTCAGGAAACAGAAAAAAACCCAACTTGGGATTTCAAAATAACAAGTTTACTAAACAAACAACATGCTACACAGCTCCATGAAGTTACTGGTTCCTCCCCCTGCCCCTCCCCACACATGCACACACAAGCACTCACAATGGCAACAGGAGAAAGAGACTCAGTGGAAGGGTTGGAGTCCAGGTAGGGAAAAGAAGCAGAGTCCAAGTCTTTGGTTGAAGAGGGGGTGGAGGGGTAATATCTACCTATCCAGGCTAGAAAGGGGTCCTTTTCCAGTAGGTGTTGTCCAGAGGGGGATCGCTGGCAGGGCCTCTGGGTGGATAGATAGCTTGGCATGGTGCTGTTCCAGATGGAGAGGGCCTCCCAAAGAGTCAGTCTTCACTACCCCTTTTTATAGGGCAGACTACCTCTGATCTCCTGTGGGAAGGGCCTGTTCAGGCAATGTCAGTCCTGTCCCAGAGGGCTCCAGGTGTTCTTACAGAGCATGTGCAGCCTTGCACAATGGTGGGTTGCTTCCTCTTTTGTTTCTTGAATGCTGAGGGTGGTTTCAAGGGCTGGGTCATTGGTCCAGGTACTGGTGTGGATGGTTCGGTCATTCAGAGGGAGTTATTTTTAGACCTACTGCCATTGTCTCTCAAGCACCGTCATTCATCCCCATTCATTCAGAACCCAAGTTACATAGAAGGGGTAGGTATGGGTCATGGGTTACACAACCAGGCCTGGGGACAGGATGGAGACTTGACAAATAAAATGGAAACTTGACATGACTTATGCTAACTTACATATGTAGGCCTAAATCATATAGTACCAGTAAACCAGTAATATAGAACAGTAAAAATCAACATAAACATAATAATTATACAATATGAAGAAGGAGAAAAAAAAACCAAATACAACTTGCTACCAAAATAAAATGCTGATGCTTACCCTATGTCTTAGCTCACATATTTATTTATAGGGAATAGAGAGAGAAAGAAAAAAGTCAGAAATGGTTGGGGAAGGGGAGGGAATGCATTTTAAAAGAAAAAAAATAGAAAAACTGGGAGTTAACTACATTTAGAATTAGGAAATGTCAAGAACAGGCGGCACTGCATCTCTTGGGTTCTTGTTTATATTGCTCCACCGAAGAATTAACAGGCAAAATGCCACCTAAAAGGTAAAATGCAGAACAATGTCACATCAAGGGTTTGCTTTCTGTTTTATAGGCAATCGACCTTATGTGGTTCTTGTGGCTCGTGTTCACCCTGGTGAGAGCAATGCCAGCTGGGTAATGAAGGGGACCTTGGAGTTCCTAGTCAGCAGTGACCCCATTGCTGAGCTCCTGAGGAAATGTTTCATTTTCAAGATTATCCCCATGCTCAATCCAGATGGAGTCATCAATGGCAAGTGAGTTATAGCAGCCTTTTGCTTACTATGGGGGGTGTCTCTGGCTGTTGTAGCTGGGTCTGGGTATCAAGGTTTTGCTATGTGTTGTTGAGAAAGCATCCTTCTTATGGATCCCAGCATCTTATGTATCCCATTGTCACGGGTAGGGAACTGTCTCCAGGCAGCTGTAAGCTGTGTTTAGCAAGAAGAGCTCTCAGGTACCAGGACACGGCAGCACCACTTCCCCATGAGCTAACTTGGCTCTGGTTGCCTAGGTGTAGAGCTATCTGTGTTGCTAAATCATTAGTGCAGACTATACCTGCAAGGCAGAGATGCTGGGGAATAACTGGCTTTAATTAAATACTTTGTCTAGCCTGAGGCAGGGCAGATGAATAACGATATATTTTACCTTTACCATTTCATTTAAATATCTCCATCCAGCAAATCTCCTTCTTTCTCTCACATCCTTCTTTTTTTCCCCTCCTCCGCATTTCTGGTTAGATTTTGAATATTCCTGTGCTTGTGTGAATGCTAACTTATCATGAATTGCCTTGAAGTCTTCTTCGTGCTACCCCTTTCCTCGTGAAGCTGTCATATGCATGCTGCCTCTCTACTGATTTCTATTCTGTTTCTGGTATAAAAATGAAAAACATGGTGGCCAAGGAAATACAGTGTCTTTGCCTTAGGGCTGGCCAGTGCCCTCAGGTGACATGGACTTGTGTTGTTTGGCACAGCCTTGGATGTCTCTGCCTTTGCCCATCTGGGTTGGGTAGTGAGTAGTGGTGGAATTACATAGGTGGCCCATCTCTATGGCAAGGAGGTCTACCCCTGGTAGGGCACAGGATTAAACCTGCCTGCTGTTGATAGCTAGAGGAGCTATTTTTATTGATATAGTGATAGGGACTTATGTTTCTGGTATTAATGATCTTGAATGTGATCCTCACTGTTGCACGCTTGCAGTCTGTTGCATGCTTGTTGTCCCACTCCATTGCAATGGACATGCGGGAGAATGGTTTTGGCAAGTGTTGAAAAGTTGACGGTTCCTCCAGGCTTTCCTGTGCCTGTGACAGTGTACTGTGACAGCAACCTTCCTCCGGGTGCACTGCCTCTTCTGCTTCTCTCGCTGGCTGGGTGGAACCCGTGAGTGGGAAGGCGGCACCAAACAATGAAAAGCAGCGATGAGAGAAAAATGAACAGACGTCCTCAAACTTCCCTAAGTATAATTCCCTGCCCCTGAGTAGATCACAACTTAAAAGGCAGGGAAAGTGCACATCCAAGAAGAAACAATGGTACCAAGACTTGGCAAGTTCACAAACAGCAATGCTGGCAATGGAGTCTAATCCTTCTGAATCCATCGCCTTCTCCACTGGAACGCTGTCTTTTGGCAGGGCTTAGCAGGATGTGGATTCACACGAATGACAAATGATTGCTATTATTTATACAGAAGCAGTGCTTACAAGCTGCAGTCACAGTCCAGCTGCCTCCCCTTGCCCCATACTAGGTAGTATATAAACACGTAAGACAGACCCTGCCCCTAAAGAACTTAAAATCTAGCTGCTTTCAGGTCTCTCATGTCTTTGAACCTGTCACTTGGTCGTGGATCTCCACTGCTCCCTTTTTACCCCTGCTCTCCAAGAGATTGACTGGGACGTTGAAGGGTCTAAGCACAAGTCCGTGCTGGACTCCCCCACCTCACTCCTTGAGCCTCTTTTAGGTTGCACCATCTAGAGTCTAACGCTCTCTCCTGGACTCTTGGGTCGCTGCTTCCCCTTCCCACTTCACAGATTGCGGCCTTGTGCCTCCACGCCAGAGTAGGTCAAGGTCCTGTGGATCTCTTGGGCACAAGGGTCATGCGGAAACTGGACCTCCAGGCCTGGTAGAGGTCCTATTCACTGGGGTCCGGTGCGGCAGCCTGGTGCCCTCCATGCTGCCATTCCTGCACCAAGCTCTGCCCAGCCGTCTCGTCTCCTCTCCCATTAGGCTGTGACTGTACTCTCTGCCTCCTTCAGGAAAACTCTTAAAGGCGCCAGCCAGAGCAGTTTGATCGAGAGGCTTACCTTGAGCATCCCTCCCTGGCTCTGGCTTTTTAATGAGCAGAGTGATTGCAAATCTGTCCACTTCAGAAGTGCAGACCCCTATAAATCTCTCCCTGCCTTCCTCTCTGTGTGCCACAGTATTAATGTTGCTCCAGTCCCCTTATCTCAGCATCTTTCCTTATGTAGGAGAGGATCTTTTTTTTTTTTTGTAGTTGGCAGAGTTTGAAGCTCCTTGCCCTCCCCCCACTATTCTGCGTGCCAGAGCATACATAATACTTCATTGCCAGTCACTGAGATGGATGCCAGCACAGTGCTTTTACAAAGCAACCCAATCGCCTGCTCCCTCCCGGCTCCCTGCCAAATATCCAGCCCAATGGAAGAGTGCTCTCATCCCAGCAGGGCACCGCATGGTCACACGTCAGGAGCCAGGTGCAGCAACCAGATGAGTAGGGCCTTGGTGTTTGCTTTGGCTAATATGATCTGAAAGTTGCATACGGCAAATGTTCCTCTTACGCAGACATGACTGCAGTAATGTGATTACACTCCAGCAGCATGGGGCCAAGATCTCTCCTCCTCCCTCTGTCTCCTCCCCTCCACCTTCCTGGTTTGTCATTTCATTCAGTGCTTCTGTAAGCCAGCCCTATCCTTCAGCAATGGAAGTAATTACATTTCTGTATCTGACTTTAAAAGAAGGTGTGTGTGTCTATGTATGGGGAAGCAGTGCTCCCCATTTACAAGTCCAGGTCATTAACCATCCCCTAGCAGAACTTGGCTTTTTCCATACTAGAAAGAAATTATAAGCATCATGCTGGGCCGGTTGTTGTATGTGACAAAATGGATTGGTTAATTAATCTGCCCCAGAGGCCAGCAGTCAGGTGCAGGCCCTGTTAAATGATATTCAGGTAACAGAGTTAATCAATTTTTTGCTTGCATCTTCTAAATGAAATACTAGACATTTAACTTCACTACTCACTGAGATCCAGCCAAGAAGTGAAGACTATATATAAACATACCAGGATGAATCAAACAGACTGAATGATGTTTTGGTCAATTTTAGTTCAAAGGAAAAAAAAAAGAACCAATATAAAACCACTGTTTGAGAGAGAACAGTGTGTGTGGCTGCAATAGCAGCAGTCTTTGCCTGGGTAACAAAGAGTGTCCCTGAGTGCTGACCACAGGCATTGTTAACTCTCAGAAATGGGTCTGGGTACCAGGAGACCTGGATTTTATTCCTGGTTCTGCCACTGACGGGCTATGTAGCTTTGGATGAGTTGATGCTCCCTTTTGGCCTCAGTTTCCCCCTTTGTTAAATGGAGGTAATAATGCTCTCCCAGATTTGTGAAGTACTTCAGAATCTGCAGATGAAGAATTCTGCACTTGGGCTGAGATGTGGTATGTCTTCTGTTCAGAGCCAACCAGCTTCCATTTTTAAATACTGTATTTGTATCTGTTTTTGACTTGTATAAAAGCACAAACTTTAAAAAGAGCCTGGCTGCTATTTAAGGAAAAAAAATCTACATGCATATCAGAATAAAACCTTGAAAGTACCTTCAGATGAAGTTTATTATTATCTGAGTTATGTAGTATGCGCTGAATCAGGATCTGCAAGGGGACTGGTATCAGGATTAAACTGGCAGTACGCAGGGAGGTTGTATGGTGAAGAGATATAGACATTGCACTATTTTATATACTGTTCCATTTATACATAGATACTTATGTGCATTGGCACAGCTATACACACACTCACCTTCACAAGGACATGTGTATTGACCATATTTGTAACAAGGTTACATTTTGTGTATAGGCTTATGGTTTCATAGATGTTAGGGACTGGAAGGGACCTTACAGATCACTGCATCCAGCCCCCTTGCACATGGTCAGGAAAGACTGCTGGGATCAAATGATCCCAGAAAAATGGGTGTCAAGACATTTTTTGAAGATCACCAGGGTGGATGACTGTACCACTTCTGGGGGTAGCCTTTTCCAAACCCTTAGCACCCTCCCATAAAGAGCCTGTGCATCCTCACATCCTTATGATACATCTGCCCCTAAATAGTCTATAGGCACAGTTAATGCACAGGTGCATCCCTTGCATTTGTGTGCACATGCACACAAGGAATGTAAAACTCTAGAACGCTTGGTTCAGAGATATGATACTTATTAGACCAACTAAGAAATAGCAAAAAAAATCTTTTTCTTCAAGATTTTGGGCACACATACCGTTCCTCAGGCCCCCGGAAAATTAAAGATGGTAAAAGTCCCCATAGGTAAAAAAATAAACTTTATTTTTGCACGGAGGAAGCTGAAGGTGGAAGTCTGTTCCTCTGGGTCTATGAAAGTGCCTTTGCATGAGTTGTTCTTTGATGTGCAGATAAGGCAGGATTCCTTCTCTGGTAGGGTCAGATGGCAGACAGGCAGGGAGGTAGAGGTGTAGAAATCTTTCTTGTTGTTCAGCAATGACGTTTAAGTCCAAAACATACATACACATATACATACACACATGCATTCACTTGTAATGCACACATGCCTGTACTCATGCTCAGGAAAAGATAGTTAGCATTTTGTGTTCTTGGCTGGGCTTCGCCAGACATTGCAGTTCTGGATGAATATCACTATTTATTATACCTAAATTTAGAGTTATTAATGATATCAGTATAAACCTAATTTATATCACCATAAACAGCAATAATAAATGCTGCCAAATGCTAATACCCAGTGCTTGCCAACTATGCCTATGCTTGATAGGTTTTTCCCACTTCTCAGAAGCATTAAATTAACAATGATTCAGCTGTGCAGGATCATTGATCACACAGGGAGTGAAAACTTGCACGGGAATGCTCTTCTTTCACATGCAAACTACCCATTCATTCCCTATACAGATTGGATTCCCACATTTCCCATTCCCAATCCTTCTACTGCCAGAGCCTTGTTCGGCTAGCAATACAATCTTAGTCCTGTCTCTGTTCTTTCAGCCTGTTCTCCTAAGTCATGCTTCCCAGGCCTGTAATAATTTTTGTTGCACTGCACTGAACTCTTTCCAAACTGTCCACAACCTACTTGAAGTGCGAGGCCCAAAACTGGACACACTATTCCAGGTGAGGCCTCACCAGTGCTGAATAGAGTGGAAGAATCCCTTGGCTCGGAAGCAACACTCCTACTAGCACAGACCAGTATGCTGCTGGCCTTTTTTGCAACCAGAGTACACCGTTGGTTCATATTCAGTTTATTGTCTACTGCAAGGCTGTCCATCTGGTGACCTGTGGGCTACATGTGGTTTAAATTGTGTAAATTTTAACCCATTGTTAAATTGGGTTGGGTTAAATTGTGACACACAGAGTCCCAACTGGGTGTTGCTCCCCACCCTCAGCGTAGCTGCAGCTGTAGCTACAGCTGGAGGGTCCAATCTCCCCCTCTCTCTGGCTTTCCCCTCTGGCCTATGCCCCTACCCCTACCTCTGTCCCAGGGCGTGGGGTAGCACGGCACAGCTTTCAGTGCTGGGAGAGGCTGCAGCCCAAGGTGACTGAGAGGCACAGTGCACTGGAGGGGCTCGCAGGGGGAAGCTAAGGGTAGGTCAGAGCATGCAGTGCTGTGGGGAACAGCGTGAAAGCTGCACAGTGTAGTGGTGGGGGGCAGCTGGGTGTACAGTGCAGCGGAAGTGGGGTGTATGTGGTCCTCAGGGGCAATGGCACCTGCTAGTGTGGCCCGAGGTGCATACAGCCCTTCAGCAAATTAAAAGTTAGTGCAGGTTTACTCCACTTGCCCATGCTGAAGACTATCAAGGTCATCAGGCTCTTCAGGTCATTTTGGACCTGAGCTCTGCCCTCCAGAGTGGCTGTACCTCCACGCAACTTGGTGTCATCCACAGATTTACTAAGAGTGCCCTCTGTCTCATTGTCCAGATCATTCATGAACATATTAAACAAGACGCGGTACAAACCCCTGGGGAACCCTGCCTGGAACGTTCTCTCAGCTAGCCGTTGAACCATCGATGGCAACTCATGGAGTACGATGATCCAACCAATTATGTATATGCCTTACAGTACTTTCATCTGGCCTGTACTTCCTTAGATTTTTAAGGAAAAAATCATGGGAAACAAGGTGTTGTTTTATACAGGCTGGTGTATCTACCCCAAATTAACTATGGCTGTTTCACTGAAGCCAACTTGGCAGAGTTTGATAATCTAGAAATGCAGCAATAGAAAAGCCTTGTTAAGTCATGCCCCGCAGCCATTCAAGAATTGCATGGTTTCTAAGATGGTGTACATCTCAAATGAGGGGCTTCTACTTGGAAAGCCTGATCCTTGATCTCACACAGTACTCATAAAACACTGAGGAGAGGCAGGTCTGCCCCTGTTGCACAAAATGTTGACTGTGATGCTCTTTATTTTACAAAAAGCTAAATTTCTGCTCTCTTTACAAAGCTGAATCTCCTGCCTGCTGGCTGGGAGACTTGTTGTTTTATCTAAGGAACAGACTAAGCTAATGGCCCTTTCAGCCTCCTCCTGGAGTCAGTTTATAACCCAGAATTGAGATGTAAGAGGTTCAATCTTGAGGTGTTATCACATAAAGCTTTGTAAATGCAAATGTCCCCAACCTCCCCTTCTCCCCATTGCACCCCTCCAACCCTGCCCTCAACAAGCCTCTTCTCGATGGCAGGCGGATTGAAAAGTTTATTTCCTTTCATAAAATTATGAAGGCTCGTGCCACATTAGTGGCTAGGCTGTGTATTGTAGGTACTGGGGGGTGCCAGGGGAAGAGTGGGGAGGGAGCAGAGGTCAGGGAAGCTGCTGGCCTTCTGTAAAGATAGATCTCAAGGGGCATTTCAGAGTTTTTCAATAGCTGGCATGCTGAGAGGGTTCATCTTTGTATAGCAGAGAAGGGGCAGGGGAAGGAGGAAGGGCCGGGCATCAAGGTTACTTTACCTGTACACCACCGTAGACTCTACAAGCTCCTTCTCCCACATCATCCAGGGGAGCCAGGAAATGAGAGTGACCTCTCCAAATGTTGAATGCTTGCCAAGAAGGATTCCAGGAAAGGTATTTGTAGTAAGAGTGCTAGAGAGTTGGTACAGATAAACAGGTGTGCCTGGGAACTCCCCTAAGCATTTGAAGATGGCTGCAGGTCTGGATTAATGTGTTCAGGGTGAACGAAGTGTGAGCGTGAGCACTTATCACTGTCACCTAACTGAGAAGAATGGTTCAGGTGTGACAGGTGTGCATGGGCTGGCCGGAGGCCTGGAAAGCAGTTGTGAACTGCACCCTGCAGAGGTGAGATTTAGTGTGGGTAGTGAACTTGCTCCTGCCTTTCCCCGGGGAGCTCCCCTAGGAGAAGACAGCTTTCCAGTCTCTACCCAGTGCTCCATAAGCTGTCTGCCAGGGGAAGCTGCCCATGGGAGGCATCACATCAGCTTGGTCCTCAGGAAGCTTGGCTCTGTTCTCCTCCTTGCCAACCCTCCTTGTTTGCAGTGGCTGTGCCTGCCACTCCTATCTCTCCTGGTTGAGCTGAGATCAGAGGCAGCCTGCTTACCGATATCCCAGCGCCTTTGGAGTGACCCAGACTTTATTCCTGCCCCTGACAGCGAAGCCAGGGGTTTCCTGGGACCTCACTGTTGAAGGCTGACATGGAAATGCCTGCCCAGAAGAGCACTCCATCTTTTTACTCCTCTGTGAAATACAAAACACCATAACCGGACAGAAATATGACTGCATCCTGCTTACCACCAACAACTACAACCAAACTATTCCAACTTTTCTCTGAGCCTTACCTGCACATAAAACAAACTGTTCCAGGCCGGAGATTTTACCATAACTTCAACTCTCCTATAAATATAAACTTTAATTTCTACCCAGGAGAACTTTTACACTCTTTTCTCCCATGCCTGATGAAGGATGTTTGTGCCTGAAAAGCTTGCAATTAATTTTTTTTTTTTGCAAAAATCTAGGGTCTAATAAAAGAGATCACCTCTATCAGGAGTTTTTATTCCTTTTGCCTCTGGACCAATGTAGCTGCAACCTGGATAGATACCAAGCTCCCCCTGTGCACATATGATGCATGGGCAGGGAAAGGCTGCACCATTGCTGAACACCTTTCATTATTACACAACAGGCTGGTGGCGCAGGAGGCAGCGCGAAGGCTTTCCAAGCGCAAGGGAGAAATAACAGCTCTGTCCTGTAGCTGCTGCCTCTCTATGCACAGTGCTGAGGTCACTGTCCATCCTCGGCCTTCCCGGTGGCAGGTCTCCCTTTGCCGCTGGCGGCTCTCAGCCTAAGCTCCTAGCTCTCCGCAACCCCAGCCGCCTGGACTTCCAGCGGTGTGTTATTTATTCTGTTCTTTATCTGCCAGAGCTGCCTTGCCCCTCTGAATTATTAGCTTTATTCGCTCATTGCTAGTGTTTCCTTCTTCGTAAATATGTTCCCATACATCTTTGCTCCTCAGGAATACGCTTTCTTCTCTATTTACTGCTTTCCCCGATGCTCCCTTCCCCCAGCCCCTCTCCCTACCCCAGCGGCCCAATAACGGCCAAGGAGATAAATAAGCAACATAACTCTTCCCGGCTATTATTTTTTTGTTGTTGTTGCCCTGCATGGTAATATATATAATAACAAGGAAACAAATCTTATTACTACAGTAATTACAATAAATAAAAAAGCCGAGAGGGGAGATGAAGGAAGGGGCTGTCAGGGGAGTGATTGCAGCAGGATTTTTTAAATTTTAATTTAGTTGAGATGCTCTCTGCCACTCTGCTGGTATCCTGGTATGGGGGGCGAGGGGGGCTGTGGCTAATTAGCAGCCAGGTTTCCAACATACCCTCACCTAATTTATTGGTGTGTCTGGGCCTTTGTAGCAAGAGCCTGTCTGTGGCGCATGTCTGAGAGCCTCTCTACCAGGCATGCATCGGGAACTGGGTGTGTTGCATGATGCTTTGGGGCTCCTTGGGGCTCGGTGCCCAAGTCCCTGAGGTTTGGGGGCTTGACCAGTCTTGCTGTTCTTTTCTCGTGGGCACTGTGCACTTCCAGGAGCTTGGGAAGACAAGCACACGCCATCTAAATAGCAAGTCACTTTTCCCATCCTCCAAGCTAATCTAGCAGGCTGGCACAACGGTTAGCCTTTGACAAATTGCCCAAAAGCCTGCACCATCATTGTTCGACTTGACTAACGCATACCAAGAGCCAGGATCACAGGACTGAGAGTCAAAGCCCATTGAGTTCAAATACCAGCTCTGACACTGACCCTTTCTCTCTGCTTTCAGACAGATCACTAAATCTGGTTCCCCATCTGACAATGATGATGACAATACTTCCTGTATCTCACAACGGGCTGCAAGGACTAATTAGTTAATGGGCCTGGTATAAACGAATATACCTCTTCTCACCTCAGTAGTCTCATGTTGGCTCATAGCAAAATCTGGCACAACATTTGTAAAGGTCTGTGAAGCTGCGAAATGCCAGTGGAGCTTTCTGTTCTTTCACACCAGGTTGACCCTGATGATAGCAGAGGTGTTCCTCCCCATTTACACTGGTGTCAGGGGTGGATCGGCCATTAAATACTGTTATTCCATGATAAAAAATGACTTGATTTTGATTCTTGTAAATGCAGCAATAGATGTGTTTTGGACTACTAGACTAGTTTTCGGCCCTGGGAGGTCATTTTGCTTAAGATACAGCAGTACTGTGGAAACGAGCAGACCCTTCAGGTTACCATCAATGTGGTGGGATAAAGAAAGGATGGGGCTTGATCCATGGCCTTGGAAGGGAAGAGTGTGCCCATTCTCCTGACTGACAGTCATTTATAATTGCACATTTCCTGGAGGACGTGTTGGAAAGCCAGGGGGATGGTGTATGCAGTTATAGCTTAATAGATTTTAATGAGTAGATTGAAACATATTATTGCTCTTTTTATTATGTTGTCCTTGGTGTGATTGGGTTTGATTTCCCACATGTTTGTTATTATGCCTATTTGAATCTCATGCTGTGATTTATTCATTATTCACCTAGCACTCGCAGTGTGCTAGGCCCCGTATAGGCAGCAAATCGACACCTAGGGGCAAAGTTGCATGTTCATCGGATTGACTGCAACATCACGGAGAAACAAGGGTAACTTTGTTTGGATATTGGCTGATTATATCTCATTACTGAGCAAGTTGCATTAGATTCAGACCTGCCTTTCAGCCTTGGCTACTTCCTCAGATCTTATTCTTTCGTCTTTTTTTTCCTGCTTCTTTTGTCCACTTCTACCCTCATGCTGTTTTCCTTTGTTTCTTGGCTCAAATGGGAAATGAACTATTGACAACCTCCCTCTTTCCCCTGCTCTCTCGACAACAGTCAGTGGTGATTCTTTGTCTCCACCTCTCCTGATTCTTTCCTGCACTGGATGTGTTGTATTCCTATAGGCTTCATGATGCACGGCTGGGGCTGGGTACAAGGCAGTGGTTTGTTGTGGTGCCCACTGTACACAATGGGGGCATTGTGTGTGTGATAAATGGCACCAACTAGTGCTCTGGAGTCATTTTTTGGTGAATAGTAAATTAATGGGCATTGCCATTTCAGTCTCTACGAATTATGTGTGAATTGGGATCAGACTTGCTGAATTACTTCAGAGGGAGGGCACACATGAGAGCGATAAAAGGACTAGGTGGTCATTCCCCATTACACACGAACTCTGCAATCAGTGAACTGACCAAGGATGTAGGAAACCTGCATTCAGTTCCCTCTTTCTCATGAGAAATTTTTAACCTACTACTGATTCCCAGGCGAGTGCCCTCACCATCATGCTGTGGGCCACGGAGGTAGTTCTCCTTCAGTCCCCCTTGCTGATGCATTTCTACTTTGTATCAATAATTAAACATTCACTCTCCATCTCAATCATTTTTTTAACATCTTAGGTCAAATGAAACCACTCGAACAGGAGGGAGTGGAGGAGACGCGCCTCAGAATACCTTATGATAAGCTGCTATGTTCTCTTGAGTGTGGACTTGATTTCAGGTCTTCTACCTCACCAAATAGTTACAATATTAGCTGGAAAGTGAAATTCCTGAATTTTACTCCCTGCATCAATGAATATACAAAGGGGAACAGTGTCAACATCAGCAAGAAAGACGGATAGCACCCCCTGGCCAGAATACCCAAACAGCAGGGTGGTTGGACAGTCTCCTGGGAAGTTTAGGATGACCATTTCATTCCCTTTGGAGGAGGAAGGAGCTGAATTTGGGTCTAAAATGTCCTAAGAGAGTGCCTTAACCATTGGGTTACTGAATGAAAGGGTGGCACTTTCTTCACCTCTTCTGGTCAGACTGTGAATTTAGCTCTTCATTTCCTTTAGATTCATAGACTGTAAGGCTGGAAGGGACCTCAGAGATCATCGGGTCCAGCCCCCTGCACCAAGCAGGAAAGATAACTGGGGGTCAGGTGCCCCCAGGAAGGTGACTGTCCAGTCTCCTCGTGAAGATTTCCAGGGTAGGTGATTGCACCACCTCTGCAGGGAGCTTATTCCAGTGTGGATGCCCTAACTGTGAAGAAGTTTTTCCTAATGTTGAGCCCAAATTGATATTCCAGGATTCCCTTTGGGTGCCCTGGTGAACAGTCGCTCACCAAGCCCTTGATGTAGTCCCTTATTGTAGCAGTAAGCTGCTACCAGGTCCTCTCTCAGCCTTCTTTTCCTCAGGCTGAAGAGTCCCAGATCCCTCAGCCTTTCTTCATTTGCCTTGCCTTTTAAGACTCTCATCATATGAGTAGCTCTTCTTTGGACTCCCTCAAGCTTGTCCACATCCTTGGTAAAGTGCAGTGCTCAGAACAATGAACAACAATTTTTCTTTTTTGTTGGGGGGGGGGTTAGCTGCTGAACCGAAAAATAAATTATTTGTGCAGCCCTAGCAATAATAACATGAACAGGCAGGCCATTTGGAGCCCTAGGAACTGAGGGTTTAAATGACCAGCAGACATCCTGGAGCTGCACAGGTTAGGCCTGAGGACCCCTTCTAGATATTGATGTACATTCCCATTATTCATAATATGATGTTGTGGCAGTGTGTATGTCCAATTCATTGTACCTCAGCTTGCCATTTTATTTGCTGGCACCATGGTCCAAATTGCTGCTCAGTGGACAAAATTACGAGTTTGTTCATCGTGTATGCTGACGTACTGGAACACAGTACATATTGCTTGGTGTTGGAGACCAGAATTTTTTGGCTAATGGTTCTCATTTAACTTCACCAATTAATAGCTGAAAATAGTTATGCAACCACAATTATGTGGCAGTGGGCATGTCTAGTCTGCAGACTCCAGTGTAGCATAGGGATATCCAGACTCAGCCTTAGGGGTGGGCAACTTGGGCAACCGCCCAGGTTATTATGGTCAGGAGAGTGCCAAACACACACGCACCCATGCACATGTGTAAGCAGCGTATTATAACTAGTTCAGGTACCCTTGCGGTGCTGTTTGGCAGAATAAATTAACCTGTGTAGTGCTCTAGAGGCCAGTTTGGTTACCTTTACTTTCTGCAGCAGGCTGCAGATACACCCATTGTCTCATCAACCATGTGTTTATGGCCTGAGCTGATATATTTAAATATTTCTCACTCAGTACACCCTGTCCTAAGACAGGAAGAAACTTCCTCACCCCTCTATTTCCATTCAAGTATTCAAACAGCTGTTTGGTAGGCTATTACAGAAGATTTCCTCAGTTGATAAAGCTTAAAACTGAACCCTGAAACAGTGTATAAAGCATGGTAATTTCTTTCACATGGTCTTTTGACTTATTACAAACATCCATGGGCTTTTAGGTGAATAATTATGCTAGGCATTGTAGTCATTACCACCGGCTTTACACTGTAGTCATTTGTCTGATTTTGGTAGATCCTTGAGACTAGCATCCACTGAATCCTAGCTTTCTGATCTCTTGGAGATGAGCTGATGTCATGGTAACTCAAGAGACAAAATGCAGTTTTCGTCACCCATCACTGGTCCAAATGTGTATGTCAAAGTCCATGCCAGTGGCAAGCTACAGATACTAAGCTGAAGTCATTATTCCCAGGGCAGAAGAAAGTAAGTCCACAAAATTGAAATTGCAAAAGCTTCACTTTTATAGATGTGTTGAAGAATGTCTACAATTGTACTGCAATAGCAGTGCTACCCAGAAAGCTGAAATTGTATGGGAATGAAGGTTATTGTCTTTCATAATATATCTTAGTATATTACATAGTACCATAAATTAGGCATTATTGCTATGCCTATGAAACATGGGCATCCCTAGAGTTTCATGTGACATTTCAAGTTTTATACAACCATTCAGTCCTTTTAAAGTATTAAAATGCATCATTTGTTGTGATATATGCACAGGGATTTACACATACAGTATAAAAATAAAAGGAAGAAGATATGGTGCAGTTTAGAGCTGCTTTACACACTGTTCAGCAGCAGTGAATTTGGTTGTGGGTTGACTATGGTCTTTAGCGAATACGTCCCATGGGATTTGCATCTCCCTGTGCCCCTCTCCTCTTCCTTTCTCTTTGGAATCTGAATATCTGAATGCAAGAATAGAGGCTGGCAAAATATTTTGATGAGTCTGGGTAAAACATAGGGCCTACAAATCAAAACGGTGCTTGTAACAAAGGAGTTTATAAGCAAAACCCTCATATGCCTGTAGTTTTCAAAATTGCTTGCACAAAAATGTGCCCACAAGCAATTTGCTAGCCGTCAAATTGTCTGTGCACACATTCAGTATGATTGCACATGCAATAGGTGTAATTGCTACTGCACTTTTAGCGTATCAGTCATCTAATTTAAAGGAATAGCCAAGTGCCCAGAACAAACAGCAAGAGTCATATGACAAATATAAAATAAAGTGAGGTGGTTCTGCAATGATGTGACCCAAACACTACTGCTGTTTGCTACCAGGCAATGCTCCAAGACAGAAGAAAAACATGGAGTGTGGCTTCATAAGGCTAGAGAGCACATCTGAATCTGGGAATTGCATAAGCCAAACAAGTCTTTAATGATGCAACCCAGGTCTAAGACAAAGACCTGAGCAGAGTGGAAGATGAAAAGCTCCTATAAAGGTGTAGCCTGGATAAGTCCTCATAGAAAAGTTCTAGACTGTAAGCTCCTGTGAGCTTGGACCATGTCTACTTTGTTTGTCCATTATCTAGTTCATTGAGATCCCAGTCCTGACTGAGGCCTCTGTCTAGCTAATATAATTGTGGCAGGGCACTGGGAGTGCCTGCCACTTGAGATTGTGGCGGCAGGGTGCTGAGCCCACCGGCCACTGGAGAGTGAGCAGCAGGGCATGGAGCCCACAGCCACTGGCGTGAGATTGTGGCAGTGGGATGCTGAGCCCGCTGGCCGCTGGTGAAGAGAGTGCGGAGGGGCGTTGAGCCTGTAGATGCTGGCATGAGCGTGGCGGGGCATTGAGCCCGCGGCCGCTGGTGAGAGTTCAGCGGGGCGTTGAGCCCACAACCGCAGAGGAGAGTGCAGCAGGGCTCTGAGTGCGCCGCAGCTGGTAAAGACTGAGGCAGGGCACTGGGGGTGCCTGCCCCTTTAAGGCCCTGGAGCTGGCAGCCTCCAGGTGCCTGATTAGGGCAGCCATTTTGAGACACTGTCTGCCTATATAAACACGGGCAGTTGGAGCTGCAGGATCAGGCAGCAACATCGCCTGGCCTGAGAGCTGCTGGCAAGAACAACCTGGAGGTATGGGGGAGCTGTAAGGGGATGGCAGGAGGCTCCTTGGTCCTGGGCATGACCTGAAACTGCACCCTGCCGAGAGTGGGTGGCCTGGTGGGGCTCTCAGTGGTGCGGGAGCCCCAAGGAAATGCCAGGCCAGTTACCACCCCGGTGAAAGACTCTTTGCCCCCACCGCCAGGTGGGTTACCCAGTGGTTGTGTTCAGAAGGGCCGAGAGGGCGGACCCTGTGAGAGCTTGTGTGAGAGAGGGGCTTGAGACCAGCCCGAGCCAGTGAGTACCCTCGACTGGCCCATGCTGGGGCCAGGGCTATGGGAGCCAAAAGGGCCGGGGGCCTGCTGCGAGGGACGCCCAAGAGCTGGGAGCCTGGGGTCCCGACTGGCCTGGAGGTGGGCCAGTGCTAGGAGCCAGAGGTCCTGGGGGGGACCACACCCGAGAGGGCACGGAGGCTCTGCGATTGTCCCCAGGAGGCAGGGATAGCAGCGCGGGTATGGCTTCGGGGGGCTAGGTAGCCCGGATGACAGTGGCAAGGCCGCCTGCCTGGAGGGATCGGAGAAAGGTCCAGTGTGGGAGATTCTGGGGCCCAGCGTGGGGCCGGTGATTAGTGTGAGATCAAGATGCCATCGAGAGGCTTGAGCTGCGGTATGGGGATGGAAGGAGCCGCAGATATCACCCCCTGGCATCGGGGCACGAGTGGGCAGCCTACCACTTATTAACATCAGTGAACGCTATATCAAGTCGTGGCAGGTGAGAACAGGCTGGCGGTTGGCCCACCAAGATAGGCGGGCGGGCTGTAGAGGGCAGGAAGACGGCCCAGGGTTGCCTGCCTGTCATAGTAATATAATTATTACATAAGAATAACTGGGATGCAGTTAACAAGTCTCTACAAAACGACTCTCAGCAATTTGTGGGCAAAGAGAAAGTTAGCCCATGTTACTTTAAAGTTGGGCAGAAGGCAGAGTGGCGGTGCAGCCTTACAGGCTAACTGAATCAGAGAAGCAGCAGCTTGTGCATCTCTGATTCAGTTAGTCTGTAAGATGCACCTCCACCCTGCATCTGCCAAAAAAACCCATTATAGAGTAACAATGGCTAACTTTTTCTCCAAGAGTTTTGAAACTAGCTTGAGAACTTTTATCGCAAGAGGTCCAATGAACCATGTAAGGTGGTTAAGTATTCTATTATATCCTTTGGGACGTTTCCATCTGAAGAAGCAGTGCACAATGGAGGAAGAAGTAGGCATGAATAATAGAGTCCAGATAGTAAATTCCTTCTTAGATTGGAAGGCAGAGATCAGTAGTGGGTTTTTATTTGTCTGCAAAGTGCCCTGAATACTTGAAGAATATAAAAATAAACAACTATCAAATACCAACATATCTAATAAGCAATAGAATTCATTACTATACACAAACAAATAACCATAATCCAATCAGATCCCTTCCTGTCATCTTTTCTTATTCTTTCTTTAATTTTCTTTTGATATTTTTTTTTAAACAATCATTGATCCTTTTCTTTTTGATGTGACATTATTAGGCCATAACAAGGGTCCTCCTGGGTGCAAATATTCTTTCCTTGCCATGCTAGAATTTGGGATAGATTCTTTTTAAGGTTACTTCGCATGAAGTTCAGGACCTCAGCTCCTGAGGGAAGGAGAGAAAGTGTCAGAGCTCCCAGGGAGCTCTTGTTCCCTTTGAACACTGTACGGGCACAGCTCAAAATAGTAAATGACTCTTCGGGCAAATGCATGTATTGGCATAATAGCACTAATTAAAGCATCTTCCTTTTTTAAGGGCCTGTACTCATTTTTTTTTGTCACATCATAATTAACAGAAATCATTAAAACCAAACCAAAAGGCTACAATAAAGAAAACAGCCTGGGTTTTTCTGTTTCTTCATAGTAGTTATAGCACATAGGAGAATGCAAAGCACACTGCAGCCAAACAATCATAAACTATTTTAATGCGGTTTAAAAAGGTGGAGGAGGAGGAAAAGAGGCTGAGGTAGCGAGGTGGTTTATTGCACTAATCAGTCAGCTTCACAGAGAACGATCATCGGTTTCAATCCTCGCTGCAATGACACATGGGAAAGAAGTTGGTGGTTTCTCAGCTACGTGTCGAATGGATGTGGGTTTGTATCAAAGAACCTTATCCAGTGCCTCCCAGTTGGCAATACATTATCTGCTGAGGTGTATATAACATTGGAAAAGACATTTGTGACTAAATTACGGTGGTAGAGTAGTGGGGACTCCCCGCCCCTGCAATGCTGAAATTAGATGTCTGAAGTAAAGATTGCGATGTGGTCTGCTATGGGTAAGCACCCAACATCCTAGAGTAGCATGTGCTGGTACTGGTCAGGAGGATGGATGTTGACTGAGATGTCTGGCGAGTCTTAGTTTGGGCTACTACGTGATGCTGCATTGCCAGAAGGATATGCTGAGCCTGCAGCTACATTACACGTAGTCAATGCAGAGGTGTGCAGGATCCAGATCTAGAACAAAAGGAGGACAGAGGAGGGTTATGTCAGGAATGAGGGGCACTCTTCTATATGAATCCTTTCTGTGTCACCATTTCTCTTTTAGTTTCATAAACCCAAATTTCAGAAAGGCAATTTTTAAAGGATGTTTTAAAGAGCAGCTTCATCTTTATTACCACAGTGGTTGGTTTGTGCTAACAGCGTGCTCAGTGCCGTACAGTCTACAAAAATTAAATCTGCCACTGCCCCCCAGAGCTCATACTCTAAAGATATGCAGCGAAAGAGAGCTGAACTGGGAAACCCAAAGGCGGAGCTCCCATGGATGCTATTTTTTTGTTTTATCTCTTTAAAACTCACTTACTATTAAAAAGGGATTTGCTTTGCAAAAAAGCTTCATGTTTGGGGAAGCACTTGCCATGCATTTCTGCACAGACACTAATTCCAGCTCATCAAAAGGAGATGAGCGCTGATGACTTGTTCTTCCTAATTCTTTTAAGTCCCAGTAATTTCTGCCTCTTTCCCTGGCATGCAGGTGAGGGCACCCTTGAACTGTGCAATTTCTCCATCTAGCCTCAGAACAGCATGTAATCCCATCCATCACACGTTCTTTACAAAATCAAATAGCGTCCTTATCAATAGCTTTGAGCCTTCATGCTCATAATGCTAATACATCTGGGAATGTAAATAAAAAGGAGAATATTAAGAAAAAGCTGGTGTTGCTGTAAGTAGCAGAAATAATCTGAACTAAGTACATCCTTCCATTACACAGTCCCTTAGTAACACAAAACTCAGCTCATGGCTCTTATTTGTAATGAACTGCCTTTGTCTGTGTGCATGTCTACAGGATGGAATATGTCAGCATTGAGCCTGGGTTTGTAATAATAATAATAATAATACTTAAAGCCTTTTGAGCTTACTTTGCATTCACTTAACGCATCTACCTCTGGGGTTCAGCATGGCATCTGTTGTGCAGCCCTCCTGAACATCCCACTTAACATTTGCCTTTGTGGGCTTTGGCTTTTTAAATTAGTAGGAAAAGGTTTCTACAAGTAGGTTTGCAGCGTTCCTAGTTACATAGTAGCATACGTGTATGGCATCAGTGCCAGAAGAATCACCTGGATGCCACCAGAGCCCTTGCATTTCTAAGCATCTTGGCCATCAGTGAAAAATGCAGACCATGTGTATGACATTGGAGCCTGATTTCATATAAGCACATAAAGTCGCGGCAAATGGATTTCCCAATGGTGACCTCTTATTTGGGGTCCACAAAATATGCGTCCATTAGCATCCATTAAATGGCATGCACCTCCAGTATGGAAACAATTTGTATAAATTAAATGAGGTCCATGCACCATTCTGAACTTCCAACCTCTTCTTTGAGCTTTCTTGTGGGTAAAAAAGAGAAGCTTTCTTGGAGGTCAGCCAAAAACATGGCTCAGTATATACAGATACATAGAGTAATCAGTGTACTGTCATACTGTTCGGCCTAGGCTTCCAGAATCGAAGGGATGCAGTTAGGCTTGAAAAATGTGTGTATGTTTTCATGCACAATTACCTCAGTTGCATGTTAGACATTATGAGGCCATTTGTGCTTTTCTTTTTCAGTAATTGTGCTCAAAGTAGTAGGAATTAATTGCGCAAGTTAGGCACACAAATATGTGTGTATTCCTGGAAACGAGTTGCCTCAATGAGGAATGCAATTTCTGGGTCAATCCGAAAAATGTTAGCTGTTGTACCTGAGCTGCATGCACTTTCTTGTCCCTGATGGGCAACTCTGATTATATCTTTAATTTAAACTAATGAATGTCTCCAGACGCAAATGATTTAGGCCAGTGGCCTGGCAAGCCGCAAGTCATTCCATTAGCCCCGCAGTACGAATACATATGTCCCTAGCCGAGTTATCGCCCTGTGCTTCCCACTTCCTCTGCACACACACAAACAAGCTCCATTTCAGTGCCAAAGTCTGAACAACTACAAAGCCAAACAGAAATGATATTGTTGCCTCAGAACTCCAGCTTGGCAGCCTCAGAAAGAGAGTTATAAATAGGGGGTTTTAAAGCCAACGAAAGACTTGTAAGTGCCTTGACCTGTAGGCTCCGTGGAGACTAGTCAGGCTACGTGGCCTGAATCTTTCCTTAGGATCTCTGCAGAAAGCACCCACTGCAAATCCTCAGCAAAGGATACAAAGAGGGCCAACCTGACCATTGAGTGGCAAAAAATATTTGAACGCTGCTGTGGGGTGGCATGGAGTAAATCAAAATTTACAGAAGGCCTTGAAGTACTTAGCTCGCTCCTAGCCTCTACAAAAGGAGGCTAGATAATCGCCTAGCCGGCGTCATCTGACCCCAGCATTTTTCCCTGCCCATGGCAAGGGCTCGGACTTGATGATCTGCTCGGGTCCTTTCCGACCCTACCAACTGTGAAGCTATGAATGTTTAGACATGGCCATCTGAACGGCTCACCCCTGCAAAAGAGTAGCCTCCTTGAACCAATCTCTACAAGGAGGAGGGTGCAGCCGGGGAGGGCACTAATAAGAGTGCCACCAACCTGGGGAGTTTTGTCAGTAAATCTTTGCCTAGGAAGAAATTAATTTTAAGTTCCTCCATATTAATAACAACATTAAGGGCTAGCATAATAAAAGTTTATTGACTAATTTTCCAGCTGTAATTTGCCTGTGCTTCCTTTGTAGCTGTATTATATTTTTTATGAAATGGAAACACTACATACGTAGGCTGCATGATAATGACATAATAAAGTAGGAAATCATATTTTAAAAATCACTCATTGTGATCTGAAAGGCACTTTAATTCTTGAAGTTCAACACCGTTCTCGCTGGGGATGCTGTGAATGATTTAAAGTAATATGGAAATCTGTCCAACTTGGGAAATGTTAACAAGTACAAAATGAGTCCATGAAATGGCTCATATAAGTTTGGGTCAGTAATACTGCTGGGAGGCTGTGTAAAATGCTGCAACAAAAACAGAGAGAGGCTATAACCTTGACTTTCCTAGGCATAACTCCTGCTACGCCATGGGCATAGCATGGCCGGCAGTGTGAGAAGCTCACCTGACTGGCGTCTGCTACAAGATTGTTCAGGGACATGGACAGATCAAGGAGCAACCGTCTCAAGTTGCAGCAAAGGAAGTCGGGTTTGATATTAGGAAGAATTTTCTCAGTAGGAGGGTAGTCAAACGCTGGAACAGGTTACCCAGAGAGGTGGTGAAACCTCTGTCCTTGCAGGTTTTTAAGACGTGGCTAGCAAAGCTTTGGCTGGGATGAACTGGTTGGGGCTGGTCCTGCCTTGAGCAGGAGATTGGACTAGATGACCTCCAGAGGTCTCTTCCAATGCTATTTTTTTATGATCCAATGATGACATTGGGGTTTCTTGCATGAGGGCATCAGTGGGGCTTCACTGGAAGCCTGAAGAATGCTAGGGCAAAAGGGATAAGTCCTGCACATACCAGGACTGTCATGAAGAAAATGAGGCTCTGAGCAAGACAGGTGGAGTAGGAGTTTTAAGTGCAACACGAGAGGCAAGGTCAGAAATGGTTCTTAAACAGCTATATCAGTGACTGCTTTGGAGGCAGGATCTGTGGGCATCAGGGCTTTGCCCTCTTCCTCACTGAAAGGAAGGGATGCATAGTGTAGCAAACAAACTGAGCAGCTGGAGGAGACAAGAGGCAAAAGCTGCGCACTCCTGAGACAGGCAGCATTGCAAACTGACCCTTATAGGCAGTGCCAGTTTGGCCAGTCAGGCTCTGCACTGGTTCCCAGTTAAGGCTGTTATCTGTAGACTCTTGGCTCTGCAGGTGTTAACATGAAAAATGTCTAAGTAACCAGGTGATTTGGGTGGAAGCCCATTGCTAGAATGGAGAGCAGAATTAGTTTCAATCAGTCTTGCAGAATTCTCTTGTTGGCGCGCTCAGGTTCCAGCCGTGAGCAAAAATGCTGCAGTAAAAATAGCTTCTAGGTAATTCTGGTCCAGACAGCGCTAGAAATCCCAGGAGAACCTGGAGTCTTGTGCGGTGCCCAGTTGAGCAGACCTGAGAGCTATGGGTGGTTGAGATAAGCTGCATCCAGGCCGGTTGCTCATTGAAAGTTTATCTTCAGGGACTCCGTGCTTTTTGGCATTTTCCTCCATCCATGATGAAACGTCTCTGCCATATCACATGGAGCCAGATTTGTGACTAGCTAACGCTGGCTGTAATTAGCCTGGATGCTTGTAAGCTGTGCTCTCCTGCTTCTTTTTTGAGATGCCACATTACGTTTTTGCAGGAATTAGACGTTAATTTTGTCTTCCTCCCTGCTCCAGACCTTTGTGATTTTTTTCCCCCCCACTGTTCTCCTCCTATCTTGACCTCACTGATGACTTCATTTAAGGTAAGTGCAAAGCAGGGTGAAAATTAAATAAATAATTGGCCTGATAGACAAGGAGGCACTTCGTGTCTGGAAACCTGCGATGAGCTGTGACTTAGGAAATACGGCGCTTCATATTCAAACATTTCTTTTTGATGCATTGGGGAGGTGCAGGAGCCGACAGTGACATATGGAGAAGGCCCTGTGAGCAGGATTGAGACTGTTGTGTGATAAATGACACAATATGTCAAAGGACTTCTGTTATCCATCATGCTGGCTTCCTCTGAACACAGTGAAGGCGTGAGTGAGAGAGCAACTAAGGGGAGCAGCAGCCACAAAAACAGCCAGAGGAGGGCACAAATAGGGTCAGTGCAATCCACAAGAGACTAGGAGAAATGAAGAGCTTATGCTGTCAGGGTATTTGACATCCCATGAGTTGTCTGCCTGAAAACTCTAAATGAAACTCAACTGAAACCTCTAAACTATAGCCTGATTGCACCGATACCATACGCCAGACCTAGATTCACAAAATGCATTTTCTTTAGGGTCATTCGGAAGTTTTGCATGCCTGGGCACCGGCTGATCTAAGCAGCTGAGACTGGGTGAACTTTTGCTTGTTTTGCACTTTTGGAATGAGCGGCACCGCTCTAACTCCTCACCTTCTCTTCTTCCTCCCTCCTCCATATAGTCTCATTGGCCGGGGTAGATCTGTGTGGTCCAACAGGGTGCTTCATTCGATTTATGCTTTTCCATGCTTACGAGACATTGATGCACAGTTCCAGAGGGGATGTGCAAACAGCATGTATGGATGGGCCTGCCTCTGTTATAAATCTTGGAGACAGCAAATATCTATCAGATCAGTCAATTCTCTGGAGCAAGATATGTGCTTTTACTGTTTATTCTTATTTTCCAGGACCCAGTGCAGGATTGTTTCCTATGGGACATTTTCTAGCACTTTGTCCAGTCAAGTCATGAAAATCACAGCTGATGGGAGAGTCTTCCATAGCCTCGATGCAGCCGGCTGTCAGGAAGCTTTTCTCAGCATTCAAAGTAGAATTTTATTCCTCCTCTCTGAATCATCCTCTCTCTTGTCATCTTTTTAGTCAAGCAAGACCTGTATTTATTTTTAATCTCTTCTTATAATTATACATACAGCAATAATTGCCTGGAAGGCAGGAAAGAGGATGCACCACAAGGTTTGCATCACAGAATAGAGACACGTTTCTCTAAACCTATTTAATTTGCCTCTCCCACCATCACTGCACTGACTGTCCTTCTGCTGTGTTCCCGTACTGCGTTCTTGAATCCTCAATAGCTATGTCTCCACCGATTTTTGGATTCCTTCAGCCTGATTCTGCTCCTGTGTTTCTCTGCATTCATTAATGGTCAGTGTAAAGTAAGGAGCATCACTGCTCAGTCACTGATTCCAATCTGCAGTGCTCAAGTCAGGGCCACTTAATGGCTTTTTGGAGGCAAAATCACCATGACATTTGACATAACACGATTCCCTTGTTGGTGTCTTAAGCAGAGGCCACCCCTGAAATTTTAGGGGGCTAATGTCACCTCTTTTCTGACACAGGTGGCTTCCTCTAGGTTCACTGGTGCGGTGCTGTAGTAAGGATCTGGCTTGATTTGCAGTTACGCAAAGTGCACCTACCCTGTGGTTAGGCAGAGGATTGCTCGCTTGAGGGCCATCAGCTTGTCAGCTCCTACCCAGAATAACATTTACAAAACAAGCCAATAAAAATATTGAGAGCGCTCAGCCCCCTCTTCCTCCAACCCCTGCTCGGTCCCACTTTATTAGACTGTGCTGCTTTTCCTGTGCAAGCTCCTCATGTGATGCAACACTTATTTCAGCTGTTGACCCCCATCAATGACCCTTCATTGGGACATCAGGTGTGGAGAACCAAGCTATTATCTGCCTTCCACTCGCACATTTCTAATCAAAGCAGCCAGTTTTACTAACGTGTACAACCAGGGTCGTGGAGGGAGAGAGGGACCTTATTGAGTGTACTAGGACTGGTGGAAACACAGGGCAAGAGGTCCTGTGGGGATGACAAAAAAACAAGCCATGTCAAGCTGGGAGAAGAAATGAACTGCCAGATCAGTGGGAAACTTTGCAATTACAGTCCAGGTGCATAAGTAATAGGAAAGGAAGTGAGAATGAACAGATCCTCCTCGCCCCGCTGGAACCGGAGCATCAGTCAATCAAGTGAAATATCTAGTTAGAGTCCTCCACCACTTCAGTATCTCCCTCCTATTTCTCCTTCTCCTATTAAACACGTAGCTTCTTTGTGCAAGCACCCACCAGCACCCTTGTACAGCACCCCACTTCCCCTCCCACCAGCTTCTGTGCCTGAGCTCAAGCTGCAACAAGGCAAGAAATGCAGAAAGGGTTCTGCGACGGCTACATTTCATCAAATGTCACAAAGGTTAATGTTTTCTCCAAATACGAGCTTTATTGATCCTCTCTGCCCTGCATGTCTATCCTCCCAACACTCACTACACTCCGGAAGAGCCGGCACACACTGAGCTCAGTGTAAGACCTGGGATGAGTTAGCAGGAGGGATGGCTCTTGCTTTGGATGCCCAAAAGTCTTGATCGGTATGTGCAGAGAGGGAAGTCCCAGCATTTTACAGTTTATATGCAACATATGTTCTCACAAAGGCATATGCATGCCCAGCAGCCCTTTCTTCTGCCAGCACTAAGTCAGGGCATGGACAAAAGTGAATCTCACAGAGTTTTCTACAAACATGTGTATTCTTTTACATTAGCTTTATGATTTTGTTTGATATATTTAACCAAGTACTGTACATGAAGCTGCAGTAACAGCTTATTTCAAGGCACATCCAGCCAAATCTCTCTCTTCTTTTCTGTTGGAAAGCAGCAGTCTTCCCTAGGCTGTTACTGAACCCATCTATCCTGCTTGGGGCTAGATAATGCTGTGGAGGTGAAGCTGTGGTCATTTGGGTAAGACAGAGAGAGTAGAGTCTAACCGTTATGTCCCAAGGCATTGTTTGCAAAAGACGGTGATGATAGGCTCCCATGGTGTAGTCAAATTCGAACTTCGGTTATTGTTGGGTACAATATTCCTCAGTTTCTTTTTCCTAAACTTCCAACCCAGAAACAGCTCCATGTCATATATAGACAAAATATCTTATAACCTTGCTTAGCCAGAATATTAGCCTGCCTCTGAGACAGATAGTTTATGCTTTAGTGTTCTTTAAGTGCTCTGCCCTAAAGTCCTGATGACCAAAATTGGGATTGGTGCTGGACTTAATATAGCTAGTCTTGGACTTCAGAGCAATTTCAATCCCTGAATATTTCAACATCTACGTTATACAATGTAGCTCATAAAAAGCTCGTGGATCCCTGAGAAGAGGAGTGATCCATAAATGAAGAATACTGGCACTATTCTTATCAGCTCTTGTGTCACTTTGCAGAAGACGGGGAGGCAAAGTGACAGGAGACGACACATCCCAGAATACATTCTGCTGTTCTTGTCTTTTTAATGTCTTTTTTTAAAGCAGGCTTGATTGTAACATCGTCTCTGGCCAGACATTTACCCAGAGCCGCCTGGATTTACTGCAGGGATTTTCAGCTGAAACCATCATGTGTTAGAGGTTTCTCATCCATAGGAAACTGGTCAATTTGTTTTATTAGCATCTTTTCCAGTGCCTGCCCCTAAAATAACTGATTTATCTGTTTACTGTCTCAGTGGGAGAGCTAATGAAGAGGCTTTAGGCAAAATCCTGTATGTTTGTGCCTAAATTAACAGCAACAAGTACCATCCTGGGAACCCTCAAGGGGCTTCCCTCCCCCTACCCCCTTTCTGTTTACATCTTAGTTATGTGAACAGGCATTATTTAAATACTTCCCATATTTGTTTGGCTGTTTTCTCCTTGCTGCTGAATTAATACAGGATCTTCCCTCAATGCAGCCCAGCTGGGACTGACTTGTTTTCCGTTAACTAGAGATATATCTATATGTCTTTCACTCTCCTAATCTCTCTGTCTGTCACTGCATTTCTGCTTCAGCATCTTCTCCCTTTTTGTCATTCACCCTTACTTCCCTGCTGAAGGATTTTCTCTCCTTCCTTTCCAAGCCTCCTCCTTCCCTCCCCCCTCCAATTTTTTTTGTTACCCTTTGGGGGAAAACCTTGTAGAGTCCATTTGCAACAAAGCATGGACTGAAGGATATGCAGGCTTCAAAGGACACAGGAGCACCTTAAATAAGACATCCCTTTACAGGCAAAGATAGTTTGTGTGCATGTTGCGACAGGGTGATGCTGCTACATCACCCTATGGCAACATGCGCACATGAAGATGGTTGATCTCACCAAATGGGTGTTCCTTAGGTCTGTGAGAAACTTTGGGTGCTGATTCGATTCAGAGGAGATTTGGTCCAATTCGGTGGCCAGATCTCTGAATCCAAATCGAAACAGAGGACCAATATAAAGATCTGAATCAATTTGAAGCTCTCTGAATCAATACAGAAAAGATTCAGACAGCTCTGGTGATTCAGGCAGTCCCTGCCCACTGCAGCTGGGAGCTGGAGCTGGACTTGGAGCTGGTAAGTAAGAGAGAGGAGGGGGCAGATTCATGGGAGGACCCCTACCAGGCCCCATTCCCTACCTGCTCCGCCAGCTCCCCTAAGTTCCCCCCAATCCCTGACTGCTCTCCCAGCCTCCCCACAGCTTCCCAGCTCCTGGCCCTTTAAAAACCGCCCTGAAAACTCCGCCCAGGCAGGACTCACTGGCTTTGGCAGTGTCCTTGGGGCTTTGGGGGTTTGTGGAGAGCCCCCCACACAGTGCAAGGCAATGGGGAGCAGTGGGGATCATCTTCTACTGGGCAGCAACTGGTGAGTCAGGGTTTTTTTTTTTCCAAAGGGCTGGGGTGGGCATGGGAGCCATGGAACGGGGGTGAGGCTGGGGGGATCATGGCAGAGCCCGCACTTCATGTTGTGGGGCAGCGGGGAACACCCCCTGCCCAACAGCACCTGGTGAGTTGGGGCTTTTTTTTTCAAAGAGCCAGGAGCTGGGGCAGACAGGGCAACTATTGCCAGGGCTGGGAGGGAGAGCAGGCGGCGGATGGGGCCTGTGTGATTTGGAGATTTGGCCAAGTCAATTCGGGGCAGTGATTTGAATCACTGAATCAAATCACTGCCCCCCAAATTGGCCAAATTTGAATCCAAAGCGAATACTAGTGGCTTTGCACAGGCCCCATGTTCCTGGAATCTGTCACAAAATATGCCAGTTTGATGTCTGATCCCAGGTACCAGACTGAAGATGCCTTTATGTGTTTTTTGTTTTGCAGGCAGATAGTCCAGATAGACCTAGAAATCACAGGGTTTATCTTTGTTTCTCAAGATTTAGTAGTCACTTTGGAACTCGTGGATGCTAGGAAGCTACAGTATTGGTTACAGTCATGGTCAGATCAGACATCCCAGTGCATCTCCGCCAATGCCCCTCAATCTCAACCTATTGAAAACTTGTGTCCTAAGCCAGTCCTCCACATCTCAGCTCTGCCACTGTGGTCCAGCCCTAACCTGCAGCATCTCTTGCTCTTCCATTCTTGGTTCCTTGTTCTACTTCTTTGTCAGTGCACTTCAGTCTTGGCCTCTTTCATTTGTGTGGGTGAAACATGGATTCAGCAAGCTGCTGTGGCACCTACTGAAGCTATGCTCTGCCTTTCTGCTGGGATGTGACTTCTACTGGCAGGATGTTCTGCCCCTTTATGTCCCAGAGGAGAGCCCAGGTTGAGTACCATTGCGTTGCATCAGCATCCGCATAGGCCAACACAGCGTTTTCCCCCTCATAGTTATTTGGAACCAGCTGTTTAATATTGCTTAATAAAGACTGTTAAATGGTCTCATTACCAGCACTCTGGTTATCTTTAGTATAGCTTAA
Source organism: Caiman crocodilus (assembly GCA_030014935.1). Classification (NCBI taxonomy): domain Eukaryota; kingdom Metazoa; phylum Chordata; order Crocodylia; family Alligatoridae; genus Caiman; species Caiman crocodilus. The sequence continues at coordinate 12,607,746 of JAGPOW010003364.1, forward strand.
ATTCTCCTCAGATCTGAAATGAGCTAAAATCCCATTAATAAGGTTCTTGGGTTTATATCTTCTAAACCATAGCTTTCATTTCCATGGCAGTTTTCTTTCATCACCAAGAAATAATAAGCGGGGTTTGTAATTTTTTTAGCTAATAATTCAGTGATTACAATATTAACGGCACATTGTGCAAAACAGATGGGGGGAAAGGAATTAGAAGAGAATAAGAATGATCAATCTTGAAAATGGGAGCAGACTTTTTTGCTGCTTCTCCTTGAAGCTCATGTGGCTAAGTGAAGTGGGGAAGACAAATTGGATTTGTTTTAGTCATCTTAAAAATCATGCTACTCCTACTCTCTTTGCCTGTGGGATGCATAGAGGGGCTTTTGGACTCTATGACTTACTGTAAACATCTCAGTAGTGCTGCTCACAGCATCTTGCATTTTATTCCCACTCATCTCATACATGTAAACGACATCCCCACAGGATAAGAAAAGAACTTGAAGACATTTAAAATCTACCTGTGGTTTGGGTTTTTTTTAAGTTTATATAGGTAGAATAAATACATGCATGCCTTTCTTTTTTCCAGGTAGTGCTATATGAGTGAAACATTGCACTCATGCCATTTGCAGCGTATTCTTCTTGTTGCTGTTGGTAGGGAACCTTGAGCGAGTTGCTTAGATATGGCCATGTCTGGAATTTAAGAAAGGAGAAGTCCAGGTGGGATATGAGAAGAACCTTGTCCTAGAGGGTAACTGGTTTTAGAAATACGCCACCACAGGTTTAATGAGCATTAGGCCTGTATGAGTAGGCTGCTATTCAATCCAGCTTCAGATCCAACCGCTTGAGATACCAGCGATCCATTCTGGAGCTCTGGACCGGGTTCCTGCTTCAATCCAGCCGAAGTGGCTTCAGAGCTTCGGAGCTGCCTCGGAGATCCAGCCATAGGGTATAATGGGGAATCAATGAAATATCTATAACTTTGTTGTTTTTTGTCTGATTTGGACGAAACTTGCAGGGGTGGTAACTTGGCTACAGCAGGGGCTACCATCCCTGCAGCTTTCACCCCGCTGTACCTTAACACACGCAGTGTCACCCATGTCATGCGTTTTGCTTGTCTGCAGCTTGAGGTATAGTTTCCCCCAAACCCCTGCACTTACCTTCTTGAAACTTGGCAGGCTTCTTGGCCTCAGCAGGGGCCACCACCCCGGCCATTTTCATGCCACCTCCCATAGTATAACACACGTGACATGAGTTTTGCTTTCAAGAATTTGGGGTACAGTTCCCCCTGAGCCCCTGCACCGATCTTCATGAAACTTGTCAGGCTTCATGCTCTCGTCAGAGACTGCCTCCCCTATATGTTTCATCCAAATCAGACAAAAACCAACAAAGTTATAGATATTTAATTGATTCCCCATTATACTCTGTGGGTGAATCTCCGAGGCAGCTCCGAAGCTTTTCTGAAGTGGTTGGGAAGTTCTGAACTGCTTCAGAAAGCCTAAGAACCCAGAACTTCAATCTGGACATGCTACTTTGGACACCAAAGTGTCCGAAGCTTCTCCAGATCCAAAGCATGGTCCAAAACCTCACACAGCCCTGGTGAGCTTGGCTGGTAATTATCTAAGGTTGCCTATTAGGCCTTTCTCATTTCTAGCCTTGATCTGAAATGATTTCTCTTAGTGTTATATCTGCATGCTTCTTGCCTGTAGATAGGATAACTTGCCACAGAACAGAATAGACTTAGTTAAGAAACAGTTTTGTCTATTTTTAACATACTAGCTTCTACATTTTGGGGGACTGATTATGTTTGTCTTCCTGTAAACTTCACAGTCAAGCTGAAGGTAATGTACCTCAGCTAATAGATTCATCAAGCTGCAAGGCCAGGCGGGACTACTACTATGATCATCTTGTCTGATCTACTCCAATACAAGCCAAAAATACTCATCTAATTTCTGAATGAAGCCCATAACGTATTTTTGAGCTATAGAATTTCTTTTAGAAAAGCATCCAAACTTGACTGAAATAATGTAAAATAAAGTAAAATCTGCTGCATCCTCAGCTAAGTCATTCTACTGATTGAGTACCATTACGGCTAAATATTTGCATCTTATTTCTAGTTTGAATTTCTCCAGCTTCAGCATCCAGATACTGAATCTTGTTGTGCCTTTTTGTGTTTGATGTGTCTTCCACAGTCAGGTACTTGTAGACTGTGATTGCCGCCTCTTAAACAAAGTAATTTTGATTTCTTTAGACTCTCTAAAAAGCACGTTTTCCAGACCTCACCTCATTATCCCATTATTCAGACTCTTCTGAGTTCTCTCTCATTTGTCAACAGCCTTTTTGAAGTGTTGACAAATAATTGCCATGTGATGAAACTAGCATGATTAGGCCAAGTAATGATTTCGAATCATGTGTTTTTGTCGTATCAGACTTGCGTTTGCTTAGGACATTCTGTCCTTAGTAGAATGACCATAAGTTATTCCTTGGGTGTTTTAATGTATCTGAAGGTGTAAAGAAAGGTAGGAAATGATAGTTGACTAATTTTGGTGAAATGTCACGTATCAGTTCTCTTGCAACAAGCTAATGCTCCATCCCAGTCTAGTACCCTATCACCAGGATTGCCCAATATGATGTGCATTAGAGGCTGATGTGACATCAGTTGTTCTTCACAACAGTATTTTTTGTTTGGTAATTTTACTTCACTGGGATTGGGATTGGGATTGGGATTGGGAGTGAAGAAAAAAGATTTTTTTTTTTTTAACCAGTCCTGAAGTTATTTTGATGTCTTGGGACATTAGGATTCAGATCCATTAACATTTTTACCCTAAATAGTCGACTTACATTTGTTACTCTAAAAAAAAAATCCAAACAAAAAAATATTAATCTTTCTATAAATTTACTGAAGTTGCCTACTGAAACTAAGCCCGTCAGGAGTTGGGGGGATTACTGCCACTGCAAGGCCACTGGGCAACCTTTGCAAATCCAGCAGGTTAAGGCACTTAAGGGAGCCCACACCTACCTTAGCCCCGGAACAATCTGTAGGTAAGGCAAGGGCCCCCGAAGGGACACTTACGTGCCTATAAACCAGTGCCAGGAGCTTGGAGAATAAACAGGAGGAACTCATCCTCCTGCTAAACAAGAATGACTACAACCTCAATGTGACTTCAATGTGATACTGCAGCTAGTAAAGCAAGCAAAATAATGGCTTTCTTCCATAGATGTTTCTCGAGCAAATCCCAGGACATCATTCTCCTGAGTACTGCATCCAGTTTTGGGCTCCACAATTCAAAAAGGATGTGGAGAAGCTCAAAAGAGTGCAGAGGAGAGCCACGTGCATGATCAGAAGTCAGGAAAATAGACCTTATGAAGATGGGCTAAGAGCCATGGACTCCTCAGCCTGGAAAAGTGCAGGCTCAGGGGTGATCTGGTAGCTGCCTATAAGTTTATCAGGGGTTATCTGGGGGAATGTACATTCACTAGAGCACCCCAAGGAATGACAAGGTCAAATGGTCACAAACTCCTCCGTGACCATTTCAGGCTGGACATAAGGAAGAACTTCTTTACTGTCCGAGCCCTCAAGGCCTGGAATAGACTGCCGCCGGAGGTGGTTCAAGCACCTACATTAAACACCTTCAAGAGACATTTGAATGTTCACCTTGCTGGGATCCTATGATCCCAGCTGACTTCCTGCCCCTGGGGCAGGGGGCTGGACTCAATGATCTTCCGAGGTCCCTTCCTAATGTCTATGAATATCTATGAAATCCAAATTTGGTCACAAATCTTCCTCACGTGTGTGGACGAGCTCTATCTGACTCAAGAAGTCTGTGGTCTGAGAAGAGGTAAAGAGTTGCTGGACCTGGTACTGGCCATAGGGGATGATTTAGTCAGTGACCTAAGAATCGATGGAAAGCTGGGTGATAGTGACCATGAGCTGGTTATCTTTACTATCTATCACAAAGCTGGCAAGTCAGTCAGCAATGCAGAAGCTTTTGACTTTAGGAAAGCTGACTTTGATAAGCTCAGGAGGCTTATTGTTGAGGCCCTAAGGAACTATGATTCAACAGGAAGAGGAGTCCAAGAGGAGTGGTTGCTTCTCAAGGGAGTGATCCTGACAGCCCATGAGATATCCATCCCATCTAGGAGGAAGGGTAGCAAAAGGGCACAGCAACTCCCCCACCCCCCTTAGCTCAGCAGAGAACCTGAGGACCTCCTATGCCTAAAAAGAGAGACTTATAAAGGATGGAAGTATAGAATAAAGTAGATCCTGGGAATTACAGGCCAATCAGCTTGACCTCAATCCTCGGAAAAATTCTGGAGAAAATTATCAGAGACCCTTTTTGATAAGCTGGCTGATGGCAGCATCCTGAGGGACAGCCAGCACAGGTTTGTCACAGGTAGGTCTTATCTGACCAATTTCATCTCCTTCTATGACCAGGTGATGTCACCTGGACAAGGGAGAAGAGATTGACATCATACATCTGGACTTTTAAAAGGCCTTTGATCTGGTGTCCCATGATCTTAGAGAAAAATTGGCCAACTGTGTCCTCGGCTACACCACAGTCCAATAGCTGGGAAATTGGATCCGAGGTTGGACCCAGAGAGTAGTAGTCGATGGTAGCAAATCACTATGGCACTCCATGACCAGTGGTGTCCCCCAAGGCTCTGTTCTTGGGCCGGTTCTCTTTAATATCTTTATCAACGATGTGGAAATTGGTGTCAGAAATGCACTGGCTAAGTTTGCCGATGACATTAAGCTTTGGGGCATAGCGTCCACACCCAAGGACAGAATAGTGATCCAGGCTGACTTGGATAAGCTTAGGAAGTGGGCAGATACAAACCTGATGATGTTCAGTCCTGAAAAATGCAAGGTACGCTGGACTCATTCAAAAAAGTTTTGGATGCTTATGTTGCTGGGATCCTTTGACCCTAACTGACTTTCTGCCCCTGGGGTAGGGGCCTGGACTTGATTATCTTCAAGGTCCCTTCCAGCCCTAAAGCCTAAGAAATCTATGAACAATATAGATATAACAGTGGTATCTTCTAGGCTTAAAATGTGAGTTTGTGACTATCCAAAAGCCTCAGATTCTGCAGGTCAGTAGTTCAATGCATAAAGCTATTTCTTCCTTGTATTTTTTTTTTAAATGAGATAGATTTATTTTCCTTGCACTCGTTCCCATAACATGAGAATGAGTACATCCGATTCCAGATGGCCTGCTGAATAACACTTCTTTGAAACAGTTCTATGCTTTTTAGCTTGAAGGGCATTTTGGTTAACCACAAAACTATACTCTTGGTTATACCTCTGTAAATCCACAACAGTTTTGTTGAAGTCAGTGAAGCAGCTCTGCATTCATGCCAGTGCTACTGAGAGCAGATTCCAGCCTTTACCTGTCTGCCAGTCAGAAACTGCCGATGCAACATCTGGCTTCAGCAGCTGGCAGCAGAGGAAACACACTTTGCAGTCCCTCAAGCAAGTACCAGTGCTATGTAAATGTTGGCCTGTAATTGCAGGGAAGCATTAATTCCTTTAGGAACTGTAAGAGAGACAGACACATGCACAGGGTATGTTTTCACTGCTCAGCTAGCCTGGGTGATTGGCAACCAAGTCCAAACACCTTGAGTAGGCTACACCTGATGTGAAGCACCCTGATGGCAAACTTCTGCCATCATGCTGTGTCCCTGCTGTTTATGCATTCATTTCTGTAGGTGTCTGGGGACGTCCCACTCTGGAGTATTTTTTTGTGCTGAAATGCTCTGGGTATTTTTTCCCCAATCAGCTGTGGGACTGGCCTTCTTTTGGAAAGGGGAAAGAGAAAATGGTGGGAATAGTACAAGGGGACCATCAGGACTCAACAGTTTAGCATGCATCATTAGTACAAAGTTGTTTATAGGTACATGTAAGCCATATCCAAGCTCTGACTTAGCTGTGCATGCTGCCATATGTTTAAAATACCTCTAAACCTGGAATAGAGGAGTTTCTTTGTGAGCAGTAGAGGGTTAAGGGTAAAACATAGGTAAGAACTCAAACTAATAGCATTCATTAGTGGCATATTTCTGACATCTTTGTTCTTTTGGGTTCTTTACTTTTGTGCTTCTCCCAGCCGTGCCCCCCGCTTCTTCTGTCTCCTTTTTTCCTATATTTTGTATTCAGATCATTCACTCCATATTATACACTTCTCTATGCTCTTCTTTCACAGCATCTGATGAAGTGAACTCAGTTCACAAAGCGTGTGCCCTACACGTATCTTATTTAGTTAGTCTGTAAGGTGCATAGCTACCTTGCCTTTTACTGTGAAGGTGTACCAACATTCACAGGCAGATGGATAGATATCTAAAGAGAGAGAGCCTGAGACCCACTGAAAAGATGATCAGGAAACTCAACTGGACCAGTTCCAAGATTCTCTGAGAAGACAGTTTTGAGTGCTGGGGAAAATAAAGCAAAATCAAAATAATAATAAAAAAAAAAAGTTAAAGTCACTCGCTTTTCAGAATGTGATTAGTGGAGTGCATCCATTCAATCATTCTAGGAGTTTTGCATTTGATGAAATCCTGAGCTGTGAATGTAAATAATACTTTAAGGATACATCTGACACAAAAGCCCCTTGGCAATGATGGGAAACATATTTTGGAATCAACTTCAGCTCAATTTGCCGGATCAGGTTTTCCTGGAAACCAGTCCCTTCCTTCAGGGCTGTGGAGTTACTTCTAGATGAAAGGCAATAAAAATAAAAATATGTCCATCCATCTATCCTGAGCTTTATTGTTGTCACTTCCTTTGTTTTGGGAGGATTTACTGACTTGCAGGGTAGGTGCTTTCTTTGAATCAGCTCCTGTTACTTTCCCATTAAATGACTTGTCCTGAGCCCTTATTTCTATTCTCAAAAAAAAAAGCTCCCCTCACTAATCAGTATAGGATTTTGGTAGAGATACCCCTGTCTTCTCTGGAGAGACTTCTCTGAGAAGCACATAAAGTTATTAAGAGAATTTGTAAGGGATGCCGACTAATTTACCTTGGAACCTGCTCTGGAGCCATGCCATTGCTCCAAATAATATCCCTGTTGAGACAGTAGACAGTTCCAGATACCAGACAAAGCAAATTGTAATGTAAGTAGAAATTGGTGAAAAGTACCTGCAAGAAAGAGACCCCCTGAGACACTCCAGTTGAAGCAGTGATGTAACCTGTCATTGAATTGTGTGAGAAACTGTTAGGTAACCTACTCTGGACCATGACAAATTATCCTTGGAGGGCCCAGTAGGAAGAACAGAAGTAGCTGAGAAGGACTGTTACAAAGATTAGGTTCAGTGGGGCTGTAGCACTTCATTAAACAAATGGATTTTTGCACATTTTCTGAAGATCTTGGACCCGTTGAGATAGCTGGTGTCAGCAGAGCAGTAGATCGGTATCTCATTAAAGGAGCTGGGGACATTCAGTTCATATGCCAACTGCAGTAGCTAGTGGCTGATAATCGTTCCTCTTTGTGTACACTGTTAAGTATGCATTGCTGCCAGAGATCCTTGGTACAGGTGAAGTTCTGTTCCTCCTACTTAGTCAGCAAAGAAGAAACTTCAAAGTCACCCCAAAGGCACTTAGTCCCCCAGGGCTCCTATAGACATGCAGCACAGCTGCTTCAACATGCTGTAAATCCAGGCCTGTTGGAGCAGGCTCGATTAATTGAGTCTGCTGGAGTGTGAAGATGAATGAGCTGCAGCAGCCTCCAGCATCAGGTGTATCAGCATCCCCGTGCTGAAAAATGGCGGCGGGGAGCTTTAAACTAAAACTCATTTGATGCGCTTTAGCTCAAAGTGCCCTGCCACCATTTTCCAGGGTGGGAACACTGATGCACATGACACTCAAGTGCTTTAAATTAGCGTGGTTCGAAAAGTAAAGCACCCCCCACCCCGTCCCAGAGCACATCTATAAATGCCCCCAGAAAACAAGCCATGCCGGAAAGCTATGACTCTCCCTTAATGTTCATTGTGGGCAACAAGGTTAAGGGAAAGGAAGCATGTATGCACAAAGGAATGTGTTCAGGCTGTTCTACCTTCTGCCACTGATGTGCAGAAAAGAGGCTTTCCTCATCTTGTCTGTCTGTCCCTTCCTTTGGCTTCTCAGTGAAGACAGTCCCTGTGGCAATGATACTGTACTCTGCTTTTACTGCAGAAATATGGACGTTAGACGAGGAAGGCAGGGAAATAGACTGCCTAGGGAAGTTGTGGGAACCTCCATCAGTAGAGGTTTTCAAGAAGAGGTTAGAAAAGCATTGATCAGAGACGATTTAGGGAGTAGCAAAGCTTGGAGCGTGCTGTGAAGAGCAGCAGTTGGAAGCCCAGGAGGCTCTCACCCACGCACACACAAGCTTTGCTCCCCATGCACGCACATTGTTTGAACTTCATAAGAGGAGCTCTTCAGTCCAAAATAGTTGGAAATTGGAGAAGGAAGTATTGCTCTAAGGCCATCCTGAATATGAAACAGGATTTGAAGAGCTGGGACAAGTTTATGGAGGGATAGATGATAGAAAGAGAGCTTCTGGTTCCCCGGTTATGATGCGTCATGTGTCAAGTTGTGTACATAGTCTCCGGTTTGTAGGGCAGAGCGGAGGCTCTTTCATTTTCCCCATTCCTTCTGGGCTTTATTCATTGTCACATGGGGCTGGGCCAGAATTTCCGCCCCCCTCCCGTTGCTACAAGTGTCAGATTTGGGGTTTTTCCCCACCTTTCTCAGAAGCATTGGGTGTTGGCTGCAGGCAAAGCTGGGGATTTTGACTGGGGTGCGCTGATGGGATCGGGAACCTAGATGCTCCTGGCTAGAGGGTCTTGCTCCTCTGCTCAGGGTCAGACAGATTGCTACATTTGGGACTAGGAAGTAATTTTGCCCACAGTCAGACTCGTATGGACTGTGAGGGGTTTTACCTTTCTCTGTAGTTAAGAGTGTTGCTCTTCCCCTTCCTTGGATCTCGCAAATATATTTTACCAACGACTTCCTGTCCTTGTCGTGACAGGACATTGACAGTTTCCTCATCCCCCTACTTTACCCAGAGCAAGTTAGGGTGCTCTTGATATTTTGGGACAATGTGCCCGGTAGGTGCATGAGAGGGTTGTTCGTGCAATTTTGTTTATTTTTTATTTTGTTGAATAGGCAAGACAGACACTTATAGTTCAGATAGGGATTCTCCTGTCTGGAGTGGACAGTTGAACCAGATTACCCCCTGAGGTCCCTTGCAGCCCTACTTTTCTACGATTCTATTCCCTGCTATTAAAGGCTATTTCATCTCTGTATCATCTCTGAAATTTGTAGTGAAGAGGGAATCTGCAGCTCAGGGCAACCAGCACAAAGTGTACCGGAGTCAGCTGTGGAACGTCTAATGAGAGGACATGAAAGCGATGTTATAGTTTACCTTCTTTTGACTGGCAAGCTGAACATAGCTGTTAGTCCCACAATCAAGGCAGCAGTCTTTTGGATGGAGAGTGCTTCTTCTCTATAAGTACTTCCCTGGAGGGAAGGCAAGTTAAGGAAGGCAAGTCCAAGAGAAGTAAAGGAAAAACAGAGAACAAGACTACTATGTTGACAAGGGGGCTTAGAGGTTTTGCAGTTATTGCCTAGATCCTCATATTATTGGGGCACCCAGAATTGCTAAAAGGGCTTCACTGCAGGATCAGAGGTGGTGGGGCTGGGAAGAAAGTAGCATGGACATTCAGCTACCCAGGATAAATATTTAAACATAGAGCATGGCCCATTCTGCTCTGAAGCTGCCTTGGAGCAAATCCATTTAGTTCCACTGATGTCTTCTAATACAGCTGCCCTAGATTTGTACCAGAGTAAGTAAAAGCTGAGGTTAGTCCTTTGGGAAGCTAGATATATTTGGAAACCTCCACTAGCTCTCCCTAATAGGCAGATGTAAAGAAAAGGCATCATCCTAATCCCTAATAGTTAGAGACTGGCTGGAAGTCTGAATCATGACAATTTATACCCTTAACAAATTGGTTTTGTCTTATAGCTAAGCTCGGTGGCTGGTTTAAAACCTGGTGCTCAGACCGCTATAATCACACTCTTCATCTGAGTGTATATGTGTCTCTTGGCTTCTGCTAAGCAAGCCCCATTCACCTGTCTGAACTGAGGCATGACAGAGTCAACGACTGTGCTAAACAGTTTCAAACCATTTCAGAAACCACAAAAAAAATTGTGTTTTGCTAATATTTACGCACAATTGTAGTTACTGGGTTTCTGCTAAGCAACAGCTGGGAGTTGACAGCCGACCAGCTGCAGCCTGGCAAAGCCAGCGCTAGAGCGCCTACGTGTATAAAAATGATGAAACGTCTAGCCCTACAGTTTCCTAATTGCAGCTGGGATTTTGCAGCTGTGGAGTCACACCATAAGAAATATATCCAGCACTGCAATTTAATGAGCATGCTTTTCACACCAACAAATCTGCTTTCTGAACGGAAGAGAAATAAAAATATAAATAACATGAATCCAAACCCTCCTGACTCCATTTCTTCTCCCATCGCAACCCCGGCAAAGTTGCTTTCTGCTACCTGTAGCTTGTAGTCATGCATGTGAAGAAACAGAAGCCAAAACTGCTTCATAGAGGACATCTTTGTGAGTCAGGAAATAGTTTTTTTACCACCCTCATTGCCAAGCTGGTTAAGCAAATGATCAAGAGAGCTTTCCATCTTCCTTTTTAATCATCAAGTTTTGACCTTTGTCAGGTGCAGGACTTTGGCTTTGATATATTGACTGCTTAAATCTCTATAGCAAATTCTGAAACCGTTGGGATTTACTTCCTTAGTTACCTTGCTCTGTATTTTATCAGGGTGGCCTTATCATTAAGGCATACAACCGCAATCCAGTTCCCATGCCGCTACAGACTCACTGTGTGATTTCTGATAAGTCATTAAACGTCTCTGTATCCTTTCCCCCCACCCTCTTCTGTAAAATCAAGGTAATGAACTCTTTTAACTAATAGCAGCATTTGGGAGTTTAATTCCTTTTTCTAGAACTTGCCAAAATGTGTGTGTGTGTGTGTCTGCATGTGTGTGTTGGGAGAAGAAAGGGGGAACTGTTTGGTGGTTGTTTGGTTTTGTTTTATTTGGTCTTTGATTTTAATGAAATATGACTTTTTCATCCTGCAGAAATTTGATTTACGATACTCTCTGGGGATTCTAGTTAAAGGGAGTGAACCTAGATTTTTTACTTTCAGTTTTTAACCAACACTTAAAATGGCCAGTTGGACAAACATTTTCCATGTATACTGATTTTTTTTTTCCCAGGCCTAACAAAATATTTTGGGGTTTTCACCGCCCTCAACTGCAAAGAATACTTGAGAATGTTCCGATTTCTAGAAGGATGTTGGCGATTGCATTTTCACTTTCACAACAGTTTTGCTAATGAAAGGAATCATTTCCGGGTCAGCTTTAATTAAGATACAGAACTGCACGAAGGAAAGGTACTCAAGAGGAGCAAAAGGTTATTTAGTTGAAGTTGTTAGGTTGGATGACTTTGGGGCAACAAGTGTCTCATTTCTTGGTAAATACTCCTAATAGAGAGGAAAAGCTAGAAAGTTGAAGAAAATGTAATAATTAGCTAAATGAGACACATACCAGCTTGATTTATGCTGGCTATAATAGGGAGGAAGAAAAGGAGGAGACCTTATATCGGCAACTCACCCTTTACTGTTTATTCTTACCCATTGTTTCTCCTCTGTGGGTTTTTTTTACAGCAGCAATACTGTGAGCCAAGAATGAATAGCAAAAGGTAGAAAAAGGATAACCCTCAGAAAAAGGGTTAGTTTTTAAAAGTGCCTTACAAAAACCATCAATGAAGTTTGTGTGTGCATGCACCCGTGTGCACACACATGCACTCCTATCTCTCTTTTTCTCTCTCTCTCTCCCTATCTTCCGCTTTCTCCCTTTCAATACTCAAAACACCATCACAAAAAGGCTCATTGCGCACTGACGCATTTCAAAATGAGAACTTACCCGAACATTGACTTTTGTGCAACCAAAACTGTAGGTTTCTAATTTCAGAATAGTTATACTTTTCGTATTTCCAGCCTGGAGAGAAAAAAAGTCTGCTTTGGGTGAAAGGACACCTAACTGGAGTGTAAAGCTGTGCTTATTTCAAAATGGCGTGGCGTTTCCTGTTATGGTTTTACTGAATATAGACCATTCCTGGAAAATTGCAATGGAAAGCCTTACATTGGAGGACCTTAATTGTTCTGTGATTAATTTGCAGAAGCCTGGTTGAACTCCTTTGCGTTCAATTGTGCCACCTCCATTCATGCTGGTGAGAATCACCCTCTTGAGTTTGCACATTGGTTTATAGGGACTACTGGCCTGAGCGGCAGCTTACCAATGTTAAAACATTGTGCAGAGTTGAGTCTTTAATCACTCTGGCATCTTTAGGGAAGAGGGTACCAGGATGAGCATAGAGTCTTAAAGAAACAAAAGAAGAAGAAAACCTCCTTGGCCCTTGGCTATGGTAAGAGATGTGTCAGGGACTTGCTAACCTTCCCTTTAGCTTTGTTATGATTCTAGGCAGGGAACAGTCATGTCTGAGAAGCTTTTGTTTGATATAGCTACAGGGACCGTGAGCCAGGAGAGCTTCAGTCCTCCTTATCTTCCACTCTTTGTCATTCTTGCACTTGCAAAGACATTACAGCTGCTGCTCTGCTGAAAATAACACAATGAAGTAGCATCCATTTCCTCACTTCATCAGCAACAGAGCGTGTGAAATTGCTTCTCCCTACTTCTACTGCCCTCACAAGTATTTGCCATGGCAGGTGCAGCCCCCCACACAGTCGCGTGTCTGGGGGTATAGGGAGAGAATGGGGAACCTTAACCAATGCTGTTCCGCAGAGTATGGAGAGCCAGAGCCGGTCTCTTCCCACCACCTTCCCACTTCGGACTGGCTGGAGAGATTGCTGGCTTCTTTAGTAGGTGAGACGTGTGTGGTTTTCTGCTGGGTGATTTATTCCCGTGACTCTGTGCAATCTAACACTGGATCTAATCTTCTCTAGAACAGGCCTGTGTCTCTGAGTTGGAAGATTTTTTTCATTCATTGTTATTGAGATTGTAAACAGATCACGAAGCTTTTCCACTGGTTTCCTTGAATGCATCACTACTGATGACAACACATTCGACAGCCTTTCTGATCAATGCTTTCCAAATGACAGTCTTTTCAGAGTCTGCATGTTCATTAATGCGCTTTAAATACTGCTCATTTAGTTTAATGTTTGCTTAATAAAGTACTAACTATGGCAGAGTAATACCGGTGCCCTGTTATTTTGTGATACTGCATATTAACTTAATAACACTGACCAGTAGGCTATTACCATGGTTTTTAACTGCCACACTACAGGGCAGTGTTATTAGGTTAATGTGCAGTAAGTGTCTCAAGTAGACGTGTCCTCAGAAATGGAAACCATTGGAAACTATTCTTGCCCTTGGAAACTCAGTAAATCTCTCTCCAAGCTTTAGGTTTCCTAAGACAGTTAAGAAACAGTAAAGATTGAGTTTGCAATGTTGATGCTTTGAAGTCCATTTTGAGGCAACTATCTAAGAATAGTCTGATCTTCCAAAGATGCTGCAGGTCTTCAGACCTTCCACTGAGCTGTGCTGGGAGGTTTTAGGCAAGTTAAAATGGAAAAATCAGAAATGTACATCAATCATAAGAAAGATTTAGCACTTGTCCCATTTGTCCCATTTGTGCCAATAGCTTTTTTGGGATGTATAAGTATATATATACATAATAGTATAAGAATAGTATAATTTAAAACATATATACAAGGTCCTAGCTCAGTTTTGAAGTTTGCATTTATACTAACACAAAATCTCAACGTGAGACTGCGAAAATCCTCAGGTTTGGCCTGGTTTCTAGCAAGAGCTGTTGGCTGCTTTTACATGCCACAGGGGTTTCCTTTAGTTTAATTCTTCCTAAATTGAAGTGGTGGGTTTTTAAAAACATTGCTTCAATTTAGGGACAATTCAACGGAAATAAACCCCTGTGACTTGTACACAAGGATTGGGCCCGATCCTTACCTGCCTCTCCAGTGGTGGGAGGGAGGTGCAAACTGCCAGTGGGCCAAGCGGTCCCTGAGCTGTGTGTGAGTGTGTGTCGGGGGGGACGGTGCTTCCCTCCATGGTAGTGACGGTGCCCCCAGGCAGACACCCAGCCTGGGTGGTTCCTGGGGGCACCACAGCTGCAGAGGGAAGGACCTGCCCCTCACAGCTATGGAGGGAAGCACTGCCCACCCTTCACAGCTCAGGCAGGCAGGCAGGCAGGCTCCAGGGAGGGGGGAAAAAAAAAGGATCAGGCTCATCACTGTTTTTTTTCCTTCAGAGGAGCCTGCCTACAGTCCGCCGCTGGGCTCCCTGCATGGGCTGCCTGCCCAGCCCTTGAGCTTCCTGGGGCCCGGTGCTTCCCTCTGTGGCTGTAAGGTAGCAAACTAAAACACCTTGGAGGTGCTTTATTTTGCTATATCCCAAAGTCATTTAACATGCAATACGCTGACAGTGTAAACAGTTGTGCCATTAAAGCAGTGTAAAATGGCATTTAAACTGCTTTAAAGGCCAATTTTGTAGCATGTACAAAGTCCCGTTGAGGTCTCTTGCGACTACATATGGTTTCCACGAGGAACCATCACCTTCTCCCTGTCTTGTGAACTTCAGCCACAGCTTTGCCCAGCACTTAGGCATAAGCTCTCTTTAAATGCAGGCTACAGTTGTGCTTAGAGCCTCTCGAGGAGCTGGGTTCAAGTTCCAGGCTTGTCCAGATGTTGCCTGTTCTGGAGATTTATTTATTACAAATGGCTTGCACAGTGCTGCAAGCCTGCCACCAGGTTCCTCTCCCAGATACTTTATTTTAATAAATGTGTATTGAATGCTTCGTTTAACTTAATTGTTGTGAAGCATCAAGGGACACAGTGCTTGGATGAGCAGTTACGTAAGTGCAATTTGTTGTCAATTTTATTTTTATTTTTTTTGCATGTATCAGAATTAGCATTCCATCAAAGTCCAGAGGCTGGCAGCGCCCGTGTGCAAAGGAAACAGGCAAGAGAAAGAGAGCTCAGTGCCTCCACAAGCATTACCCGTGCCTCTTGGCTTATCCCCAGCTGCTTATTCGACTCACTTGCAGATCAGTCCCCCGAACGTCCTTCCAGCTATCCTAGCTATTTTGGTGCCTGAATTCTGGGAACATACTGAAAGCTCAGGGCTGGGCTAGTAAATACGCTTAATTCAATTTGCTTGAAGTTACCGAACATACGACTCTTGTTTCTTTACCCCTGAGGTGAGGGAATTTGCTTTGATTAATTAATCAGTCCTTTAAAGGCATGTCCTGGTGAAAGGACAGCAAGGGGAAGTTCTCCACTTATCTCTGGGGTTGGTTCAGTCTTCACGGTGGCTGTGGGAGCTTTGCGTGCACAGGTCTGCTCCGACGTAGGGGCTCTGCAGCCAGGGGGCTGTGGGAATGTCCTCCCCTGTGGCCCGCTCAGTTCTTGGCTTCTCTGCTGCTACTATTAATAGAGGAGTCTCCAGAGTGTTTCTGTGTATATGATATTGGCACCCTATTTAGCAGCTACTGGGCTGACTCTATCAACACAATCAGGGTACATCCAGCTATCAAATGAGAGGGACTCACAGCGGCTATCCAGCCATTAAGGTAAAGATGAAAAAGTTTCTATCACCTGAGATCACCATCACCGGCATCTGAAGAAGTGAACTTTGCTTTATGAAAACTTGCGTGCTGACTCTACATATTATAGACTTACTCTATAAAGGCGCATATCTATCCTGGTTTCTTCCATCACCTGAGCCACCCAGCCTCCTAGCAATCCTCTTTGGTTATCGTGGGGAAAGTGCCATACTTTAGTAGGAAATGTACTACCCCAGGGGAAAGTATAACGAGTAGGCTCTGTCTATGGAAGATGTCAAGTACTAGCACAGAATGCATGTGAGAACTAGTGTTTAATTAAGTAGAAAACATGTAAATCCCAGAATTTCTCTCGGGTACACTGCTGGGACTTCCATTAATGCCACTCGGAACCATACCGATGCACCGTTATTTCAGAGTTGTTACTGTATTCTTAATTAGAAGCTGTGTTTCAAGTGGGTTTGGCCACTTGAAGCTGAAGGGCTCGTAGAAGGGCCCACTTCTCCCATAGAAAAATGTGTCTGTTGCAAGAATAAAAAAGAAGTAGAAATGTTTTATAGAAACTTGTTGTTCGGTGAAAATTCACCCAGCCGACCTGGAAATCCTTTGCCAGGCAGGAGACATATTAACAAGCCGCAATTACTTGGCATAATTACCTAGTAATCTGCAAGAAGATAGTATTTCTTTGTAGTGAAAAGGTTTTTTCCTCGCAAGTAGTCTGTGTATGACATGTGAGGTTAGCAAAAAGGCTAAGTGAGTCCTATGATATTATGTACTACCCTCAGCATAAGAATTTCCAGTGATACTGTAGATATTAGTAGTATGATGCTAATCAAGATTGTATTCATATCATATTATGATCATATTAATATCATGCCATATCATGGCTGGAAAAACCCATTCCTAGCCTAAGTTAAAACTTTGTTCTTCTGTCTTCCTTCCACAGCCCCTCTGCCTTTGCAGGGGAAGAGAGCAAGCAAATGATGCACTTCATTGTTTCATGTTATTTTGTAAGCTACCATTCAGCATATTTCAGCTAATGCTGCCTTGTCAGAGCTATAATTTACTTACAGAGGAAGTGTAGTGTGTCTTCTCATATGTCAGCCAGTGGCCAATTCTGCAATAAATCACATCACAGCCTCGCATACAGAGGAGTCCCTTTTTGTGCTTCAGCACTGAGCTGGATAACTTAGCAACAAAAAACCCACCCCATGCCAATTCCTGCTTTGTGCGAGAAGATGGCATCTTCATTGAGGGATGGGGATTGCTACCGGAAGATGAATTTGTGTGCTTCGTCAGCAGTGCGAAGGCACAGCAGCTCTATCTAATCTATCAATTTCCTCTTTTTTTAAATGGATTATTGGAAAAAGAATAGCTGGGCCTGTTTTGTCAGAGCAGAGGCATGCAGGCTCCTCGCAGGATGTGGGGAAGCTCATGGACTTCTGGACAGATGCCATCTTGTTTGCTATGGAAGTGTGACCTGCAGAAAGACAGCCTCCTTGCTGCTGTTTATCAAGGAACAGAGTTGAGGTAATGGGAAAGGAGAAAAAGCCCAGTTTGCCAGTTCAGAAGACCAAAGGCCTTTATGGGCAGTATTTCATGGTGCCCAGAGCAGTGTCCAGATTGCAGGCTCTTGGTATAGTGGGCTGCCTGCATAGCAAGCGAGAGTTTCTGGTCTCTTGACTAATCCAGACCAGATACCCACAAAAAGTTTGGGCGCAAATGTGCTAAGAAAGGTGGTTGCTGCCGATAAAACCTGTGGCCGCTTGTACACATTCTTGACTTTCTCTAAATGAATCTATTCTTTGGGGTTTTTTGTTTCTTGCAATGTACCATGATGTTTCCCATAACTATTTTGCACATTATGGATTTAACACTCACAGTTCACTAATGTGATATTACAAGCGAAAGACGCTAGATGGCATCTCATAACAATCTACCCTCCTGACCTTCTCCTACTAAATTACAGCAGGGGCCAGTTTGGGAATGTAAAGTATGTCACGTATGGTGCAACAGGCATGTTGTAATAAGCATTAATATTACAATGAATAGAAATGGTCTCCCGTCCAGCCCTCAGAGTTGGGAGTGGAGACCCCATGCTTGCTGGGGCGTGCTCTCACCTGCTCCATTTTCTGGAGTTTTGGGTGCTGTCCCCGAGAAATAGACTGGCTTGGTCAATTTGGGATGGTGGGGTCAGACTATTTTTGCTTTTTGTTGCTGTGCAAAATATGCCCCCCTCTATGGCAAGTTCACCCTCTTGGTGAGAAGTGACTTTATCCCTCCCCCATACTCTCCCTCTCCTCCACTGGTCCCTTCTTTTCTCCGATTGGCATTTCAGGCTTAGCTGGCAGTGACCTGCCCTGTCCTGCTGTGGGATGGTATTTTTTGTATACCACTCATGGCACACGTTGCAGTGCAGAGCTTTGGGGTTCCCAGTGTAGGGGTGGGCTGTACATTGTGAGGCTGACATAGCCTCTACTGGACCTTAATATCATGGAGATTCGAGATAAGACAAATTCCTAGCCAATCCCATTTAGGACCTTCAACATGGTACCAAGAAGGTATTGTTTCTTCCTCTGTATTCCTCAGTGTTGTGTGCAGCTCATCCCTGCTACTGTTGAACCAAGGGCAAGTTCTGCCTGGTCCTGACCCTAAGGATGGACTGGGATATTCTGGCCCCATGGCTTAGTAGAGCATGTCCCAAGAGAGATGCTGCTGCAGTTTGTGCTTCACAGCTCCTGCAGGGTGGGCCTTGTTTTCCTGCCAGCAATCTCTGCAGCTTCTCCAGGAGAAGCACGAATGGTGTTTCCAGGAGCAGCCATGACTTTAGGGCTTCTTGGCTGGCTTGAAGGGAAGGGAAATGAAGATATCCAGAAGGAGGCATCATCCTATACTCTTTTCTTTCTGTAGCTTTATACAGCATCACATTTTGCCTTTAATCAACTTGTCTATTGTCTTATTATCACTTTATACTTTGTTGAACAGTGTGGCCTAGGATTTAGAGTAGAGCCCTGGGAATTGCTATGCTTAGGGTTTCTCTCCATGCAGGAAGTATGCTTCCTTAACTAATGGGTTTCTATATCCATATCAGTTATGATGCATTAAGCACTTGAGATTTGCAGGTGGGAAGCACTAGAGAAATGCAACATGCAGTGCTAGCGTTGTGTTTTGGTGTGTACATGTCCAGCTGCCTGCAAAGTGCTGGTGAAGGATCTAAAGTATCTGATTCACTGTAATCCTATGCTTTGTAGCCTCACTTATCCCCATGTGAAGTGGATGTAAAGCATAGCCATTCAGATACAGTTGCATTTCACACCGTCCTTGCGAACCCTTTGCTCTGCGGGAATAGATGAATGGGGCTGATTTCTTTAAATCCGTCATCTATTAAGGTACAGATGAGCTTGATGAAGAAGACTCACAACTTCTTCAGTGTGGAACAAGGGGCAACATTTCCAGGCATAATGAATGCTGCCAACTCGCCTCCTCGGCAGGGCCTTTGGTTCATCTGATTACAACATTGATAATATTAGTTGGAGGTGAAACAGATTTCATTCCATGCCCCACTTATAATGAAATGCGGCTTGATGAAATGTGTCCGTGGAGAAAAAAGGAGAGCTTGTAGCAGAGGGAACCGAACAAGGATAGCGTCTCAGTTACATGCACCAAGCTGAAGGAGCACAGAGTCTGCCTCATTTATCTTAGGAAGAAAGGATTGTCCATTGTGACAAAATCAGTCAGATGTGGAAGGTGAAACACTAAAGGCTCATTACGCTAATTAGTGGCAGTGCTCAGCTGTAGGGAGGCAAGCAGAAGCGGGCAGAGTAATGCCTCCGAATAGCATGTGCCCAAGAGGAAGCATTTTTGCATCGTGGATTCATTCGTCTGTGCCAAAAGGGTAAAATCCTGCTGCTGCCATCCTGAGTTGGAAGGAGACCTTCAGTGGCATCGTTAGACTGGCTGGCAGCCAGATGGCACAAGTGTCTTTCAGGAAGATAAGTTCAGCTGTGTGTGCTCATGGTCCAATACAGATGACAAGGAAGCAGTGAAAAGCTCCACCTTAAAAGTGGA
This sequence comes from Caiman crocodilus, assembly GCA_030014935.1. Taxonomy (NCBI): domain Eukaryota; kingdom Metazoa; phylum Chordata; order Crocodylia; family Alligatoridae; genus Caiman; species Caiman crocodilus. Next base: position 12,627,451 of record JAGPOW010003364.1, read on the forward strand.
GCAGGAAACCAGGAAGGCACCAGGAGGTCCGCTCCACAAGCAGCAAAGAAACGACAGCCCTTCTGTACCCTTTATGAATCTTTCAGCTGTCCAAAATGGCTAGGAGAAACTGGGCCTTCCCTTTCTATTACTGATGTTTGCCAGCAGAAGAAATTCAGGGTACTGTGAAATTTTGAGATGACTTTCCAGCTTTAGTTTCACCATCTAAGGCATGCGATTGCTGAACAGCTGTGATAGTCAGGGAGTCTTTGCTGAGGATAAAAACCAGTCTAAGAGCAGGGTGTGCCCTAGATTGGGAGTGAGGCACATTAGCCGAGCTGCAGGTGGGCTTTCAGAATTGGAATAACTGGAGTAATTGCAAGCGAGGGTTAAGATGATTAGGATACTCTTGCACATGAGGGGAGAGGAGACGAGCTGCAATAGCAGGGCATGTCTCAGGGTAGCAATGAGGTACACTGGATAGCATGTGGGAGAGGTACAAGCAATAAAATGGTGAAGGGCTGTGCGGTGAGTTGAGTTAGTTTAACTGGATGAGAGAATCCAGCACAGTGGGCATCCGCTCTGGCGGGGCTGCCATCCTTCACCTTCATGAGCACTGGGTTTTATTAACACCCCGTCCTTGCCCCCTACATAATAAGAGTGACAGCGAAAAAGAACAAGAAAATGCCCAGCCTCCCCAGGGTTTCTCATGTTCTTCTGGTCCAGAAATTGAGGTCTGTATGGTGCATTTTGGAGGCTGGGAAAGAGAGTTATGCTTTCCTCTGAAAAATTTAGCGTTGCTCACTGTCAGAAAAATAGTTCTGCACGCATCCATCATGGTGCTTTCAGTCAGAAGGGATGAGTGCAGGTGTCTTGTGGGCTGGGAAGTTTTGTTCATCAGTCGCTGTGTACATGCCTTGTGGCTTTTCACCTGTGTTTCATAACATACAAGTGATAACCTCACTCTTTAATATCCCAGGGCAAGGCAAGAGCAACACTATCACCACTTGTTGGAGTAACTGGTAAGAAAACAAACACTTTTCTCCAGAGAGCCCCTCTGGCTAGTTCAGTACACATAACTGGATTTCGTAAGGAGCTATAACTATCCCACATCCTATAGGAAACAGAAGTGCTGCAGCAGTGATCCACAGTACTGCAGGAACAAACACCATAAGCATTAGTGTCTTTGATTATCGCTATAGAAAAGGGTATACAGTTGTATGTTGTCTGCTGTAAACGGGGATAAGCCGCTCTCAAAGAGCCCTTAACATCGCAGCCGATATCAGGAAGTTTTTCTTCCTTCATTCGTAGCCCTTGGGAACCTCAGCATCTGTAAGATCAGTTGTCATCCCACCCTGGACCTTCCAGAGCCCAGGAGTGGCCTGATAACGACATGCTATGCTGCACCTCATCTAAACATATGTAAATCACTTTAAATATAAACCTCCCCTGCTTCATGTATATGCTGCGGCACATGTACAGTCTGTCACCCTCTGAGAGTATGGAAGGATGTGGCATCTCCAGTCTGCTTCTAGTTTCTAATCTAAATGCTCAGGATTTGGTCCAAATGTCTTTCCTGACCGGTATCTAGCTTCATTGTTAATATAAAGTGAACATAATTGTCAGTGGAACCTTCTTTCTGAACATGGCCATGCTAGAGTTGTTCCTTTGTCTCTCTCCCAGTTTTCCTTGCTGCTGAGACACCTCCTATGGTCATGGGATGGACTTTATAGGCTGCCCGGTGAAGCTCTGCATCTCTGTACAGGGGCAGAATACCTGACCGTTAATCATCCTCAGGCTGAATAATGCAGGCTGGCATACAGATGTCAGCCATCCTGACAGATGTGGCTTTGTCCTGATTTCCTTAGACCGCTTTCCCTTCCAATTGTGCAGAATGCTCACAGAGCCATCAGGGGACGCTGTGCTACAATGGTGTTGTGTCAGTAGGTGTTGATAATCATGCTGCAGCACCACAACACGACACCGCTGTACGGTGACGTAGCACCGCGATGGGGATGTGGAAGTGTCCAACATAGCTGTACTGGCCCTTGTTTGAAGGCTTAAAGGGAAGGCTGGCATCAAATCCAAGTCCTTCTAACATCTTCCTCCAGCTTATGAGCAACAGCCTTATTGGTGACGCTGCTTCCTCAGATCTCCGGAGTCTTGTCTCTCTGGAAACACAGTGTCAAAATCTGTCAAGCAGAATAATGGGTTCCTGTTTTCCCGAGCGTTCGGAGTAGCACCACCCCACCACCATACTGCAGATATTCCTTTGTCCTTTTTTGCTTGGCAGCAGCTATTTATAAAGCCCGGCAGGCTGCGTCTGGCCGAGGCTGCCCCATGCTGCTCGAAAGCATCCTGATGTTTGCTTGCATCTACTTCCCTTTATAGATATTCTTATCCCATACCAGCATGGCCGCCTGGTATTCGGATGCACAGTGAATGGTGATGTGGCTCTCTAAATATCAAACACAATGCGTCCCTTTAGATTTGATAGTTTGCAGTGCCCCAGGTGCTATTATTATCGGTCCTGACATCATTCGCTCGATATGATGGGCCCTGTCTTTCCATTTATCTGTAATGGACAGGAGATTTTGAATCATCTTATCTTTCAACTGCAGCAACGTTTTCTCCTTAAAAAGTGACTTCTCTGTCTCTCTCTCCCTTTCCCCATTTCTTGTTTGCTCTCTGTTCAGTGTCTTTCTCGTTTTGCTTTATCCCCCTGTCGCTTTTCTCCCTATCTGTTTTGCTCTGTTTTTCTTTGTTTCCTTCTTTCTATTTACATCTCTCTCTCTCTCTCCATTTTCACTTCTCTCTGTCTGTTTCTTCCTATTTATGGGCCTCATGCCAAAATCTGTTGGATTTCAAGGAAAGATGTCCATTCTCTTCCATGGACCTTGGGACTCACACCCCAGGAGTCTATCAGTCTCTTTTGCCTGCACTCCTCTGTCTGTCTATGTGTGTGAAGCTAGAAACCCAAGTGCTCAGTGGCCATGCCTCCAAGGTAAAATTTCCCTGGCCAGCAGTGACACCCCTGAGGGACCACAATCCTCTGTATGTGCTGCTTTCTAAAAAAGAAGCAGTGGAGCCCTGTCCACATGGTGTATTGGGCAGCTTGTTAGCACTGCTGAATGACAATACCCATTAGCCTACCGGTGGTACTATGTGGAGGTGACTGAGTTCAGCAAGCAATCTGGAGGGCGCAGAACATGGTGCTTGAGGTTGCTGCTGTTGGGTTTAGTAAGATTACAGTGTAGTCGTGACTTTCCTTAGAGAGAGAGAGATCATTTAAACCAAGACAGTGTTTCTGAGACTCATTGAAGAAGACTTGAAGTAGAAATAGTTTCTATATTTGTCCACTGACATTGCACATGCAGTCATTGGCAGACCCATGCTGATTCCAGATGTGTTACTAAGAGCAAAGGCTCTCTGTGCTCTAATTCCCAAGGACATGCTGCTGCAGAGCTCAGCATGAGCACGTTCAACACCTGTGTCCATGCCACCTCCTAGTCCTTGCTTTTGTTTTTCTAGCTGCTTTCAGGCTTGAAGGTTTCTGGGATGCCTAAGGGCTTGTCTACACTTGAAAATTAATGCAGTTTAGGGCAGGGCATGAATTTCAAGCTCAAGGCTGCGTGAATTTCAAGTGTAATGCCAGAGAGTCCACAAGTGGCCGGTAGTGCACTGTGGAGTAGGAGCATCTTGTCCCTTTGGAGCTTAACTCACTTTTAAAGAAGGAAACTTGGGAGCTGTTGCCAAACAACTGCTTGTGCATGCATGTGTTACAAGTTCAGGGAATGGTTTTGCTCAATTCTGTCCTTTCCTATAACATGTTGCCTCAGCCTACGGGAAGAATGAAGAGAAATTTGACAAGGGCATGAGAGGGCCAAGTCAGTATGTGCTGAAAAGTGATGCATCATAGATTTTGTGGATTTCATAGATTTTTAGGGTCAGAAGATACCTCGGAAGATCATTGAGCCTGACCCCCTGCCCCTGGGCAGGAAAGAGTGCTGGGTCAGATGACCCCAGCTAGGTATTTGTCCAGTCTCCTCTTAAAAACCACCAAGGTAGGGGAGAGCGCCACCTCCCTTGGAAACCAATTCCAGATTCTGGTAACTCTCACTGTAAAGAAGTTCCTCCTAATGTCTAATCTGAATCTGATCTCTGTCACTTTGTGGCCATTGTTTTTAGACCACAACAGGTCATCCAGGTAGCTTTGTGGGCACCAGTGATTCTTTGCATGGGCAATATTTCCCATTGTAAATATTAAGCCCAGTGTCATTGTGAGATCATCTTTTTATTACATCCATTCACAAAAGTAGCAGGGTTGGAGAATCTCTTTTCTTCAGATACCTTCTTATTCTGTTTGGGGAAAAAAGGCCTTTGTGTAAGTTCTCACTCCTGCTTTTTTATGAGTTCAGATAGAAATCCTGCAACACCTCTTACAGCCTCACTGGACGTTACAGAAGAGGAAGAATATTTTTCTTCCTTCTCTGGCAGCAAATCCACAGCACCATACTAAAGGCCTCTGCTCAGTCAGAGAGATAATCCTGTCTACACTAACACCAGTGGGTCTTGCAGCTAAAAAGTCACATCTGAAACCCCTGATGGAACCACATCTGAAACCTTGCCTAGATCAGTAAAAGGAATAAGACGGATCCTGCATAGATTTTTTTTTCATGGAAATTATACTGCCTCAAAATTCAGTCTAGATTAAGAAAACTTATGTGCATTTAGAGGTGTAAAGCAAGGCAGTCATTTAGCAGAACAAAGATCCAGACTGAACACATGGCATCAGAACAACAGAATTACAGTAAACCTAGCTACATTGCATGGCAACACAACTGATTGAAGCTGTAAGAAATAGGGAACTGTAGGTAATCTCTACAGAAATATGCAGATAACTTTATCTTTGCAAGTTGGAATTCTTTTTAGAGGCAAATGTTTTCATCATTTTCGTTGAGTTTCAGCTAGTCCTAGCCATGGTGGCAAGGAGTTTTGCTAATTCCTCTGAGGAGGAAAGACACACAAAGCATTTAAAGCAAAGCTACTAGCTTGGAACTGCGTGGTAACAAATGCCTTTGATTTGAGAAGTGAATTTCATTAAATCCTGGCAAACACACAAAAGCCAGTCTCGGCTTCCCGCTCCCTTTATTTGCTATCAGTACTTAAGATCAGCTTAATATTTTACCTTCACCCTTGGCTGCAAAGCATAACGGACAAAACCCTTATCTGTGAATGTCATCACTATTAGGAGAGGGAGAGAAAAAAGGAAAGAACCAGAGAATAAGGATGGCATGAAACTTGCAGTTCCTAAAGTAAATAGGCTTTTATAGTAAAATGGAAAAAAAAATCATCATATAATTTAATTAAGGCTCTACTACTCCCCAAGAGCAGTGAATACAGAATAATAGACAGCAGGGCTAATATTTAGAGATGGTTTAAAGGAGTAAAGATGGCAATCATTGAAGAGAGGTGACCAAACTTTGGCGTGCCATCTCCCATCTCCTACCCCTTTCACGTGCGCCTGCATCTTGGCTACATCTTACCTGATGCGCTAATGGAAATGCACTTTCTCCGCTGATCTAATAAATAAGTAATTACACTAAAAAAGGACTTTTTAAACAGAACATTCGCTACTGCTTTTGAGATAAGAAGCATTCAAAAGTTATTAGTGTTTGATATGAATATGGTAGGATCAGACTAGCATGAACCTGGATCAGAGGAAAGCCACAGGTTTTATTACAGTAACACAAGCCATGAGTTGAAGTCTCAGAGTGAAATTTGTGTTTGGGGTGAGGGTGTTCTGAACTGAATGAATTCACTGTGAAACAAATGTACCCACATCTATGTATTAAAACAGTAGCGTACTAACTCTGCTCCATTCACCTGACTCTCTTTAGCAGTATGCTGCAAGTGAAGCCTTTTGTATTCAGAGGCACAATGGATTAGATCCTGTAGTTGCGAGACACGAAGTCTGAGACTGTGTTACATTTTCCATTTAGGCTTGATGCACCTTTCCCTTTAGGTCATTCTGTTAGATATGTGGAAGGCCCTTCTAATTATGAGGGCAATTAAAGAACAGTTTACTTAGAGAGGCTACAAAATGCCTAGCCATTCCAGTTTTTTTACAGGTTTTCAGTTTTCTGTCAGAAAAACCAGAAACAAATGTTAGCTTTAGCTTGGTTTAAAATTATTCTCTGTATCTCCCTAAGCAACTGCTGCTCTTTATTAGGAGTAGCAGCTCACCTATGTTAAGACTCCCGCCTGGGCTGAGCTTCCATCTTAGTCTACATCTCCCACCATGCACCTTGACATTTTAGTTGCAGGAAGAGGCCTGGGCAGCTCAGGTGAACACCAGCCAATGTCAGTCCGACCCAGACTGAAAGGTTTTGATTCATGAACACTGAAAATGTAAAAACAAAATATTTCTGAGTATCTTTTGGAAGTTTTCATTCCATAAAAAGCCTTGCTTGTTTGATTTTGGATGGTCCAGGGTGAAAATCAATGTGGAAGTATTGGAATTTCCCCTGGGGTGGAACTCTATTTCTTTTTTCTTTTTTAAATCATTGCTGCACATTGACTTAAGTAGAGAGTAGCAGGGAAGGAACTGACCCTTAATTTTCTTGGTGTCTGGGGATGAAACTATGAGACTATGAAACTATGAAGTAAGGGCAGGTCAATGCAGCTGACTGAGTAAAGTGTGGATCCATATCTATTGAGAGGAGGCCTGGTAGCCAAGCATTTTATATCTGGGGAGGAATATAGCCGTTAATTTTAGTCAAGCTACCTATGCCAGAAAGATGAGGAAGGTAAAATGATGGATAACTTTATTTGATGGGTTGTTAATAAACATGACATTAGGTTGCCAAGTTTTTATGTAAAGGTTTTCAGCTGTAGTCATACACCAGCAAATTCTGACTTCTGGGGCTTCAGCCATGACAAATACTTTGCAAGTTGCAGAATGGGTTCATTGATTCATAGGTTTGTAGATAGTAAGGGGCTGGACGGGACCTTGCAAGATCATCGGGTCCAGCCTCCCCACCCCGCTGTAGGCAGGAAAAACAGTTGGGGTCAGGAGACCCCAGCAAGGTGTCTGTCCAATCTCCTTTTGAAAATTTCCAGGGTAGACGATTGCACCACCTCTGGGGGGAGTTATTCCACAGTCTGGACACCCTGACTGTGAAGGAGTTTTCCTGGTGTTAAGCCTGAAATGGTCTTCCAGGAGTTTGTGGCCATTGCTCCTGGTTTTTCGCAAGGGTGCCCTGGTGAATACTTGTTCATCGAGCTCTTAATATAAGAGCTGCCCTGATATAGCAATTGGCTGCTACCAAGCCCCTCTCGGCCTTCTCTTTTTTAGGCCAAATAGACCCAAGTCCCTCAGCCTTTTCTCACATGGCTTGCCTTGCAAGTCCCTGATCACATGGGTGGCTCTTCTCTGGACTCTTTCAAGCTTTTCCACGTCCTTGTTGAAGTGCGGTGCCCCGAACTAGACGCAGTACTCCAACTGCAGTCTCACCAATGCTGAGTCAAGCGGAAGAATCACTTCCTTGGTTTTGCTTGTGATACATCGGCTGATGTATGCCAGCATGTTGTTTGCCCTGCTGGCTACAGCATCGCGCTGCTGGCTGATGTTCATGCTATGGTCTATTATTATCCGTAGGTCCCTTTCAGTTGTGGTGCTAGTCAGTTTGACGCCATCGAGTAACTATGTTGGGGATAGTTCATCTCCAGATGGAGTGCTTTACATATCTCAATGTTGAACTTTATCTGGTCGTGATCTGCCCAACTTGCCAGCCTGTCTAGGTCTGCCTGTATCTGCAGCTTATTTTCAAGTGTGACCACACTCCCCCGTAACTTGATGTTGTCTGTGAACTTGGACAGTAAGCTCTTCACCCCTACATCCAAATCATTGATTAAGATGTTGAAAAGCACTGGACCAAGCATGGACCCCTGAGGGACACCACTGGCCACGTCTTGCCAGGACAACACAGGTCCGTTCATTAGAAGTCTCTGGGTCCTACCCTGCAGCCAGCTTCTTCCCTACCTGACTGTTGAGCAGTTAAGCCCAAAATCCTTCAATTTTTCAATGAGAACATCATGGGATACCAGACCAAAGGCCTTTTGGAAGTCTAGGTATACAATATCAACCTCCTCTCTCTTATCCAGGTGGTGAGTTATCTGGTCATAGAAGGAGATGAGATTGGTAAGACAAGACACGCCTGTGACAAAGCCATGCTGGCTATCATTCAGAATCCTACCTTCTGCAAGCATATCACACAGAGACTACTTGAATCCTAAATTTTTCCCAAGATTTTCCCTGGAATAGAAATTAAGTTAATTAGCTTATTGTTGCCTGGGTCCTCTCTCCTCCCCTTCTTGAAGATGGGCACAACATTGGCTCTCTTCCATTCTTTAGGGACCTCCTGTGAGCACCATGACTTTTGAAAGAGTTTCACCAGAGGTCTCATGATGACTTCAACCAGACCCTTTAGCATTATTGGATGAAGTTCATTCATCACTGCTGACTTATAAATGTCTAATGTTTCTACCTATTCATGCACCAGCTCAACATCAACAATAGGCAGGCAGTCATTCCCACCATGCCCATTCTGAACCTTATCTAGTATGGTTTTCCCCTTAGTCTGGTGAAATACTGAAGCAAAGTAGTGATTCAGGAGTTCAGTTTTCTCCTGAGTGTCAGTTGTTAAGCAAGGGCCCCACACCTCTGTTTTTCTCCTGTTCCCTAAATATCTACAGAAGGCCTTCTCATTGCCCTTAATTTCTGTTGCTAATTTAATTCAGTTGCTGCCTTGGCCTTTCTAATACGCTCCCTACAAGTGCAGGTCATTGTTGCATAGTTGTCTTTGGGGACTGTCCCAAGCTTCCATTGTTTGCATGCCTCTTTCTTTTGTTTCAAGAGGACCATGATATCCCTATTAAGCCAAGAGGGCTTATTGCCCTTCTGGTATGTTTCCTCTGCATGGGAATAGTTTTCTTTTGTGCTTCGAGGATTGTGTCCTTGAGGAACATCACTTCATGCACTCCTTTCACCTTTGGTCCCTGGTCCTGCAGCACTTTCCCTACTATTGCCCTGAGCCTGTTGAAATTCACTTTTCTGAAGTCCAGAACTTCAACCATGCTAGCTGACTTTCATGCCTTGCAACTGACAGTGAATGTGATGGTTTCATGGTCGCTGTTGCCTTCTGTATGCAAGTCCCTCACCAGATCATTTCCTTTGGCCAAGACCAAGTCTAGGAGAGTGTTACCTCTGGTTGGCCCATGGACTTCCTGAGTCAGGTAGAGCTCTTCGATACAGGTCAGGAAGCAACACGATCAATCTGACTTAGCCAAGTGTTCCTCCCAAGAGATGTCTGGGTACTTGAAGTCACCTATAATGACCATGTTCTGTGTGCATGCAGCCTCTGACAATTCTCGAGGGAACTCCAGATCAAGCTCTTCCCCCTGTTTTGGTGGTCTGTAGTATACACCTACAGTTAGGTCTCTCTCACTGTGCCCCCATTCCCCATTGTAGTTTGACCCCAAGGGTTTTGAGACAGTCTTTTTTGAAGCGGATGTTGGCCTCCAAGGACGTGTACTGCTCCCTTGCATAGAGAACTACACCTTCATCTGTCTTCCTTACTCGGTCCCTTTTGTGCAGGCTGTAGCCCTCTATGGCTACAATCCCATCATGTGAGGAGTTGCACCAGGTTTCTGTAACCCCTACGAGATCATATGCCTACTGGAGAGTAGGAGGGCTGGCTCCTCCTGCTTTTTCCCCATGCTCCTGGCATTAGTGTACAGGCACCTGAGTCCTCCAGGTGAGACCCTCAATTTCCTGTCATGCTGAGGGAGAACCATTCCCTCAGCTCTTGGAAGAGTGGCTTTCCTAATGCCCCCAGCTTCAGATCTTTCTTGTGTGCCAGTCCTCAGGCATGCACCAGTGTTTCCCCATTCCCCATTGATCTTAGTTTAAACCCCTATCTAGAAGATCAACCATCCTGGCTGAGAACAGGGACTTACCCCTCCATGTGAGGTGGATCCCATCCCTTCCCAGGAGTCCTCTCTCCTTGAAGTGTACGCTGTGTTTGAAGAAACCAAAACCCTCTTGGTAGCATCACTGCTAGAGTCGGCAGTTGACTTCTTCAACATATCCTTGCCTCCTAGGCCTGTGGTCCACAACTAGGAGCCTAACCACAGTAGTCATCAATCTCCTGCTCATGGGACCTGATGGCATGAAGTCCACCTACCTGGGCCTGGAGCTCAGTCACCTAGGACTCCAGGGAGCTCTCTAAGAAGCATACACCACAAGTTGGGGTGACCTTGCTCCTATTCCCAGTTTCTGGCAGCCGTGCCAGGCAGCCCTTGGGGATCTATCTGGATGGATGGAGGTCTCAGTGATGCAAGGGAAGGGAGCACCAGTTGGGGCTGAGGCAGGAAGCTGCGGGGTATGACACGTCTCCACTATTGTATGGTAATAAGTTATGCTACTACAATGAACAAGGTAACTGAATTGCAAAGGAAGGGGGGCTCTGATTAGCGCAATAGTGAAAGTGGAATGGATCTTGTGATGTTGCCAGAAACCCCAAGATGGCATCAGAGCCTTGTTTTTCTACATAAAAAATATAAAACGCTCATGATGAACCTACTATTGCTTTCTCTCAGGCCTCCATTGCTTCTGCTCTTCCCCAACAGGCCCTTTCCTTCCAAGAATCCTCCTCAGGCACTGGCTGTGCTGAAGCCTTTAAGTACAGCATCAGCTACTTAGGGAAATTTGAGGCAGTGTGTATCTATTGTGAGATCTCATTCACTGTACTCTTTTTCCAGATGTTCTTTAGTTGGGGGACTGGAACAAGCTAGGAGTTATGATTGAATGCCATGCAACACTTAGGACTAAGATGCGCTTGAGGGTATATAGTCTACTTTGCCAGGCCAACATAACTGTTTTTCATTAGATGGCAATGATTTGAACATGGTGGGGCCCTACCACAAACTCAGATCTGATGAGGGTCCAACTCCTGAACATTATCACAGTTTCCAAATGGCAATTCCAGTTAGAGCAAAGCCTCTATGTCAAGTGAGAGCCTTCCAAATTAAAACAAAGTGACCACTCATATTTGCATAATCACATAAAACATATGTAACAGTCCTCCATGCAGTCAAACGTCTGGCCCAATCTTGCATTTGTTATAGAAACAAAACTGGAACATTCAACAGCTAAGGCAAGACTCTTTTTTTGGTCCAATCTGGGGGATGGGGGAGGGCCCATGCTTAGATTTTATTTAGATTTTACTTTGAGGTCAAACTTCATTTAAAGCCACGTGTTTTGAATAACAGTGCAGTGTAGCATGAAGATCTTACTGCTTTGTGCTTGAGATGGCTTCATTTCTCACGAGTTGTGGACGTTGTAAATGAAATATCCAGCTATTGCATGTAGATGCCTACAAATATTCAAAATGGTCTGAAAGATTGGTTAGGCCAAGTGGAAGACAAGGTCGATTTTAGTTATATGATAACTAAAATAGATGGCTTTATCTGGTGTATTCCTGCAGTTCTGAACTCAGTATTTTGAGAAGGATATAGAGAAACCGGAGAGAATTTGGAGGTGGATGACAAAGGTAATGGAGCTGGAATTCAAACTCTATGAAGAAAGGCCGAGAGAAATCAGATATGTTCAGTTTGAAGGAAAAGGGCGTAAGGGGGCACATGATAGCAGTTTTAAAATATTTGCGAGGCTGTCATAAAGAGGAGGTGGAGCAACTGTTCTCCCATGCCACAGAAGGCAGGAAACCAAGGAATGGGCTTAAATTTCAACAAAGCAGATTTAGATTAAATCTGTTAGGACAATATGACAATGCTGGCAAGGAAAGGTTTGGAATCTCCTTCACAGGAGGTTTTCAAGAGGCTGGATGAGGCTTTGTTTGCTTTTGGAAAAGTGCTTTCTACCGTTGTGCTGGGACTTGGACTAAATTACCCCGGAGGTCCCTTCCAACACTACGATTATGATTTGGACTAATTCCAGTGAAAATGATCCCCCGAGCTGGGTTTGAAAACCCACCCTTTATGCCATTTCATGTGACGCAGACTTTATAGGCATTTTAGAATATTAGAAAAGGTCTCGGGCCTGTTTATCGTTTGTGCTTGTGTAATGCAAAGCTAAAGTAGTTATTGTAACTCCAACTGTGCTGGCCCTGGGGGGAAGAATAAAAACTGTAGAATTGTTTAAAATAAGCTTTTGTGGAGTTTTAATTCACTCAAGCACTTCTCTAAAATCTAGCTCCTCTATGCATTCACATAACAGCAGGTAAGTGGGCCCTAGTGCAGGGCCTGTCCAGAACTGGGGCCTCTGATGAATCTACCCAACAACTTTTCTAATTTAAATGTTTTTTTGTGGTTTCAGCCACCGGTGCTCCTTGAGTGGGGACGACCTGAACAGACAGTGGCTGGCTCCCAGCCCCTTGCTCCATCCAACCATTTATCACAGCAAGGGCTTCCTCTATTACCTGCGCAGTATTGGCCGGGCTCCACTGGTGAGTCTCTTCCATCCTCTTCTGTGTCATTCACCAGGTGGTGATCACGTTTACCAGGCTTCTAGAAAGGTTCCTTTCATTTTACAGTCTCAATCCCAATGACTTGGGGTCTCCAGCATTTTTGTGCTATGGGCATAAGGGAGTGCTTGGAGACTTTTGCTTTACTGAGTAACTACTGCCTCAGACGCATTGAACCAGTAACCCCATATTTCAAGGCTATTGCCCTGCCTGGACTACCAATCTGTGCCTAAGCTTCTCCATTTGTACAATATGGATAACAATGCTCATCTTTCATGAAGCTGTTATTGGTTCTAACATGAACACATCTGTAACAGTGTCAAATTTTATCAACCATTATTGTTAGTAAAATCATTATTGGCGTGTAGCATTTCTGATATGTTAGAGAGAGGATTTTGTAAAGATTTCTCATCTAACCAAGCATTTTCATGTGCAGTCATAGTAACTACCTGTGGCTTTAGCAAGCACAAGACAGAGTCCAGCACAACAGAACTGAGTTCAGCTCAGGCATCTACAGCCTATGTAGAAAGGGCTTGAATGTGAACAATATCATAAGAACCAGCACCGAAAAAAAAGACCAAACTTACATTCTTCCCTGTTCTGGGAACAGGAGCCTCTTCTTCTCCTTTCAGGGAGGGCATTTTTGAATGGTGAAGAAACTGCTGTGCTTGCATGTGGATTAAGCTCGCAATAAGTAAAGTGAGGATGTCTACTTTTGCAGTGACAGCCCCTAATTGGGGGAAAAAAAAGATTTGTGTGAAAAAAAATCAGACAAGTGGAAAGCTTGTTTAAAAATATAAAATAACATTAATCAGCCATAAACATGACAACATGCTTCTGACTCCAGCTGTGACGATGTGAAAGGCAGCTGAGACTCGGGATAATAAAGTCATTGAATAGACCACTATCTCATCATTGTCTAGTAGTCTGATATCAAAGTCAGAGCAAAAGACCAACGCGCTACTCAGTCTGATTTAGACCTGATTGGACAAATCGTTGTAACTGTCTGCTCAACTTTATGACCTGATGAAGGATGTCGTGTGATCATATGACTCCCTTGCACATTCTGCCTTTGCTAGTCTGGACATTTTTTTTTTAAATTCACTTTTAGAAAATGCATGTTTCCATTTTGGGGAGCAATGCAAACTGGTGAAAAGCTTACAGTCCCAAAAAAGCCCATTGTCCTGGGAGGCTGTGATGAATCCACCTTGTACAGGAAGAAGGCCCAGAAGAACGTATCCAAGACCTCCAAGGGAAAAGCAGAAGATGTTCAAAGGGTTTCAGTGCAGACTCAGACTGACAGGCAGGCGGCAGCAGCCTTTCTGGGGAGTGCCTAGGGAGAGGCAACCTATATACAGGGGCAGTTGCAAAGAGAAAGAGCTACCTTCCTGGCTTGATGAAAGAAGACCAGATGGAGATGAAAAGGTCTGCAGTCTTCCTATCAGCATAACCATTCCTCCGCTGCACAAGTATCGAGCTTCTGGAGACATGGACAGCCAAAGGGAGTCCAGCCCCTTGGCGGCTCAGTTATGAGTTCTCAATCCTTTTCTCTGTGTGGCACTGCCGGGGGTTATCCCCATTTACTCTCACCCCTACCTCTCTGTCTGTTTTTCCATGCTGTTTCTTCCTTTCTCTCTCTAATGTGTCCACAGTTTTGTCCCACTCCCACGATGGTCAGATCCAGGGGCCTACAAGCCCACTGCAGGTTGTCAGTGCTCCTGACTGAAGAAAGGCTATTGATTTAGATTGTCTCCCTTGCTCTCTGCTGGCATGACAGGCTGTTGGTAAACTGATTTTTCTCTGCCTTTGAAGAGTGCATTGATTTTAGTTTACACAGTCTCAAAAATACCTTTTCCTGATTCCGGAAGTAAGCTGGGTTTATTTTTTTTTCCAGGACCCTAAGGAGTCAAGTTCACTGATAGCCAAATGATTTCTGTGAACTGATTTAGTCTTATTTATCCTGGTGATGTGAAAGCAGATTCTGCAAAGCAGGGAGTAGGCAACTTGAAGGAGAAAGGGAAAGATCTTTAAAGCTAACAGGCTTTCAAACCAAAGCCAGTTTAATTGGCCACTTCTCCTATAGAAAACAATAGGCTAAATTTCTCTCTTTCTCTCTCTCTCTCTCATGCATGCGCATACACATGCACACATACTCACTCACACTCCCTCTAAAGAAGAGGCCCTGGCCTTTACTTTTGGTGCACCAAGATCTGCATTTCATTTCTCCAGTCGCTGTGGAATCGTGAGTGGCACCTAAAATGTGCAGCACTGCTGGAGGGATTTGGTCCAATCTGGACATGGACTTTTTAGTGAATTTATGAATGATATGATTGTCATGGAGGATTTCAGCTTCCCTGACATCTCTTGGGATGAGCACACAGCCAAATCTGACAGGTCACATAGCTTCCTTACAAATTCATCAAAGACCTCTACCTAACCCAGGAGGTCTGTCAGCTGACTAGGGGAGAGGCATTGCTTGATCTGGTCCTGGCCAATGGGGAGGACTTAGTGAGCAATCTACAGATCAAGGGGAAGTGGAATACCTTAATTTTGGGAAGGCTGACTTTTGAACTGAGAGAATTGGTCAGTCAGGCAATTAGAGGCCATACCACCCGCAGAAAAGGGAATACAAAAGAAAAGGTCATTTCTTAAAAACATAATCCCTGAAGCACAGGGAAAAGCCATACCATCTCACAAGAAATGCAGGCTATGAGCAAGGAAGCCCCCATGACTGAATAAGGAACCCTTGGACCTTATTAAGGTCAAAAGAGTAGCCTACACCAGCTGGAAAACCGGAAGCATTACCGAAGAAGATTACTCTGCACTAGCCCACACCTGTTGAGAACAGTCGGAAAAGCCAAGGCACAAACTGAATTTAGGCTAGCTACAGGAATCAAGGACAATAAAAAGTCCTTCTTCAGATATGTGGAAAAAGTTGGAAAAAGAACAAGGATAGCATTGTGCCCCTGAGAGATCCAATGGGGCATCTGACTTACAATGCCCAAGAAAGGGCCAATCTTCTAAATTACTTTTTTGCATCAGTTTTTCATCCTCCCAGGAGGATCACACCCTCCCAGGAAGATCAAATTGATGTGGATCAGGTAAGGAAACACCTTGAGAAACTGGGCATTTGCAAGTCTGTGGGCCCAGATGGAACGTAGCCAACAGTCTTGAAGGAGCTGGCAGGCATCATTGCATCCCCCTTGGCAGAGATATTTGAAAATTCATAGCAGTAGGGTGAAGTCCCAGATGACTGGAAAAGAGCCAACATGGTCCCTATCTACAAGAAAGGGAGGAGGGATGATCTGGGGAACTATAGACCAATCAGTATTACATCCATCCCTGAAAAAATCCTGGAGAAAATTGTCAAGGGATCCATCAAAACCAAACAAGCTTCTGAATGCCAGCAAACATGGCTTTGTGACTGGCAGGTCATGCCTGACCAACCTCATCTCCTTCTATGACCAGATAACATGTGCCCTGGACAAGGCAGATGACATGGATGTCATATATCTGGACTTTAAGAAGGCCTTTGACCTAGCTCCCCATGATGTCCCCATGGTTAAACTGTAGAACTGTGGCCTTGATCATCATACGGTCTGATGGTTAGGCAACTGTCTACGGGGTTGGACCCAAGGAGTACTAGTTGAAGGCAACAAATCAGCGTGGTGCGGGGTGACCAGTGGAGTCCTTCAGGGCTTGGTACTTGGGGCAGTGCTCTTTAATGTCTTTGTCAACCATCTAGATCTGGAAGTCAGATGTGAACTGGCCAAGTTCACGGCTGATATCAAATTATGGAGGAGGGTGGTCACACTGCAGGACAGGCTGGGGATACAGGCTGACTTGGACACACTCTTAATGTGGGCTGACCAAAACTTGATGACTTTCAATGCAGAGAAGTGTAAGGTGCTGCATCTCAGTAGAAAGAACCCCCAGCATACCTACAGGCTCAGCAGTGCTACGCTTGCTGGCACCATGACCAAAAGGGACTTGGAGTTCCATCGCAGCCTTGTGGTCAATCAAGACCCTCAACTGGCTACAAGTATCAAGGACAATAAAAAGTCCTTTTTCAGATATGTGGGGAGCCAGAGGAAAAGCAAGGGCAACATTGGACCCCCGCTAAACCAGATGGGACAACTGACAACAGACGCCAGGAAAAAGCCAACGTGCTAAACAGGTACTTTGCCTCGGTTTTTCACCAGTCCCAAGGGGTGCCCCTGCCCATTACAGGATGAGAATGCCTGGGTAAGGGTGATTCCTTACTCTCCATCAATGCTGACCTTGTGAAGGAACACCTTGAGAGGCTGGACACTTTCAAGTCAGCCGGTCCTGACAGTTTACACCCCAGGCTACTCAAGGACATGGCAAGCATCATACCTCAGCCCTTGGCATGGTTCTTCAAAAAATCCTGGCACTCTGGTGTAGTGCCCAAAGACTGGAAGAAGGCAAATGTGGTGCCTATCTTCAAGAAAGGGAGGAAAGTGGATCCAGCAAACTACAGGCCCATCAGCCTGACCTCTAACCCGGGGAAGGTCTTAGAAGTGATTATCAAAGAGACCATTCTTAACAGACTGGCTGATGGCAACATCCTGAGGGATAGCCAGCATGGGTTTGTTGTGGGTTGGTCTTGCTTGTCCAGTCTTATTTCCTTTTACGACCAGGTAACCTATCACCTGTACAAGGGAAAAGAGACTGATGTCATATATCTTGACTTTAAAAAAGCCTTCAATCTGGTATCCCATGATCACCTCCTAGCAAAACTGGCCAACTGTGGCCTCGGCTTCACCATGATCCACTGGCTGGGGAATTGGCTCCATGGTTGGACCCAGAGTGTGGTGGTTAACAGAAGTCAATCATCATGGTGTGCTGTGACCAGTGGGGTCCCCAAAGGCTCTGTCTTTGAGCCAACACTCTTCAACATCTTCATTAATGATGTGGACATTGGTGTCAGAAGTGGACTGGCCAAGTTCGCCAACAAAACCAAACTTTGGGGTAAAGCATCCACACCTGAGAACAGGAGGGTGATCCAGGCTGACCTTGATAGGCTCAGGAAATGGGTGGATGAGAACCTGATGGTGTTTAACATTGTAAAATGCAAAATTTTCCACCTTGGGAAGAAAAACCTGCAGAATGCTTGTAGGCTCGGCAGTGCTACGCTGGGTAGCACTACAGACGAAAAGGAGTTGGGGTCATGATTGACCACAAGATGAGCATGAGCCTGCAATGCGATGCTGCATCTAGTAAAGCGAGCAAAACGTTGGCTTGCATCCATAGATTCTTCTCAAGCAAATCCCACGACATCGTTCTCCTGTAGTACTTGGCCTTGATGAGGCCACAACTGGAGTACTGTGTAAAGTTTTGGGCTCCATAATTCAAAAAGGATGTGGAGAAGATCAAGAGAGTGCACAGGAGAGCCACGTGCAGGGTCAGAGATCAGGAAAACAGACCTTATGATGACAGACTCTTCAGCCTGGAAAAGCGCAGGCTCAGGGGTGATCTGGTGGCCACCTACAAGTTTATCAGGGTGTTCATCAGGATCTGGGGGAACATTTGTTCACCAGAGCACCTCGAGGGGTGACAAGGTCAAATGATCACAAACTGTTTCATGACCATTTCAGGCTGGACATAAGGAAGAACTTCTTTACTGTCTGAGCCCCCAAGGTCTGGAATAGACTGCTACTGGAGGTGGTTCAAGCACCTACTCTGAACACCTTCAAGAGAAATGTGGGTGTTTATTTTTGCTGGGATCCTATGATCCCTGCTGACTTCCTGCCCCTGTGGCAGGGGGCTGGATTCGATGATCTTCTGAGGTCCCTTCCAGCCCTAATGTCTATGAAATCTATGAAGATGAATATGAGCCACAAATGTGATGCGGTGTCTGGCAAAGCTAACCATACTCTGGCGTGCATCCACCATCTCTGCTCAGGCAAAACCAGGGAAGTCATCTTCCCACTTGACTCAGCCCTGGTGAGACCACAGCTGGAGTACTGCATCCAGTATTGGAGAGCCAGAGGTGAGCCACTCATATGACCCAAGGCCTGGAGAGAATAGTACCTTTCAGCCCAAATGACTTCAGAAGTTAAATGCCAGTGCTGTTACATGAATGTTCAAGTCCCATCCCTGCCCCCTCATAAAGGGAGGGTGCCAAATAGATGGGAGGGACAAAATTACGGTGAGGGAGCCAAAGCAAACACCATCTCTAAGGAAAAGTCCTCCAGGTCTTTAAGATCTGCATAGCAGGGTCAGGTCTTTGGCAGTGTCATGTAAAAAAATCTTAACAGTATTTCAACCAAAGACTTGGTTAACCAAGATGTAGATGTTTAAACCTGTGTCATCCGCTATAATCTAGTCCCTCTGGCTATACAGGTACTGCTAGCTGTAAGGGCATGGCCTTGACTCATCAGTTATCCCTGAAAGCATAGTGCGCTAATACTCCCAGAATGAATAGTTAGAGAGGAACAATAGGTTTGTGACTGAATGCTGCTCAGTTCCCAGGTCTGCTAATGAACCTCTCCATGAGCTAGGCAAAGTCTCCCAATATCTCTGAGCTTGGGTTGGCAATCTGTGAAATGGGGGCAAGGATAGTTCCTTTCTCTTAACCTTTTGCTGGCTCTGTCTACTTCACTTTTTAGGGCAGAAACTGCACGTGTTGCTCAATGGGGACATGCTCTCCTTTTGAGGGGCTTTAGGTGCTAGAAATATCAATGCAGAGTCAGCACCAGGACAGTAAGCACTTTTCTGTTGTTTCAGCACCCCGGCCTCAGTATGTCCTGTGCCGAGTTTCCTTCTGCCCGAGTTGGGGAAGGAGCTCCGTTCTAGGGCTGCTGAATATTTATTCCATGGATATGAAATGTAGGTGTGCCTTTGTACCCAGAAAATAAGCAGTGAAAACAGAATTGATTTTTCTCAGCATTTCCCCCATTTTCCCATACTCGGTTTGGTCAGTTTTGGTTTCCTTCTTTATTTCAGTGAAAAAAACCCCTAGAAATCTATTTTTATTGGTCACTTTAGGCATATGGGTTTTTTTCAGGGGGAGAAAGTCTCAGTGTTAGAAATCCCATTTTTTGGAATTGATAACAATGAATAAAAATAATGCAGTAGAAACATTTTGGAAATGGATAGAATAAAACCATCTTTAAAATCATTGTGAAAGTAGTCTTCATTTTCAGGAGAGAAGAAAAAAAAGATATTTTGAGGGAGTGGGTCCTTTTTATTTGCTGATCGGCGTTCAAATGGTAAGAAAATCATGTTTCACTCTCTGCTACGCGGCCAGGATAAACTTAGCTAATAGAAAGGCCTTTTCACCCCCGGCCCCAGAACTCTTTCCCCCCCTTTTGTAATTAAAGTTGAGATTCTCAGGTAATAAACTAACTCAAGCCAAAGGGACTCTAACATAATCACCAAATGCCAAGAGCTTCATGATAAAATAAGGTGAGTTGGCAATCCTGAGACTGCTGCAAGCTTACAGCTTGGACTGCAATAATTTCTTGTTGGTAGGGATGCTTCACTGACTGTGTTAGTGTCTGAACTACCAGAGTGGATTAGAAGGGAAGCTGGTGGCTTGTGGATGCCAGGTTGATTGAATGTTTAGCCCTTGAAGCCCTAGGAAGAGTTTTGTTTCTTTGCTGTCAGGCTACAGGTTACAGCAGAGGGATTCTTTCCAGGCTGAACGGTGAAAAAGATCCCCTGTAATGCAAGCTACAGTAGCACTGACCCTGCTCCCATTGAAACCAATGGCAACCCAACAAAATAAGGCTCCAAAAGCAGACACTGCAGATAATCCTCCAGCAATCGGTGTCAGTGGTAATCCTACCCTGATGCTGGTGGGTAGGACTGGATCAGCCAATAGGCCCATTTCAGCCCTGTTATTTAGGAATAATCCGCAGGTTTTTCTAGGTGCAAAATTATAGAGCTGGGACTGAGCAGACCATCTGGTTGTCTGACTAGCTGATCATCCCTGGGTGCTTTCTGATATGTAAAGTTATATTTTAGGCAGATAATATATGTGCTTTTTGCATGTTAGTAATGAGCTAAATTGGCAGGTAATTGATACCCAATTGAGCTGGGAGTTCTGCCTCGAAATAGGGCTGTAGCCATAAAATCCTTTTTGATATTCATAGGCATAAATTCCACATGGTACCTGTGGTTAACCTAAACTCTGACTGGATGTTGCTGATAGCTTAGATGAAACGCTAGCTGGAAAAATGTGCATCTGTCATTAAAAGAGCTGGAGAACGCTGGCATTCAGAAGGGGTGATTATAGGGTAATTGCACACGTTCCAGACAGAGTTATTTCACCGTACGGTTCTGCAAAGACACGAGCATTGAGTCTCCAGGGTTTGTGCAGTCCTGGGTGTGTTTAATTGGAAACGCTGCCCCTTGTGGGTTTTCATCCTATTCTGCAGCATTCGTGCTCTCGGAGTCCTCCCCTCTCCTTCGCTGGTTTGTGCTGATGGTATAAATAATGCAGCACACTTGCTGTTGGGAAACAAACTGATCCCTGTGTATCAGGTCTTGGCAGTACAGTGCTGCAGAGACAGGGAAGTGTAGGAGAACAGCAGTGAGGTTTAGCAGGAGACTGGGAAGAAGCTGCAGGGAGCAACTTAAGTTAACAAACTGCTAAGATAAACCGTTGGCTGAGGTGGCTGCATGCAGTTAGCCACCTAATTCGGAATTGGTGCAAGAGCAGCTGTGTGCGATGCATATGCATGAACCAAAGTGTTCCCGGCTGGGACTTTCTAAGGGATCCAAGGAAGTTAGCGCCCAACTCCCCTTAAAATAGGCTGCCTTAATATAGTGTCTATAAAAACGGTTCATGTTTTATTGTATGCCTGTCCCCTGCTCGTGGTGATGCTTGTTGCTCTAAGGGTAAAGTTACGCATTACACTTACACCATACTAAGGGCACTTAAAACATGAGTGTCCACACACTGCAACTTGTTAACTCATGCTGAGTGTCCTCTGAGCATCTCAAAGTTATGCCACTTCAGGCAAGGGTTAACTCGGGGCCATGCTACCTAGCTTGTAACTTCACTTTTCTCCATGGAGATAAAATTAACAATTTGCACTCCTCCAGCATCCCAGGATGCACAGCTCCCAGCAACCACCCCCTGTCCAGAGCAGGGATAGAGCCCAGGTGTCCTGGCTTCTAGCCATACCCGTGCCTGCCAGCCCTCCGGTGGCAAGTCAGAGCTGTGCAGGGAAGACATATTATTAACTCTTAACGTGCAACTGCTCAGAGGACGTAACTTTGACACTGGTTAATGTTCTAAAAATTGAGTATGGTCTAAGTGTAACACGTAACTTCACCCTTTAACTGCACCTTAAGTTCAGTTCTTTTGGGTGCTGACCACTTTAGGTCTGATCCAAATGTGCTTGAAGTTAAGCACACGAATACATGGAGTTGGGGAACAGAACGTTCCTAGATGTGGACCATGCTGTTGTCTGGAACAGAACTAAGAAAGAATAAGAGAAACACTAGTCATTAGTAATAGCTCATTCCAACAGTGCCAAAAAATCCTAACTGAGGATTACAGCCCATTCATATTGGGTGCTGGATAGTCATGTAACAACAGCAGACCTTTCCCTAGAGATCATGCAAGCTAGGTAGTGGGTGGGTTGCAACAGCTGGATGAAATAGGGCATGGGAGTAGGTTACAATAAAATGAATAGAATTTAGTTGAAAGGGGAGGTTTGGGATTGTCAGGTGTCCAGCCAAGGCCAGAGAGTAAAGACCTTTAGGTTTCACGGTAGAGCTGGGTTTGGAAGCGGATAAAGTGGTGAGCTTATGAGGTGTGACATGGAGATTTTCTCCTGCATGGGGCGGCTGGCAGCATAGAGACATTCTCAGGAATAGCAAACAGGCCAGCCTTTGAGCCTTGTCTAGCTGACATTGCAGGGAGAGTATCATGTGTTAATAATGCACCTCTAATGGGCTGCAGTTATTTTCTCTAAGCTCATTTGTCTTTGAGGAGAAAAAAAGAAGAGACAAATTACCAGGTAAATATGCTAAAGGCAAAATCTTCACCCCTTGAAGTCAGTAGCAGAAATTCCCCCAGTCTCATTTTGCCCACTATCTCTACTTCTCCTTTCCTCCTGCTCCCATCTGTCTCTACCTAATGAATGCATTCTAAAGCGCCTGTTCCACTGGTATCTGAATGTTCCTCTTTGCTTCCTGATTAACTTATCAAAGGTGAATAATAGTTTTCCGGAGCACTGTTGCCTTCTGAGCCTTTTGCATTCTGGTTTTAAAAGAAACAGCTGCTCTTTTGGTGATATATTTGTCTCTTAATGGAGAAATTTCCAAATATTCCTCATGAAAACATGAAGAATATATGTAACAGTGATGCCTATATTGACTTCATATCTCTGCAAGCATCAAGATTCATTATTCTTCAAGGCCTGGGTCAATATTTACCTCTCGGATCAATAAATCCCTATTTTCATTTCTATAGGAGTCAATAGAAGCTTATAAAGACAATCTAAAGTTTCACTGAAAGTGGGAATATGCTTAGCACCTGGTTTACACAAGGATTGATACTAGAGAGATGTATTAGATAGACAGAGTGGAGGATGTGAAATGAGATTATTTGCCATGTAGATAGGTCAGGTCTGGTGCTTTGCTTTATAGGGACATACGTAGTGATGCAACTGTGTACAGTAACTACTCATGCTGTTTTCTCACAAATTCTATAGTACAGATTTTGAATTTAAAGACACTACCCAATGATTAATTGCTTGGTAAAGTGCAGTTTTTAGTTCTCATGAGGATAAAAGTGAAGTTCAGAAGTAAAAGAAACCTGACAAATTGCCCTGTTATTATGTCATAATTTTCCCTGAACTTGTAGGTTCCTGAGTTATGATGGCATCTTTACAGAGGTGTGATCTGTGCCACGACAGTCCCCCCTCTCCTCTCTGAATTCTCCACCATTACATGGATTGTCAGAGCTTAGGGACAGATTGCAATTTGGGAGGTAAATTACAATCGACTGACAAGGTGTGGAGAGCACTGTGGGCATGTCCAAGTCTGAGTAGCAAAAACAAATTGGAAAAATGTCATTGTTTAACAATTGATTGACCCTCCAGTGTCACAAAACAGCCATTTCAAGAACCAGAAATGTTCTTGTGTTATGGAGCACGTTACACACATCTAGTATGTACTGCATATGGAGTATGTTAGCTGCATGTAACACATTTGCACCACTATCATCTAATTTATAAGTGGTGCATCTACATGAGATGTTTCCTGTAGAGTAGACTAATTAGCTCTGCAGTAAAGTCTCAGTGTCTACATGTGTGGCCCTTTTAGGGTACATTAAACTGGTACTATCCTATAGTGGCGTTATTTAGTGTGCTGCAATGTTCATGTAGACACTGACGGAGCTGGTGGGGCACAAAGTTGCTTCAGTGCCGGGGCTACCTGCCAGCTAGCCCTGCACTGAAGCACTCTCATGCCCCAACCAACCCCTCCTCAGCACTTTGAGCCATGCTGGAGCAGCCCTGCAGACTCCCTGCCAGCTGGGACTGCTCTAACCTGGCTCAATGTGTTGCAGTCCTGGGCACACATGTAAGTGTGGTGCCTGGGAGCAATAAACTCAGGTGTAAACTGTGCCAGAGTTTATTTGTTCACATGAATGGCACGTATTGATGTGCCCAGGAGATATAAATGTGGAGCAAACCTCTGATGTAACATCCCTACACCCATTCAAATCACTTTACTCCAGTGTGAAGTTACCCCACAAACAACCTGCAGTAACTCTATGTCTGCACAATTTGCTCTGTTGCACATGTGTGTCTGCAGCTGTAATCAAGTTCAGCCCACTATGCTGGGTTGCTGCTTGCTCAAGCTGTTACCTGCTTCTCCACTGCCTACTAGTGGCAATGCATGGGGACAGCAGCCTACAGTCGGACGCTCCACAGTAAACTGGAATCTACTGTAATGTATGCTGCTGTGCAAACCAATGGGAATTAGACTGATCTAAATGTCCCTTGGGTCTTGACTCATAACCATTGCTTCTCCTTTTATATCGTCCCTAGGTTTTCTGTGACTACCATGGCCACTCCCAGAAGAAGAATGTGTTCCTCTATGGATGCAGCATCAAGGAGACATTATGGCAGGCAGGCTGCCCTGTCGACACAGCGGTGGTCATGGAGGATGTTGGCTACAGGGTAGGATTTCACGTTACAGTACACACACACACACACACACACACACACACACACACACACACGGAGTCTATTGGGGATTGGTCTTTTCCACAAAGTTTGGAACAAAGTGTGCTCTTCCCTAGTGTCCACAGAAATACCGGGCTGGTGGTTGGACCACAGTGCATACAGACAAGGAGACACATCACCTGTAAATGGAACCATGATGGAAGTGGCACCTAATCAATGGCAACAGATATAGAATAATAGAGTCGTAGAAAGTTAGGGTTGGAAGGGACCTCAGGAGGTCATCTAGTCCCACCCCCTGCTCAGAGCAGGACCATCCTCAACTAGATCATCCAAGCCAAAGCTTTGTTTATCTGGGTCTTAAAAACCTCCAAGGATGGAGATCCCACAACCCCAGGGTAACTTCTCTTGGTAGCATGTGCTGACTCATGTGCAACCTGTTTTTTGTATGAGTGAACCCTAATTTTGCATCACATTTCTCATTTAGCCCTTTATAATAACATTAGAAATGTGCCACAGGGTGTTGCACTGTTGAATTCAGTTATGCTGCACATTGAGGGTAAAACCAGGGGCCTATGTCTGCTTTGCACTACACACATTTTCTCCTGCTGAAAGAAGTGGGCATCGAACAGGTCAGAGGCAGCATTGGCTTAGACCGACAGCTATAAATATAGTTTCCCTCACTGTGTTTCTAGTGACAGGACTCCTAATATAGACTGCATTCGAAAATCCTCCTCTCTTTTTCAGACGTGCTGTTTATTCATACTTCACACCCTTAGAAGGTGAAGCCTGACTAGATTTAGTTTTACTCTGTGGGTTTATTTAGCGCTGCTGGACTGGCTTCAGCATGAGGATGTATGCTGGAGATTGCTGACAGCTGAAGGGAGGCATTGAAAGAGTCTTGAAGAGACTTCAATTTGTTTTAGGAGAAAACATGTTACATATAGTAAAAATAGGAGACTGTTGTTCCTGCCTTGGCCATTCATTGGCTGTGGGACCTTGGGCAGCTCAGTGCACCTACTTATGCTTCATTTCCAAAATTCAATGTGGCATAATCAAAGCTGGGGAAAACAACAGTTCCATTTATGAAAAATGTCCTGGTTTTGAAGTTTGGTTGTATTACTTGTATTGCAATATGAATGAAATAGGAGAGGGAGAGAAATTTCCATTCCAGAATAGCTAAATGGCCTGGTGATTAAAGTACTAGCTTAGGGTTTAGGACCCCAAAGTGGAAGTGTCTGCTCTGATTATGTGGGACAGATAAAACAAAACTAAAACTGGGGTCCCTCCTGTTGGCTGTTTGGGAGTCAATGGGTCTCTCCATCTCTCAGTAGAAACCACTAGGCCCTGAGACACCTACCCAATGGAAATTTCCTCTGAAGTGATGCATTGCTTTGAACCATTTTCATTTGAACCATTTTCATTTGGACAACTTAGCCTTCTTCAGTGAGGGAGTGGGGAGAGAACATTTTGCAAATATGGGGACAGTCAGTGGACTCGCAGGCAGAATTGAAATGTTGCCGTCAGCATCTGGAGTGTGTTTGGAATCTGCAATGAATGAACCAGGAGCAAGCCACTGCTCCCAGCCAAATGTACAAGGCAGGTATTGCCTATTCCCCAGATTAAACATACATATTGCTTCCTCTAGTTCAGTAGTCGGCAGCCTTTTCTGGCTGTGGGCTGGAATAGCCCAGCTTTGGTTCAAACCAGGCCAGCTAGAGCCCAGCTGCTGCCCGTGCTCTTTCCTGCCACTTTTTCTCTTTGTCACTCATCTACCCAGCTGCATCATAGCACAGGTGAAGCCTTTACCACCGAACATTGCCATGGCCCAGTGCAATTGAAATGTTCCCTCCGTGGCCTGGGTCCATTGACTTCAAGGGCTGGATCTGGCCAGCCAAACATTACCTACTCCTGCTATAGATGGCATCCAGTAGAGGGTTAGGCTCTTAAATTAGAGGGAGATTGGACATTGAGAGGTGGCTGTAAGGTAAAGGATTCAAGTTGGGCTTCTCATATCAGTTCAAGGGAGTTTGATGCCCCAATTCCATTGAATAGCAATTACAGTTGAACAACTGATTCATGTAGGTTCCTCTAAAAAGCACATCTAAATGTTCCCCAGAAAGAGTATTGTATAAAAGTATTGCTCAGGCATGCAGGGATGAAGAAGGCCAAAGTGCAATTGGAGTTTCAGCAGCAAGGGATGCGAAGGGTAACAAGAAGGGTTTCTACAAGTATGTCAGCAACAAGAAGAAGTTCAGGGAAAGTGTGGGTCCCTTACTGAATGGGGGAGGCAACCTAGTGACAAATATTTTGGAAAAGGATGAAGTGCTCAATGCCTTTTTTACCTCAGTCTTTCTCAGGCAAGGTCAGCTCCTAGACTACTGCACCTGGCAGCATAGTTTGGAGAAGAGGTGAGGAGCCAACAGTAGCAAAAGAACAGCTTAGGGACTGGTTAGAAAAGCTAGATGTGTACAAGTGCATGGGAGTAGACACAGAGCACCTGAAAGTGCAGATGTGATTGCAGAGCCACTCACTGGCTATTATCTGTGAAAACTAATGGCAGTCGGGAGAGGTCTCAGATGACTGGAAAAAGGCATATATAAGGCCCATCCTTAAGAAAGGAGAAAGGAGGGATCTTGGGAACCACAGACCAGTTAGTCTCACCTCAGTCCCTGGAAAGATCATGGAGCGGGTTGTTAGGGAATCCATTTCTAAGCATTTGAAGAAGGTGATTAGGAACAGTCAGTAGGAATTCACCAAGGGCAAGTCATGCCTGACCAACCTGATTGCCTTCTATGATGAGATGACTGGCTTTGGATGCAGGGAGAGCAGTGGACATGACATACATTGACTTTAGCAAGGTTTTTGATTCGGTCTTCCACAACATTCTCGAAAGCAAGCTAAGGAAGTATAGGTTGGATGAATGTGCTGTAAGGTGAATAGAAAACTGGCTGAATCATCAAGCTGAAAGGGTAGAAATCAATGGCTCGATGTCTAGCTGGCTGTCAGTCTCAAGTGGAGCACCTCGGGGGTTGGTGCTGGGATAAGTTTTATTCAATATCTTCATCAATAATCTAGAGGATGGGTTGGAGTGCACCCTCAGCAAGTTTACAGATGACACCAACCTGGCAGAACTAGTAGATGCACTGCAGGGTATGCTAAGATTCAGAGACTCCTTGACAAATCAGATCAAAAGAGGAGGATTAGACCAAAAGAAATCTTATGAGGTTCAATAACAAAAAGTGCAAAGTCCTTCACTTAGGATGGAACAATCCCACACATCAGTAAAGACTTGGGACCAACTGGCTAAGCAGCAGCACTGCAGAAAAGGACCCGGGGGTTACAATGGGCAATAAACTGGATATGAACCAGCAGTGTGTCCTCATTGCCAAGAAGGCTAACGACATACTGGGCTGCATTGGTAGGAGCATTGCCAGCAGGTCCAGGGAACAACAGAATAGAAGAATGGTCTCAAGTTACAGCAAGGGAAGTTTAGGTTAGATATGAGGAAAACTTTCTCACCAGGAGGGTAGTAAAGCACTGGAACAGGTTACCCAGAGAGATGGTGGAATTTCCATCCTTGGAGGTTTTTTAAACACAGCTAGACAAAGCCTTAGTTGATGATCTAGTTGGGGATGGTCCTTCTGTAAGCAGGGAGTTGGACTAGATGACCTCCTGAGGTCCCTTCCAACCCTCATCTTCTGTAATTCTGAGGGTGTTCCTGGACACAATCCTAATGAGTGAGGCCTGGCCTGAACTAGGGTGTGTGGAGTGCCAGGCTGCTATGGGACTAAGCATGGGGTTGGCAAGTGGTGCAAAGTCTGAGGCTAGAAGACAGTGGGACAAAAGGACAGAGACCAGAAGGCCCATGAGGCTGGTGCACGTCAAATAGCCTTTCCAGTGTGTGTCAATGGCTCGTGCCTGACCTTTGATTGATCCTTATGAACAGGACCTTTTGTTACTATATGATGAGACTTGGGCTTGCATGGATGATATGCTGGAGGTGGCATCAAAATAATCAGAGCCTGGCTCCCAAGAGGCCAATGAAGAAGGAGACCATGGCCCCTAGCTTCCCTCTTATCCAGTCTGCATAGTGAACTCTGGATCAGATTCTGTGTATAGAGGCATCTTGCCCTTCTGCTGTCCATGTGGGACCTGCCCTGTGGGTGAAAAAAACTCCCGGTCAAATTGCTTCATTGCTATTAAGATACCCATTAGTGGCTTGTTTAATTTTAAATGTGAGATTGAAAGATAAATAATGGGAAAAATAAATAGAGAAGAAAGATCCATTAGTATGAAATCCAAATAATACTGGTAAAATAAAAGAAATATTAAATTCAGATTTGCTAATGCTCACAAATGAGTCCTACAGACAAAGGCATTTCTGTTACCTGCTAGCATTTTTATTTAATTAAATGTAGGAGATTGATTAGACATATAATTTCTGTTGTTTTAAAAAGCTAAATTGGCTCGGGAATCTGTTTATGGCACTTCAAAAATATAAATCTGAGTGTTGGTTCAGCTAAGGGCAAAATGGGATCTATCCAAAATGTACATCTATAGCTTAAGCCATTAGCTCAGTTTTCCTGAGTTTATCAACATTTGGTTGATGTGTGCCTGTACACCTGTGCGTGTGCATACTCCCAATTCAACCTGCATCTAGGAAGAACAGAAGTTGTTCATGAGAACATATCACTTAGCAATTCCCACATGGCTGAGATAATTTTGGATGCTGAATGTAAACTAAGAAACTGAAATTAGGAGGTTGTGCTTGGTGCACATGAATATGAAAAGGAAAGTTTTACAACTAAACCTGATTATTGGGCATCTTAAAATTTGAGAACTGTTCTGGCAGTGACACTGATTCACCACGACACCTTAGACAAGTCCATGGGTCATTTCTGTACTTCAGTTTCCTCAACTGTAAAATGTGCCTAATAATACCTCAGTAATATATTAGGTGTTTGGAAGGTGAGTTGATTAGCAGTTATAGACTTTGAGTTACAGACATTGAGATCTTCAGCTAGAATATGCTAGAGAAATCCAATGTAGTAGTTTTGTTTTATATACAATCAAAGGCGTTCAAAAGGATGTTACCAAGGAATTTTAGCCAGAAGCTTTTGGGTTATCCAAGATATATCTTAGAAAATATTGAAGGTCCTCATTCTTCTCCTCCCCCAGTTTTAGCCAAACCCAATATTCTCCCGAAGTGTTGTGAACACAGACCAGATAGGATTGAACAACAAAGAATCGGACAGTGAACTGACTCGTCTGCTTTTTCTTCCTAGAGGGAAGGAGATATGAAAGTAAACAGCTTTTTGGTAAAATGGAACTTGCTTTGTAGAAAAAAAGGTTCTTTTCTTTCGTTTTTGTTTCCCTTTTCACTTGTAGCGTGCAACACTCTGCTAGCATAGATTGTGCTTAGTTATATCATGATAGGATTTGTCTCATAATTTCTAACTTGATGGTCCCCACCTTTAGATACTCAATCTGCTGGCAATACTCCTAATAACGCGGCCCAGTGTGCTGTTAGCCATTGGCAACAAGGCCACACTGCTGACTGATAAATAAGATATAACTATATGTAGACCAATATATTTAGGCTGGAGGTAGTTAAAGATTTTTCACAGGAATAAGTTTTCAGTGAAAAATGCTGTTTCCACATGATCAAAATTTTAATTGTACCCATTTTGTTTTGTTTTGATCCAAGCAATCAAAATGAAATATTTCATTCTGCATCCTTCCATCCTGAATTAGCATACTTCAGTTGGTTTCCCTGACCCCAAATGTTTTCTTCCAAACTAGCGCAACAGTAACCCAGTCCAGGGTGACCCTCTCTCCTATGATCTGAGTGCCTTGAAGGAAAGTATGTCCACTAATGCAACAAGGCTCCCTTTCTTACCGGGCTGCATGGTGGATTGTGGGAAAGGTGATCCAGCCAACAAGCCTGGCCTATAGTAAAAAACAGGGGTATTAGGTATGGGTGTGCAAAGCAGGCCATATTCAATTCAGATTTGGCCTGAATCAGAGACAGTGATTCAATTTGTTGATTCAGGTCACTGCCCCGATTCGATTTGGTGGAATCGGAATCTGAAGATTCGATGCTGATTTGGAGAATCAGTGATTTGGACATAGACACAGCTTTAAAAGTTTTTTCCACATACCTTGAGGTAGCAGGTGCGACTCATGATGGCTGCAATGCTGGGGCGCGTGGAACGTCCCACAGGAGTGTGGGGGGCCCTCCATGTGCTCAGTGGTGAACCCGGAAGTGGACTGGCAGTACTTCTGGTCCACTTCCAAGTCTGCTGCGGAGCACACTGGCCCCCCTCCCTATGCCTCCCTGGCTTGGCAGTTAGCCACAGGGGGACCCCCCACACCCAGGAGACACCAGTCACCGAATCACTGGGAGGGCACAGAGCTGGGGGGTCTTGCGTGCTCCCTGGTGGACCTAGAAGTGGAGCGGAAGTGCTTCTGGTCCACTTCCGGGTCTGCTGCCAAGCATGCTGGGGAGCCCTCTCCACTCCCCATGCACCCCAGCATCGCAGCATTGATGAGCCACCTGCCACCTAGAGGTATGTAGAAAATACGTTTAAAGCTGTCTCTATGTCCGAATCTCTGAATCTCTCCAAATCGATTCAGGAGGTTCTGATTCGATTCAGAGAGATTAAGGGTCCTCTGATTTGATTTGGATTTGGAGACCTGGCCACCAAATCGGGCTGAATCTCGACTCAATTGAATCAGGGACCAAAGCTTTGCATAACCCTAGTACCAGGTTGCTGAAAAATGAGTCCCAGGATGCAATAAACCACAAACAGGCTTATACCACAGTGCAGGGTAATGGTGAATTGACTCAAAATGAAGATTTTTGAGTCATTTAGATCAAAACAAAACATATTGATTCAAGAATGTCAAAAATGTCTCATTTCAATTGAAAAATCAAGTAAAAACAATCAGATTTTAGGCCTCGACTGGGAGGAAAACGAGTGTTGATTATCAGGAATCACCAGGAGATGGATATTAGAATTTTCACCCAGCTCTCTTTCATGCTAGATCAAGAATACATATGTAAATTTGATAATTATCAATAGATAAATAAAGATGTATGTATACACAAGTGTATACACAAGTGTATACATACACATACACAGCTGCCTGTCTATTTAGCTGTCAAATTTTTATTCACATTTCTGTTAATACTTTGTTGTAGACCCTCCCCAAAATCCTGGATAAAGTGGCCGCTCCATTCATCATGAGCAGCTGCAGTTTCCTTGTGGAGAAGTCTCGCGCATCGACAGCCCGAGTGGTTGTGTGGCAGGAGATTGGTGTGCTGAGGAGCTACACGATGGAAAGCACGTACTGCGGCTGTAGTCATGGGCTCTACAAAGTGAGTACCTCTGTTGGGAAGACTGGCCCTTTCCTCCTTTCTTTTGTGGTACCCATTTTAATTTGCTGCTTTGAACTTGGGTGACTGCTCACAGTTTCATGACTCCCTAAGCCCTTCAGTGGAGTGAGATCCTGAATATTTGCTGCAATTCCTTGCCATTGCTTGAGAGCACACAGATGTTTCCAAATTTGCCTCCGCAGCTGTGTGCCAGTCACCCCTTGACTTGTTCTCTTGATTGACATGGTACACCAGCCACTCCCTGGCCTCACTTAGCAGTAAAAGAGACAGAGCCTGGTTCTTGTCTCATGCTGTAGTGTAAATGAGGACAAAATCCTTAGTTGCCCAATTACAGTGGGGTAAAAACAGTGTAAATCTTTGGTAATCCAACCCCAGATAAGATGTTTTCTGGGTTTTATGAATAAGGAGGAGTCTTTTTGAAATGAAACAAGCCCGTATCTGCTTCATTGTAGAGAAGCATGGTTATAGCAAAATGCTGTCATAGTCGCCTCCTGTTACAGCCTTCCCCTCACCCTTTCCTCCTCTCTATCTCATACGTCTATCTCTCTGGTTGTTGAGCAACCCACTTGGCCTCAGCTGGAAGTGTGGAGGAATTGTCTCATCACCTCTCTGTCAATTTGGTTATCATGGTCACTGTGGTGGGCAGGCAGTCCCCTCTCCCCCATCTGTTTCAGGTAACCCTGAGTTGTAACCCGAGCTGGAGGCAGTCCTGAGGGAAGGGGAGCCTGCTCCTCCTTTTGTCAGTTTCCCTGCCTCTGCAGGTCATGTGAGTGGTTCTCTCACCTGTCTGTCAACCTGGTTGCCTGGGTCACCCTAGCCCCTATTGTTTGGGCACCTACCTCATGGCAAGGGGGCAGGGGCCCACATCACCAGGTGACCAGTATTGCTTTTTAAACTGATTGGTTAGCATAAGAAACACCTGCCTGATTGAACCTGGAAGGAGAGGTCACTCCAGGCATCAGCCAACGGGGCTGCTTCTGGTGGGAACTTAGTGATGAGGTCACAACAGGGATATATAGGGTCCCTTCTTCCTGGAAGGGGAAGATGCATCTTGAAGAGCCATTTCTGGCAGAGCCATCCTGGAGAGACCCCTGATGGAAAGCAGGGATGGAGCTCCCAGGCTGGAACCCTAGGCTCTGGGGGCGGGCGGGGGAGAGCAGCTGAACTAGTCACTCTCTCCCTTCCTGTCTTTTAACTGGTCATACTACAAACTACCTGCCTCCAGAGAAAAGCTCAACCCACCCCTGGATAATATTTGTGAGTAAACCGATCTACTTGAAACCTATCTAGAAACCTACTTGAAACCTAACCCAGGGTACTCAAGGAGCTGGTGAGTATCATAGCCCAGCCTCTAGCACGGATCTTTGAAAACTCTTGGCACTCTGGTGCAGTGCCCGAAGACTGGAAGAAGGCCAATGTGGTGCCTATCTGCAAGAAAGGGAGGAAAGTGGATCCAGCTAACTATAGGCCCGTCAACCTGACTTCTATCCCAGGGAAGATCTTAAAAAAGTTTATTAAAGAGGCCATCCTTAATGGACTGGCTGATGCCAACATCTTAAGGGATAGCCAGCACGGGTTTGTCACGAGTAGGTCTTGCTTGACCAATCTCATTTCCTGCTACAATCAGGTGACCTATCACCTGGACAAGGAAGAAGAGATTGATGTCATATATCTTGACTTCAAAAAAGCCTTTGATCTGGTATCCCATGATCACTTCTTGGTGAAACTGGCCAATTGTCGCCTTGGGTCATCCACGATCCACTGACTGGAAAATTGGCTCTGTGGTCAGACCCAAAGGGTAGTAATTGATGGAAGTCACTCATCATGGTGTCCTGTGACCAGTGGAGTCCCCCAAGGCTCTGTCCTTGAACCCATATGGTTCAATATCTTCATTAATGATGTGGACACTGGAGTCAGAAGCAGACTGGCGAAGTTCACCGATGACACCAAACTTTGGGGCAAAGCATCCACACCAGAAGACAGGCGGGTGATCCAGGCTGACCTGGACAGGCTCAGCAAGGGAGCAGATGAGAATC
>JAGPOW010003364.1:12661682-12691971 GCA_030014935.1 Caiman crocodilus
GTGGTTCAAGCACCTACATTGAACACCTTCAAGAGCAAACTGGATGCTTATCTTGCTGGGATCCTATGACCCCAGCTGACTTCCTGCCCTTTGGGCAGGCAGCTGGACTCAATGATCTTCTGAGGTCCCTTCCAGCCCTAATGTCTAGGAAATCTATGAAACCTATCGAGATATATAGCTTGCAGTACAGCAGATGTGTAATGAACAGCTACCTAGCCAGACTGTTTGCTCTTAGGCTATTCTTTGATATTGCTCTAACCTGTACCCTACCCCAAACCTACTCCTTGTAACCAAGAAGTTCTCCATTGTTCTAAGCACGGTGAAATGGCTAGGAGAGGGAGGAGAGGGGCATGCCTGTGTGTCCCCTTGGTCCAGCTGACTAAGGGAGACCAGTATTTGTGCTCCAGGCTAAGGGAGGCACCCCAAATTCTTGCAGTGGGTTGATCACCCTCAAGGTCTACAAGGCCTGTGTATCTTAGGGAGCACAGGGCCATGGACAGACCAAGACTTCTGGGTGGCGGCAGCGGTGACCCCAGGCTCATGGGTGTGCTCTGGGACGGAGGTTGGCCAGGGAGGCATTCGGAGCCTGGTAGGTCGTCAGGTGCAGCGAGGTAGGTGGCTCAGCTCAGTAGCACCCCCTGCTGCCTCACCACAAAGGTCTTCCTGTTTTCCCATATAGTTCTTGTTAAACTTTGTAACCAGCTCTACTCGCCCAGTTAAATTCCTGCATTATTCCTGAAGTGACCATTAGACCATGATGCTGGAATGCTAAATTGGCCCGTGTAGCTCCTATGATTACCATGATCTGATTAGAATTATTTGCCATCTCTGTGGTATATATTATAATTGTATTGCTGGCAAGGGATTTTACAGCTAACCAGTGGGAAGTAAAGCCATCACATAAATCAGACAGCTTTCTCAACTATATTACTAAGAACACTGGCAGCTACAGGAGAGTATAACAGAATCTGAGTTCCTTGGCTTGCTCTGTCCCTATGCCCTGCAGGTATAGTGTAAATAAAAGTCTCTGTGATAGTGGGCTCTGTAAAGTCCCATCTTCTTTTTTAAAGGGAAGATGATGACCTAATTGTTTCAGCTCACTCTCTGAGACTTCCTAACCCAAGAAACAAAAGCCCTGTTTCCTCTCTTGTGTCTACATGGGCTGTCTTTTTACTCATTGAAGTAACTCTCTGCTTCTAAGGAATCGTTTGAATTCAGACAGCAGCATCTGCTATCAAATAACAGTGAGATGAAAGAGCATTCTGGGTAATGATATGCAAATGAGAACACCTGTGCTATACTTTACACACACAATTGTTCTTGCTTGGCACTAAATGTACTGTAATGAAGCTGGCTTCATCAGCTCAGCCCCATGTGAACACATAAGGCTTGGTTTTTAGAAGATATTTCCTTTGGTCCATCCCTAAGGGTCTGAGGAAAACAAAAAACCAAAAAGGAATTGGATACATTCTTGGAGGAAAGGGACGTAAGGAGCTATTGAGTGCAGGAATTAGGGCTACAGCCTCTGAAATAAATCTTCCTAAACCTTAAATGCTGGAGGCTGCCAGTAAGGGAGGAACAGTAGGGAATAAAAACAAGAAACCCAATGGTCATACCCTGTTCAATCTCTCTTTCAGCATCCACTCTCTGCCACTGTGTGACACAGGATACAGGCCAGATGGACCCATAGTCAGACCCATTAAATGGCAGTTCTTATGTTCTTAATACTTGTGAAGTGAGCTAATACCCCTTTTCCCACCCAGCAGTATTGGTGAGAGGGATGTCAGACAAGTGACTTTGGTCACTGAGTGTGGAGATTGTGTGTGGAAGAGCTGCCTCCTTGTAATTGTTCATGTGCCTGGAATTACTCTGTGCTAAGTGAAAGCTTAGCTGTGCTTCAGTCTGGGATAAACTGCCTGGTTTAGCTTTTACATATTGTAGAATAATTGCAGACACACAAGCAGTTACCGGGATTCAGCACATCCACAGAGAGTCTCCTTCCCTCGTTAAATCTCTTTAATTTGATTGCTTGTTCATGGTCTTAGGATAATGATAGGGTGCTACAGATATGGCAAGTGCACTCTTCTTTCTGAATCAGTATTGGTTTAATATCCTGGGTTGGGGCTAAAAGGACTACTGTGCCCTGGTGTGTAAAATTATCAGTTCCGTAGGAGGAGGGGAGTTTCTCCTTCTCAGAGTGCATCTACGTTGCAATCAAATATATGATTGCGGCTGCTGTCGATATAGCCATGCTAACAAAGAGTATGCAGCATGGGTACCAGTAACAGTATGAGAATATTATAGGAGCAGCGTTATGGAGCTCAGGATACATATAGCGGTGTTCAGAATATGGTTACTGGATGTGTTTTGCGATCTGTTCTGAGTTTGGCATTGCTGCAGCTACGTTTTATTGGTGCCTGAGGTGGCTAGTCCAAACCTGGGAGAGCTTGGAAGTTTGGAGAGTATAATTACCCAGTTTGGGCAGAGCAACACCCTCTATTCTTCTAAAAAGTGAGTGTTGGCTGAGATCGGGACTTCACTTTTAAATCTTGCCTAAATGGCAGTGGGCAGAATCCTGACTCCACTGAAGTTGGTGGTAAACTCCTGTTGATCTCACCCTAGGATTTCATCTGCTACCTGAGTGAGCAGAACATGATCTAAAGCATGGTGGACCACCATCATCCAGTGGATCATTATCCTGATCTCATGGCTCCTGTGGTCCTTGACCTATCCGTGCTTAGTTTGTGAAGTCAGACCCATCCTGACACAAGGGGAGCGGGACAATTGAGTGAAACCACTAAATAAATGCTGCATTTTGGCATCTAATTGTGTGTTGTTTCACTGTGCCATCCAAGTGTCCTTTATATATTTTAGAGGCACTAGGGGGCAAGCAGAAGTACCCGGCAATGCCACACTTGGCTCTCCTTTAACAATACTTTGAAATATATGAAACACCTCTTTTTTTTTTCCCCCATCACCACTGAATAACTGAGCAGAACCATTGGCAGCAAGCATGGGGATCAGAGTAATTTTACATGTGACGGCCGGTCACACAAGAAGGAATTAAATCCAGTTTTTTGTAGCCCGTAAGGAGCTCTATGAGCTATAAAAGCAGTATAGAAATTTCCGTTCTGAACATATTGCAAATGATTTCTGTATGTTGGAAAGCAGAGTCCCAGTTGGATCATGAGGTTATTATTCTAAGGTCATCTTTCCATTTTTTTGTTTAGCATTACCATTTATCCCAAAGATGGAGGACTCTTAAATATGCCCAGGAGGGGGATTTCTTCCTTCCATTGTAAGAATATAAATATTTTTGCAGTTTCTCTGGTTAAGGCAGCTTTAAAGTAGTTCCAATCATTTCTCCCCCAGTACACTAAGCACCTGATTTGTTAGTATTGAAATGAAATATTATTTCTTACACTGGCATTTATGTTGTAGCTACATAAAGGATAATAAGCTATTTCCTTCAAATAATTGATATTAATAGCTTATTCCCCTTCTGTTTTGCAGTCTTTAGTAGGGTCTTGTTTGTTTGTTGGTTTGTTTTTTGATTTAGGTTCCTAGTGCTATTTATTAATGGGGGGGAACAGAGATTTAGTGGCTTAGTTCCACGTAATGTTTAAGTCCCACCCACCGAGCTGAGACTCGCCCATTAGAGTCTGTCCGTGCTGAGGCTATTGAGCTATACACTGTCAATAAATCACCCAGCGGGCTATATTTTTTTCCAGAGGTCTCCAGCTGGACACTGGTTATGTGGCTGCAACTTTGGACTTACAATGTGTGGATATTATTGGATTTAGAGAGGTATTCAGGCAGTAACACATCGATATCCTAGGACTTGAGTTCTCTATGAATTGCACCTGTAGTTTTGCATCCCCATTTTATGATGTATGCTTTAAAAAATAGTGTCTAATAGTGACCCCTCCAACAGTTCTGTCTTCTGGACTAGCAAGTCCTTTGGGTTTTGAAGGTTTTACTCTTGATGCACTTTATGAACAGCAACTAAATCTTACGCACCTCAGTTTAAAGATAGGAGAAACAAAGGCTTGGAGGATTGAAGTCACTTATCAAGGGCCATGCAGAGAGTCAGTGGCATGGTTCTGAGTAGGACACATGTGCCTTGAATCCCAGGTCCCTCTTGGCAAGCATTAACCCCAAATCCCTTCCCCTTTGAACATGACGCAGGTAGTCCATGCCATTTAATACTACTCTTATTGTCACTGACACTGTACATATACTTACTCTGAAAGCTCTAGTAGACATTTAATAAAGGGTAGAGGGAGACCTAAAAAGCTTCTCTAGATATTGCAGGAAAATCTACCTGATGGAAAATAAGAGGATGTTTGTTGCATGTGGATGACAAGTGAAGCCACCTATACCCCAGAGCAGAGTGGCAAAATGAATAAAAGAAAATAAAATCTAATATTTGTGGTGTGGTGTGGGGGTCCAGGGAAGACATCGTGAAAGAGGTTCCAGGACAGGTTTCCTGCCTTGATCTGATATTCTGAAACCCTTATAAAATGGTTTGTCATGTCAAAGATAAGGAAGGAGTTTGCACTTACGCTATTCTAATGAGAATCAAGAGTGACCCCTACCTCATTTAAAAGTCATTTGACTTCAAATGGCTCAGAATAAAAAAAGATGGTTTATCTCTGTCGAATCGCCCTGTCTCTGATCAATGGAAATGCAATAAGCCAGCCGCCCTTAAGGAAGAGAAACATAAAACCAAAGAAACTATTGATCTTCACTGAGATTTTATTCAACCTAAAAAGAAGAAGAAGGGGAAAAACCCACCTCAACCCTTTTTCATTTTGTCTACATTGCCGGATTGAGTTGTATAAAAGCAATGTCTCCATTCAAAAGATGCTAAAAACAAAAGCAGCGGATTTCCATGGGGATTCTCCTTCCCACTCCGCCCTGCTTAAAAACCCTCTGGTTGAAACACAAAAACAATCAGAAAAAAGCCTCTCATCATGCCATCGCCTGCACGAATACTGAGTGCTCAGCCTGGTCCCCCAACCCAGGAATCATTCCTGGAGCTTAACTCAAGGCTTTGTATTGCAACCTCCTATTTTCTAGCATATCGAGTCCCCTTTTCATCTGTTTATGTGACAAGGGATTCAGAGGAGCCCTTCTGAAAAATGTTTACCCATCCTGACAGGGATCATTGAGTCACTCAGTGGAATCGAAAAATTGAGTCTCCAGTGGGGTATTTTATGGTTTTCATAAATTTCTCATGGCTTTTATTTCACACCCTTGCATATTAATATATCTCTGCCATTTCCATATAGCACAAGGTTATTCAATATCATGTCACCTGGCATTATGCCTTGCTGCTATAATGTGCTATTTGGTTTCATGCTCTATCATATTGCAGAAAATTATTTAATCTCATGCCATACTATGTCATACTGTGCTTGCCACCATTGACTATGCCACTCTACCCTGTTGCACTGGACCGTACTGCACTAAACCACTCCACACTGTTCAGTCGCATGCCGTACTCTGATCCTATGCAATACTATCTTAGCCACATACATTTCAAGTCCATGGTATGCTGCAGCATGCCATACCATTCAGTGCCATACCAT
Source organism: Caiman crocodilus (assembly GCA_030014935.1). Taxonomy (NCBI): domain Eukaryota; kingdom Metazoa; phylum Chordata; order Crocodylia; family Alligatoridae; genus Caiman; species Caiman crocodilus. Next base: position 12,667,277 of record JAGPOW010003364.1, read on the forward strand.
GTTGAAACAGAATATTGCCTAGCATGTATGCCTGATGAAGGATATAAATCAGTAAGGAAATAGATTTCAGCCTCATGCTTTGAAGGGATTATTATGAACAACAGGGAGTAACACAAATGAGTTTTAAAATGATTACAGATATCTTGACAGCGCCCTTTGAAGTAGATTTTACTCATGATATGGATCCCCCTTTGAAGAGAGCCTTTGGGAGAGCTGAGGACGAGGGGGTTTGCTGCTCAGTCTACCACTTTCGACTCGTAGAAATTGAGCAGCCTCAATTTTCTCATCGGTTTTGAGTAGAGGAGGAAAAATCCACCATTTTGCAATAGGGTGCAGAAGACGGGAGCATCAGACAGATGGAGCATAGCAAAGTTATCCTACAAAACATCTCTGTCAAAAGAAGACAGAAGGAGCCTGGGGAACGTTCCTCCTAAGAGGTGACATTTCCATCACAAAGGCTTCCCCTGTCATATCTTTAGCTACTCCAGGCTTTGGGTGATGTGATAAAAGCCGCAAATGATAGAAGCACTCCTAGAGACCTTTGAGAGGGTAAATAGATTTAAAGGACTCTTGTCATGATTCTCCACTGCTCTGCACCTTGCACAGTCAAGTCCATCAATACAAAGTGGGGATAAGATGCTACCCAAGCAGCATATCAGTGCTTGACACTTGCTTTGTTGGCCAGTGTAGAATGAGTTCAGAATAATTTGCAAAACTTAGAAATAGCTGGGCAGCTCACTATGGCTTGGCTACCTCTCTGAGAGAGACATCAGGTGTGACGTGTCACATCCTTTACTGATCGTTCTAGTGCTTATAACTGGATTAAAAAAGAATATTGAGTTCAAGTATCACATGAACGTTCAAATCTTTGGGCATCAACTGCCTGTGTTCAGGTAAAGCAAGGAATAGAATTTGCTTCCTTCATCTCCAAAATGCAAGCTGGAACACCGTGAGCAACAGAAGAGAGGGCATCTGCCTGATCAGGTCTTATTCTGAGTTGTTGAGCACAGGAGAGCACCACCAAGGGAATCACTGTAACACTGCCTGCCTGTGCTTGGAGTAATGACATAATCAATCAGGCCCAGTATTTTATATTTTATACATGGGTGTAATTTGGTACAGAGGAATGAAGTCACTAAGCCAGCATCCCATACTGGGTCAGAACCTAAGCCAGAAACATAATGCAAGACACTTGGCTCCTAATCTGTACACATTTACAAGACAGATTCATAGATGCTAGTGTCAGAAGGGACCTCAATAGATCATCGAGTCCGACCCCCTGCATAGGCAGGAAAGCGTGCTGGGTCTAGATGACCCCAGCTAGATGCATATCCAACCTCCTCTTGAAGACCCCCAGGATAGGGGAGAGTACCACCTCCCTTGGGAGCCCGTTTCAGACCTTTGCCGCTCTAACTGTGAAGATGAGGGTCATTACCTGCAGAAGTAAAGGAAACAGAAATAGAAGAGCTGGAAAGTGCCTAATCCCTTTAATGTTAATAGTATCACGGTCAAGGGTGTTCAGCCACAAGGGATAGCTGCCACTGTTGATCTGCTGAAATCTTTTAGGCTAGTGTTATCCTCTTGACTGTGCAGTGGGCATGGGGCACAGGTATTGGGGTAGTACCATAATGAAGAGATGTGTCCTTCTTTCCATCCTCAGAGGTCAACTTTTCTCGTGATTTGATCTGTTTCTGCTTTACATCCAAAATTGGCCAGTAATTCATCATGCATGATTTCTTTAATGAATTTTTTCATTTCATATCTTCATTGGTTATCCTTGGGAATCTTGTGATTTTCTCTAGTTTACCTGTCTTTGGGAATGAGCTGCCAAATTATTTCTCTGAGCAATTTCTGGTCTGTAGTTCATTCCAAAGCAGTTTGCTGTGGTTGTGTTTGCAATTTAACATTTGGGCAGTTTTGGTCTGGCACGTAGATCACCCGGTATTGTTTCTGTTTCCCAAAAGGATGGACATCTTCCTTGTAATCACACTTCAGGTGCAGAAACTTGCCAATCCACACATTAAATTCACTTTTTGCCAATACCCAAGGCAAAAAAAAAAATGTTTCAACAATGTCCTCATCACTAAAAGTTTTTACTCAATATCCCCAGATATAGGCCTTCATAGGGGTATAAAAATAATAGGACAAGACTCATTAATAGAATTACAGGTGTGCATATGTAGAAAATGCTGGCAATATCCTCACAGCTCTGTCTTTGATTACCCCAGTTCTGATCACAGCCTGGTTTTGTCTCCCAAAGGTTGTACTTGTCGTACGTGTCTCTGAATTTCAGGTGAATCCAAAGGTTTGGTCCCAAAGAAGCATCTTCAAGGTTTGGGTGTTCAGCTGACTTTCTTTGGTCTGGAAATCGTATTCAAGAGCAGATGTTGAAAACAGAGAGAATTATTCGCTTTGTGATTGTTCTGCTTCCTTTTCAGGTGCAAAACTACTCAAACTGGAAGTAATTGTAAAAATAAGAGTAAGAAAATCCACGTTTGGGTGAGGCTTGGGGTTCAGATCAATTCTTATTTACTTTTAATCTGATTTAAATTTTAGTTTTTCTCCCTTCAATTCCTGGTGGCGTGGTAATTCCTGTTTATTACCCAAAGCCGAAATGTAAGCCCCGTCTTCCTATTTTCTAGCTGCTTTTATTTCTACCACTATCTAGCAGTAATTTATTGATGTTTCACTTAGTAAGATGTTCTAATTGCACCCTTTAGGCTTGTATTCATTAGTTAATAAAACCACATATTGGTTAGGGGCGTTCAGGGCCAGGAACATGGGTTGAGAGGTGTGTGGGTGCAGGTGTGATTGGGGACTCATAGACAGGAGATGTTTATGTTCTGAGCAGAACCTCTGGGATTTTGAAGGACCCAATATGGGTTTTTTCTGTCTTTCTTAATTGGTTGTAATTATTATATATGGTATTTTATTATTTGGCCAGGGAGCCTAGAGCCTGAGACAGGCCTCTTTGAAATCAAAATTGATAAATACGTTACGGTAACTGAAATTGAAAAAAAAAATGTTAACTAAGAAATCCCACTCTCAACTGCCCTCCAGTCTCTTCAGACTTAATGAGCAGGTGGGCCTTGAAGGTTTGCTGACTTCATCTCCTGTAGATCGATAGAAGAAGCAAATCACAGAGCTTTTATGGCTCTAGAGGTGTTTCCCTACCCCCAGCAACTCCAGGAAAGCTGAGGATTAATAACATGAGCATTTTGGTTGGTCTCAACTTCCATGTTGGAGAAGGGTGCCTTTGGCAGTGACTAAGTGAGGCACCAAGTTAAGTTTTTTGCTAAAGCTTTTTAAAATTTAACGTTGTGGTTTTTTGGGGGAGGGGGAAAAAAGTTAGGTATTTTAGGTGGAGGGAGAGTTGAAAACCGCAGCCTCTGTATAGGAGAAGGGATGTGGGTTTGGAAGGGGCATTGGTGGGGAGGAAGCAAGAACCACCCCTGCAAGTCAGGCAAGGGAGTGGGAGTCGGTAGACAGGGTGTAGAAGTAGGAAGAGTTCTTATATCTGAATATAAATGGTGGTTGAGAAGCATGTTTTGGGATTGGCTGGAGGGTCTGCTTAGATGGGGGTTTAGGGAAGGGAGTTGGGGGAAGAGGGAGTGTTGGAGGCCTCAAGTTCTGGGGTGTTATTTGGAGAATCCAGTCACTGGGCTTTGTCTGTTTATTGTAAGCCACAGTAAATCTTTTGGATAGGGAAGGGTACACATCTAATAAATACATAGAATGAAAAGCAGAGAACTCTCATTAAGGTAGTTAGCACCTAAACCATATCGAGATACCATCAAAACCATATAGTCACATATATTTAAATATTGCTGCATCTCAAGGCAATGGAATAAAATACTCCATACTCCCTGTGTGAAAAACCCTCCATGAGTTATCACTCATGGAGAAGAGAACAGGCTTAGATAATGTTTCTTCAAGCCCTCACCTGGGTCTGTTTACCATCCTAGGTAAGGTTTCATTGGAAGCCACGTCTTGCATTGCACCCTAAATGGGACTAGATTTGATCTGTGACATGAGTGTACTCTGCGTGTGTACTCCGAGTGTACTCAGTGTACTTGATCTGTGACATGAGTACCTTGGTGTACTCTGCTTTTTAGATGTTTCTGTGTTGGGTATGTTTCAGTCACGGTAGGTAGTAGATGGTCTTCCTGTTGGGCTTTGATTGCCAGGTCAAGCAGTATTCCAGACCTCGTGATGTTATGAAGGTGGATTCACGCCAAGATGAACATGTTTTCACTTTCCATGTATACCAGGCAGGCACTTATTGTTCATACTGCAGAATTCAGGGCACTGTCCAGTTTGTGGGTGTGGGCGCTATTGCCCACAGAGGAAGGCAGTTTCTTGCTGGTGCATAAACCATGGCCAGCGTAGTTGTTCTCAAGGTAGAGAAGTTGACTCCTCATGTTGTACCAGGTAGTTTCTTAATGCTACTGGCCTTGAGGTTACCTTGTGCCTCAACTTCTCTAGCTGGTGGTGCAAGGTTAGGCTTCTGCCTAGAGCGACACCCCTGGGTGCACAGAAAGCTGGCTTCCACAACTTCAGGGCCTTGCTACAGGGCCCAGGCTCTGTACTAGCTGGGGTGAATTAAAGAGATAGAGCAGCCAGAAAAAAAAAAAAAAGCGGAGTTTGTGCTTACATTGTGCCATAGCACCAGGAAAAGACAAGGGAAAGCCCAAGGCAGAGCTCAGTGGCACCTGCTGGCACTGTACAGTTCTCCCCCCTCTTCCAAATTGAGTGTTTGTAAAGGGTGGCTCATAGGAAAATCCACATCAATGGTAGTCTCCTCAGTGAGTGCAGAGCAAGCAAAATCAGCACTCACCAAGGAGAATGGGGTAGAGGATAGGATACGAATACTTACCTTTTAGTAATACCAGTGGCGGCAGAAACTGAAACTCCCTTTCCCAGCCAGTTCACTGCAGTGTAACGTCAGATCTACCGAGCACGCGCTGTTTCAGTAGAGGGAGTGTATCTCTCTTATGTTCTTTAGAGACGGAGCCAAACAATTCTAGCAACTACCCTAATGCAGTCTCAGGGGCATTGTTCTTGTCTCATTTCATGCAGTTTACCTCGCCCCTTTAGTTCCTGCTCTTTTAAAATAAGGATGTACATCATAAATCTGGGTGTAATGGTAAGGGCTGCTTCTGAAGGCAGGCGTTGGGTAGAGTAGGACACAGAAGACTGGAAGGTAGCAGAAAGCTGGATTCTAGCCAGGGCTTGTTATAGGACCTCAAGTCAGGCACTTGACCTTTTTTTTGCCTCTACAACTTAATCCTTCAGGCTGGGAAATCGGATACAAATCAGGGCTTGGCAGAGAAATGGAGGCTGCATCTCAGCCCAGCTATTTTGGGTAAAAAAGTAGGTTGCAAAAAAGGGAAAACAATGGCCCTGAACCAGAGAGAGATAAAACCTCCTTGGACTTCTTTGCCTTTTGGGGCTGACTTCAGAGCTCACACTCAGTGGCAACATAGGATCTCTGCTCCCCTTGCTCTCCAAGTGAAGGCCTGAGCCCATGGAGACCCCTTTGGCAGAGGCAACACATCTTAAATCAGCTCCTTTGCCTCTGTTGCTGATGTGTTCTTGGGTGTCAAATGGCTTTGTAACTGGAGAGTAAGTCCCATGCCACATGGTTAAATTACAGTGCTATAAAAAATTATGACAGGGATGAGATCATGACAGATCTGAATCTGCAGAGCTAGGAGGCATCCAGTACTGGTGAAGTCCAGTATCTTTGGCTGGATTCAGAACAACAAAAAAGCACGTCTCTCTGCACTGGTTGGCATGGCTTTCTCAGCTCTGCTTGGCACCACTTTCTGTTTTGGAATCAATCTCTGCGTTCCCATTCCAGTCAGTCCCTACAACCCCCGAGTCCCCTTGTCTTGCTGATGATGCTATCACTTGGTAGTTGTTAGCTCCTATACGTAAATGCATACAAGGAGCCTTCTGAGCTATCAAAGGGGTGGGAAAGGGGCAGTTGTTTGGCTGGGGCAGGAAAGAGCTATTCAGTAGCTACAAGTCCCTTTTGTTGTACCAGGCTGGGTTTAGAAAAGAAGGCAGCAGGGATGGTTTGGAGCAAAACACATAGGGAACTGTGTCCCCGGAAGGTAGTACCTTGCAGGTGGAGGAGGGAAAAGCTGTGTAGGGTCACAACTGACAACATTTAATCAGACCTGCTGATATCAAAGACGAGGTCCCACTGTTTTATTAACTTATATGTAAGGCTATGTTCTGCCTAGAAACAAAAGGCCAGATCCTGCTGGGGAAATTAAATGCCTAACTCCCATAAATTTCTCTTCCACTTCTCTGACCCCAAGAGGTGCTCCGTGTTCTTTAGTTGAATATATAAAGGGGTTCCTGCCAGTAAATAATAACATCTTTAGCAAGGCAAACTGTGGGAGAAGATTGTAGAGTGCTAGGTACTTCAGCACCTTTTAGGATTTGTTTCAGGTCCCTCCAGTACTGCCAGCTCTTGCAGGGTTAGAAACTAGGAGTTCAGGGAACAAACGCTGGTTCTGTCTGTGGCACTGCAAGCATTAGCATGCTTCCAGGCCCAGGCTCATAAAAAGCAAGTGGGTTTGCCAGGAACCGGAGATTCACGGGCATCCGTGCTCACTTAGAGCAGAGAACCTCACAGCAAGGGTACTTGTGGCTTTGTGGAAAAGTGCCTGTGGGCTGCATATTGGTAGGGCACGAGCCCTGCCTACCTCCTATACTCTCCACTTGCTGGGCAGATGCTGTTCCCATGGTAGTGTTGTAGCTTAATCATAACCAGAGTTCTCATTTGCAGTGATACAAAAAATACACACGTCCATGCTTACCTGATTGAAAGGGGGGGAGTTGGGTTGCACAGGGAGAGGAGACAGTCTCCTACTCTCACAGTGGCATGCATTTTCCTGCTGTGCTGAGAAACCACATGCATTAGGATTGCGCTAGCATGAAAAGCTGGAAAGAGAGACTGACCCTAAGTGGTGAGCAAAATGTGCCTTCACGGAGCAGATGGTGCACAGGCTGAATGGAGGGCTGAATTGGACTTTATGCATGAAACTGGTGAGAGTCTGGTCTGGTTCCAGGCACAAACTGTAAGAGCATATAGGAAACCACCACCAAAAGCAGTTAAGCAAATGCAGTATTCAACTATTATTTCAGTTTTACTTGTATAAGTTTTCAATCCTTACACAAAGATGAGGCATTATGCTGTTGCTTCAGTTCAGACCCACTCAATGCAGCTGAATGGCATGACCTTGAATGTCCTTGGGTTTGCATGCCACTTAGGGGAGACTAATGGGAAAGGGTGAGGGACATAGAAGGTGAAAGAAAAATCCTAATGAAAAAATTAACTGTCTTCTTTTGCGAATCTCTTTTTAAATGTCCAAATATCATTTCACCTCATTCTTTCAAGTTTCCCGTGGAATTACAGCAGCTAGCTTTTTGATTTCTGATGTCTCTCTTGCTTGTTAATCTGGCCCCGTGTGGATTTATTGTACAAATCTATTTGGCAGCTGAAAATTGCCCTTTGATGAAGCTCATAGTCTAATCATGAACTCCTCAGGCATGGAAAATAGGAATAGGGAGGTGGCGACAGCATGGGCTAAAAGAACTGTGTTTGTGTTTCACTCTGCATGGATTTTAGAAGCATCTAAATTTCAAAGCATTCTCTACATATGATTTTCTAAGAGGATTGATTTCTCTCTTCTCATGATCATAGGATCTGCCATGCTGAATCAGATGGCTGGTCCATGTAATCAGGTATCCTGCCTCTTACAGGAGCCAATACCTGATGGTTCAAAGAAAGCAAAACAAGCCACAATACAACTGATTAATTGTGCTAAGACATAGGAGAGAATAATTCTTCCAGTTTTGATCTGCCTCCTCAGCATTTCATACCTTACACTATGAAGTTTGATTGTCATTAGCACAATCTTGAGTGAAGAAATCACATACCTTGCTTGCAGTAATCTGATAATCCCCACAACTAAAAAAGAAGTTTAGGGCTCGAAGGGACCTTGTGAGATCATTGTGTCCAGCCCCTCTGCTCTGGGCAGGAAAGACTTCTGGGGTCAAATAAAATCACCCCAGCAAGGCGTGCGTCCAGTCTCCTTTTGAAGATTTCCATGGTAGGTGCCTGCACCACCTCTGCTGGGAGTCTATTCCAGAGTCTGGTCACATGAACCGGGAAGTTTTTCCTTATATCTAGCCTGAAACCTTCTTCTAGGAGTTTATGACCATTGCTTCTGGTTTTCCCTGGGATGCTTTGGTGAATAGTTGCTTGCCTAGCCCCTGATGTTCCCCCCCGGTGTATTTGTAAGCTGCTATCAAGCCCCCACCAAAGTCTTCTCTTTTCTAGGCTGAACAGTCCCGTATCTGCCAGGCTATCCTCATATGGCTTGCTCTTCAGGCCTCTAGTCATACAAGTGGCTCTTCTCTGGACTTTCTTAAGCTTTTCCACATCCTTCTTGAAGCGTGGTGCCCGGAACTGGCTGCAGTACTCCAGCTGCAGCCTCACCAACGCTGAGTAGAGCGGGAGAATAACTTCCTCAGTTTTGCTTGAGATGTATCAGTTGATGCATGTCAGCATATTGTTTGCTCTGCTAACTGTGGCATCACACTGGTAGCTCATATTGATTTTATGGTCCATTACGACCCCCAGGTTTCTTTTGGACGTGGTTCTAGCTAGCGTAGCACCACCGAGCCTGAAAGTTTGTTGTGGATTTGAAAAATCTGTTGTTGAAAAATCTGTTGTGGATTTTTCCTCCCCCGGTGGAGCACTTTACACTTCTCAGTGTTGAACAGCATCTGGCTCTGGTCTGCTCATTTCACAGGTGGATGCATACCATCTACTTTGTCTTTACTGACTACCCATTTAGTCTCTTTTGTGCAAATAACCAGAGCTGAGTGCCAAATCACCATCGTTGTTTTTTTTATCAGAGCGAACCCAGGGTTCTTCCAGGTATTGGCAGAATAGATCTGAGTTATGATGTCATAGTTCCTGATGGCATGTCATTTGTCAGCCAAAAGGGTCAAAATTCTCCACCATGAACTTCCTATGTGAAGATGCCAGGTTTGCAGCAAAATTCCTCCATGTAGAATTGATCCTTGAACCTAAAAAATCCCAACTGTGAATAGTTTTCCTTCCCCCAGAATGCAACTACTGCACATCACCTTCCTCTAAGTGTAATGAACGTATTGAATATTTGTCCAACACGGGACTGCCTGGGCAGGAGGACTTGCAGGGGAATGAGGACTGGGAGGGGAGACTGAGCAAGTATTCCTGGAAGATTCTGGGATCAAAAGCTGAGGAAGGTGTGGAGAGTTTGTTGTGGGAGGGTACAGGACATTGATCCATGTGCTGGTCAACAACTGCCAAGTAAGAGGTGTTAGTGAAGGGCTGACTCAAACTAGAAAACAGGATTAACTACTCCTTACGTGCCTGTTTGTGACATGTTAGATGGGGATAAAGTGTTGTTATAGGATCATGCAGTTGGGGCAATATAGTTGGAGGGCTCATGCACTCAATCATGAGACATCATTAGAGAATCCATATCATTTTCTAATAAAAAAAGGTATTGCACCCAACATAAGAGAACTATTTGCTTGGCTTTAGCCAAACTTTCAGATCATGGTGCATGCATGAAAGGTCACCTAGACCATCAGTGCACATACCTAGACAGGAGTATGGAGGATGCCCAGACCTGTCACCCCCACTTTAGGCTATTGAGACAGAATCCAAAGGCCAGATGTTTGTCGCCTTCATAGCAGCTATAGTTGCATTACCATCCAGGAATCAAACCCAGGCCTCCTGTGTGGCAGACAAGGATTTTGCCACTGAACTGCAGGGGTAGTAGACTCGGTGCAGTAGACTCAATGTGGTAGGAGAGGCCATGACCATGTAATTCCACAGGAGACTTGAATAAGGTGATAAATGATATTTGGACATTTAAAAAGAGATTCTCAAAATAAGGCAGTTAATTTTGTTATTAGGATTTTTCACTCTCCTCCTACATTCTTTACCCTCTTCCATGACTGTCCCCCAAGTAGGATGCAAACCCAAGGACATTCAAGGTCATGCCATTTAGCTTCCTTGAGTAGGAGAATCATGGTAATAGCATTCTAATGGAAGTCAATGACTGTCATGGTCATGGCCTTAATTACATTCAGAATGCACAAAAGTCAATCCAACCAATAGGACATGTAATAATAATAATAATAATTAGCACTTACTTAGTCTCTTCTAAATGAGGAAGTCAAAGTGCTGCAAAAGAGGGCCAAGAAAAATGTCTCTCTTTGATTTAAAAATGTTTCATGTTGCCTTGCCCTGGAATGAAACTAAGAACCTAGGGGGCATGCCATGTTTCTAGAAGTTAGGAAATCCTGGTTCAAGTCCCAGTTTTGTCTTATTCTCAGTCACCTGCACCAGCTGACTGCCCTGAGCACCAGACTGTTGCTACTGCGCTCTGAGTTTTTCTCTGTCTCTCTTGTTGGAGCTATTATACTTTGAATAAATAATAAAATATTCATTAGGCTAGACAGGGAAAATGAGAGATTTTGATTCTACAACCCAGCAGGAAGAGCACTCACCTGGGATGTCACAGGCTCTATTTCAAATCCATGCTCCAATGAATATTTAATTTTTTATCCAAAATGGAAGAACTCCGAGAGAGTCTCTTCCTCTCTTTGGTTTTGACCAGAAGGTCCATCCAGGACCTGAACAACCTTTCCTGATAAAAGTTTTATTAAATCTGTTATATTCCCATAAAATGTTTGGCTTCTATTGAAGCACTGAAATAATCCTAGCCATCGTTCTTACCTAGACCCTGGCCATTGAAAGACCAGGATGATTTTTTTTTTTTAATCATGATTTTAAGGGAGGGCAATGGGTTAATAATTAGCCATGGAAGAAAAAAAAAATGAACCAACAGTTTAAGAAAATAAGGAAACGTGAAAGTGTAGCTAGCTAGAATGAAGAAGCTGATGCTAGTGACTCATAGAGAAGCACTGCTATGAAGTGCAGCCAAGGTTGAGATCCCAGGAACTCTATCTGATTTTCAATAGCCTTTTCTTCTGGGGTTTCTTTGCCTGTTTATATCTTTAGGGGTCTAATCAGACAGCCAATTTGCCTTCCAGTGGGGAATTTTTATGTTAATTTTTCTCTTAAATCTGACATTCAGCAAGCTGTAACTGTTGAGGTTTGTTCTCATTTGGAGAGGAAGCTGATAATGTATCAATTTATTTAATCTGCAAGATAAATGAAAACTGAGTGAAGAGCGTGTTTGGTTTGAAATGCTAACTCTACAGAAAGACAAGGAGAACTTCCTCCCGTATTTGCTTTCTTGCTCTCTTCCTCTGATCTTTGATGTCCTGTAAAGGTGCTGTTTGATGGACTTGATGTCCCCTGCAGTCTAACATTCACATGGGGTTTGGAGCTGGCAGCTGGATACTGATTTCTGAGTGACCTTTCAGAGTAGCTGTTTCTTTTTTGCTCAGAGGTGGGGAGAAGTAAACAGGACCTCAGAGTAGAAGGCACACCTTCATAAAAGAGTGACAGAAAGGTCACTTCAGGGACCACAACAGGGTGTCTGTCAAGTGATTGGAAGCACGTCTGGAAATCCAACTTGTGGAGATTTTATATGAGAAAATTATGTTCCCAATGTTGCAGATACACCACGTCAACTCTTCTCAGGCAGGTAATCAGCTTAGTGCATACTTGCAAAGTGGACCAAATGTCCAGCCAGCCTGCAAAACTGCATTTGAACATTTTGCACGTGCAGAACTCACAGATGCTTGTTGAGTTCTCCGTTTCATTCGCATAAAGGCCTGGTTTATTCTGAAGACCAATATTAAATGACAACTTTCATAATGTGCCCCTTCATGATTAATGCAAAATTTGCTCCTTGAGTGAAATTAATTAAATAGACAGACATTATGCATTTATTAATCATCCATAATTATATTTATAGTATTGCCAGTCTTGGCTCAGGGGAGGAACAGACCAGGAATAACAAGTTGGCAGGCTTGAAATCCTTGGGGAGAACCACGTGTAGGTGGCCTGCGACAGAAAGAATAAGACAAGTTGGGATCAGGATTGCACTGAATTGGTAATGTAGGCAGTTGACATGTGTGAGACTGAAATAGCAGGAGGCGCTGTGCACTGGGCTTTTAGGTGTATGGTTAGTCTAGGATTGAATGCCATCGGTCTGAGCTGTTCTACAGTGAATGCTGCAAGGCAGAGATGAGTTGCTTTGGCAGAGACAGTACCCAGCTTCATGGGTACAGTCACCACATTTGTTCCAGTGGAGAATGGCAGCGAAGAGCCTGGGCGACTGCAGGAAGCCCCTAACTGTGCTGTGCCTGAAGCCTGCAAAATTTCAAGCCACATGCTCCTTCTCCCATCATATCAGGTGACTGCCATGGGGTACCGAACAGGTATCACATGTCTTTTCTGTTCATGAGATCTTGCCATAGATTACACGGGTCTATAGACTGCCATATCCATTTGGGGACTATCCCAGCCCTGATTTGGCTGCCTCAGGAGAATGGACTGTGCAATAGTCCCTCATTGCTCCATGCAGTTGTGCTGTCAACCTATGAATGACAAAATCTGGGGTTCTGGGACAGAAGTAGCTCAGTTCAGGGGCTGCAGTTCTAGCCTTCACTGGACTTTGTAGCATCTGTCTGTTTTTTATGCTAACGCTGTGTCCACCTCTCCTCCCCTGCATACTGATATCCCGCATCTGTAGTCAGGTTGCCTGTCACTATAAAGAGGGGAGAGCGAAGTTGACAGTGTTGGATTGAAGGGCTGTAAGTGGTTATTGATCCCAGGCTTCTCCTATTCCTGGAGGTGGGGGTGAGTAAGGGTATGTTCATATGTGTGCTTAAATATACTGCACCTTGCATGTGCCTGCTTGCATATAAAGGATCATGTATGCTTCTCTGCATGCATAATGTTCACATGTGTATGTGCCACAGCTGTAAATGAGTGTCAGCACATGAGTGCTAGGGCACATGAAAGGGCTGAGGATGTTTATCTAGGTCCATAAGGAAGCAAGTGTGTGAAGTTGTCGCATATATGCAGTGTTAACGGTATGCATACATGCACATACATGGAATGTAGATGTGTATAACAGTGCATGTAGGTGCTCTGCACATACAGTCTGTGTGTGCATACACGTAGATATCTGCTGGAGAGTGTGGGAGATTGAGGGAGATAATGTCTAAATTAAAACAGAAAATCAAAGGCCCAGAGTAATGACAAAGTTCAGATTTGATTAGCTTCTGATAGCTCTGTTACACTGGAAAAATTCACACTTTTTTGCGGTGACCTTTTCGCTAATGCAGAGCTGGGGGGAATACATCCTTCAGTTTCTTTCCATTTGTAACTAATTAGAATGGAGGAGCTTTACTGTACTGTACTCTAGTCTGCTGAAATGCAACACATTTGCTGCAGTGTAACATGCATATGCATCCGTGCATGCACATGTGCATATTTCCCTGTGTACATGTACCTTTGTATGCATGTGCGTGTGTCTGCACAGGGAGATGAGGCAAAGATGGGTGAATGCTAAAGATACTTCTTTCCTCCCCTCCCATCTGTGCTCAAATAGGAAGGGGCAGGCAGCTTCATGTTATTCAGTTCAATTCAATGAGACTTTATTTGGCACAAGAATTTATGCAAACTTTGCCAAAAACCCCTCAGGCCAGCATGAATCCATCAGTGCCAAGACAGCCTCTTCAGAATCGGGCTGTGCACTGCATTAAGGGTATTAATCACTTGTGTCCATTTGTTGTTATTCTCCGTCTCTTACCTGGTGGCAGGTTCCTACGTCACATGATGCCATCTCTCCTTTTCCCTAAGGCCTCTCCTGTCTGATTTTGAAAGGCCAGCCTCATGCACTGGTCTCTCTCTTCCCACTGTGAGCAGAAGGGTCCCTTTGGGAACATGTGCTCGACACTTGAGAGAAATGGGGGCCTGCCTTTAGGTGGTGGGGCCCCTAGACCCTTGGAAGGGTCTCTTGTTAGGGCTTCTAGGAGAAGTGATCATAAATTGGATAGCTCAGTCCACCTGGACTGGTGTTCAGAAAAGACACTCTAGGAAGAGAGGAAATGATTGATTGTTCCCAGCTAAAAAGGCCTCACCTGATACTTCCATGGAGCTAAGAACAAGAGATGCATTTCATCACCTAATCAAAGTAAGCTTTCTTTAAAACAAGTGTTAAACATCCATCCCCCAGGCTGAATCAAGCCCCATAATTTGGCCCCTGGTGTTGCCCCATTAACCTATGTGCTGTGCTGGACTGGCCATGTGTGCAGTGCCCAGGATATGCACTGCCCATGGCAGTAGCTGGGCCGGGTCCCAGGCTACACTGCTCTTGACACGCACTCAGGTTGGTGTCCTAGACTGGCCTGGGTGGGTGCTGCGTGTGCTGAATTAGGCATGCAGAGGGGTAGCAGGGGAAGGAGGGTCCATGAGCCTAATCCAAGTCATGGACCAGTCTTGTGTCAATCGTTTGGTCCACAAGGTCAGATGAGTGTGACTTCCCAGCTTGAAGCCCAAATTTAAGGTCAGGCCAACTCAATGATGGATGCCCCATGAGTGGAGTTGGTTGGGTGAATCTTGGAAAGAGGGCGTATCTCATGAGACATGAATAGAAGGCATTTTGGTGTGGAGGGTCTTTACTCCTGCTCCCTCTGGACAGATTTGGGGATTTGAGCAGAGAGAAAACAGCTTTGATAAATTGAGATGATTACAGTGCATCACAAGTGCTCTGGAGAAGCCACCATGGCACCCTTTATCCAGGACAGCTTGACCCTTAAAGAAAGAGTTTCCCAATAGCCAGAATCAGGAAACTATCTCCTTCAGTCTGAGATGCTCAGCACTCACTACACATTTTTCCAGAAATATTTAAGCAGAATGTTTTTGTGGGAACACCCCAAAAGCCTAACACAACCCGAACTCCTTCCCCAACTCCTAAGTGTGCCTTAGATTGGTACAAGCAAGATAAAGAATAAGAAACACTGGGTGCATCTACATGTGCAGTGAACTGCTCAGTAACCAGAATTGCTGGCAAGTCCCATCATTGCACGCTTATTTTTAGCTGCTGCTGTAGCAATGAGCTGCTGTGCAGCAAGTTGTTGCTACTGCACAGTAACATTGCCATCATGGTGCCTTCCCAGTGATGTAACATTGCCGTAGCAATGAGCTATGGCATGGTAGCTCATTGCTATGGTGATATAGCATCTCACATAGACATTTGCCGAGGCTTTTCCATTTTCTTTTGATGCTGGAGGGCTCTGTTCCCACATCCTCGTGGCGCTAACATTAACACAGACAGTCCTTCTCTCTCTAGTATCTGCAGGATACCAATCAGGATAGTACTGCATGCCCCACTGATAACAATGACACTATGGATAATTCTGTGCGGAGGTGACTGCATGTGCACTTGCCACTTACATCCACCTGCCAGCATTTTGCATAGACAAACAGATGTCCACAGACTTTGTAGAGCTAATTAAGACATTTCTGAGTGGCTGGTAACATGTCCGTATAAATTGTACATAATTCCTTGTGGCTCTTTGGGGGCTCTATTGCTCTGCATTAAAGAGTGTATGGACAAAGGTGTGTAATTGTGACTGTACTCTTGTCTCCCTTAGTGTCAGTGTGGTGCTGTGACATGGCTTTGGGTGCAATGGGAAAGGAAATGCAAGTAGCAAGGACTCCTGCAGGTTAAAATTCATTCAGGTGCTTCAGGAGGCCTTGGGCCTGAAGGAGGCCTGTGATGCACTGAGTGCAGGTGTGGGGAAGCTCAGCAGAGAAATGTGAATGTAATTCAATAGCAAGAGGTGCAGTGCAGAGTTATGGCTATTCATGACTGTAGCCCGTGTTATTCATCCCTCATTGTCTTAAGCACTACGTTCGTGCACACAAAGGAAGGGACAAAAATGAGATATTGCTTTTCCAAATCATTTGCAAATCGTTGTTGGTTTTCACTAGGAGCCGTGCAAGAGGCAGGCAGGTAGAGATGCTCCAGTCTAACACTGTGTACAATGCCTTAATTTTTATATTTCCATTTAGTCATTTTTATTGGTTGCTTCCCAGTTCGTGGCCAAATAAATTCATGTTATGCTGAAGCAAATGCCCAGGAAATAGCTAAACAATTTTTGTACTATCCCTCAGTATTTACTGGGGGCTGACAAATACAGTATTTGCTTAGTTACTCCGTGCAATGAATTCACTTCCAAAAGAAAGAGATTTGCATTGGGCTCTTGGATATCGCCCTCCTGTTATAACTCTCATTAACAACACTAATTAGCAATATGTTAATGAATGCATGAACATCATGTGCACTAGTTACAGGAGCCCCCAATATGTGATCAATCTGTGATTCAAATTGCAGCCTGTCTGCAGCCTCTCTGAAGCCCTCCTCCCAAGAAGGGGTGAATTATGTATTGTATCAGTGAATGTGTGGATGTGCTGGTGGGACATATTAATGTGCTGATATGTTTGTGAGTGCAAATCAGTGTGGTTGTGGAACATGAATGCACCTGAGTGGGAGGAGGTATATGGACATGAATAAATGTCAGAGCCTGTCTGAGAGAGATCCACCAGCATCCACCAGGCTGTGTGCAAATGTACACACAGTGGTGTGTTTTGCATGCATTTGGATATGTGTCTGTGTGCGATTGTTTTGGTGTGGTTGTACATGTATTTAAAAAATGGGGGTATGTTTGGTCTGATTAGGTGTGTATTTCTATGAGTGTGCATCGAGATTGCTGTGCATGTGAGTATATTTGCTGTATGGGGACATAGAGCAAATGAGAAAGTCCAGTGAGTAAAAATCTGCAAGTTGCTGTGAAATTGCACCTCATTCTTGTTAAAACTACCCAATTATTTTGCAACTAAGGCGCCAGAAGGTTTTCCAGTGGGAATCGAGAGGCATAAATTGGCTGAGCATGTGAGGGCAGTTCCAGCATGGTGACAGTGTGACTAACTGTTACTCTGAGACTGGGAACTATATCTGCCCTGTTCTTTTGATCTTTACAGGCACAAACTCCTACTAATAGCAGCTAATGGAGCCTTTTGTCTTTTCAGAAAGTTCATTTGCAGCATGTGCAGAAACACTTGGCAGAAAATAACGTATCTTAAATGTCTCTAACATTTTCTCCCCTGGAGGCCTTCCTCCACTCTGGGAACACAAGAATTGCCCATCAAAACACAAAAAGCGTCTATCACTAGAGCCAGATTTGGTTGATTACAACTGTGAAGGAAGGGAAGAGAATCCACTTAGTTTGCTGGTGTGATCTGATCCTGGTCTGATGTGATTTTGTTGACTGCAAAGGGGCTATTGCATATTGAATTGAATACACTGGGTTATGGACATCTCTTGGTGACAAATTCAGAGGTGATGTGCAAGAAGTAAAGTGTGTTGGTTCTCCAGTGGCAAGTGGACATGAGTCAAAGGAAGTGCAGGTATGTGGGCCTCGAAGTCTGGAGGGAGTCTACATGATGAAGGGATCTGGAAGCAGGTGTAATTTATGCCAATGTAGTCCCACTCAAGATCACTTAAAACTAACTTCTGAGTTGGGTCCTTTATTTCCAAGGTCATGTGGGAAAAGATATCGTTTCTTTAGGCTCTTTCAACAGTGGAACCATGCATGTATGGGGTTGAGAGAGACATTTTGGGATGGCTGTTTTGATGTAAGGGCAAAGGGTAGAAATAGCAGAACAAGAGAGGGAGATGTTAAGAAAGGACCTTTTGTAGATGAAAATCCAGGGGATCCTGATTAGCTCGCTGGGGTCACCAGCCCCTGCCCTGCCTTATGTGGGAAAGCACCACTTTGTGCAGCCCACGCGAATATCCTCCTTTGATCATTGAGGTGTAAGCAGTTGATATCCTGACACTAGCTCACCAATACCACAGACTTATGATAAACCTGATGACACTAAGGACAGTATCCCTTTGCTATTATTCACAACCAGGATACAGCGGTTATTGTAGTCATTTCAATTGATAGCCGGTTTCCAGTCAATAGCAACCGATATAATCGGTTCCCATGTTCCACATCAGGACTTTGGACTTATTACAGAAGAGCCTTCCCTGGGAAATCCAGACCAGCTTTTATACAGGACTCTATCTATGTTGGGAACAGGTTATTTGGGAGTATTTAGTCAATTCTTTGCAGACCTCTAACCCAGCTGGATGTGCTCAATATAGTTGCCAGTTGTTTACCTTCCTGTTGCATCTTAGTACATTAATTCAAAGCTCCTGGCACACACTTGCCAGCTGAATTCTTTTAATCCAGCATCCTTGCAGCTGGAAGCTAGTGCACTAGCCTAAGATACTGCCCCACCTTCTCCTCCTAACCTTCTCAGGGAAATGGCTGGAGCTTTATCTTTCTGGAGGCAAAAATAGATCCACATTCTCAGTTGCTGCAGTAACCGCTGTCCTGATAGAGGTTACCACCTTCCAACACCGCTGCTGTCTGCTGCCACCCTGCAGCAATGTTATTATCTCTCGAGCTCATGAATTTGTCTGTAGTCTACCTATTGCCAGTCCCACTGCTGCATTGTGGCTGTACTCGGGTTTCCTGGGCTGGTTCAGATCCCATCTGCTGTTTCCCTGCTGTGGAGTGACACTGAGCCTCCCCACAGCCCCTCAGCTGGCTCTCCTCCTGCCTGCCAGCAGCATCTCAAAGGCTTTGATCTTCCCAGTGACAGTGAGAGTGCTGCTCAAGCCTTCCCAGGCTTGTCAGTCCCATGGTGGGCAGGCTAGTATTGCTGGGCATGTGACCGGGGAGAAATTTGGGTTTAGGCAAAGTAGTTTCATAGATGTTAGGGTTGGAAGCAGCCATGCAATATTATTGGGTCCAGTCCCCCTGCATTTGGGCAGGAAAGACCGCTGGGATTGGATGACCCCAGCCAGGTCGGCATCAAGATGCTTTTTGAAGCTTGCCAGGGCGGGTGACTGAACCACCTCTGGGGGGAGGCTGTTCCAAAACCCTCGGCGCTCAACTTGTAAAGAAGTTTTTCCTTATGTCCAGTCTGAAGTGATCTTTAGTCAAATTGTGCCCATTGGTTCTTGTCCTCCCCTGGTGTATACCCCTAATATACTTGATATATATTGCACTTGCTATATATTGATCTTATAGTATTGGTCCAGTGTTTTTTTATGAGGGCCCTTGATTTTGTTGCTGTTTTTGTTGAAACTCAACCCCTGTTTCCTGCTATTTATATGATATAAGAAAAACATGCCAGTACTCTCGAGTATTAGCCCTAAATGCTACAGCCAGCCATGAGACTGGAGGGTCTGAGAGAGAGAAAGAGCAGACCCTGCAGGCCTATTCCCAGTTCTTCCACTGACTATTTGTGTGCCCTTCTCCGTGTGACTCAGCGTCCCACTTTGCCCTTTCCATTTCCCAGAGGACTGTTTGTTTAATTGAAGGGTGTATATAAAAGGTTTTAAGGTATGGATGAAGGGTACCAGGGGAGGTGCAGTTATTAGAGTGGGACAAAAGGTCAGGCACATGCTGACATGCATGTCCTGACTAATTACTGTACTAATCTTTACAGCACCTCCTCAGCAAATGTAGCTTGTCCTTGTTTCTTGTTTCATTCATTGTTCAGTAACTGGGAATGAGAAGATGAAGAGGAGAGGAGCTGTTTGGAAAGCATTGCTCCCCTATGTGTGGCTCCTCCTAAAGTGGAGGTACGTTTGGGGTGAACTATCCTTTTTTGGCTTTCCTCACCATTTATGCCAGGCCTTGGTAGAGGAAAGCCAAGATATATTCTGCCCAACAACCATCAAAGAAATCCTTTATCTGACACCAAAGACCAGCCCCTTTTGAGACTAGTTATTTCAGGAGACGTGTGTGGTTCCTGGAAGTCAACCATGATATAAATCAATGTGGGGCTTTGGCGTTTCCCATGTCTTTTAAAAGAAAGTTGTGGTCAATAATAATTTTAATTAACTTGCTCAGGACAATAGTTAGCTTGTATTAACTATACAGTTGAGAAGTATGCTAGACCAGCTTTCTGGGTACAAAATGCACTTCCTTAGGCTTGGTAAAGAAGCAGATACAGTTGGGTCTTAGTTGGCACTTTGTAGTCTGAATTCTTTTTTCTTCATGATGTGGATTTTCCATTCCAAACAGTGAATGGCAATATGTGTCACATGGAGTAGTGTCATGGTGTTATTGCAGTCGTGATGGTTCAGGGAATATAGAGGGAGTGAGATTATTTCTTTTTTTTGGTGATATTTTTTTATTGGATCAAATATATGGCTTGGAGAGAAGTTAGACAAGCTGTTGGTCAAATTGTTCTTTTTCTCTTGTTTTTTGGGCCAGATTTACCCTATGAAGGACTGAATTTTGTGACTCATAGAGCTTTCAACACAGCACAGCATTTGTCAAAAGCAGAACATCCCCACCCCTGGAACTAATTTAAGACTGGGAGGAATATCTTCCTCACCTGATTTATTTTGTCTTCCTTTTAAACGCAGAAGACAGACAGAAAGCATGAGAAACACAGAGCAGAAGTCGATTAGACTAATTGATGCCGGAGTCCATTCTATTTGCACAAACTCTTCAAGAGACATTCTTCTAGATAGGCTGTTTTACATCTGATCCCATTTTCAAGCAACAGCAAGTTGTATCTTGGTAGAGCCATTTGGTGGCCTCCCTTAGATGGACAGGTGGAAGGTCCAAGTAGTAGGCAACTGTCACTCCTCTGGACCCCGGTGTACATGTAAGAGGTCTGGCCAGGTGCCTGGTGAATCTGTTTGTATGGAGTCTTGAGACCATCACGCCGAGACCTTTGATGTGTACAAAAGCAAGAGTCCGGAGGAGTGGAGACTGCCTAAGACTTACCATCTCCCCCTTTAGATCATTGATTCAGAATCCAAAGGCCAGACTGAGTCCAGATGTTCAGGGTCCCGACGCTTGTAGCTTCTGCCGGAAAGCAACAAATAAGAACTGCTGCTGACTGCCTAATGCCTCAGTGAGGATGCATTTCTCTCAAGGTGATGTCCCTTCTGCAACCAAGGAGTACTCACTAGGCGGTGGGGTTTTGAGGTGCCCTATACTCACTTTACTCTGGAGGATGCAACACTGGTATTTTATAGGAGCTACCCTGCCATAAGTAGCCTCACCACATTGCCACCAGGTCCCCTAGTCGGATGCAGTTTACGGTCCTACCCAGGACCAGCTTGAAGGTTTAACGCCTCAAAACTCCTATTGAAACTGCATGCCCTGCCCTCCATGCTTGCTCTTAGCGGGAAGGAAGCTAGAGTCAACCCATGATTAAGGCAGAGGTAAACCTGTGCAGCGAACTGCTTCAGCACGTGCTGAGGCTGGCCGATCCCCAGATACCAGCATGGTCTGTACCCCCAAATTCAGTGTGTTCCCCTTCTGAGCCAAACGGATTGTGGTGCCCTGGGGAGCATGTCTTGCCTGCAGTGTGGGAACAGATGGGAGAGAAGAGAAAGCAGTGCGGAGAGGAAGTTGGATTTGTATGTGTTTGAAGCCCAATGATCCATCCTTGGAAATGCAAGCAGGAAGATTCCCTCTGGGACGTTTCAGAGAGGGGAATCAAAGAAATGGGGAAAGAAAGCCTCTCTCTGTTTCCTCTTCAGCTTTTGGTTCTGCTTTGTTGTGTTTTCAGTTTCCTTGTGATTGCTTCTGTGTATCAGTCAGGTATTGTTTTCTGCTTGAGTTGGGAACATTCCCTAAAGCTCTTTGGAGTGCGCAATACCCTTGTTCTCTTTCCCAGGCCAGTTTCAGAGTGGATTTTGGCAGATTACAGAAGTGCTGAATGTTTATCGTCCTGTCTTACATCATCATTTTGCTGTATCATTTATTTTTTCTTTGACAGATTTTTAACACTGTCAGTCTAATATGCATCAAGGGTTGAAATGTATTACCATAATACAGTGCATTGTGGGTAATCCCATGCAAATTGTTCTGTAGAGAGTCATGCTAAATTATGTTCTTGCACAAAAAACAAAAAGATGCAAAACAAAGGTCTTTTTTTTTTTTAACTGTTTGTTCTGTGGAAGTCAGCATAGCTGCCGTGGGCAAAGGTTTAAACCAATTGTTTGACATTCAAAAATGTGCACATCTCTTTTCCAGGGGAGTCTCCCCTTGCTGGATTATGTGCCAAAACCATGGAGTTATGCATAAGGGTTTGTTAATATATATACATTTGTCTGTCATATTTCATTTTTGAAACGCAGCTAGTTTGTCAAAGGCAAAAAAAAAATGCGTGCGTGGGGGAGAACTCCTGCTGCCGATTTTCCCAACACCCTGCCAGAAATCTCTCCAGGAAACATCAGTTGTTATGAACCTCGAGAACATCTGACACCTCTTGGAAGTGGCAAATCTGATCGTGCATCAGCTCAGTGTCTCTCTTTCTCTCTTCCTTTTTTCCTACTACCAAGGATATTTGCACAAAAGCTGGTTCCTTTGTTCCTTCCTGGTCCATCCACCTGAAGCAGTAAGCATAGGCAGCAGGTCGAGAAGGACTCCTAAGGAAGAAGTTGTTTGTCTTTATGCAAATGCCCTTGGTGGAAAAAGCACTGAATGAGAAGTCCAGACAGCATGTCATCTGGACTCAACACTGTCTCTTATTGGTGCCAGTCGGGGTCTTTCTCACCTGTTCCAGGAAGCTCAGAGTTATTTTTTAAGAAAACATTTGCCTCTTGCTGAAAAAGCCAAAGTGGAGATACCCAGCACAGAGTAAGCGAGCCATAGGTTGTTTCAGCTTCTGAGTCACATCAGTTATATCCTAGTTGCTGTGGTTTGCTGCCTCCCTTCCCCCGGTCTCTGCTTCTCTGATCTCCTTTTTCCCAGTTCTTCAGTCTGCTCCTTCGACTCTTCAAAGACCACCCTCCTTTCTAGCTTCCCCACTTCGCAAGCTCATTCAGCAGAGACATTAAACAGAAACCCATCTGGTGGGAATTTAAAGACCTGCAGGTAGTTTGTGAAGGTTTGGGTCTAACCCCTGGGCCTTACTGCCTCTACTCTGTAATAAATAGGTTCAGATGTTAAAGTCTGTATACTGTTGGTGAGTCCACATTCATAGACACCTCGCAGCCTGCCTTAAAAAGCACTTTCAGATGCCTGGGGTCTAATTTACTGTGGCCGTGGCCTTTGTTCAGCCATTTTATTCCCATGTAAAGTGTGATCAGAGTGGTTATTCAGACCGATTGGATCAGAGTGTAGCGCAATGGTGAATCGGGCCCTGAAATCTGCAGAGCACCACTTCACAAGTCCTATGATAGCAGCAGAGACTTTATCCTCATCAGAACGGCCTCACTGCCTTTCAGCTGCTGGTCTTTGAAACTGAGATTTCAATTTCCATGACGCATCTAAGAAGCAGCCCCCAGCAAAACCAGCAACACCCACTTCTCTGGCCTCCCAGTCATTTCCATGTTTAAATAAATCTCCCTAAAATTGGGCTATTACCCTGGACTTCTCGTAAATGCCCTAACATCACTGTCATACAGTACATTGCTGCAGTGTGCTTGGCTCACTGGGATTTGCATGTATAGATTGCAGCCATCGAAGAGGGCTTGAGAATGCTTTTATGTGAATTACACTTAATAGAAGTAAATTTCTTTCAGTGTAAGAGCCCTTCAGGTTTTTCAGCCGGGCTCCAGATTGCCAGTGTAGCTTCAAATGGCAAATGGAAAGATTTTCACTAGTATGCCTTGTTTATCTATGAAATGTGATAAGCAGCAAGAAGGATGAATAATGTGTGTCAGAATAACAGTGCCAATACCTGTAAGAAAATGGACAACGGCCTCCTTGCTTGGACTTCCCTTCAGCTTCAAAAGAAAGCTGGAGTGGAGGGAGTCCTTTCCTGCTATAGTTCTCTTTCCTTTTTGATCTGAGCTGGACAACGATGTTTCCATTTGCCTTTTGCTTGGAAAATCAATGGCTCCTTTCTTGCTTCAGATGCACTAATAAAATGGGTTAGAGTCATGGTAGCTCCCTGTCGTTGATCCTTAGTGTGTTGTCAGCAATAGGTGGGGAAGCTGGCTTTGATCATGTTAGCAGAAGATGCCCAAAGAGTGTTAGTGGTTTTCTGAAGACTGGGCAAGCATATATAATTCAAGAAGAAGATAGCTCTTGAGTTATTGTATCAGGGTAAGAGATAGATTGTGGCAAATGAGACTGTAAAGTAACAAAGGATGCAATCAGTAGGTGAGAGTTAGTGCTCTAAGTGGATCAGCACACATTTCTTTCACTCTAGGAGAACTACACACAGATCCTGTCTGAAGATAGTCAGGCTGGAGTCAGCCTAATTTTCTCTGAACACGGATGCAGCAGACACAGGCATCATGGTATATAGCACATCTGGCAGTGTCTGTGCAGAAGAGTTTCACAGCTTTGGGCTGAGGTACATGGGGAGAATATACTGGGGCTTAGCTCTGCACTGTGAGAAGTGTGCTGCAGATCAGAACTTCTTGCAACGTTGTTAAACATTATCGTTCCCACATGTTAAATACACTTAAGATGGAATCGTCTGGTATTAAGGCAGGAAAAGACAAGCTAAGCACTCTGAGCATCTAGACTTCCACCTCTTCTGGGCGCCACACTTCAAGAGGGATGCGGATAACCTGGAGAGAGTCCAGAGAAGGGCCACTCGTATGGTTAAGGGCTTGCAGACCAAGCCCTACGAGGAGAGACTA
>JAGPOW010003364.1:12692071-12830772 GCA_030014935.1 Caiman crocodilus
AGAAGGGAATTGGTGAGGTTTTATTCACCAAGGCGCCCCCAGGGGTTACAAGAAATAATGGCCACAAGCTAGCAGAGAGCAGATTTAGACTGGGCATTAAGGAAGAACTTCACAGTTTGAGTGGCCAAAGTCTGGAATGGGCTTCCAAGGGAGGTGGTGCTCTCCCCTGCTCTGGGGGGGGTCTTCAAGAGGAGGTTAGATAGGCATCTAGCTGGGGTCATCTGAACCCAGCACTCTTTCCTGCCTATGCAGGGGGTCAGACTTGATGATCCATTGAGGTCCCTTCCAACCCTAACATCTATGGATCTATGAATCTCTTTCAGCAAGGAGTATCTCTGTCAGGTGTTGTGTTGTTTGTGTTGTGGTAACATTAGTTTGTTCCACTGGATCAATATGAGCAATTGGTGGTCCTTCAGCATCTCAGGATGCATCACTCCCAACCTTTCCCTCCCACCCTGCCATCATTCCCATATGGACAGTCTATCTTTCTGAACTCTGCTGCCCCTACAGCACTGGTCTCCAAACTTTTTAAGGTGAAGATCACTTTTTGAAGTAAATGGCAATCCAGGAATAACCCCCCCCGCCCCCCCCAACCCAACAGGTCAACAGGTCAGTCTGTGGTTGGGGGGGGGGGCAGAGCAAGGCCCCTGTGGTGAGGAAGGAAATGAGGCAGGGGAAAGTGGGGCCCCAGCTGGGCTGGGATGGGGGAGGGCTGGAGCCCAGGCGGCTCATCCAGGCAGACAGGGGGGCTCCCGGTGCTTTACACACCCTGGCGGAGGCTCAGGGGGCATGTGCCCCACTCTGATCTGTGCATGGGGCAGAGGTGGCTGCCACTGCAAGCTTGACTTTGCACCCTGGGCTTTGTAACCCAAGCCCTGAGCTACAGCAGGACTTGGGGTGAAAAGCTCAGCGTGCTCAGCCAGCTCACCCACATGCAGATTGGGGTGGCACATGACCCCTGGGACCCTGCCAGGGTGCAGCCTCCCATGTGCCTGGATGATCTCCCTGGTCTCCAGCCCTCTTCCAGGCCAGCCTGGCCCATCTGAGGCCTCACTCACTCATTGGCAGGGGGTGCCGAATGAGATCATCTCACTTACCTGGCCTGGCCCTGGCAGAAGGGGTCATGGCTCAGGCCAGTCACATGCATCCCACCTCTCATACATTGCACTACTCCTGAATTGCATCCCAGCCACTCCCCATGTGTGTCCCACCGCTCCTGATCCCAGAGCCTCTGACAGCCAATCTCAGCATGGGGTGGGGGGTGCTACCTCTCCTAGACTGAAATTGACCATCAGGGGCTCCCCAATCAACCAGTTGATCACAACTGACTGGTTATTGAACACTGCCCTACAGAGAGCTGGGCAGCTGTAGGAGAGCAATAGGTAGAGCTGGGCCTCAGTGATGGGGAGGAGGTAGCTATGGCTACATGAAGGAAACACTGGAAAGCACACAGCTATGGGGCAGTCTTGACATAGCTTAGCCATGACCCTACTCAGCAGCCCTTTAGCAGCAAGTTGGAGATGAGCACATCAGAGGAGATATTAACCCTTAATGTGCTACTGCACACAACCCGGACTAATTCTGATACTTTATAACTTTCTATAGACTTAGAGTGCATGAACTAAACAACATGTCTAACAACACCCTTGGTATTGACAGAGCAATAGGAAAAGGGTTTGGTATTGGTACAGAAAAAAATGCTATAGTACAGTATTGAGGTGCCTTGACAAAGAGGGCAAGGCAGAGTTTATTTTGGTCTGGCATTTAGATATATTTCATATGGGGTGTTCAGGTCTGCACCAACTAGGTTGGACAATGGCAAAGAACCAAGGGAGGAATAGCAAAAATTACCTTTGGGACAGGAACCCATGGACAAAGTTAATTGGCAGAAGCAAATACTTGCATACTTCCTGCTTGGCTAGAGATGGACATTTCACACAAACCAGTTTAAATGATCAGAAACTTGTTTAAACCTGTAACAGAACAGATGCCAAGTGCACATAAACCAGTTTGAAAATGGCTGTAACCGGTTTGAGATATACCTGGTTGAATGTAGTATCAGACTTAACTGATTTGGGTCAAACCGGTTTATGCAGTGTCTGTCCCAGATCCCTTCCTGGTTCAAGTTAAATCAGAGTCCCCCAGCATCCTGGCAAGCTCTCTGGGCTGGACGTGGCTGTCTGCTGGAGCAGAGCAGAGCTGGCCCCTCCCCTCTGCTCCCTGGCTGCAGCTCCTGCAGAGACTGCATGTATGTGGGGTCTGTCTGGCTTCTGCCTGCTTCCCCCCACCCCATCACTCCCTGCCTTATGCAGACACCTATCAGCATTAGGTAGCAGAAAACATGCTGGCCACAGTCTGTGCTGTAGGAAACAGGACAAAGACGGACAGGACTGTGTTGGCTTAGGGGCTTTTGGTGCTAATCAACAGGTAGCTCACTATGTCCTCCCCCTTCCTTTTTTTTAAGAAAAAGTGGCTTAAGAAGAGCTCGAACTAATGAGAGAAGCTTTTGTTTTCTTAATGGGCTGATAAAAACTGAGCTAGGGGTGATAAACACGGTGTTATCAACTCAATGCTGAGCTGCTAGGAGTGAGGGAGCTCCCTAATCAGAGCTCCTGCTGGGGTCTGGCCAAATCCCACCTTTGCTCAGCACTGTGGAAGGGAACGGAGGGTGCTGTAGCACCCTCCTGGCTTCTAGCCTGAGCTACTGCAGGCATGTGCCTGAATTTCTGGAATGAAAAGGGAATGTCTATCCACCTCCAAATCAGTTCAAGCTTTCTAGGTTAGACTAACCTGCAACAGTTGAATCAACTCAGGCGTAGGCTTTGTGAATGTCTGTCCCTAGCCCTTACGTTATTTTACACTCCAGCCAGCATCATTAAATCACTAGGATCAGACCAGGACCAGATAACATTTTTCTAGGAAATCTGAGTCACTTGAGGAACAAAGCATCTAAATTACCAACAGAAAATATTCAATTTGTCATTAAAAAGAGCCAGCAGACTAGATGTCTGCCTGTGCCCAAACCATGTTTAACAAGATGCTGAGTTTGATGCCTGGCATTTAGAGACTTACTTCAGGGCCTGAGAAAAGCACCAAAGACAGTGTTACAGGCACCTTGGTGAGTATAATAATATAAGGACAAGGCAACATAGTCTCTGTGAGTGTGAATTGTGCCTGTCTGATATGTTACAGTTCTTTGAAAGTGGTAAGGAAATCAACGGATGAAGGAGAAATGGTGGATAAAATTTAATTAGACTTTCAAAAGGCTTTTGATATAGCCCCTCACAAAAGGCTATTAAGGAAATTCGTGAGCCACAGGGTGAGACTCCGAAGGCCCTGTCGTGTATTCAAAACCTAGTTAAAAGGCAGAAATCAAAAGTAGGAATAAATAGGCAATTTTTTGGTATGGAAGGAGGTTAATAGTGAGGTGACCCCAGGTGTCTGTGCTAGGACTGGTGCTGGTCGATATACTTATTAATGACCCAGAAGAGAGGGAGAATAATGAGGTAGGAAAATTTTCTGCTGCTGCTGTTAATACTGAATTATATAGTAGTAGGGAAGATTGGAAAGACCTATAGAAATGATGAGGTTGAGTAATATGATAGCAGATAAAATATGGACAGAGGCAGGGTAAGGTACATTTGAAGGAACAATTTGAAGCATTCAGGCACAGGGATGGGTTCTGAATTAGTTGTATCCACTCAGGGAAAATAGGTAGCTATCATCAAGAGAGTTCAATGAAGATGTCTGCTCAATGCTCTGCAAGAGCAATAAAGAAAAAAAGTGAATAAGATGCCTCACTGTCTGAGGAGAAGGATAGTAAACAACCTGGAGCACATTATAATGCCTTTATAGGCATTAATGATACTACCCCTCCTAGAGAACTGTGTTTGATTTGGGTCGTTTCACTTGGACAAAGGTAGAGCAGACCTACAGGAAGTCCAGAAAAGGCAGATGAAACTGTTTATTGGCCTAGAGGGGGCTTCACGAGAAGAAAGGATTATGAAAACTAGGGCTATTTGGCTTGGAAGGTGTGAGCATCACATAACTGTGTGGAAGAGGGGGAATGGGGTCTTTATTATAGGGCTGTATCTTTTTGTGCTGGCACTACTGGCACACGCTAGCTGCAAGGGCGCTATCTAGCCACCCCTAGGCTTTGTGTGGCCCAGACTACTACCGCCCAGGGCAAAGCTAGACCTACAAATTCTGCCACACCAGCGAAGTGTTGCTAGCACAAAACAAATGGGGAAAATTATGGTTGAAATGAACCTGTGCTGTGTTGATTTCTCACTGCCAGTTGGCTATGGACACTGTAGAGATATAGCTTAGGGTTGGCAGGAATCTCTCCGGTGTGCCAGATGGTGAACTGATATCTGCCAGCCCTGAATGGGGAGTCCCAAGTCACTTCCCTTCCATCCCAGTTTTGGTGCTACCATGAAAGGTTCCCATTCTGCAGTCCAGAATAAGGCACTGGGAGGCAGGACTCTTGGGCTTCATTCCCATTCCCTTGGTGACATTAGTCAAGTCCCCTTTGTATTGTATTTACTATGTAAAACTGGAGGCAAAACACATCCCACAGGAAGGTTATGAGGCCCCCATTAGTTGATGCTTGCCAAGCACTGTAAGGCTCTGCAACAAAGGGAGTTACGACAGCAAACTGTACTGTTATTTTAAATATTGAATGCCAGGAACAGACAACCAGGTGCTGGGTTTTACCCTGTAATATAATGCAATGACAAGAGGGCACTTCATGAAATTAAGATGCAACAAATACTTCTGTATGTAACATATAATTAACCTGTGGAACCCAGTAGTGGATGGCATTATGAAGACAAATGCCTTATTAAGATGAAAAAAAGAGATCAGACACTTTATGAATAAGAATAGGATCTGCATTTACATTAGCTGGAATAAAATTATAAGGAACATCAATTCTTATGTCCCAGGGCATATGGTTATCAGCAGCTTGGGGTCAGGAAGTTATTTCACTTCAGTTGTAAAGCATTGCTGCATTAAGTATCTTTCTACATCTAAAAACAAAGGCATGAACCTGGGCTGCATGGACCAGAGGTCTGGTAATTCTGATGCAAACTTAATTGATTTCCACATTTAAGAATGCATCCAGAGCAAAAGCTTCTAGGTCAATAGCAATACAAAATGCTGATAAGATTGCCCAGTGATTAGGCTGCTATTTTGGGACATGGGAGGTCTGGATCCGGTTTCTTGCTCTCCTCGGGTCTTTCTGTGTGACCTTGACCACGTTATTTTGGTGCAGAGCCTAAAAGGTATTAGGTGCCTCCCATTAAAATGCCACAGGCCCTTAGTGTGTCTGTGCCCCCATCTATAAAATGGGATAATAGCACTGCCCTGCATTACATGGAGTGTTGAGAGGAAACTGCATTCAAGACAAGTTACTCAGGTTAAAGGAAATGGGGAGATACCTGTGAATTTCCCAGTCTTTGCATAGAAAAGCAATGGTATATGCCTTATATGTATTTGGGCCCACTGCAGGGAATGATGGTCTTCTGGACAAGACATTGTCCTGGAATTTGGGCTTAGATCCCACTCTGCCACCGATTCCCTGTGTTCCCTTGGGCAAGTTGCTTAATCTTTTTCCATGTCTCGGCTCCCCATTTGTAACAGACGGTGCATCTTGAAGTCCCTGGACTGAAGGACAGTCATACTTGGAGCCTCAAATGAGTTGGCTTTTTGTTTGTCTTTAGGGATACATTGGAAATGTTCAGCTTTTTCCTTGTAATTTTAAAGCCTTCTTCCCTGCATGTCATGTCAAGGGAAGAAGCGCCCTTTGTTCACTTCTCCCTCCCCCTCTGTGGGCACACAAACAGGCTGCTCTGTAATACAAAGCCTTCACCACACATAGTGCCGTAAAGTTGACAACCCCACATGCAAGGAGGCTGCACATTCACTTCTTTCCACGGGAAATGTCTCTTGCCATTAGAATCAAATAGGAACTCGTTACAGCTCCTGGCCCAGTTTGAAACAATGGGAGCTCCTACAGAGTCCTCTGTTGCAGCTTGGCATAGCATTATCTCCACCTCTTCGGCTGTGTTTGAAAACACAACAGCTGCACAGGGGAAGGGCAGTGTGGGAGGAGGTGAAGGATCGTTCAGCTGGGAAGAGGGGTGTAATCCGTTAGCGTTAGTCCAGGTGACATCTGCAGCCTAAAAATAGTTCACTGGTGTGCTACCTGGTGATAAATGGGAAAGCAAATGAATGCTGTGCTTACCTGTCTTGGAAAGTAAGAACTTGGTAGGGAGTGGGGCTGTCTCGCCTATATAGTCTCGTCACTCCAGGAGAATTTTCTCTCCTCCCTGGCTTTTCACTCCTTAGTGAGCATATCTGAACATCAACACTATGGGACTCCTTCCCCTACAGAAACCTAATCTTTCTTGTTCCTAATCAGGAGGAGACTGGGCAGACCCTTGTTCTCTGTTGCCATGTGCCATGATTTACACCCATACCAGCTGTGGGGAGACCATGAGGTAGAAGCTGTGGGGATGGGAGCTTCAGACATGCAAGAAGCTGGCATAGAAGAAAGGAGGAGGAAATGTCCCCAACAATAGTAATGGAGGATTCAAAATTCATGTGCTTGAATGATTGGCTGGAAAATGAGCCATGTCTTGCCTTGCCAAACTCCACGGGCTGGGACAGCCATTGCATAAACCGGTTTGACCCAAATTAGCAAATTCTGATGCTACATTCAACCAGGTTTATCTTAAACCAGTTTCAGTCATTTTGAAACTGGTTTATACGCACTGAACTTATGTTCTGTTATAGGTTTAAATTGGTCTCTGATCACTTACACCGGTTTATGTGTAATGTCTGTCCCTAGCCCAAGTGCACTTCAGAGCAGATTTCGAAGGCAGCTCCCCCAACAGGTCTGCCGGCACAGCATTGGCCCTTCTCATGCACTTTTCCCCAGTCTGCCCCAGAACAATTCAGGATGTAAAATATATATGTTTTTAACGGCAAAAAAAAATTCATTTAAGTAAGAGAAAAAATGGCACAGGATAAAAAGATTCCTCTGGGTACCCCGCTCTGTTTCTGTCAGTGTCCATCTGTACAGAACAAATCCCAGATTACTGGGTACTACCTGCGGCAACCCCCACTTTGCCTTCAGCGGGGAAATGTGCCTGAGGAAGGAGCAGGAGATTCCACTGTAGACAGATGGGCACTGATGTTTCCTCACTTGCAGCCAATCTACAGGACATAATAATGATGGGCACTCAGAACCAGACACACTTTAGTCAATGATCAGATAGTGACTAGAGTGCCACTAGTTTCCATTTTGTTTCCATTCCTCTTTGTTAACCTCCATTGACCCCAGCAATCCTCTTCTTCCCTTTCTTCTCTTCCATTGACTTATCTTACATCTGTATCCACAGCTTCTTTCATTTTCTATTCTAAAATTTCCTTTTCACATGCCTTCTCCTTGCTTCATTTGTCCTTCCTGCTCAGATAATACCCCCAGAATCCTCTGGCCTAGACTCGTGCCTCTTTCCTAATTCCTTCCATTCGGCATGATGTCCCTCCCATGCAACACTGAGTGTGGGTGTTCAAGGGGCTGCGACTCAGGAAAAAACTTGTTTTTCTTTTTTTTTTTTTTACAGCAACTCCTCCCTGCAATCTTTAAGCACCAACTTCCTGAGTACCTGCAAGTTTTCTTTTGCTGGGGATGAAAGGACAATATCTTTCAGATACAGTCCAAGCTCAGCTTAAGAGACAGCAGACCCCAGACACTGAATGTTTCATTCAGTTCACTGGTTTATCCTCTGAAGCCTTTGGATGGTTTTATTAGTATTCTGACTGAGAGCTCACTGATGGAATTAGTGGGAAACCAGACTGTCAATTTATTTATACCCTGCCTTAGGGCATAACTGCTGTGCATGTGTAAAGCTATTGAGATGCAGAGAATATGGTGTGTGTGTGTATGTATATATTGAGTGGAAGTGAGTTTATAGTGGAAAGCTGTTGCCCCAAGGATCAAGCAAGTGATGGATAGCGAGAGAGAACACCTTGATGGCATGCTTTCCCTCGGACTGTTCCTTTTTGCAACTCGGGGAACACTAGTGGTCCCCCAAATCTCCAACTGACTGCTGTTTATGAATGTCTTCCAGCCTGGAATTCACTAGAGCATTAGTCACCCTTTACTGAGACGTCTTTGGTTTTAATTCAGCAGGTCTCATGTCCTCTCTACCAACAGCTGAAAGCTGGGAAGCAATATCACATTTGGCTGCAGGAAGAATTCAGCGCTTATCAATAACGATTCCTTTCTGCCTCCAGCTCTGTAACCGTATCATTAATCCTGGGAAGCATATTGAGGGCAGTTTGTGTAACGATGGAAACATTTATCTGTGGATAATTATTTGATACAACAATGCTGAATGTGACAAATTGTTTCGCAGTGATTTTTTTTTTTTTGGCCGGTGATACAGTGGGTCTAGATCCGCTGTTGTTCACGTATCGGCTTCATGCCGTCCACCCCAGCAGCTAGCAGCACTTGACACCCTGCATTACGGTTATAGTAGAGAAGCTGAGAAAAGGAATAGCGTATGAAGACAGGACTAAGCATTCCAGTCCATCTTGATAGCTAAGTCCTACCATCCCTTTGATCAACTTGCATATTCTCTATTCTCTAGAATTTGTATTCTCTCAACAAGTACAAGAGTCGAAATCTTGATACGGATTTCAGGTGAGGCCTGCTCACTGCCTTCTGCAAAGGCATAATTAGGATGGCAAAGTCAAAAAGCCAGAGCTGACAGACTGGCAAGGGGCGTCTTGGGTCTGCTTTGCCCCACTGTAGCCAAGAAACATCTATCCTGTCATCTTGCAATGATCGTGGTGAGTTGAGAGGGGACCAAGTAAACACAAGAAGATGGGAAATATGATGCAGTCTAGCAGAGAGAAAAGCCACTGAAGACCTAGAAGGACAGACCACCACAGACAGCAATCGGTGAGGCCTAGTGGGTTAGTCCTAGATGACTCTGGTACTCACACCACCTTCTCAAAGCTGGTCCAGGACACTCTCACCCTTCAACCTCTTCCTCTGGGCTAAAGCACAGACCATGCTAAACCAAATGTGCTCTTTTCACTTGGGAATATCACTGCCTTATACATCCTGTAGAGTGTGTTTGTATGTCGCAGCGCTATAAAGGTAACCCCAAGGGACCACGCAGGCCCTTTGCTGGTGCCGTTGGGACAGGATGCCAGGTGCCATCAATAACATTAATTTCCTTTGTCAGGCCTGTCGGCTCCACCCGCTGCTGAAAGTGGAGACAAAGGAGAAGGAGGGAGAAGGAGAATGATCTGAGTTAGCCGAGTTAAAAAAAAATCCCTTTGTGTTTGAAGTGAATAAAGTGTGTTAACAAGTAATCCTCTAGCTGAGGTTTCCAGCTGTTACTCCTGAGTTGTCTGGTATCAAAGTAATACAGGCTCATGGTACAGCAGCTAACTTCAGTGCATGAGCAATTACAGCCTGATGCTTCTCAGGTATATTACAGTTTTATTATTATTATTTCTCCACTCATAGTTTCTTAAGGCCTCTTCATATCTTGAATAAAACCCTAGGGAATCATAAAGCCACAGGCAGAGCTTTAGCACAGTTGCTGCTTGGCATCTCCCAGATTGATAGGTATTTAGTGTGTTGCCTTGATCTTGGAAGCAGGGACCTGTGATATACCCCAGGGGGGAGCCTCACGATGTTCTCTCCGTATTTACCTCTGAAGACAAGGCCTTTTCACCATAGAAATGACATATTTCCACTTGGGAATGACATCGCCCCTCTCTTTATTTGTCCCATGTACTTTGACCCTGGCGCACACAAAGTAAGAAGAGATTTTTTTTTTTTCCCTTTTGGAATAAATAATAACCTTGTCATCGACAAACTTGCACTGACTCCTAAGTGCTCCCCCTGCCTGCCACTTTCAACCCTGGGTTCCCGTATTTCCTCCCTTCTTTCTTACAATTATAATCTGCATCGCTGTGTTGTAAGAGTGATGATGCTGGCATGCTGGTCCAGAAGCTATGCGAGAGGCAAGGATTTCTTCGGGCGGTAACTTTTTTTGGACCAACCACATAGTTGGAATAAATTTGTGCAAGGTTTCGAGTGCAAGGCATTCTGCTAGGGCTGTATTGCTGTCACCTGTCGGATAGGCACACAGAGCTCCTGGCCTGGAAAGTTTAGAGTCTAACTAGCCAAGCTGGGATAGAAACCTGAGGCTCAAAGATGTGCCTGTGCTAATGTAACAGACTAGTGGCAGCGCAGGGAGTAGGACCCATTTCTCCGCATGCCCCTTGTTAATGCTCTACCCACTCCACCACATTGCTGCAGCTTAGTCTGCCATATTACATCCCATCTGTATTTGAATTGTGAGCTCCCCTGTGCAGGTGCTCATGTTGTGTTTTCATTTGCTTTTCTTGCCAGGGGTACTTTTGAGTGCATATTTCATTTTAGTTTATGATTGATGATAATTGTAATTATTACAAATTCATAATTTTTCCTCAGAGAGCAGGCAAGCATCTAGAATTTCAAACGGTTTGCTATGGGAAGCCATATTCACCAGCCTCACCGGCAGATTTAATTCCCAGTGTCACTTCCACACGCTGTACCTATCAAACTGAAAATAGGGATTGCCATGCTGCCCTGATTGGCCTTCTGAGCCTGACAAACGTCCACAGGAAAAGCGTCTGCAAGGAGAACTGCAACAGTTTATAAGAGAAATTTCTTCCTCCTTCTGTCTAGCTGCACTCTCTCCGCTCAGAAATAATCGCAGCTCTCATTTCTACAGAGCTGAATGATCCCTGAGGATCCAGAAGCGCTTTGCACATCTGACAAACTCTGCACAGGGAGAAAGCCCCTGAGATCCGAACTGTGCCTCCTCTAATGGATTAGTGGAAGTTGCAAGGCTCTGTTACCCCCTAAGATGTCCAGTAATAATGCCTGGTAAAGATCTGAGGGCAGACAGAAAGGCCATCCTGGAATGGACCTTACACCATCCGCGTGGCTGTTCCTGGGAACGTGAACGGGGACTTTTGACGGTTACTAAGGAAACAGTCTTTGGTAATGGACTTGGGAGCTCATGTCAGAGGGGTGGCTTGGCTGCGGAGATGTTTTGTGCTGTAGAAGCCCATCGGATTGATGCTAGCTGAGGCAGCAATTGTTCAGTGATTGATTTTGCCCCATGTGAGCTAGCACTGAAGAGTGCATTTGATGGGGTCAATACATAGCAAAGCTGGGGAATTTCACAGACTCTCTCTCTCTTTCTCTCTTCCATATGTCTGGGGCTTGGTTCCTTCCAGCCATTACATTGCATCTATGGAAGTCCCATTGATTTCATTAAGAATTACTCACAGCCAGCGGAGGGAGAATTGGCCCCTTGGGTTTGGTTTCTTTTAGCCGTGGCACTTAATCAGGGAGGAAAACACAGAAGGTTCAAAATTCAGTTCTTTTCCGACGGGGCTCCGTGTCCCCATGCTTCACCATGGGCCAAGCCCCTTTGAATACTGGGGTATGGAAAATGTAGCTCGAGATTTTGCCTCTCTGGACTGTCTGTGCCAGGGAGACACAGGTTTTTAATAGACTGATAAGCTCCTTGGAGGTGTTTGTTATTTTGTAATTACTTTGTTATTGATTTCTTTAAACAATTCATAACTCGTTAGAAGTCTTTTTCCTCCTCCTTCCTTTTCATCTTGGCCTCTGCTGACAGTTTATAGTGGCATAGACTATTAGCCTTCTCAATGGCTCCAGGAGACGGCTCTTTCTATAAAGGAACAAAGAGAAGGAGAAAGGGGAGACATTTCTTAAAATGTCTAGACTTGGGCATAGAAACTCCTGGGTTCTCTTACTAGCTCCTCCTCTGTGGCTGCATTCAGGTCACTTAAATCCTTGCCTTGGGCCATGCATAGATGAAAGGAGGGGCATGTGTGCATGGCACTTTGAAGCATGTTAAATGGCTTGCACGACTTTAACGGTGTTGGTGTTTGCATTCATCAGCAGCGTATTGTGCAGTAATTCCAGTCGCTGTAGCAAATTTGATGGTGTAACTCGCCTTAAAGGACTTGAGCCACAGCCAACTAAAGCACCTCCAGGGAGTTTTAGTTTGCTGCCCTACAGCTATGGAGCAAAGCACCGGGCTCCATGAAACTCAGGGGCTCTGCAGGCAGCCTGGCAGCAGCCTGGGAAGGCAGACTGCACCCAAGAAAAAATGAAAAAAGAGGCAATCCTGATCTTTTTTTTTTTTTCCTGGAGCCTGCCTGCCTGAGATGCATGGGGGCCCGGGGTTTTTCTCCGTGGCTGCAGTGCCCCCCGGGACTGCCTGAGCCTGGAGCCTGCAGGCAGGTACCCCGGGGGGGGGGGGGGAGGGTGGAGAGGGGAGGGCTGCTGCTGCAGGGGTAAGCACTACCCCGACCCCTCCCCGCAGTCCAGGGACTGTTCCACCCAACGGCAACTCATCCTCCCCTCCCCACCACCGGAGAGGCAGGTAAGTTTGTGTGTTTGCACAACAGGGGGGTTTAAAGGACTGTAAATTGAAACAGTGTTTTTAAAAACCCACTGCTTCAATTTAGGGCCCCCATTTCATCTACGCTCACCCTTAATTTCCCCAACTGTAAAATAGAGATTACTTTCCAGATAGCTGTGAGGTTGTATTTGTAAATAGCTTTGTTGAGGAACAGGTCCAACTGCAGTAAGAGCAAAGTCTGCATTTTAAGCTTGGGGTTGGGTCTGTTCCTATTCCTTGCCCTGCCTCTGGACTTTCCTACCTGGAGGGCCCCCGCAGAGAGTTGTATCAGCCTTATTGCTGATGCCAGTCTTGACTCTCACTTTTTGCTTTTCACCGACAGGGCCTGCAGATCGGAACGCGAGAGCTGGAGGAGATGGGCACCAAGTTCTGCCTAGGACTGCTCATTCTGCAACTCAAATCCTTGCCCTGCAGCAAGAAGCTAATAACTCAGGCTGCAGCCCTGCTGGATCTGGAGGAGGAGATCAGAGACTTCCAGACACAAAGGTCAGAGTAATATTACTTAGACGGTCCCCGGTGAGATATGGGGTCACATGGATATGTCTTGGCTCAGTGTTCACAGCACCAGCCCAGCTACAGGCTGAGAGTCAGTGTTAGGGGTGGGACTGTGTTGTGACTTTTTGGACAGGTGGACACAACTAACTCTTTCAGAAACTCACTCTGGCTGGCACTGATGTCTTGATCTGCAGTGAAGATCAGTAGGCTCCTCTTGGATTTTATACTCCCCTTCTCATGCGGTCCAGTACCAGAGAATGGGATCTCCCTTGAAAGATTTGCTATCTCTCTTTAGAGGTCACTTGCATCCTTTCCCAACCACTGAGGATATGGGTGGGGAGACTTAGGAAGACTCACTGAGGTAGCTTATAGGACACCACTGTTCCTCAGAGCTGCAGGGAAGGGACTGAGGACTTCAAACTCATATGAAAGTTTGTCAGAAAATTTTAGGTATTTTGTCCCATTAGGGGCAAGGCACCTACAACTCACACTGGTGGTGTTCTGTTCATGATAGAATTGGATCTTGTAAGCCCTGAGTGAGAAGACTTGCATCTCCTTGGCCCATTTATCAATACCTTGATCTCACTTATTAGCTTGGAGAGTCTTTTTCTTTTCTTAAAGTGCCAAATTCTACTCTGATTTTGAGGGTTATGGCTCCACTGCCATCAGTGGGGTAGACAAAAATGGGGTTGCACCAGTGAAGAGAATTTGACCCGAGTCTATGTCAGAGCAGAGAACACATAATATCAGGTGTCTTAGGTGATGGGAGTGTCACGCTGCAACAGTGCTGTTCTCACTTGCCAGTGGCATGTGTATACATCAAACTAATGCCCTCCCAAGACTAATGGAAAAAGAAAACCCGGTGACCTGAGGTGAGTCGAAGCTCCCCCTGTGGGTCTTTCATCATGGGATCCTCTCTGTGTTATTAAAGCAAAAGGCAATATGTTCAGTAGCAGAAATGCCCCAGAAATTTATAGTAGGTTTCCAGTCCTCTCCCTTTAGGGATACTTAGCAGCCATTAGCACCACCTGTTCTCCAGGCCGGGGACCATATTTACAACTTTGTTCATTGTTTTTAATGCTTGTGGAGGGAGGGCAGAAAATTAAACCTAAGGAATAGAGACATTCCTTTGGATTACTCATGCCTACTTGTTCACGTGAACGTAGAAACGAAGCAATGCCCACGTACCCTAAACAGCAACCGTGCCGCAGATAGCCAACCAAGAAGCAATTAGTGTGTCATAAGACAGAAGCACTCAAGCTTGTCTGGACAGACAGCTTCCAGGCATTAAGCAAGCTCTGACTTTGGATCTAGAGCAGCATACGCCTTTGTGTTAAAATATGTTCTCATATGAGAGGAACCCTCTCTTCCCCTCCAAATGCCTTGTGACCCGGGAGCACAAGGTAAAGCCTCTGGATTGGGTAGAGCTTGCTTAGGTAGGTAGTCATCCTGGCTACAACCTAAACAGGATATAGTGAGGACTAGACAATTCCCGTCTGGATTTTGTTTAGTTATTTCCATTTCAGTTTTTCTTCCCTTCAGGCGTCTTTAATTGTGGAAAGATCAAAAGTGGTTGTACCAATTTAATAAGAAGAAAGTTAGTTGCGCATAGCTATTTCCTAATGAATTGATACCAGGACGGATTGAGAATGTCAAGAGATTTTGGAGGATTCCCATACTGTTGAAATGTTGTAGGGTAAGGATGTGATCAATTAGGTGCTTATCCCAGCAGAAGCACTAATCCCTTTAACATGTGTGCATTGAATACCTCACCACAACCCAATGTTGTAATGTTGCAAAGGTGTAAGGGAGTTTAACTTCTTCGAGCACTCCCAGAAAACCCATGCGTTGGCTGGGCAGAACTGCTGGCTTAGTGAAATTCTGGTAGTTGAGGCAAAGGGCTGTTAGCTAGAAACATGGTGGCAAACCAGGTAGGGCACTGAAATTTGAATTCCACTCACTGGTATACCTTTAAGCTTGTCATAGGAAAATAGGGGGAAGTTACAAAAACATGAAATGTAATGACACATACTGTCCTTTATAAATAATTAAATGGAAATGAATGTGCAGTGTATTGATTCTAATTCAAAAAAGCAATATTCCACTCCAGAGTGTATTTGACTCTAGTCCAGAGAGCTACAGGAACCCAGTCATCAGAACATAGTGTGCAGAGGAGACGCTGCTCACAGGCAGAAAAACAGAAATTCCTGGCCTGATCGACACTATATATAGCATCTGATGAAGTGTGCTTCAGCCCACGAAAGTGTGTACATGTGCTCTGGATAACCATGGCTCTCTGGTCTATACTAGCCAACTTTCTGGCAATGATTCCTCACCTTCATTAGCTATTGTGGCAGAGGAAGCTATAATGTAGAGAGCTGTAATGAAGACCTTTTCATTTAGTCTTCTTCAGCTCAGTTAGACAATGCAATGCTAAGAACACTGCAGCTGTGTCTTAACCAGTTTCCACTGCCACTACCACTTTTAGCGGATGCACTAGAAAAACATTTCAGTTATGAAGTTTCCTAGATAAGTGCTCTATGGGCTTGAGAAAACGAATGGATTGGTGGTTTATTTTGGACAATGCCATCTTCTGATGGTTACAACAAAGGATATGTTTTACTTTCTCCAATTGAGAGTATACAGAAGTAGGACTGAAAGTACCCAAAGTATTTTTGTCCCTTTGTTAACCCAAAGCATGTTTTAGGTCCCTGCCATTCAGTACCCTATATAAGTAATTCACGGCCCATGAAGTTTCTTCGGGCATTTTGTTTTATTTACACACTTTGCACCAGTCCTTGAATGGCGGCTATCACAGAAAGCGCTTAGCTAAGTCCCTCACCCAAAAATATCTAGTCCCAAGAACTGACTTTAGTTAAAGAGATTATGAAATAGCACAAACACAGCGGTTTGCGACAGCTTCCTCAAACTGAAATTATATCACCAATCTGACAATGAATTAGCATTTCTCCAAAGATAGCTTGTACTTTGTGAGAAAAAAGGGAACCTTTGTAATATCATTACCTGGTGATTCTTGCCATAATAGTATTCACCTATTGCACTGGAAAGAAACAGGGGCTGGTGAAAACTGAACTTTTCTTTTTTTTCATAAAGTGATAGTCAGAAATGCATCTCAGAAGAGAAGTCACCACCTAACAGCCTGAGTGCACAACCCCCCCATCTCATAGTGCTGGGTACCTATACACAGCCATAATGTGCACGCCTGCCGGGCACACTCGTATACCTGCACACCTGTGACTGATGTAGCTGATCATTCTTTAGTCCATCTAGAATATCTTTGTCACAGGATGCATTAGACTAAATTAACACTTAGTGTTAAAGATCAGTGTTTTTTTTTCTATATGCCCTGCTTTTCTGGAGGTCTGCCTGGAACAGTTAACCACTCCTAAAGTCTCATGTTTCAGTTTTTTCATGGGTTAAGTCTGCTTTTTTCTGCAAAAGGGAATGGGCTTGCTACTGACATTGTACCACCACTCAGCTCACACTTGGTAGCAATTGCTAAATTACTACAGAGCCTCTTTATCTCTTATGCTCTAGTCTGAATCCCTTTATTCCTTTTGGGTTTTATTGTGGTTACCCTTAAACCAATTTTTACCATAGTCACTGTTTGGAAGCCTTTGAATTTGGTGTAGCTCCTCCTGATTTATTAAAGGCCAATGAAGATCAGCTTTGACCTCCCATTGGTACCAGAGAAGTTAAGTTACAATTGGATCTGGGTTTGTTTTTCTCCCCATAGCCCATTGAATTGGTACATAAATTAAACTGTCTGTCTGGCCAGTTTAATTTAATCTGTCTGTTTGATCTGCATTCAAAAGTGCCCATCACCAGCGCGTACCCAGTGACAGGTCAAAGAAGGAAACAAGATGTTAACCAGCCCTGGAGACAGCTGGCTCCCAGACTTAATTAACTAAGTGGCTCATCACAAACTCCTGTAGATTGCAGTTTGTGGAGACAGAGTGTCTAATCCCCCTGGTCTGCCCCCTCCATTGCTTTTGCTTCGAAATCCTTGCAGCTTGTCTCTGGTGCATGCTTCCTCAGTGTCTGGGATGTTTGGCATTGACTCGATATGTCATCCTCTCCCTCTGACAGCAAACATTTCCACCTGTCAGAGCTGGTATCTAGACATGTCTTTTAATCCTTCCTTTCTCCAAACTGTCTCAGCTCTGCGGATGCTGCTGCCTCTTTCTTTTTCCTCTGCCCAAGCAGGAGACCCTGAGGAGCACTGGACACTGCTTGCTTCTTTGGTATGGACTGTCTGTGTGCATTTAACATAGTTTGCTGGAAGCAGTGGTCGTTCAGTTGGAAGGAGGCAACAACAGTTAAGGAAGTGAGGTTTCTAAAGGAAGCGTCCAACCTGAAAGGGAAATTTGTCAGGCCAGATTCGGCCAGTGACCCGCTGCATTCAGCTTAGCTTACTGCCTCTGCTGTAGCTGATGAGTGGTGGACCTAATCAATAGTTTGGTACCTGAGCAAGAATTCCTTCCTGCTCCTGGTTTATGATCGTCTTCTGATTGTGAGAGTGGCATGGTGAATGAAGCAACTCGATGCAGTGGCAGAGTAAATAGGAGCAAGTACCATTTACTGGTAAGATAGACAGAGAACTGAATAGCAGCAGTAAATATAAGGTTCAAAATACCTGACTCCCCCATTATCTGTGCAACTCATTTGGAGAGCTGGCCTGTTGGAGATGCTGAAAGGTCTTCTGATGCAAGGTAGCTTCCTCTGTGCCAGCTGTCCTTCCTACGTCCCCTGAGGAGGTGTTTCAGGGGCCTGCAAGGGCAAAAGGAGAGCCAGCATGTGGGACTTCATCAGCTCTCTGTCCCTGATGGCCCCTAGAAACAGAACATAGGAAAGTGTCCTCTTTCCTTCGCTGTGCCCCAACACCATCTCTTCTGCTGTGCTGACTGTAAAATACAAGCAGCTAAGGTCTGAGCCCAAGGCATAAACACATCTAATTACCAGACAGATATGTCCCTTTTTAAGCCTGCCTTTGAAATCAGCAGTCATGTTCCAGCATACCCTTTGGACCTACACTAGCATTGTGTGATCTCTGGCCCACCTATAGACAATTGTCCATACTGGGTAGTAGTATTTACTCTGTGAACACTTTAATCCCGAGTTACTTCAGGCTTTGCACAGCCCTTTTTTCATCCAAGGCTCCCACTGACTTTCTATTGAGCATTACATCTGATTAAGGACTAAGGAAGAAAACTGAATCAGGGTCTTAAGATTTTGCCTTGCGTAAGTACTTCAAATGCTGACAGGCTACTGGAGCCAACCTTGTGGACTGCAAGTATCATAAAACCTGCCATCCTTATGACATGAAATGAGGATGGCAGAGACTGAAGTTGAATATGTTTCCAAAAAGAATAACTTCCCAATTCTGCTTAAATTCCTTCAGTCCTCAACTGATGTGTGCGATCAATGCCCTCAGCCCTAGGGTGGATGCTGAGTCACCCTGAAATAATTGCCTGACTCTGTATCTGTTGGTTAACTCACTTTAGGCGTTATCCAGTTTACCGTCAGCATTTTGTTATATATGGATCTGCAACCTAAGATGCCTTTTCTAGGACATTTCAAGTTCACCCAGGTTTAATACTCAAAGGATACACATGGCCCACCTGGGGGCTTTCCCATGCTTGGCACTTCCTCTTAAAAGGGTGCATAGGGCATATTTATGCACATAGGCAGGCAAAGTTCACTGGGTAGATGTGATATATTTTATTAAACCAACTAAAAAGTTGGAAAAAAAGTTTTTTGCAAGCTTTTGGGCACAAACACCTTTCATCGGTTATAGGGAGACTCTGCTGGTGTTATCTGTTCTCCAAGGTAGAAAAGAAGCAAATTTACAAGAAGTCCATCTGTGAAAATGCAGATGAGTGGAAGTTTGGGAGACAATGGATAGAGGTAGGAGGGAGGGGGGAAAGGGAGGGAAATGTGTGAAGAAATGCAAGTGGTAAGCTAGAGGCAGGTTACCTGGGGTGCCAAATATCAAGTTGTAATGTGTCATGAATCCAATGTCAATATTAAATCCATGATTTTTTGTATCCAGTAAGTTTGTAGGTTTGTCTATGAAAGGTATTTTGTAAATTCCCTTTGAGAGTTTGAATTCAGGGGTCAGGGAGGGAGTGATTATCTTGTGAGAAGTGGATACCCACAGGATATTTTTGTCTTTGATGGATTTTCAGTGTGCGTTCATTCCGGTATGCAGTTGCTGTTTGGTTTCGCCTACATATTTTTCATCTGGGCATTCGGGTTTCTCCTACATATTTTCCATCTGGGCATTTAGTGCCCTGGATGAGCTACATTACATTGCTGGAGGAGCTGATGTAAGATCCAGGAGCGGTGTCAGTTCTGTTGTGGGGTGTAGTTATAGTGGGGGTGGAAGAGATGTGTTGCCAGGTTTTACATTTCTTGTCCTGGCATGGTATGGATCCATTTGGTGTGGTTTGGGTCATAGAAGTTTGCAGATAGCACACAGGATATGATTGACTTGTAGAAAATGTTCTGGACGCTGACAGCTTACCCCAGTTCAAAAAAATATTGGACAAATTTTG
This sequence comes from Caiman crocodilus, assembly GCA_030014935.1. Classification (NCBI taxonomy): domain Eukaryota; kingdom Metazoa; phylum Chordata; order Crocodylia; family Alligatoridae; genus Caiman; species Caiman crocodilus. Next base: position 12,711,684 of record JAGPOW010003364.1, read on the forward strand.
GAGGAAAGGTCCATCAACAGGCATGGCAGATAGGGGTGCAGCCTTGAAGTCAGAACTTTCTGAACCTCTGGAAGCTGCAGTGAGAGATGAGCAGGGGGTGGAAGATCGACCTGTTCAGCCTCCCCTCAGCATCCATGCACTGCCACTGTATGAGACAGGCTGCTGGGCTTGACAGACCTATGCTCTGGATCAGTAAATAGCGTTTCTTCTTTTCTTCTGTGCACTTATCTACATATAATGCCACTTCTGATGTGGGCATTCAGTAGCCACTTGCAGAATATCATTTTGCCCATTCCAGGATCAGGGGTGTCCACATGGGGGCTCAGTGTGCAAGGAAACAAAATGTCCTCCTGGGTGTTTTGATCAGCATATTATATCTTCCCTGAGGGCAGAAGTTGGCCTCATAAGCTCATTTTTGCATTGGCCCTTAAAAAACCTTTAATCTCATGTTTTCAGGCTCTCCCAGAGCCCTGCAGTGAGCTCAGACCTTCAGGAGCTCTCTGCTGGGAAGATAGAGTGCCGGCATATACTTTGGACATCATGTTTTTTGACAATAGGTTTCATGCTTCATTTGCTGTAAAAGCGATTAGGTTTTAGTCAGCACTGTCCGAGTAACTTCACATTTGTCATGACCAGGAAGGGGATGGGAACTGTGACTGCGCGCTTGAAGTGGTTCAGAAAGTGGGGAAGGGAGAAAGGAAAAACCTTGCTACAGTTTTGCTTTTCTACCTGCTGCGTGAACTAATCATGCTTTCCTAAGTTCCCTTCTCCATCCCCTTCTTTTCCTCCCTCAAGCTCATGCTTAAATGTGTTTTGTATTCGCTGGAGCAATTCTAAGCCATTTGTTCATGAGACGCCTCATATATGTTGAGAAAGGGTTTTGCAAAGTCAATGAGCATGTTCTCCTTAGTCAGCAGTTCTCTACCTCTGTGTTCCTTTGTCATCTCCCCCCTCTCTTCAGCAGAGATATTTTCTCTCCCAGATCAAATGGCAAATACTCCTCATCATTGCTATTAATGAAAAACAAAAAGTTTAATGACTGTACTGGTCATTGGTTCAGTCATAGTCTTCTCGGCTCTCTTATATTAAGGCAGGCATACCAGCTTTAACCTGCTGTTGTAGTTCTGTAGTGGAATCCATACCAGCCATTTGGGGACCTGGATTTGCTTCCTGGATCTGCACACGATTACAGCCCTTTGAGGCACCAAATGTCTGGGCTCAGTCTGGCATTTGGATCCTGACTCAGTGATCTAAGCGGGGGACAAAGGTCTGCATAGCCTCCACTCTTCCTTGCTTCTGCCTGGGCACCTGCCTGAAGGTTGTGGTGACCGCTCATGCATATGCCATGATCCAGAAGAATCGACAGCTGCCTACATACTGATCTTAAGTCATGTATGTCAAGGGAACATCATCCTCAAGGGAAATATAGGGTTCTGCTACAAGGATTTGCTTTTGCATCAGCATTAGGTTAAAGGGTGCCAAGTTGTTGGATTTTCTGTCTTTGGACTGGGGCAAAACTAAACCCTAGCTAGGCTTGTGCAAAGAGTTATTTTTCAGTTCAGCCAAAACAACCTCAAATCACACCTATATGACGTGTTTGTTTCAGGTTAAATGGGCTATTTTGATTCCATTTGGGCCATATTTAATTAAAGCAAAGTCATGGAAAGGAAGGCTGCTTCTTCGTAGGCACCATTTGCAAAATGGTGGTTATGGGGTGAGAGGGCATGTCTGAGTGACTCAGTGGCCTGGTGGTGAGGACTTTCAGCTGGAGAAACCTGGGGTCCATTCCCTGAACCAGCAAATAAACCCCCCCAGCTTTTTATGTATAGTACAACAGCATTGGCAGAAGGCAAGAATTCTTGAGGGTGATCTTTTATTGGACCAACTGTATGGTTGGTATAGATACAGACAAGCTTTCTGGTATCAAAGTACCCCTCCTGAGGCTTCTGAGAAAGAATCAGACACAGATGAGTTGAAAAGCTTGTTAAGTAGAGTCATTATTACCTGTTAAGTGCAGGGGCCAGTGGGGATCAGGAAGATTATAATGGATCAAGGACTCTGGATGTGTAAAGAAGTTGGCTGGACCCAATGATCTCATGAGATCCCTTCCAACCTTAATGTCTATGAAATCTATGAAGTGCTTTATACCCATGACTTAACAGAAGTGCACAGCTTTACAGCACTTTAAAAATGAGTACCTCATTGTTACATGAGGTATTCAATTTGAAACACTATATTTTACAGCACTTTAACAACCTACAGAGCTTTAAATAACTTCTGTATGCTGCTCAGATTTCTGACCAGTGGAGAAGCTCCAGGAGGCTGTGAAGCACTCTTTGCCTCCTAGCTGGGAAAGAGGCTCAGGCCCCCATCTCTCTCCCACCACCAAACACTTCACTTCTGTCATGTTTAAGAGCACTGTAACTTTATAGCGCTCTAAAAAAATGCATGGAGCACTTCTACACAGACCCTCATTGTCTGTATTAAGCCCCTAGTGCTTAGTGTCCAATAGGTTGATGACTTTCTGGGAATATTTGCTTTGAACATTCAAACTGTAGAGTTAGACAGAGTGAATTTTCTATAAAAAATGTTTTCCTGCCTGTATTCTAGTCTCTGTCCTATGTCTTTTTTTTCAGTGACTAGTCATTCTGGTGAGTAGTTTTACTTTGGTTTCACCCCATAATTTCCATAGGGGTACTTGGTACACTGGATGAACTATATCACATTCTGGGATAAACATGTGTATGATCCATGGATTCTGATAGGTTTTTTGTGGGAAGTGTTGATTGTTCTGGCAGTAAAAATGTGTTGGCAGGTCTTGCATGTATTGCTGAGGCAGGGCTGGGTCCTATTAGGTGCCTGTTGTTCAGCATGGAGTTTAGTTAGGATGATGACTACTTGGGCGAGGTTAGGGTGCTGTTTGAAGGCCAGTAGTTGGGGATCTAGGGATATTTTTATTAAGGTCCTTTTCAAGTACTGGCTGTAGCTGTTTTATGATCCTTCTTATAGGTTCAATTGTGGGATGGTAAGTGGCAATCAAGGATGTACGGTTAGTGGGGATTTTTTCTCTTGTATTGTAGTAGGTGGTTGGGGGGTACTTGTGTGGTTCTTTCAAATATACAGTCTCTTTCTCTGCTGGGGTGTCCTTGCTAGGCAAAGGCAGTTTTTCATTTTGGCAAGATGGTTTCACAGATGTTTTCCTCAGAGCATATACAGTGGTATCTGAGGGCCTGACTGTAGATCACTGTTTTTTATATTTCCCGTGATTACTAATTTTGTAGATCTAAGTATGGTGGCCTGATGGTTTTCTATATATAGTGTGTAGGGTGCCCTCCTGGATTTAGATCAGGATGTCTAGAAAGTTGATGTTGTTATAGGAATATTCCAGAGATAATTTGATTGAGGGATGGCAGATGTTGAATTTATGGTGGAAGTCAAAAAGCAAGTCCAGGTGTTCTCTCAACATGATGAAAATATCATCTGCATAGCTCAGGTACAGTGCATGTTTAATGGCACAATTAAAAAAAAAAACAACTCCTCCTTCAGGTGGCTTATGAAGAGGTTGGCATATTGAGGAACCATCCTTGTGCCTACAGCTTTGCCAATAGTTTGGAGGGGTGTCAGTTGTTGAAAGTAAAGCTGTTGTGGGTGAGGATGAAATGAATGATTTGTGCAATATGTTATAGCTGCAAATCTGAGTGTAGTCCATTGTTCTGTAGGTATCTCAAGCAGGCAGCTGTGCCTTCACTGTGTAGGGTATTAGTATGTAGGTTGGTGAGATCACATGATTGTAAGTTTGGCTTTCTCAGTGATCTGTATCTTGTTGGAAAAGTCTCTTATACTTTATAGAAAACTTGGTTTTTGAGTGACAAGCGGTTGTAGGATGGTTTCTATGAATCCTGAAAGTGAGGGTACCATAGATGGATCTGCTAGGGTTGCCTTCTGTTAATCTTTTGGAGCATACAAAATGTTCCTGGGCTAGAATAGTAAGAGATTAGTGGTTAGGAGATTAGTGGCTGTAGTTTTTTTCTGAAGCTGGAATGGAAAGAATTTGATAATATTTTCCAGTTCCACAGTGAAGGCTGGTGCCAGGTCCTCCCACAGTTCATTGTAGTAGTTGGTCCCCAAGACTTGTCTGTTAGCCTCATTGATGTAGTCTTCACAGCTGAGGATGATGATAGCTCCTCCTTGGTGTGCTAGTTTGATCACTTTTTCATGGTTGGATCTTAGGGACTGTATGGCTTTTCTCTCTGAGGGAGAGAGGGTGTGGTGGTTCTGGCTTTTGTTGAGAATTTCAACAACCTTTCTACCTGAAACAGTCAGTCTAGCAGTCCAATGAGCGGTTCCATCTGGTGCAAAGTGTCCAGTCAGATTTTTGTTGTTTGTTTTATCGGTTGTGGTATGAAGGTGCTCGGAGGTGGTTCTGTCCTCTGTATGGGACCTGGCCTATGTCTATACCAACTGTACAGTCAGTCCAATAAAAGATATCACCTACAGGAATTCTTGACTCCCTCATATCTCCTGGACCATCACAGCAACAACATCATCTCAACACTACTAGCATTAGCAAAAGAGATTTGCTATACAGTACCCCAGAATACTCTACTGGCTGCTGGCAAGTGGGAGATGTGGGTTCACATCCCATCAGGAAGAGAAGGGAATGGAAAATAGGTCTCACATATCCCGGGTGAGTACTTCATCTACTGGATAAGTGAGTGAAAGAGAAGCCTTGATTCTGTAACTACAGCTGCAATGAAAACAGAATCCACAAACATAATTTGGCAAATTCCACCCAAATGCACAAATAGTATCTGGCTGAATGAAATCGCAGTGAATAAAAGTTTCACCCAGCTCTGGCCCTGACCAGTCCTGGATGTTAAGAGGCCTATGACATTTTTCATGAGAGCAGGTTTGTTGACTTATTTTTTTCATATATTTTATTGTGGTTAGTACATTCAGACTCCTACCCTCCCAAGAACATGTTCTTAGATAAGGACATTTCATTTTATTGCCCAGGTGTTTGGAGGCTGGGGTGAACAGTGCTATAGAAATGCCAATACTTTTAATTAAATTCACTGCAAATTGTCATGTTTGTTTCTGGTCCTGGATTTTTTGGATGGAGCAGTTTTTAATTGAAATAACATTTCTAAGAAGGTGGGCTAGTGTTGGCATAGTGCTTTGCCATATGAGATGATCTGAACTGAGGCTATTAACTGCCTTATTCCCTTGGCCAGTTAGGGATCTGTGCACCGGAAATGCTCCCAGCTCCTTCAGATGTTGTATCATTTGTGACCCACCCCTACCTAGCCATTGAATGGGACTCACAACCTTGCCATAGAGGACCTGGACATGCTTTGTCTGTAGCAGTGCCTATGCTTTCTATCCAGAAGAGCAAACCTGGGCTCTAGGTTTAGAGCCCTCATATGGCATCACATCATACTGTTGTCATTTACCTTTAGGGAAATGCTTTCTGAAAAAGCAGCTGTGCCTCTCTCCTACAGTTCTTCCCTCCTGTTCAACCTGCAAACTGCAGCATCCCTCCTTTGCACTATGTGAGTCCAGGCCCATTACATTCCTTGGAAGTTCAGCCAAGCAGCCGTGTCCATAAAGAACACATTTGTTATTCAGAAGCACTTCATATAGACTTCCATGGGTGGGCCCCTGTAATTCAGCATCTGGACTCTTTTAACATGTTCCAGACCTGCCCCTCTCTTCCTCTGGTTGGATTTTTTTTATATTAGGAAACAATTTGTGAGCTGTATTACCTTTGTGATTGTTATCACATGGCAGTCCCAGAAATACCAGGCTGGGTACAGATCAGACACATGTACCAAGAAGTAAGTAATTAATCAGATAATATATAAAAACTACAAATAACAAGGAGGAGAAGAATAGAACAAAGAAGAAAAATTAAAAATGGAAGAAATCAAAGCAAGACATTTGCTTTCACAAGAATGTGTTATTTGCTACTGTATCTCTCCAAGGTTATTCACATTTTTCATATGCAGATTTGACTGGGCTCCAGAAATAGGCTTGCCTACACCCAGTGAATGACATCCTTTCTGTGGTAGACTTGCTGTAAGGCATATTATTATTGTCCTGCATCACATTAGACCTTTTCATATCGATCAGAAACTTCTTTTCTTGCATCAGGATAAATCCCATTGGTACACTAAAGAGTCTTGGCACATGCATGTTTGCATGGAGGGTTTTTTCCAAATGGAATTGTCTGGGTTCTTTGATGGATTCCAGATACACACGATAGGACGTGAGCAGAACCTTTATACTGGTTTATTGGACTTGAATGCCCGAGAGCACAAATCTTCTTTGGGGAGAGAAAATGGGAGAATGTTTTTGTAGGAAAGTATTCAGAGGAAAAGCATCTCCATCCCCCCAGAAGAAAGCACTTCTCTGTGAAATCAGTGTGTATCATGCCTCTAATTAGTTATCCTGCTCATTGTAATTTTCATTCTGGGTGACCTTTAATTAATTTATCCATAGCTCCCAGTAAAGTTCCCTGAGAAATACAGTTACACGAGGAAAAATTACATTGGTTGGGAGTCAGAATATGTTTCACCCACCCATAGACCTCCTATGAGCTTGGAGATTATAACAGGATGGTAGACATGGGACCAGGGCACAACATTCGGACCTGCGTTTTCAGATCCACAATTCAGGACATGGGCCCAGTTGCTGGCTAAAGCTGATGATGGAACGAACATAATTGTGAGATTCATGAAACCGAAGGAAGAGACCACACAAAGAGGAATATCTCTTCAGCCTGCTAGTGGTTTCAGATCCTCACGCATGTTTAGGCTGCACAGTAGCAACACATACACTGTTGACTGTTCATTAACAACAAGGTTCAGAAGACCAGCCTGAGTGAGTTAGTGTATTGATTATGACAATTAAGAACAAAATAAGAGTGGTGACAGACTTCATATGTGACCTGTTGTTGGATCTGTTCCAGTGCTGATGTTAGGGACCCTAATCAGGCTGCCCAGCCTGGGTTAATTGCCTAGGCAGCCACACTTGCCTTGAGTCTCTCTGCCTGACAAATTAAGTCTCAGCTAAATGACTGGCTAGCTTCCTAATTAGCTGCTGGGAGTGTCACCTACCCATATACCTCCAGCTGTGGCAGCAAACTCCAAGACCAGCCATCAGTTTTGACCCTAGGCTGTCTTGGCAATCCTCCTGGTTCCTGGTTTGACCATTTTTGGATTCAACTTTTGGGTTATCCCCTGGGCTTGGTAACTTGGCATCTGATTCCCAGACCCTGATCCTGGCTTGTGTGTTTGATTTCCCCTGGATTTCTCTCTAGACCTGGTAAATGGATCTCAAACTCTGACCCAGACCTTGGCCCCTGCCTTCTTTCATTATCCTAAATATTAGACCAGACCACCTATAACTCAATCCCTAACAACTGGCCTTTGGTAGAGCAAGTTCAATAGGCCTGTTGATAGGAAAGAGGGAAGAATGTTTGTGGGTGATATCTTTGATAACTGATAATTACACTCGGTCCAATAAAAGATATCACCTAAAAAAATCTACTCTTGATAGAAGAATAGCATGAATCCATTTAGTCCTGTCTTTTTGGTATACTTCCTTCTGGCATTATAGTTGGCTGCCTGATTAGCATAAGTGAAAAGCATAATGGGAGTTTATTTTACAACTTAGCATAAGTACATTGATCTGGACAGATAAAAGCTTTTGTTAATACAACATACATATTATTGATTACAATGCAAGCTAAGAAGCATATAGTGCATATTGGATCAACAACTCTTTAAAAGCCAAGATAAGTGGCCTCCAGAAAGCTAAGGCTATAAGAATCCTTATGACCCGTTGAGCCAGGACTCCGGGCCCAGTCATTCTTTGGGGTGTAAGGATGCAGGGTACACAAAATACCTCAATAGCATTCTGAAATGTGCACCAGTTAGCTCTGCTGTACAGATACTCTCAGTCACTGTCCCCAGCTCTGCTCCTGTCCTGTGCTGAAAGAGCCCAGCAACAGAGAAGACAGCCATAATCCTGTTTTCAGGGTGCCTGGTTTGGTCTGGTGTCCACTGTGCAAATGAGAGGATAACCAGTGTCCTGGTACTTGGGTGGCATCACATTGACACCACCTGTGCATTCATTTAGGGACAAGTCTAGAGAACAGAACTGCAAGTGAAGAAATCAATGTTGAAAGGTAAGGAGAGGAGGGAAGACAGCAAGAGGAAGAAAGATTCTTAATTAAAGCTAGTGAGTTGCAACTAAAGCAGCATTTAGTTTAAAAAAGGGGGTGGATGAACTAAGTGTCATATTAGGAGGTGAAAGTTGGCACTGGAACAGCATTTTAAAGCACTACAGAGCCACCTCCACTGACATCTCAGTTATATTGTATATTCTGTCAGAGGCACCAGCTGCTCAGTGTGCTGTGATTCTGACTCACACAGAGACCTTAGTGTTTGCTGCCATTCTAGATATTGTAGAGAGAGAAGTGCTGGGCCTGAAACATGAGAGAAGAATGTGCAGGTTGTTTCTGGGCCCTGAATTAACATACACATGAATCTAGGCATGCACATGTGGACACATATAAACTGGCCCATGCACACCTTGGACTTCCTTATCACAAGACTTCTGATTTTCTTAGGATATATTGGTTCACATTGCTTCATATTGGGGTGAAGGCTGATAAGAGTTGGGCTGGAGGGAAAACCAGAAGGGAAGGGCAGAAGTGAAATGAATATATTAGTCTTCTGTTCTATCTGCAACTCGACAGAGATGAGACTGTCTCCAGACAAGAAGTGCTTAGGTGAAAACTTCAGAGCCAAACACCTTGCACTTAAAGAAAGTTCATCTCCACACAAAGATCTTCATTTTGTTGCTTCAGGTCAGCATCAAAGTGCAGTGGCAGTGCTGTGGGACAGCCCTGCTCTGGAATAGCAAGAGGCACAGTAGGAGGAGACTGAGGAGCATTGGCACAGATCTAGGTGTACAATGGGGAGAAGGCTACGTGAAGATGGCTGATGTTGCTGCCAACAGAGGTACACTGTCAGAATGAAATAGAAAGTCCTTGGATTGGAATAACTCTTATGACTGCAGATCACAGCTGAACTATGTGAAGAGCCCAGGACTAGTATCACAATGGGTGCAGTGCAAAGATTGGGTGATGATGCACTTTGCTGTCCCCGGCCCCTCACTCTTCTGAGCTTGAAGTTTATCCCCACTGTCTGATTTTGGTTGATTTAAAAGAGAGGAAAGGGAAAAGAAATAGGAAATGTGCTCACTTCTCCCCTGGAAATTGATGTAATCCATGGTCTTGCTTACTAAACAGTTTGTTGCGTGCCAGATCGTATTCCACTTATTAGGCATCTAAAGTACTTTGGCATGTACATTTTGAAATGTGATCCTATTTCACTTTGATACAGTCTATAAACAAGCATTAGTGCAAACAGTGGTTGTGTCATTCTCCTTCTCAGCATTTTGTGGCTCCAGCTTGAATCTAAGGGGAGAGCACATTATGAAAATAGACCCACTAATGGTTTTTCAGGAGCTCGATCAGGATGGAATAGGATTGTACTTAGACACTTAGATACCTATTCAGACACCCAGTAGGTGGAGTAGGATTTGACCCTTTATGTTTTAGCAGCCCCTCTCTTACCTTGGCAGTAGTACCACGTGTTGGGGCTGTGAGTAGGTTGCTGTCCAGCACTGCCAGTGCTGAAAAAATGAGCAAGCTGCAATGTGAGCCCATCGCAAGAGGAGGCGGAGGAGGCATTCCCCTTCTCCTCTCTGTGGAGGCACATCTTTGATATCCATCATGCATCAGAGAGAAATAGCTTTTCCGCAGCCCCAGCCCCACTCCCACTTCCTTTTTTTTTTACTGAGCAGTGTTGGCTTCACACACAAAAACTCAATTCCTGGAAAGTTAAAACTTAGTCTTAAAAGAATGGAAGCCTGCTTTATGGTCAGCTTTGCACCTAAGCCATTTTAAAATGCAGAATCAGTGGCTTTGTCTAATGCACATTATTCACCTGTTAGACCATAACGGCTTCCCCTTAAGTATAAACAGGGAGTTACCGCCTGAAAACCCTATCTCAGCATGAGTCACAGTTTGAGGATTTGGGTTTCAGAAGCAGAATAAGGAATAGAAATAGGTGAATGACAGAAAAAGATTCCTTTTTCAGGCCAATATCCTCAGTAATAAGGAACAAGAAGGAGAATACAGAGGATGTATTCTCTCCCTATTTTTTCTAGTCTGTCTGTTTTATCTGTCTAGTCTAGCTAACAAGTTTTTTACACTATACCCATAACTATAGTGTCATATATATAGAAGCAGAATTGTTTCTGAAGAGACTATGCTGTAACATTCTCCATAAAGTGTCAACATCTTATTAAAAGATAAAAGACTATATCAGTTTAAAGTGCAAGAAAAACCCTATTTCAAAATCACGACGTTGCTTCATTCGTCACTGAACTGCAGGGGGCAGTCAAGAATTTGGGTAAAGTATTAGTACCTGGACTTAATTTGTCAGGCTTTCCCTCACATTTTTCTTATTTCTCATTCCAGCATATGGTCGCTATTTTTCAGCTGTAAATGAGTGAATCCTAAGGACACAGGCTTTGCCATAACAGACTAGAGCAGTGGCCCATCTAATGTTGTGTCCTTCCTTCTGACAGCAGTCGGTGCCAGAAGTTTTAGGGGACAATTGTAGATTAACCTGACCCTGGGGAAAAAAACAAACCATTTCGATTCTCTTTTAAGCAGTGATTTGCTTATACCTAGAAACACGAGGGCTTGTAGCATTTCCAAATAAATAATGAGAATAATGATAATCCAGACTAATGCTGTTCTCAGATGTTCTTTCTTCATTAAAGCACCTAATGCCTTATGAATCTCCTATAGTTCCCATGTACTGATACCATGTGATGGCTAGGTTTTTTTTTTGGTTTTTTTTTTTTACAGATTATTATATACTGTGCAAAAATAATTTTTGATTAATTTTAAATGTTTGGTCCTTCTCCTCCACTGAATATCCACTGATGAAATGGATACTTTACCAACTCTCCCACAGCTTACCTTCAGCATCTTTTCCATTGTCCACCTCTACCCAATATTTCTTAACATTGTGTTTCCAAGGCCCTAATTATTTTCACTTCCTGCCTCTCTACACTATTTCATTTCTGCAATATCTCATTTATGAGGTAAGGAATGTGAAATGGATATGGTTTTCTGGGTGAGAATGCACCATTTATTTATGATAATAAATAATGGCTCATAATATTTTATTTCCATTATAGACAGTCTTTTACGTCTTCATAAATGCGGTTAAGTTCCAGCCCTCCATTTTCTTCACCAGCTGTTCGAAATGTGCCACAGAGCCATGTGTTATTCCCACCAGGTCTTCTGTAAGCAGTTGTGCTAGAATATGATTGGTGACGAATGGCTTCTTGCCAGGGAACACAGTGCCTCTCAACTGAACGTGGGTTCATGATGTGATAACTTTTTAGTTGACTTTGGCAGCCCTTTGGGCATTCAGTGTTATCTGTACAGTGCAGAATATCACACCTAGTGGGAAGATCTGACTCTTATTTGCTTGGTCCAGCAAGACTGAGGAAGGAGAACTGTTCAAGTGGGTAAGGCCATCCTCTTGCCAGCCACTATGACATACATAGAAGTGACTAAAAAGCTGTGTTTTTTTATCACACGTGGCTAACAGCAGCGGATGGCCCCTGGTCACTTAAGCCACCGACTCTCCATGTAGCTACATGTGTGCTTTCTCCTTCTGAAGACCATAAGATTAAAAAACAGATTTGGATGCTTATCTGTTTTTTTCCCCTTTGAGGTCTCCCTGCCTCTGCTGAGGCATGTTCTTTGGGTGTGTCTACAGCACCTCCTAAGCATATCTCTGGGAAATAAGCTGTCCCCGTGAATTTGTAGAGTAGATGGCTTGGAGCAGCTGTGCATGCACGGGTTAGCATGGTGTTCAGGCTCGGTCTCCCCAGATGCAATCTAGCATGCAGACCCTCTCTGAAACACCTGCTCCACACATTTGAAGGCCTGGATGCTCACAAAACAGATGCAAATGGGTAGGGCCTATTTCTCAGGATCATACCCAGTTTCACTCAGGGGACTATGTTAGACATATTCTCACATACAGAGTCAGGCTTCTGCTCATCTCTTTCTTTTAACAAGGCACTTACTGTGCACATGTGCTAGGTTGGATCAGGTCCTGTAACACAGCTGATGCAGGGATCTGAAGCATAGGGACTGGAGGCTGAACCTGCTGATGGGTTTGCTGGGCTGTTTACTAGATATTCTTGGGCAATTCAGTCATTTGTGACTTAGCACCTGAAGATGCAACAACGCTGCAAGTGTTCTCTTTGGCATCCCAGTGTGTTTAGTCTTTGTTGCCCTTGCAGGCTTAGGCTTCCTGTGCATTTCTGGGCCTATGAAGAGGCAATCCTCACTGGTGTCAGGGGTCTGCAGGAGACCTGAAGGCTTTTCAGAAGTTCATGTCATTGCACAAGAGCTAGAACTCATTTCACAAGAAAACAAATTGGAATCCTTCACAGTCTTCCCTCTCCCGAGGTGCCACTCATTTCTAACATCTCCAGACCCATGTACAACATAAGCAGGAGTAGCCAGCTAGACAGAATAAAATATGTGTTGAAACTTGGGGGATATTTCTCCTCACTGGTACAAAGGGACCAGCCATGAAAGCAGGACACTTGCTTGTAAAGAGATTTCTCCTACCTTGTAATACCTGCATTCCTGCACTCAGTCCCCTGTGAGATGCTGAGTTTGCATACTAAACAGACTGTTGTTAACCCTGTTTAAACAAGCTACCTCACAAATAGGAAGCAACGTCCTTGATCCATCATTAAAAATGTCCTTGATGCAGTGTCACCAGCAGCAGGGCCTGATACGCTAATCACTAGCAGCATTGTGCTACCTGGGATGTGACAGAGAAGGCCCCGATAGATCCTGTTTTTATTTATTATAATTTTTCAGTAACTTTCCCTGGGGAAGCGTGCCAGGGACGGGAGAGAAATCCAAGGAAGATAACCTTTCCCAACCCCGGCTATCCCGAGAGATGCATGCAATGGAAAGTTATACACATGCCCGGATTGCAGCCTTTAGCAGGGCTTCGCACTAGCAAATGTAAGTCACAGAGAGAAAATAACAAGCCAGCCAGGAGCAGGCTCCAGAGTTACAAAGCTTCAGCCATGTGCTCACTCCCCAAATTTATTCCAGGTGCTTATTAACAGTTTAGCATTGTTAAGAAGATGTCAGCCTCTCTGCCACCTTCTTCTACATTTGCATATTACTACCCACAGTGCTGCTTGATTTTGTGCTTTGAAAAGCAAATGATGACTTTTCCACAGCTAGGATATTATTCTGAGCATTTTAAATGTGGAAGAAGAGTAATTATCACCAGAAAGGCGGGGGGGAGAACAATTTTCTTCTCTTTTTCAGTGTAGTTGAAGGTAGGAGGGAGAAGAGAATCATTCCAATGTGACTCAAGCCACTACTTGTGTCTACTAAATACAATTAAAGAAAATGGTTCTGAAAACCTGTCAGGGAGCCATAAATGCTCAGCCTCAGCGAAATCCAGAGTATGCTGTGCCTGTTTCACAGAGCGGATACCATCTCAGCTGTTATATCAAAGCTTTGCTTTCTCTTTCACTGACCAAATGGTTGTAAATTTTCATGCTGTCCTGCTGGCTTCAGAACCGTGGGCACAATGTTTAACTGGTCTACATGGGACCAGGGTAAAGCATTTATACCACTTCACAAGTAGGGGTGTGTGAAGTGGGCACTATTCGATTCAGATTCGGCCTGAATCAGGGACAGCGATTCGATTAGCTGATTTGGATCACTGTCCCTGATTTGATTCAGCTGAATCTGAATCTGAAGATTCAGTGCTAATTTGAAGAATCAGTGATTCAGCCACAGACCCAGCTTTAAATGTTTTTTCTACGTATGTCGAGGTACCAGCATGGCTTGTGAATGCTGTGATGCTGGGGCGCGTAGAGCATCCCACAGGAGCACGTGGGGGCCCTCCACATGCTCGGCGGCGAACCTGAAAGTGGACTGCAAGTACTTCTGGGTCCTTGATAAAGTTTACTACTGCCCCTTCCCCTGTGGCCCCTCAGCTGCGGGGGGACCCTGGGTGCCCCTTCTCCCCACAACCCAGGAGGCACCAGTTGCAGAGCCAGGAGGATGCGAGGGGGGCCTTGTGCACTCCCCGGCAGACTCAGAAATGCTTCTGGTCCGCTTCTGGGTCTGCTGCCAAGCATGGTGGGGAGCTGCCCTGTGCTCCTGTGGGATGCTCCATCTACCCCAGCTTCACAGCATTCATCAGCCATGCTGGTACCTAGAGGTATGTAGAGAAAAAACTTTTAAAGCTGTCTCTATGCCTAAATCGCCACAGCTCGCTGAATCTCTCTGAATTGGTTCTGATGGTTAGATTTGATTCAGAGAGATTCAAGGGTCCTCTGATTCGATTTGGATTTGGAGATTCAGCCACCGAATGGGGCCGAATCTCCACCGAATCAAATCAGGGACTGAAGCTTTGCACAGCCCTATTAACAAGCTCCTAATAGCCCTCTATCTGTCAATTCAGGTGGTACTCCAACACAACAATTCTAGAATGAAGGGCAAGTCATGAGAGCATTCACACAGAGGCTTTCATCCTAGAGGCTACCAAAATGCTCCACATAGAGCCAGAGGTGACAGAAGCGCTCATAGGAGAAACTAGCAGCACATAATGGCCTTTCTCAACCATACTCAAACATTGCAAAGCATGAGATAAATCCAAAGAAGCACGATCAGTCGTGCTTTCTTGAATGGAGTTAGGTGCTCAGACCCTGCTTGGGTTACTTCACCAACCACTGAAGTACAGTACTTCCTATTGTGGAACACAGTGGCACATCATGGCATTACACACTACATTGTACTCCATTATAAGTACAAGAGACGGCACAAGCTAGAGAATATGCATGTAGCTTCCATTAGCACAGTCATTTACATCTCTACTACCTCAATAGTGTAAGGTATGACAAAGTGAATCATTCTGCACGAGTCCCAAGGAGGAAGGGAGTTAGTAACCTTTATCAAGAAGGAAGTCCCCTGACAGAGTTAAGTGGATCAGCTGAAAGCCATGTGCTAATTGGGGTAGAAAGTGGACTTACAAAGAGGCGTTCAGTCAGAACCCTATGGTTGCTGAACCAAAAAACATCTGGAATGTGGGACGAGTGAAATTGTTAGGAAATCCCACATCTTCTGGGAAAACTGTTCCAAAGTTAGTTCCAGAAGAGTAAGGAGCCCTGCATACAGGTGATAAAGGTTACACTTTCCTTCTCCCACTTCTCCAAGGGTGGGGTAGCACTGCATCTTCCATCTAAAATCAGAAATGAGTTGGAGGAGAGAGAATGAGACTAGTGATAAGTCTTGTTTGCCGGAGAGGGAATGATCATTAGCATGGCCTGTGTACACTGTTGAGTGGTTGACAAATGAACCTGCTTGTAGAGTATGTCCCTTTGGAAGACTTGACATACTTTTAATCCAGCTGAGGTCAGTACCACATCAGTGTCTATGTCATCCTGTAAGCCTCTGCTAGGATGTATAATTCAGAGCTCAATTATTCTTAGTGAAGTTTCCATGACCGTATTGTCTCAACACGGACAGGGAGATATGATAGCTAAACTCCAGTGGCAAAATACATCATTGCAGTCCTCTTCCCCTCTCTAAGGGGTTATTAAGAATGTATGGTGGAGAAGTTTGAGTTGCTACAAACAAATCCTGGAAATGCAGGTATCCTTGGGAAACCTCCTACTCTACCCTCCATTCCCCTATTCCAGAAATTCCCTGTGTGTCGCTTTGGCTCTGGGACTGAAGATGTGGATGAACTTGCTCTTGTTTAATCCCTTGGAGATGGGTCAAAAGAGTAGATTAATAGGATAGGAAATATATTTCTGCTCTTGCAGTCAGTAAAGGAAATTTGCTGGAACTAAATTAATCATGAAACAGACACAAAGAAGAGAATAGATTAGCAGAGAATTAACTCATTAATTAGATTCGTACCAAAGTTCAGAGAGAGAGTTTCGTCTGAGATAACTGCAGAGTTCAAAGATTGGTGTGCGTTGCTCTAGGGCACGTGCAATTTCATTTCCCAGCTTCAATGGGTTTCTCTCTAGCCCTGGATCTGTCGGGTGATGGGGATGTGCCGAAAAGTCTGATAGACCTAGCACAGCAGCTGGCCAAGTCTACAACTAAGTGCCCAGCACTGGAAGTTGTTACCTCCCTGTGCACAACTCTGAGCCATAGCTGATTGGGTTAACACGTGGTCGGGGGCACTTTCCCTTCAGTCTAAATGAGCAGCTTGTTACATTTAGATCCTGCAATACCTTGTGTGGGGAGCAGCAGGCTGTCAGATGTAGCTTTTTCCTGGTGAGTGGATGCTCCATGCAGGAATAAATAAGGTAAAGTGCAAGGCATTGTTGTCCATGCTGTATTTCAGAGCTCCCCGGCCCCCCACATGTGCCCTCTCATTTCTATAAGGTAATAAAAAGGGTGGGATGCAGGCAAGTTGGAGCATGTTCCCAAGGAGATGCGGATTTAAGTGCAATCCTCATTATACTAATGAAGCACTTAGCTACATGTTCTCCTCTTATGCCTTTCTCCAGCTAGTAGGCAGGATTAATTTGGCAGCCACACCACAGAGCTCTCATTAAAACACTAAACTTCCTGTCCTGAACATTACATTTTACCTTGTTCTTCAGTGTTATTATGTAGTGCAGGGGTTGCCAGCCCACACCATGCATGCCACAAGTGAAATAGGCAGCCTCTGTGTGTGGCACATGGCAGACCAGGGAAGGGGCAGGGAAGACAACAGCAAATAGGACAGGGAGCAGGTAGCAAAGCAACATAGTGGGCAGCAGAAGGGAATCGGAGTGGCACTCGGGAAGGACGAAGGACTTAACCCGTGGCATGTACATCAGGAAGGTTGGTCCCTGCTAATCTAGAACTTGTGCTATTCAAAATCCGTCCTTCTGTCTTTCTGAGACCAGACGCTATGGTGACAGGAGCATGGAAGAATGAAAGACGAGTTTACTTGTGTCAGCATGTGACGTCCAATGTGCTTAGGAGAATGAGGCAAACTCCATTTCTGACCTGTATCCCTATTTATGTTTCAGAAGATAACAACTCCTGTCTTGGTGCAATAGGACAAACTGATCCTCTGTGGCAAGCTTTGATCTATGCCAGACTGTTCACTGCAACAGAACAGGCCTGGCAATAAATCTGAAGGAGATTGCAGTTTATAATGCACTTTTTTAAACAAATGAACATACTGGAGATAAACACTAGTAGAAACAAGAGCAAATCCATGAGAGAATGACCCCCTACTCTCAGACTTGCCTTTTTTCCTCCCTTGCTTTTCAATACCTCTCAGCGTGAATGCAATCAAACCATACTCAGAAACATTTCGAGCTACATATTGAACACGTAGTGCTTTCTGGAAGCTGACATTTTCTGGCTGTTTCGACTGAAAGCAAATATTGTGATGGACCTCTCATCACCCTCGGTGAATACCTACTCATTCCAAAATCATCAGTCTGATTCGTGAAACACTCAAGCGCTGCAAGTTTCCAGTTCTTGGGTGTCCCTTATCCCAAATGTGTTCTTATCTATAAAAAGCATTACAAAATGTTACAAGCACCAAGAGACAAATAAATTTATCTTCTCTGGCAGGTGAGATGCTGTGGGGTTGATGGTGTTGAGCACTGATAATATTAACAGATGAGCAGGGGGCACTGCAATATAGGAAAAGAAATATATCTGCTGCCATTATACCCTTTGAAGGATATATGAAGTGGCTAGACTGTGCCCTCCTTTACGCCTATCTGCTGCCATCTTTCCTCACTGTCACTGGAAGTATGTCATCGCTATTTTTGCAGCAAAAGAGTACATTTGGTTTATACCCCCTGCATGAGGTTTACTTACACTTTGATTCTGCACCATGATCACTAAATTAAGATTTGTGGTGTAGCTGCAAGAGCACACCTTTCTGGAAGCAAAGACATTTCTGGTGTCTGTTATATCTCCCTTTTCTTGTTTGACTCTAACCCCTTGCAATCCAGATTGTATCAGCAAGAAACATATTCTCCTCAAACACAGTTTAATGACAAAAAATTAACAATCCCAACTGAAAATACAGATGGCCAGTGAAAGGCAGCATCAGGTCCATGAAGAACAACATTCACTCTGGAGTTTATGCCACTTTTATTCAAATGAATAATATATTTGACATCAGAGCACAATTAGAAAGCCTACATGAATCCCAGGCAGGACTTGATTTTAGTCCATGGAAAGGTGCCCACTGGCTTCAGTGGGCTTTTGATCAATACTTAGAAGAATACAAAGCATGTGGCACATGCAGGCAAAAAGGTAGCTATTTTCCTGGGCTCTTAGGCTAAGAACAGATGTCATTTTTTGTTGAGGAATCAACTCTGTTAGGACGTGTCCAGGCACAGCTGATTTTATTAATGAGTAAAAACAGACATCTCCATTGTCCTGCAGTGTCAGGCCCCTACCAGTTCTGGAGCTTCAGGGGCTTGATCCTATGGAGCAGCGGTCCCAGGTGTCATGCCCCAACATGGGGCATGGCAGTTTGAAATCACACCCTGGAAATCTCCTGCAGAGGGATTCCCAGGTTACCTATCTGCAAGCATGAAGGGGATACCCCAATGGCTTGAAGATCTCTGTGGCCGGGCACTGAGCGTGCCCACCACTTGTGGAGAGTACGGCAGGGCACTGAGTCAGCCCACCGCGGGTGAGGAGTGAGCGGCAGGGTATCGAGCCTGCCTGCCACTGTGGTGGACAGCACGGTGGGGCGCTCAGCCTGCTGCCGCTGGTGAGGATCATGCCAGGACACTAAGCCTGCTGCCACTGGTGAGAGCACGGCAGGTTGTTGAGCCCGCCTGCCGCTGGTGAGGAGAGTGCAGCAGAGCACAAAGCCTGTCCACCGCTGGTGAGGACCATGGCAGGGCACTGAGCGTGCCAGCCACAGGTAAAGATCATGGCAGGGCATCGGGGGTTCCTGCCCCTTTAAGGCCTTGAAGCTGGCAGCCTCCATATGCCTGATGAGGGCAGCCATTTTATGGGGAGGGCTGCCTATATAAACTGGGCAGTTTGGCTACTGGGGTACAGGCAGCAACATCGACTGGCCAAAGATCTGCCGAGAAGAACACCCGGAGGTAAGGGGAGCTGTAGGGGTGGCAGGAGGCTCCACTGGTCCTAGGCATGACCTGAAACTGCACCCTGCTGGGAGTGGGTGGCCTGGTGGGGCTCTCAGTGGCACGGGAGCCCCCAGGAAATACCAGACCAGTTACCACCCCGGTGAAAGGCGAGTTGGGGTGCCATAACCCCTTGCCCCCACCACTGGGTGGGTAACCCTGTTTGGTTTATGTGAAGGACCCAGAGGGTGGACCCAGAGAGAGAGAGAGAGTGAGGGACTAGAGACTCAGACCGAATGAGAGAGTACCCTTGACTGGCCCAAGCTGGGGCCAGGGCTAAGGGAGCCAAAAGGTC
Organism: Caiman crocodilus; assembly: GCA_030014935.1. NCBI lineage: Eukaryota > Metazoa > Chordata > Crocodylia > Alligatoridae > Caiman > Caiman crocodilus. Next base: position 12,731,266 of record JAGPOW010003364.1, read on the forward strand.
CAGGGGCCCACCACGAGGGACGCCCAAGAGCTGGGGGCCTGGGGTCCCAACTGGCCTGGAGGTGGGCCAGTACAAGTTGCCGGAGGTCCCGGGGGGACCACACCCGAGAGGGGAAGACAGCGCCCTGGTTGTCCTCGGAAGAGGGGGATAGCAGTGTGGTTAGGGTTTCAGAGGAGCAAGGTAGCCCGGATGATGGCGGCAAGGCCGCCTGACCGGAGGGTTCGTAGAAGGGTCTGGTATGGAGGATTCTGGGGCCCAGCATGGAGCCGGTAATTAGAGTAAGACCGAGATGCCAGCTGCGAGGCTTGGGGTGTGACAGGGCGGGCACCCCTGGGCCGAGCTCTACACACTCTACAGCCCGCCTGCCTGTCTTGGTGGGCCAACCACCCACCCGCCTGTTCTCTCCTGCCACGACTTGATCTAACTAGGTTCCATAACTGATGTAATAAGTGGGAGGCTGCCCACTCGTGCTCCTGAAGAAACCGCAGATATCGCCCCTTGGCATTGGGGCACGAGTGGGCAGGCTCCTGCTTATTACATCAGTTATGGAACCTAGTTAGATCAAGTCGTGGCAGGCGAGAACAGGTGGGCGGTTGGCCCACCAAGACAGATGGGCGGGCTGTAGAGTGTGTAGAGGTCGGCCCAGGGGTGACCGCCCTGTCACAATCTCTCTCCAAATTAGGGCAGGACAGTGCAATATGTATGCCCTAGAAACCCCCATCAGGAGGATTTCTGGTGCATGCAGGATTGGAACCCTGAAGCCCTTGAAGTGCCTGCCCAGCATAGTTGGAGAGCATGGACAGCCGAGAGCTCCCTACACTCTTCCATCATATATTAAAAGATTTTGGCTGTGGCAAGGGGGCACAGACTATTACTACAAATTGTTGCAATGACAAACTTGGGCATTTGTGGTGCAGTAAAGGGCATGGGCATCTGTTAGCTCAGGTTTTGTGCCACCATAAAAAATGCATGGCAACACAAAACTGATGTTTATTCTCAGCTAGAGTGAAATGATTTAACACATCCAGTGTTTCCTTTCAGTCACAACAAAGGGGTGTTACAAAATGGCTAAAAAGAAATCAAAGCTGGTAAGGGATTTAGGTTGGGGGAAAAGATTGGGTGGGAGAGATGCTGACAAGATATCTCAGTGCCATGTGCTCAGTTCAGCCTGCTGAGGGGAAACCTGCTTTTCCTAATCCATTGTCATTCTCTAAACAACTCTGCTAACAGGGGCCTCCCTCCATCATCTGTACTCTTATAAACTAATGCCTACTGATAGCAGCCCTCCTAATGCTTGTTGTGGCTGCTGCACTGTACATGGCCTATCATTAGTCTGTCACTAGTGACTCATCGATGGAAGCTTGTTCTAATTCTCTTCCTCTTCATCTTTCATGAGCGTTTTTGTGAGGGGTAGAGTATTTGGGAAAAGCAGGATCCCATGCCACTAGCCAGCTTCAGCATGTTGCATGGGTAAGTTTTATTCCTAAAACGCCCCATCTCTACCAGCTCCCTTCCAAACTGACACATTTCCTCTTCCATAGCTATATCTATTTCTATACTTGAACTGCAACCCTGTTTTACTGAAATTGCAATTTCAGTGTTGGGTCCCCATACAACTCCACCAGTGCAATCCACTCCATTTCTGCAGCTGCCTCTGCTACTACAGTCTAGAGCAGTGATTCTCAACCAGGGTATCACCAGATCCCTGGAAGGGAGCCACAGAAAGCAGATAAGCACACGTTTAGGATGTCCCTCATTAGTCCAACTAGCCAGCCCCTCTGCCAGGAGGTAAGCCCTATAATAAATTAGGTTTTGAAATGGGGTGCTGCTCAATTCACAGAAATGATAGAGGGCTACTTTGAGTCTAATGAGGGGTGCTCTGAGTCCACAGATGCCTGATAGAGGGGGCCCAACAGGGCTTGTGCCCCTCCCCCATCCCAACTGGTCCCTGACTCCGCATTGCTCAGAACAGGGCATATTTTTGCCATGCAGGCTGGTGACATATGGAGGGGTGAGGTGGGGGTGGGGTTGGGGGGGCACTAAGCCACAGCACAGAAGTATAGAAGTGGATATGGTGCTTTTGGCCTGCCCCTGGGCCCACCCACAAATTGTGTCCCCCCCAGGCTCTGGAGGCACTAGTCACCCTGCTTGAGTCTAAAATGTTGAGAACCAGTGGTCTAGAGTATGAGCAACACAAAAAACCCTTATAAACCAGCTTAGTCCTGACCTATAACACGTACGAATCCATTCTCAAGTCTCTGTACTGGCAGTCAACAGGGCCTGAACTTGAAAGACCTTCTCCTAACCAGTACACAGTAACCCACAAAGGGTCTACAGACCTCCATCTTAAAGGATTTCTCCAGCTTCATCATTGTGGGCATGGGAGGGAATTGTTAGTACTACTGGCATACTTGCATGTGTGTGTGGGTGCACTGGTGAGGTAGTCTCTGGAGAGGAGGTATTATCTGCATTATTTGTTTTCTGAAGATCAAAATCTGTAGCTTGACTTTGCTGGTCCTGTATCTTCTCTACTTCTAATGAAGTCCAGACACCAACGAAAAATAAGGAACATGGGCATGGGAAGGGCTGGAGGGAGATAGTAAGTAGTTCTAAGCATCAAAAGGCAACCCAAAAGGGATAAAAATGAAGGGTAAGGGAAAACCGGAGTGAATGATGACAATGCCTACATACACTTTGCTTCACAGTCCCAGAACAGGGACCAGAATGGCTTGTCTGAGACTCCCCAGCACAAACAGAAGTCTTTGCTAACTACCACTTAAAGTTATTTACAGTAGGTGACAAGTTATTTTATATGTCACCATTGACTGAAAATAAAAGCTTGATCCTACACTAGGCTGAGCAACTCCACACAATACTGAATGCCTCGACTCTCATCAAAATTAATGGGAGCGAAGGTACTTGTGATGGGACCGAGTCCTTTATATTTAACAGTATTTGTCATCCATATGTATATAGCCTCCTTCATTACACTTAATGGAGGCCAAATCTGGGAAGGTGTGGAGTACCTGCAGTTTATCATGACTACATACAAAATTGCACTGGTTTGACTGAAAGCATGAAGTGAATGTTAAGCACCAGAAGTTAAACATCTAGATGATGAAGGAGAAAGATCTTCTGTGAATTCATACCAAATTCCAGGTGAGGACTAAGACGAAATCTTCCGCAGGATCCTGATGAAAAGCCCACAGAATACAACAGGAATCCCTTTACCGACTTCAGGGGGCTTTGCTTCAGTCCCCAGATGCACAATGGATGAAAGAACGGAGCATTGAACAAGGAGATTGCATGCTTTTTAAATTTTGCTTTTCATCATATTTGTATCTAATCATGTTTTGCATCTTTCTCGGAGTGAAACATGCTCTGAAGTCCTGACAGCAATCTGGAGAACCGTAATTATTTCGGAGATGGCCGCCTTTTCCCCGAATGTTGACGGAGAAGAGAAAGTAGCTGCATAGGAAGACGAATCATTTTCCTCATTCTTTTACAGGCCTTTGGGGGATGGAGCAGACACGTTTGAAAACTCATGGTGTTGCGAAGCAAAGAATATCAGGAAAGCAAAATGTGGGAAACAATCAACGAAGGAAGAAAGAAAGAAACTTTGCCGTGGGTTTCTGTTTTCCCCTGCCATTATCCCTCCTGCCCTCACGAAGACTTTCCTGAGTTTTATCCATTCACTGTAGGTTTACTGCTCTTAAATTGCAAGGTACTTGAAAGCCTCTAAAAAAGAGAGCTTGTTTCATTTCACATGGCTGCCGAATCTGACTCCCTTCGTACTTGAAGCCAATTTCAAGGCTGAGCTCTTTGCTATTCCAAACATTGTAGATTTTTTTATAAAGCTGGCAGGGAGGCCTAAGGGCCCAGGGCTGGAATGACAAGACAGGCTGCAGTTGGGACAAGAGGTGCATCAGCAGAGCTGGGGTAACACTGGAAGAGCACGGAGGTAATGAGAGGGAAGACAAAAGGATCTTGTATTTGTGCCTCAGTCTCAGCTTAGATGCACAAAGGATTCTGCACCTTAGGATTCCCGGGGACTGGCAGGACTTACGCATCCATTCCCCATACTCTGCCTCTTTCCAGCCACCACTCTGAGCCCCGCAGTTTTATGAGGAATCAGTTCCAAGAAAAGCAAGCAAAGATCAAAGGCAATGATAGTAAGAAGTTAGTAGTTGTGCTCAGTCTGAACAGCTGTGTGTGCAAGCCAGCTGGCTTGTCATTTTTGCATGTGTGAATAAGTTGTTTGAGGACCCAACCAGGTTTGCTGGCAAACCACCATTGCTTTGTTTGGGGGATCCTTGAAAATATGGCTTTGAAGCTCCAAACCGTTTGTCTCTGTGCCCTGCTGCTCCTGTTACCGCACAACACCAGCCATCTCTTTCTTATGTGGCTACTGTGGCTTTTGCCTGTTCTTTTCCCTCTGCTTCCTCTATATCACGGGAGCCAAGCCCTTCTAATCTATGTTCAGTAATACATACTAAAGAAGAGATGTGGTTTGAGTTCAGAATAGAAAATATTACCTAGCTTACTTAGCCAAGCCTGAGAGAAAGCCAGAGCAGTGCTGATCTTTATAGAATCCTGGTTATTACATTGACTTCTGCTTGACTTTTACCCTTGCCATTAAAGTACAGTTATAGTTCAGAAAAGTGACAGTAGAGATTACCTTGGGGTGTCATATTCAATCTCTGTCAATGATGCCCAAATCCAATTTGCTCACTTTATAAGTCAAAGATGATTTTCCCCGTAGGTCTCCAACACTTGGAGCTCTACCTTAGATCTTGCTGTCAAACAGGCTACTTTCTGCTGACTGTATCATCACTAGTAATAAAGAATTCAAAACAAAAGGGTCTGAGCACAGTTCTCTATTCTTGAGAAGTAATTATTTTATACTGATATAAGAGGATCACTGCTGGCCTTTTTTTCCCTGGTATTTCTACTGAAATTCAGTGGGTTTAATTAGTTTTTTTTTCCCTCTTGAGAGCCACACTTTACAGAGGAAATAGCCTCTTTCCTTGAACTATTGGTATAATGGACGCAAGCTAAAATAATATACTGCCATCCTTCCTTTACATAAATACACATAACTGGCATTGTTTGCTTCATGCTCCATACATTCATGTTCTCACCATCGAGACTGGAGTTAGGTAACTGAGACATTTCTTGCAAATTAGGGATTGAATTGTTCAATACATTTTGGTTGTTTTCTGTATTCCTTTTATGCTTGGTTTCCACCAGAGTTCTAACTGGGAGACGTTTTCAAGGAAAGAGGGACCTAGAAAGCCAGGCTTACAGAGTAATCATGGAAAACATTTGCAGAGTTTGTGGTCACGCAAAATATATTCTTGATGTTGGAAGTTAAGCATATCCTGGGAATAGCGTAATAGCCAAACATTTAACACAATCACAACCTACTCATGGATTATTCGCTAAGAACAGGGGCACAAATCGCAGAATAAATTATTTGTTCTTCTTTTTTCGTATAGTTAGGGGCATATTTTGAGGAACGAGTTGTACATGGGATGATAGTAAAGTTGGACACTGTATAGTAAGTGGTAACCTTCCATACAAGCGCCTTACGTATTTTAACTATAGAAGGGGCAATTATGTCCCCTTGCCTTATGTCTTGTATATTATTGGCCATACATTTTCATCTTCATGTATAGACTTGCATCAAAATAAAAAAAAAAGGGTGAATTAGACCCAATTTAGTGATTGCCCCGCAGCGCTGTGTCTGGACTCCCTTATTTAGGAATCCAAATGGCTAAAGTTAATATGACTAAAATTGGTGTGTTAGCCTCTTTAGCTAAACTGACGTTAGCTCCTTTTAGTCCAAAAGAAAAGTGCTGACAAAGTTGGACCCAAACCACTAAAGAGGTTACAGGAATCTGATTCAGTTAAGGATGCAACTTCGTATACACCAGCCTTTAGGGCAAAACCATCTCCTAGTGCAGACAGGAGGAAGACTCTCAATGAGTTTCACATGGGCTGGATTAGATATGGTAGCTTGCTACCTTGATCTTCAAAGATGAAAGGCCAGTGCACTTGGTAATGCAGACTGGCCTGAAGAGAACATTCTCTTAGGCTTACCATCCATTTCACCTTTTGATGTCCTGTCCTTCAAGCAAGAATATAAAAGAGCAAGAAACATCAAGAAGGTACTTGTGTGGCCAGGGTAAGGGAGCAATTTATTAAACAGGCTTCCAGTGCACCTCTGAATAAGAACTTGCAAAGCACTCAATGCTGCTTGTTCCTGTCAGCCTTGCTGGGACTGTATTGTTCTCATTGTCTCGTGTTTTTATGAAAGAATAATCCAAGTAAAGCAAAAGGCCTTTTTCTCTCCTTACGGCTGTTCTTCACTCGATATGGAGGAAGAAGTCATTTTTCAATGTGGGATAACAAACCCACCCATGAAAACAGATACAAAGGTGCAGAGATGGCCTGCATTCTTCCTGCCCAGCTCCAATAGATTGCTTCTCCGGCTTTGCATTTTGCTCACGCACTGATCCCTATCGATGTTGAACTTCCTGTGAAATGAAGCTGTTGCACCTTGGCTTCTAATTAGATTAAAACTGCTTTAAAATAACAAAGCAAAAATGATCTTTAAAGTCCTTTTTAGGAGGATCACCAGGATAAAGGGTAAATATGAAATACAACAGCATTGGGAAATGGGGAATGGAAAGAAACCCCTGCAAAAATAGGCCGGGTGGGGGAGAGCAGAATTAACTGGAGCTAGACCTGACCTACCATGAATATTCTCAGCCCCTCACAGAAGTCTTGGCTCCACGAGGCTGCTAAGTCTTGAATGAGAGCTATCTGTTTCCAGGAGAATGAAAGCTCTTTCATGTCTTCGCTATTTTGGCACCTCAGAGGGCAATGTTCCTTACTACTTCAATGCCAGTTTTATGCTTTGCAGCTTGAGCAAGAAAAGCCATGCCCAGGTCCAGGGATTTATTACATTTGTGTCGGAGGTTATGAACTGGTCCATGTGCAAGCGACACCACAGCCCCTTCCCCTTTTGGACTCAGAGCTCATCCTTAGTGCCGTGGACTCTACATTGCTAAATGCTAATGGAGATTTATAATTAAGTAACTTGGTAGGAATGTTTTCTTTTTTGGGGTGGCTGCTTTATCATATGTGGCAGGGGCCCAAGTAAATTACAAAAGTCATCTGCACCGATACCACTCAAGTATGCCCTGCATAGCTTTAGTTAATATGAGCCCAACTTACACAGGTCTGAGGGCAAGAGGAAATTAAAATTAGTAAACCCCATACAGCTTTGCATTCTACATAAAAACGATATGGCTTTGAAGTCCATTCCTTTAGACCCTTCCTCAGCTAGAAACAAATACTACTTGCCATAAAGGAAAGTTTAGAGGATCCCTTTTTCTAATGAAAAAAAGAACCTCCGAGCTTTGAGGAACTGTGAGATATTGGGTACATCTACACGTTCAAGTAATGCATTTTAGGTCATGCACATTAAACCTAGTACCCCCATGCATTTTTACGCACACAAGCGCTGCAGTGCCAGGCACTTTGAAATCTGCCCAGCTCTGCATTGCTTGCAGTTGTATAAACGGCGCAATTTGTGCCAGGGCTGAGAAAATGGCGGCGGCATGATTTTGAACTAAAACACACAGAAGGTGCTTTAGTTCAAAAGTGCACCGCTGCCATTTTCTGTGCGCTGATGTGCATTTCACCACTTATACAACTGCGTGTGACGCAGCATGGTACACGTCAGGTCGCGTGCAGCGCACACTCGATTAATCGAGGCTGCTGCGAAGTGGCAGATCTCCGGCACATCAGAGGATGAAAAGGTATGTGTATAAATGTCCTCCATTGTGAAGCACTAGAGAAACGTGCATTAGCCTATTTTAGTACTCATTAGCTAAAGAGCATGGGGTTTTTTTTGTGATGCTTTAACACACATTAAAATAGGCTAATGTCCATTAAAGCGCATGTGTAGATACACAGTGAGCCATAAATTTGTCACTGGTACAGTACAGAAACTGGCCGTTCATAAGCCTACAGTTAGCCAAGTTTTAATAGGCAAGTTCCACATTTAGGGCGAAAGGAAGAGATATATTTAGGACAGGTTAGTTTTCAGCACAAGACCGGCCACAGTTGGAAGCCATTTAGCGGCCAGAGGGTTGTAGACTGTCTGGCAAAGATGGATGAGTGCAGGTGAGGCGGGTCAAAGGTTTGTGATAAATGCAATATGTCACATGGCTCTGAAATGTATTACCTGCTTATCAGCACCGTTTATGTAGAACAGACAGATAGATAGATAGGAGGTTAAACAACGACCCACTCCACCTACAGACTGTCAGCTTAATTATTGTGTCAGATGCCAGTGTCTTGTCACTCACGGCACAGACTTTTTGGTTCAGACCACAGGTAAAAAGTGGTTAATATTTTGTCATCCCCTTGACATTGCTTAAGCAAGAGGAGGGCTCTTTATATATCTGGAGAGCCCCTTGCAACTCTAACACTGACCTGGTGCCTGCTATGTACCCTTCAAGGTGATGCTTACCTTCTGGTTTGGGCCCCAAACCTATAGTCATTCCTTGTTCAGCTTGGGAAGGCTCATAGTCTGATTCCCTTTGACCAACCAGATCTCATGTGGTGGGACTGCCACGTGGGTGGTTTTTATCTCCTATTACCCATATCCTCTGGGGCTTATGTAGCGAAGGGTGAATACCTCCAGTGTTTACTTATACAGTGACTTACAGTCTTCTGTATGACAAAAAGGGTCGGATAGACCAAATAATGTATGCCACAGTTAAGGAGCATGCTTACAGGGTGTTGATATTGTCAGTGTTTCCATCTGGTTAGACCAGATAAGGCTGTGAAAGATCCCCTTTTACCACAGATGTTTGATACAGTCAGTTCTGGTTTACTGTGTGGAGAGATGGATAGCTGTGAAGGCAGAGCAAACTTTAAAGAGGTAGCTGCTAATTATGACAATTAATTAGAGAAGTTGCACAGGCTGATCACTCGCTCTTCAATCAATATAGATAACTACCTGACCTGAGTCAGTAACTCAGCTTTAAACTAGCTCATTTCAGAGAAGCCACGCGATGCTAACATATTGCTCTTGTGGCAAGGATTAATGGAAGATGCCATAAACCTCTGTAAGTCCAGAGTTTAACAAACCTTCTAGGATCATTTTAACATTGAGTCATTCAAATATATCAGAGTTAATATGAAAAGGGAAACCCTTTGACCAGTTACCTATCTTTTCTCTTATATGGCACTCATTACCAGGGTATCAGAGCATCTGCAACATGGGAGAAATGTTTCTAGGTCATTTGCATAGTTTCTAGGCTCCCTGATGAGCACATAATAATCCCTTTGGGGATTGCCTGGGAGTAGAAATATATCCCAGAAGAAACTCAACTACAGTCAACAAGGTCTTTGCCTGAGGTTTTAAAAAATATATACAGTGCAAGATCAGAACTGTAGTGGGTTCAGTCAAGTCCTACGACTCTAGGAAGGAAAGTCTGAGTCTAAGAAGCACCGGTTACTCTGCCTTTTGTAAATATAACAGCAGGAGGAAAAAGGATCATGTTCTTCTTAAGGTCCCCTATTAAAAAAAGAGCTTCTGGGATAGGCGTGGAACAGCTGGGAAAGGATGACTACTCACGGTCTGGCTGAAGCCAAGTGTTGACAGCCTGGTAATCTGATCCCACACTGGGAAAGTCTTATTGCCCTGAAGCTTCTACGTCAAGTGATCCCTTAGACCATCCTGCAGCAGGTTTGAGTGTGGCATGGTCACATCGTCATAGGATGATGACATGTCTCTCTCTTAGCTCCTCCGGTTTGTTCTTCCAGGTTTTAAACCCACTCAAAGATCAGCTGGTTCTATTGTTGGCAGGGACCCTAGCATAATGTAGAATATCCCCATGCAGCAGGGCCCCTAAAGTCCTGCAAGATAGTGTACAGACATTCCCCATTCACATGGGAGCTGAGAGAGAGGTGGCCAAATAGTGGCTATAATGTTCCTATGGTGGATTTTCCCTTGCAGTGAAAAGCTACTAGAATGAAGACCAGGAAGCTACTGGAATGGGGGCCAGGATCTAGCCTTGTGAGTCTAAATTGCAGAGGAAGGAAAAAGAGTTGTCAACTCATATTAGTTTTAGGAACGTTGCAAAAATAAAATAAACAGTTTGGGAAGTTCACCAATTCTTAATGCCCCCAATCACTACCGAATAACTACGGGTTGGCTTATGTTGATTATAGAGCACTGTCTGTTTTAGATGCCTGGGTCTATTAGCCACCAAATTAAATTTGGTATAAATAATAGTGAGGCACATTCAGGTAGCTTTGTTCAGCAAATAATGAAGAGCAGTCTGAAAATCAACTTCCCTAGCCATTTATTCTGTGGCTAGATGGAGGAGAAAGCCATAATAGCAATAACTAAGATTTATACAGCTCTGCTCATTGCAAAGGATCCTACAGGGCTTTACTCATGGCACACAAGGAAATTGCTCAGTCTCTGCTGGAGTGCAGCACTTCTGGGGTGGAACGCAGCAACCAGTCTACCTCAGCCGTAATGACGTCAAATTTGTTTGCAGGGAAGGAAAGAATAATCCTGGTTGAAGATGCAGTGGTATTTTATGTAGGCAGAATGTAATCATTGATCTAAAATGAGGCCAACATGCCAGATTTCTTTCAAAACATGGCTACAGGGCCATCTAGACCTTGATTTTTTCATCTTATCTTAAAGGGAGACCTGGGCTGGGGCCCTGAAATCGGTTCAGAAGCCTAACAAGGATGCTCCATTGCTAATCGCCAGCGGGACTGTCTTACAACATCTGGGTGTTCACTGAAGGCCCCTCACCCAGGTCCAAATTGTGTTTGTGATAGATGCTGCAATTGGAATAAAATGAGTTGTTTCCAGTCCATAACTGTTTAAGTCTTATGCGGGCGAGTTTTCTTTGCACGTATCCACCTAACATGGGTTTATGTAAGCCTTAGTAATTTTATTCTTAGATTAAAAGTGTTCAGGAGAGCATTTATTCCTCTAATTGTAGAACACCTTGATCAATGGGCTCCTGGTCTTTATTTATTTGGGCAACTGAACTCTTTTGCAGTGATGGTGGCGGTGCTGATGATGATTGCCATCACTATTCTAAAATGTTCATGTCTCTTGCCAGTTACTCCAAAGAGAAATTTTCTTTGGCTAATGCTGTCTGGCATGGACTTAGTTTGCTTGTTTTGAGACACTAACAAGGTAGCCAGCTGAGGCAGACACAGATGATGCACTATTTGAGCTGGCAGAAATACCTCCGTTCTATGTGACCTTCCTAGCTAAACAAGGTGCACAGGAATTCAAACTACTCCATCTATAGTATTAATCCTCTTTAAACCTGATCTGAAAAACCCAGGCTTAGTGTCAGAAGAGAATTGATCCCCTACTGTGGGCTGATTCTTTGGCTTTTTTGTAGAGATGGCCAACATGGTTGCTGACCAGTGTTAGTTGTGATGATGCTTTTGGTGTGTGAACACCTATCTATTACGAGAGGCACAGAAACCACCGTATGAGTATTGGGTTCAGGTCTCCCACAGTTTCAGTGTCTAGGAACAACAATTTTGGGTTTCTTCTTCAGAAAGCAAAATATGGATTATGTGCCTATATTTGAAACTATGGGCCTTCTGCCTTGTTGCACCTTGCTTTCCCTGTGTGGAAGTTAAGAAAAATAAATACTAACCTCTTTCACAGAGGTGTTGGGAGAACTAGATATTTCAATAGTTAAAGTGATTTGTATTATTGTTAATTATTTTTCTACACCGTCAGCCTGGGCTGGGCTAGAAATAGTGACCTAAGAATGAAGGACTCTCTGTAGTATTCTTGGCGTCTGGATACCATCGACTTTTTACTGAGGTATGACATACTGTATATCGAGGGATGGGGAGGAGTCCAGGTAACTAGACAGGTTGAGACTTTGATTCTATTTGCACATGAAGTAACAAAGAAGCAAACTTTGTGGTTACCATCTTCTGCTTGAAACATGTTGATTCTTTTCCTCTGAATATCTTCCCTTCCTCTCATATGCTAATACACTCATTCTCTCTCCCTTTCTTGCCGTCTCTTTTCCTAAACCTGAGACAATCTGGACACTTGTGTTTAAGTCGCCATTGGTATAGTCTCTCAGAACCATGTGGGAATTTAACACTAATGGGAACATCCCAACGAAATTGTGCACATCTATTTGAGGCTAGGTGCCTGTGCCGATCACGGTGGTGAATCAGAGATCTCTTCTCTTCCAAAAGTAGGCAGCAGAGGGTGCTGCCCATCTGAGTTAAGATTCATCTCTGAGGTTATTTTGTACTGTCCACATCTCATTTATTATTTAAGCAGCTTGTTTCCCCAACAACCACAGGATCCCAGACTGGTAGCCCCAGATTTCAGGAAAGAAGGCACAGTTTTCTTGGAGAAGACAGGTCTGATTCTGCTCCATGCATATGGTTTATATAGAGGGGTAGGCATATATGTAAAGTTTAAATGTGTGGAATCTGCCTTTCCTAGAAAGAGGGACTAAAAGATCTGTCTAAGCGAAGGCAGAGCATTGGGAGGTCTGTTGGGATCATTTACCATGGAGCTGCCATTTCTCCTTTAGTCCTATCTGCAGCATTTCATTTCTTCCAGTGCTGAGCTCCCTATGCATCTATCACTGCACCTCAACTAAGATAATAGCACCCCATCTTCTTCCATTCTTCAGAAAATTGCCCAATTGCAATAATAAACCTTCAACTGATCCCTTGTTGCTATTACCAAGAAATAAATGGGTAACAGTTACCTGTGAGCATGGTGGAATTACTGTTTGTCATGAGAAAAGAATGATGGTATTTGCTGGTACCTCAATAAGTAATTGGTCTCACCACAGCTCCTCCTGGAAATATAAGCTGAGGAAGGGTTTTGTGATCCAAAATATTCTAAAGTCATTTTTCATTTTGCCTCTGAACTGCAAGTATAGGCAATACTGGGTCTTTGAATCCAGCTTCTGTTTATTGAGATGGTATAACAAGAGTTAGGAAAGTTGCAGCTCAGTATATTTTTATTGAACCAACCAGAATGCATGTGGTGTCTGAAATACTCAAATGTAATGATGCAATTACAATAATTGTAAATCTAGTTCAGAGTTTGCATAGACCCTGTTTTATTTGATTTCCGCTCAATCACTGTTTGTAATCTTCATCACTCCAGGTTTTCTTTTTTTACGGTCTTGCCGAGTGGTTTGTAGCAGTGTTGTTAGTTTTTGCATAGCGTGCAGGCGTGATGAAGCAAAACAGACGTAAATTTGAAATGGGGTCTAATAAGACAGTAGGTGTAAATATAAACTAGTACTCATTTGTCATTTTTCAACTCTCTGAACCCTTGCATACTCTCTTGAAAGATGGAACGGTGGGATTTTTTACCTTAATGAAATAGATACAAATGATGCCATAAATATCTATGGGAAACTTTAAACACTCAGTGGCAGTTCACAAATCAGGTTTGTCATACAGCTGGTTGGAAATTTTTCATTGAAACAGTTTTTCATGGGAAAATTCTGCTTTGATTACAGTGAACTTGTTGGGGAAAGCATGTAGATTTCAAAGAAAACTCTCACAATAATTATTTTTGAAGCATTTTCTTTCTATGTCTTGGAAGTTTCAAAGGGTATTTTTCTTCATTTCATTGGGAATTGCTTTAAATATTTCTCCATAAGTTTATGCCTTGTCAGTTGTATTATGTGCTACAACAGGAAATATTTGCCATGTAAAGTTTCATAAAGACATGTCAGGCAATGGATGAGTCGTTCTGACATGTCATGTCATAGTATATTAGCTTTTGACAATATTAAATATTCTAGTCTCTTATTTTATCTTAAAAATCATTAAAGGCAGGTTCTACTTAGTACTAATTGAAACATCCTTGGGTTAGTCTGGTATCACTTTTCTAGGGTATTAGAGGTATTAAAGACAGCTGCTCATTTTATTAGTGTGTTAAATGGTTATTTTATTTTCTTGTTCAAAATGTTGAAGTGCTTAACTATTCTAATACATTGGAAAAGATATTTTGATATTTTTCTCCAAATGATATAGTTTCACCAGAGGGACTTTTGAATTTATATTTCAAGAATTTTTTTTTTTTTTTAAATCTTGGTTTTGTTCTGTATGCATATGAAAACAGATTTCAAAATATCAACTTTTTCCACAAAATGGAGATTTTCATTGATGCCTTGCTCGATTATGGGCGTACACACAATTATAGCTGGGCAAGAGGAGGATGTCTTAGATCACTATGTCTGTGCATAAGCACTTGGTGATGCAGAATTGTTTGCAGTGATTTGCCCAATCTGTTTTCCAGTTTTTCCAGCATCTCCAGGCTCCGAGTTAGAGGAGGATAGGGAGTCCTTTCCAGAGATCCTGGTGCTACTGCAGCTACATCAGCCCTTGGCTGCAATTATAATACCAGTTGCTGGGTGAAGGGATTCTGCACCACTGCCATAGCATCAGCAACAGTGATAACTGGGCTCGGCAGACCACTCCATGCCAGCAGCTGATGATAGGTTTGACTTCCTAGGATGGGTAGGACTGACCTCTCTTTCCCTGCTCCGTAATTTTTCCCAGGGAACAAAACCTACTCGTTACATCTCTGCCCTCAAGTTGTAGCTTGAGTAACTCCTGAACACTGTAAACTGTTTTACTGACAGATGTTTGCAGGAAACGAGAGTTGCTTTTTCTTTCTGTTTTGGATCTTTGAATTATGTATTTGTAGCTATAGCACAAAAAGGACCCAGACCCACCTTACTTTTTCATGATTCCAAGGAAGCAAGTCTTCCTTTCTTCTCATGCTGTAACTTGTGAAAGTCCACACCACTTCAGGACTGGACTGGATAGGATTGGGTGCATTATCGTATACCCCATAATTATTTTCATTAGTCTTATGCAAACCGTAACAGAGGGGAATGGGGTACTAATTGCATCACACAAATTATTATCAGTAGTATTGTTGAAATACTTGGAGACCCCCTTTCGGATTAGCATCTCATGGGGTGATTTGCTTCTGTCAATTAATTAATCTCTAAAGTGCCACCCTCTCCCAGTTTTTGTCAGTTAGGTTTGGGATCCAGGGGCCTGGATAGCACATCATCAGGGAATAAAACACCTTAGTAGAAATATATAAATCCATTTCTTGAGCTGGAAACACCCACTAAATATATAATTGATTCTTCTATTCTAAGACATGTTCGCACCTTTTATTTTAAGAAAGGTGTTCCATTGCACGGCTATTAATGAGGTTAGTGTCTCTATTCAAAGCAGCTTCCTTTTTGACTTCCTCTTAAAACTTTTTCATTTTCCTTGCATGTCATGGTGCCCTTTTGGTCCCTGTGAATTTTTAGCTGTAGACAACTCTGACTCTGCCCTCTTCGTTGTTGAGATTGCTCTTTTCCCTCCCACTTCTCTCCTCTCCATCCTTTGGATTTCATTTTGCACATTCTGAACATGCGAGTCAGAGAATGAAGAGGACGGACAACTTTGCAATTTGAGATTTATCAAAAGCTTTTCATTCCAAAATGATGGCATGGGAAATTGCATCATCAGTATATCTGTCTGGGGAAGAGAGAGCAGGCAGGAAATTTTTTCTACAGGATGATAGGCTCTACTATCAGTGACTGGTCCCTGGAAGGAGGATAAAAAATGAGAGTGGGAAAATCAGAAAAAAATCATGGCGGGGATGAATGATCTAATACTTTTTTGGTGGCTGTTACTGGGGAGAGAAGTGAGGCCAGTTTTCTCCTATCCATTCAAAAATTGAAATAGAAACACTTAATACATCTCAGGTGGGAAATCAGAGATATCCTACCACTGGTTTTCTCACTGGTCTCTTCCGACAGCTCTAATCAAGCCTGCAATTACAGATCGAAATCAGAGCTGAAACTAGGAGAATTACCGGGCCGGATTTACAACTTTTGGGAGTCAGTGTAGCTCTGTGGAAGTTAGTGGCATTACACCAATTTGTACGAGCTGAGGATCTGTCCAACAGCTACTATTATTTATGGCCTGTGTTGCAATGTACCAAAAGCCCCAGTCAAAATCGTATCTTCATGATACTGCCATTATTCAAGTAGAGAGGAAAACATGGCTGGAAGGTTCACTCTTAAGGGTAATAGGCAGGGAAGCAGGAATGGGTGGCGTGGTGTAAAGTCTCCTAGTTTTGGGGTGTCATTTGGGGAATTTACTGTTGTAGTTTGTCATTTATTATAAATCTCTCTGAGCCTTTCTGGAGAGCAGGATATAAATCAAAATAATAAAAATGATCATGATAATAGTCTTTCCATGGCAAATCTGATATCTGAAAGGCAAAAAAAAAAGTCCTCAGATGGATTTTGGGAGAACTGCTTAATTTATGACTGGGTCTAGAAGAGATGGTTATTGCTCCCTATCGGAATACTTATATGTGGCATTTGGAAATGATTGGGGTTTTTTATGTTCCAGAAATGTAGGTGTGTTGGTTGTTTTTCCACATACTCGCTATTCAGAAAGCAGTTCTTAAGCTAAACTTTTGGGGCGCATGGGTACTCAGCATATCAGTAAAGCAATAAAGAGCTCTCATGCTACTGAATTCATTCCATCTTGGTTACTGGGCTGAAATTTATGCCCATGCAATAGCTATTTGGTGAGCTTCATTCCACATTTTTTCATTCTAGTTCTATAAGCAGCCATCACTTCAACATCTAGAAAACATGGATATGGGTAATAAGAATATCAAGTCCAACTATATAGAGAACATATATCAAAATGAACAGGATTTTTGGAAGGGATATAAACATTCATGTTTAGAGCAAAACTCAAGCAGTCACTACTGAAGATTAGGAAGAGGATTTCATGGGCGAATGGATGCTAACATCATAAGTAGAACTGGCCACATTTTTTTATTTCTTTTGCTTTTTCTTCTTTCTTTGGTGAGAAAAATGGCCTTCTTTCAAAAACTATTGTTTTCATAGAAAAGCATTTTTTCCACCTCCATTTTCCATATTCTTCCTCTCCTTACCTTTTCCATTTTGCAACTAGAAAGGGAAGGAAGGAAGAAAAGGACAAAAAATACCAAAACATCAGAAGAATTAAAAAAGGGGGTTTTATTTTTTTCCAGTAAAATAAAAAAGTAAATGTTTATAATATTTTGAAAATTTATCTTGAGGGGTGAAAAAAAAACTCCAAACAAACCCACAATTTCCTTTTTTGAAGCTCCTCCAGTAAACCTTCTGTCGCGGTTTCAGCAGAAAGAAAAGGTACAAGCCACGCAGTTTCCCATCTTTACCATTGGTCTTTGAGGGTCAAATAGAGACTATTAGCATTACAGACTGAGGGTGATTTTCTGACCCGCCTCCTGTTCTCTTCCTAGTCTCAGGATGAGGATTTTTTCTGTTGCTAGCACAAATACACATTTATATAAACCACAGATTTGCTAGCAGACCTAACTTGACTTTACAGATCTCCAGGTACCCAAAATCGCAGAATACAAATTGATGTTTTTTAAAAAAAAATAAAGATATCTGTACCACTAAAAAAATGCATTCTTCCTATTGTAAAATTGAGTAAGGTATAGTCTCATTTAACCTGTTTCTGTTGCAATGTCAATAGCATATGTAGTGTCCAATGTAGTAATGCAAAAACCAACCATGAAAACAGAAGTTTTCACCAGTCCCTCATCAAGACAATCCCATGGGAACCTTTGGGAGAGCTTTCTTGGATTCTCTGCAATCGGATTACTCTTTCCCTCTAGTTTTTTCTCAGGGATCTCGTGAGCTGAAGAGACTGAGATGGCTTTAAAGGTAGTAGGAGGACATCGCCATGATTACACCAAGCCAATTGTACAACAGGAGCTACTAAACTGCTTTCTGCCTGGAGCACAGAAATATCAGTGGGCCTTTCCTGAGGTTCTCTTTGGAAAACTGGGATCTAATTTTGCAAGACACATATTTAAATAACCTCCCCTCCCCCAAGCACTTTGTCTTCATTTTTTCAAGACCTGTCACAAATCCTTTACTGGAAAAGTCCTAGCAGCAGGCGCCACTACATTAGGGAAAATGAGGTGTAGTGCTATTTTTAAACACACTGAAATAGCACCAGACGGTTTCCATTTATAGGAACTTGTGCTCGTTTCTCCTGTGCCTGGAAAAAAGATAATGATTTCTGTGAAGTAATGATTCTCTCCTCATAAACAGGATTTCAAGTGATGAGCATGGTGCCCTCTGTCTTTTTGGTATTTGTTTTAGGCAATTTTGACTTGCCCCCAATTATTATTATTAAAAAACAAACAAACAAAGTTTAATATCTCTTTTGATCTTTCCCCCACTTCATTAGAAGAAAATTAGAAGCTGGGAGAAAACCTTGCGTGGTGCTAAATTGTTCCTGGCTAATAAAACCACAGGAACCATGCACAGTGGTTTTCCCCCATAAATCAGCAGCGAGGAGAATTAGGTAGTGAGAGATGGAAGGACGATGTTTAATCAGCACTTGTAGGAAATCATTAGCTGCACACCCTCATTCTGCCGCTGGCTCATTCGTCATTCCCAATCGCTGCTTTGCCACCAGGCCATTAACATTTCTCAATGACTTTCTAAATGCGACGAAAAACCAAGAAAGGGGTGAAGTATTGGTGGACATTATGGAAACACCAGGCTGAATGATACGTCTGCTTCTCTCTCTCTCTTTCTCTGTCTCACTTTCTCTCTTGCCTTGGAGTAAAAATATACCTTGTCAAAAGAGAAGGGACCTCTGGTGTGGGAAGCCATCGTTCCTCTCCACTCTGTAAAAATATGTTGTTTAATAATTAAAGGAATAAGAATTCAGTTAGGTGAGTATAAATCCTCCAGCTGGAATTTAGCCAGGGTGCACTGGGTTGCTCCAGTGGAGGGCTGATATATGTGTACAAGATACTGCTTCTTTCCCCCTCCCCTAGAATTAAGAGGCTTGCTTATGAGAATATTAGCCAAGGCTCCCTGCTATACCCTACCACACCAACCACTTAGAGATGGTGGAGGTTGTAAAGCCCAAAATGAAACAAGTAACAGGGCTGATAAATAGGAAATCTGCTTTAAGCAATAGCATCTTGCTTGTCAGACAGTGAGAGCAATATGGACAGAGCAATGTATCTGCGTGTCATGTTCCTGATGCTTCAATGAGCTGAAAAAGGTACATAAAGTAAAAGGATGTGCTGAATGTACACACCCAGCTTTTATCAGCTGCTGCAAGGAGAGATGATCCCATTTGTGAGACTTCCTTGATTTCTGGGTCTAGATTTCAGTCACCTCACTTTGGCATTAAGTGCAGAAGTAGGGGTGGAGGAATAACTGTGGCTTTAAGGCACCTTTATACTCTCTTTCTGTGAGGCAGCCGTGGTTCTGGTTGTTTCCTACCATCAGGGCAACCTCAGGGCTGATCAGACTTATATACTGCTTCTGAAAGCCCTCCATGAGCTGTGGGAAGCAATATTCTGGCCGTGACCCTTTTCAGCATCTTCCTCCTTCTCAGCTCCCCTGGACTTGCTCCCTTTGTACCTTCTATTTTGGGAGCTACAATCAGGATTTGCACCTGGCACAGGACACCATGAAAAAATGACTGGTGGTCTTAGTCCAGTTTCCAGTGCATGATTATCCATGCTACAACGTTAGCACAACACGTGTATTTGCAAATCTCAGTGGCCTGTAGTACCATATCAAAAATTGAGCAGTACCAGGGGTACTTTCAGGGCATGAGAACTGTGGCGTGGGTGGGAAGCAACCACCAGCCCCTGTGTGCAACAGACAGTGCCAATATGCACTAACAGGAAAAGCCCCCAACCCCAAACATGTTTTGAACTATCAGGGGTAAGGCTACGAAAACGTGCAAGATTTGGAGGCAAAGGTGGGAAAGCTGTGAATGAAGCTGTTGCATGTCAAGTCAGTCTCCAAGGCTAGGGACAGACATTACACATACACTGGTTTAAGTGATTAGAAACTGGTTTAAACCTGTAACAGAAACAGACATTCAGTGCACATAAACCAGTTTCAAAATGGCTGATAAACCTGGCTGAATGTAGTGTAAGACTTAATTGATTTAGGTGAAACCAGTGTATGCAATGTCTGTCCCAGACCCATTTCTGGTTTAAATTAAACTAGAGTCCCCCAGTATCCCAGCATGCTGCCTAGCCCTGGACTGGGCTGTCTACTCCAGAGAGCAGAGTTGGCCCCACCCCTCTGCTCCCTGGCCAGAGCTCCAGGGCACAACAGGGCCTGCTTGGCTTCCTTCGCTGCTGGCTGCTCAAGCAGGGATTCCCCCTTCCCATCTCCCACAGCACAGACCCCATCCCCATGGACTCTAGGCATGTGGTACGCTAGCTAATGCAGAGAGGTGTCTGTGTGTCTCCAGTTTCACTGGGACAGGGAGACAGAACAGTGTCTACCATAGGGCTTTTTGGAGCAAATCAACAGGTGGTTGGTAATGTCCCTCTGCTCCTTCCTTGGGAAAAAGCTGTTTAAGAAGAGCTTGAACTAATGGAAGAGGCTTTTGTTTTGCTGATGGACTGATAATGCTGTGGTTTTATCAGCCCCCCTGCTGGTTCCCAGCTCTGTCAGGTTTGCAGACAGGGAGTGGGAGTTTGAAAAGCTCAGTATCATCAACAGATGCATGCACTGCACCCCTTCCTCCCCCTTTGCCTCAGAGTGCTAACCTGGGCTGGGGGCTGGCAACACTCCCACCCCTTGAGCAGCCAGGGAGGGGGAAAAACCTGAGATGGTGCAGGCCACGGTGGGGGTTTACACCCCTCCCTAATCAAAGGTCCTGCTGTGGCTATTTCCCCCCATCAGCTCAGCATTTTTTAAGGGAAGGGAGGGCTGCTCTAGTGTCCCCTCCAGCTTCTAGCCTGAGCCACTGCAGGCATGTGCCTGCATTTCTTCAGTCGAGAGGGGCATGTCTGTTCAGTTACAGACCCGTTCAGCCTAGCCAAGTTAAACTAACCTGCAAAGATTGAATCAATTCATGCTTGGGCTTTTTGAATATGTGTTCCTAGCTTAAGGGTACAAGTCCATGTTGGGAGTTAGGGGGACAAGTATAACAAGGAGTAGGTGCATTGTCCAGAGATTGGCAAGGAAAGGGTTAAACCCCCTCCCTTTTGTGAGAGGAAGGAGCCAGCTTTGAGTAGCTGGGGCTGGGCCAGCTGGGGGGAATTTGCTAATTCCCCCTCCTCCTGCACAGCAGGCACTATAAGAAGGAAGGGCTGCTAGTACGCGTTGTGCTTACCTTGACGTCCTGCTAAGGAAATCCTAGGGTTTTATTTGAGCTGAAGCCATGTTCTCTGTACGTACTTTAATGTAGACTGGAGGGATTCTGGCTGTCCTTGTGTTTGGCTCTCAAGTGGATTGGATGCTCTCTGTGTTGATGTTTCAGTTCTGCAGTGAAGGCTCCCTCCTCCCATCCACGCGCACTCATTTCCCAGGTAGAGAGGCAGATCCCTTCCCTGCTGCGACTGCCCTGTCAATCACATCAGGTGCAAAGCCAGACAGACATCTGTTCCTGCGCTGAACAGGGTAATTGGCAGCGTAGGAGGCTTTTGCAAGTCTGCCTGCCTAGGCCTGAAGGAAAGCTGGTCATACTGACACAGCAGCCGTCACTTGTGATTGGCAGGCCATTCTCTCCAGGAGCGTCAGGGGAGAAGGAGGAAAACCAACTCTTGTGTTTTCTCAGGTGACCACCAGCACATCCTTTTCTTTGTTTTTTCTTAAACCTTCCGCTGTCGCCAGGAGAGTTTGCAGCAGTGTTATCAGATTCCTCCCTGGAGCTCCTGCCTTGACGCCCGTGGAGGAGCCTTGGAGCCAGCGTGATTCAGTAAAAGGCAGCGGAGACTGAGGCTGCCTTGATGCCGAGCAGGTGCTCCAGTGCTTCTATATCCATTTTCCATTCCATGCAATCCTTTCCTGTTTCGACATTACTGAAGGGTGCCTTGACTTGCTGGAGGAGGTATAAGGGATCAACAGCTTTGTGTAGACAGAAGGCCAAAACAAAAAAATCTTGACTTTCTTTCCTTTTGCTTCCCCTAGTTAAAAATATCCCGTGCCGTGTACAATATGCCTCAACAGGCATGTCCCACGGTGCATGTTACAGCTTGAGCTGCTGGGGAACTGTGGGAGGTACCCTTGTAGCTCCCATTGATTAAGTCAAAGGCAGTAGTTCAATCAGTGTGAGAGGTGGTGAGCAAAGGCACGCTTCTAGTGAGATGCTGTTTACAATGCAAGTCTTTATCCTCCTGAGTGCACATGCAGCACAAGTGCTGTCCCCAGTTTACAGATCACAAGGGCCAGGTAAACAAACCATTTCTCCAATACGTTCATAAACAACGAATGAGCAAAAGTCACTGGGAAAAACCCCCCGACAAAACAAGTCTACTGTGTCATGTATTTAAACAAAACTGGCAGCTACCAACCGCCAAACTCTCCAGTTAGCAGAATGTCACTGAAACCAGAGAAAAGGAAGTGGTGCTTGAGAAGACACTCCAGTGTCCAAAAAGCTGATTGGTTTGCATTGCCTAAATGAAAAGCAACTATGACAGCCACCACAGAGACATCAGTGGGAATTTGGTCTGGGGAACATGGGATACATCAGCCAGCCTCAGTGACCCAAATTCAGAGAGATTAATTAGGACAATAAATGCAATCCTAGAAAGCTTTGCTTAGCAACAGTAACCAAGACAATCAGGAACTTCTAGGGTAGTTGCAAGGATGTTAAAACACAGCAATGTTGTTAACATCTGATGAAGACTAAATAGATTTCATCACACCCTGTTGTGCTAACACCTGCTGTCCCAGTTTAACAGAGAACAGAGCAGTAACTATCAGTATCAAGCAAAAGGCTAGAGCCTGGAGGTAACAGACTGCTGGGCTTCCCAGGGCTGGTGTAAGTACATGACGTGTGCAGACACCTTGGTGAAAATGAGAGCATGTTAAAAAGCTTAATTCTGGAGACGAGCTGACTCAGGAGCTTGTGGGTGCAATAGAGAAGGTTCTTCTTTTAGGCTATTTGTTCAAGTCCTGCTGAGATCAACAGCGTGTTGGAAATATTAGCCTCCAATAGGGGTTTGATCTGCTTGAAATCATCCACTAATTTCAGGCCTGTTTGTCTGGGATTATGGTTGAACTCCTACAGTGACTGCGGGCACTAATTGGCTATCTCTTTTTTGTAAGAACATTAGGATGACCAGTGGCCCATCTACTCCAGGGTACTATCCCCAGCAGGGACTGATATCAGCTGCTTGAGAGGGACATGCAAGGAAACCTTCAGTTGCCAATTAGATAACTTTCTCCCCAGAAACAGGAAGGCTGGGACAAGGGTGAGAGCTAGCTCACTGCACTAGAAAAGAATGAGCTGATGCAGGCAGGAGGTAGTATTATTTGTAGTATTATTTGCACTACCATAGCAACCAGGAAAGCTGGTCAAGGGTGAGGACCCTGGTGTGCTTGGCACTGCACAGACACCGAAGAAAAAGAGGATTCCTCCCCTGGGAAGCTTGCAAACTAAGTACAAGACAAGAGAAAACAGAGACAGAAAGATGAGGGAGAGGGAGTAAAGCAACTGTGATACCACACTAGCACGGGAGCATGAGAGGCAGCAATTTTTAACACAGCAGCAGCCTGATCAGTGCTAAGTTGGGGGTGCTGGGGGGATGTTTGCAGGTCTCCTGCAAAGGAAATGTTTACTGAGGGAACTGAAAAGGGTAGCTGTGCAGATGTTCCTGGGGAGCTCTGCCCAGGTGTCAGGGGTGGCAGGGAGATGTCTGTTTGGAAATCCAGCAATGCCTGATTGAGGCTGGCAACATGGGGTGAATGGCAGGCAGCTTCTTGATGCTCACTCAGAGGCGGTTGCTAAGGGAAGGGTAGGCAATGTGGGACCTAGAATAGCTGGACATGAATGGAAGCAACCAGGTGTTGTGGTGAGCCACTCTCCCCTACTTTTGATGGAGAGTGTTCACCTGCCACTTGCAACTCTGCAGCACGGCCTGATAGAGTCACTGGGTCCTCATCTGCTCCTGAGTAATTGGGTAACAGCAGCACGTGGGGCAGCTGGCAAGGAGATTTTGACCATTTCTTCTGAATGCAAACCTAGCTACAGCAACCTTTGACCTGTGTCACTTCCACACTAAATTGCTGCCATGCACTCTGAGTGGGGCAAATCTCTAAGCAACTTAACTTAATGGAGACCGTGGTGACCTGGCTCTGAAGTAGCGCCTTCATATGAAACAGCATGTGACGTGCACAGGAGCTGCACTGGCTGCCCTTTGGCATGTGAATTGAATCTACGGTGTTTGATTTTAAATTGCTTGAGGCCTCTTAGTTGGGAGGCAGACTGTCTTCTCACAAACACGTAAAAACGTAAGAATTGCCATTTACTGAGACCACTAGTCCATCTAGCCCAGCATCCTGTATCACGCAGAACCTATGACCCTCACTCCCATCCCTGCTTCATTTTTCAGTTGTCCCGAGTGATCAGTGAAATGCCCACAACAGGCCTCCATCACTAAGCAGGGCTCTGCTTGACGGGCTTTGGCCCATATTCCAGAATGACATAGCAGTGGCAGAGAGTAGATGCTGAAAGGGAGACTGAATGGGGTAGGACCCGGGTTTTTTCCACTGCTTCTATCTTACTTGTAGCCTTCAGCATATAAAGTCTAAGAAGCTCTAATTCAGAAGCTGTATCCTTAATGCTCATGCTCAACCCCATTTTTTAATCTGACTAACCTGTCAGCTGCCATAGCATTTGGCAATGAGTACCACCTTTAATCTTCCTCATAATCATTTGTGCTGCATTACTTGTTACTTAAAAGAGTCAGCTTAGGACGGAGCATGCTCCAGCAAGGGGCCTCAACAACAATGGAAACGTCCCATTCCTTGGTGTGAATTAGCTTTGGTCTGTTGATTTTTCATGGCACAATGTGAGGACAAAGGTGTATCTATCTCCAGGCAGGATTTGCAGAGGATTAGCTCTGTGTGAGGAGAGGGAGGCGTGCTTTTAAGGCAGCTTTTGGTCTCTTGATTTTTGGGATTCTGCTGTTTGGTTTCATTTCGGCTCTGTAACGGGTGTCAGGAGCCACTGGAGCTTGTGTTTTTGTACTGTAGAAACCCAAACAAGCAAACACCAGCAGCGGGCAGGCGCTATAGGTGATCTAAGCTAGTGGTAGAGACTTTCATCCAGAGGCAGATCCTATTAATTGGACTTGTTCTTTTCCCCAGCCCTTGATGTGGGACTCTGGTGTTTTGGAGACAAAGACCACATCCTTAACTGCTTTAAATCAGTATGATGTAAATGGAGTTGTACAGTTTCCACCCAATGAGCATTTATTTGGTCCATAACCATAGGCATACAGGACTGGAAGAAGCCTCTTGGGTCACTGCGTCCAGCGCCCTCTGTTCTCAGAGCTCTGTGCAAACCATCCACTCCAGCTCCACACAGTCGACAATGTCAGGACACCCGACAGAGCCCCAAACCCAGTGCAGTGCGCTGCAGAGGCAGGGTTACTGCTGGTGCACTGACACTGCAAAGGAGGAGAAACAGTCAGTGGGCAAATCTACCCGAGACACGTTAATACACATTGGCCTAATTTAATGCACATTACAGGCATGCATCTGCATGTGCATGTCCTTAATGTGCATCAAAAATGGCAAAATTAGGCTAATCACACCTAAATTTGACACCTGCAAATGCAGGTGTCAAATTTAGGCATGATTAGTTAAAGTGCATTAATGTACATGTAGACACAACCCTGCACTAAATTTAGTGTGAGGTTTACCCAGCCGCTAGGAACACATGGCGGGGCTGCAGGGACTTACTAACTGTAGTGCCAAGTGGACTAACCTTAATGCCAAGTCCCTGCACATGTAGACACCTGCCAAAAATGGCTTAATGCATATTAGCTTAATGCACATTAGATTTAGTTGTGCTTAAACGCACGTGTAGACATGCTGAGTGATTCTCCACCAGGGTGCTCCAGCATCTTGGGATGCCTTTTAAGGGTGTTGTGGGGTGCCACACAATGCTAGCGCTGTTCAGGGCGCGAACATGCGTCACAAAATAAACCCAGAGGCTCTGATCTGCTGTAGGGTTTGTCTGAGTTCTTTGGAACAGAAGAATTGCTCTATTCGTTTTTGTCGTGAAAAAACAAGTGAAAATGAAGAGTTGGCATTTTCCAAGGAGTGTCTTGAGAGAATCAGGGGGTGCCTTGAGTCAAAAAAGGTTGAGAGCCACTGACTTCGATGTTCCCAGCATGCCGCACGCAGCAGAGAAAGGCAAAAATCCCCACAGCCTTTGCTGATCTGACCCAGGAGGAGAATTCCTCCTTGACCCCAAATCTTTTCTATTGTGAGGTCATGATTCTCCAACCTCCCCAACCAAGGAGCCAAGACCCTCCCTCTGCCCCTGGCGTGCCTGAGCTGCCCTTAGCCGGGACATTGTCTTTGTAGACAATCCAGACAAACTAGACTTATGCTGCCCCCTCGCCATCTTCAAACAATAAAGAAAAGCTGAGGGGATGTTAGGGGATTTGGACACACAAGTCCCATTTGTTCAGGCTGATGGAGCAGCGGTCATGGAGTTGATTGTAATAAATACAAGGATCTATTGAAACTGCGCTCGGCAGCACTGAAGGAAATGTTCTCCTCCCACCGAAGGTCAGCAGCGAACTGTTTTATCAGTTAAAGACAGTGGGGACATCTCCGCTAAATGTGGCAAGCACCGGGGGTTTACCATTTTCCCGTCAGCTTCTGATTAAAGGGAAATTAGCTGAACTTGGATTAACAAAAGCCATTTTGTCTTCCCTCTCCCCATCCATTTTTTTTTTCATTTTAATGTTTTTCATATTGGAAGCCACGTTACATCTCTTTGATAGCATGTATAATTAATTAGGAGACTCAGGAAAACAGTCGTCTCCCCCAGGAATTGCTGTGAAATTGCCTGGCTTCCTCTGCAACTCCCAGCCTTTCAGATTGTTTTAAAGGGAAGAAAGATTTTCCCCCATATGAAATTACTTTTATTTTCCCTCTTTTTTCATTCCCCTTCAAGTAATCTCCTTAGATCCACGTTCCGTTCTGTCACCACGGGACTCCTGTGACTCCATCCATGGTGTATTTTTAGAATATGGGTTTTTTTCCTCCCATTTCTCCCTTAAAATACACGCTCCATCTCCCTCACTATGTTAAAGCCAGTTATCTCCTGCAAAATTCAAAAGGTGCAGAGCTCTGGGGGGGAAAAAAATCCCACTATTTCAAGCAAAAGAAAAATGCCTCTTGGCCCTCTCCTCTCTGATTGTTACCTAGTGTCATGCTGCGGATTGACGGCCCTACGGAGCTGCAAGATGAGTACAGCATGGGTAGAGAGACCGTTCATCCTGGTTTGGCAGGACAGTCCCAGATTTTGGAGGCTGCTTCTGGTCGGCCAGTGAAGATTAAAACGAGTGTCCTGGGTGTGGGATGGGGAGGGCAGGAGCTGTGAAAAAGGAAGCCCTGGCAGACAGCAAAATTGCCATCATAGCTTAGCTTGATTAGTGGAATGCCCATTACAAAGTGGATTGTTAACCCCCATGGAAAACAAGGGGCTATTAACAGGCCATTGACTCCTTAGCTGCCTAAATAGTAATACCAGTGCCTGCAGCAGCTGAGGGAGGGCAGTGTCTTGGATTTCACTTTGTCCCGTATGGTCTTCCTGAGCACGGACAGCAACAAGGCAGCTTACCCCACTGTACCCCAAGCCACTGTTGTCTTGCTAATGACTTTGAGGGGTCACTTCCAGGCATTTGAATGACCGCCCCGGGTGCTGAAGCAAAGAGGTGCCAGTCGGGGCAGGGCACGGGCTGGAGCCACGAGTGGCTCATTTAGGGGTGTGCAGGGATAGGGGGAGGGTGGCTCCCATCGTTGTGTGCACTCCCGGCCCAGCATGGGGAAGCGTGTGTCTCCTGAATCTGTGTGCGGGGCAAGGGCGGGCTGCCACTGTGGGCTTTGCCCCGGGTGCCACACTTCCTTGCCATGGCATTGCTGCTAGGACTCTGCCTGTCTTTCCAGTGGCAAGGATTTGTGATTGACCCGGTCATGCTCTGGGGGTCACCGCCTTCAAATTCCAGAGCAGGAATGGGAAGCAATCTCAGGAAAGGCCAGCCCTCTGAGGATCCATATCAGGTTAGATATAGAGCACAGTGCACACGGGCAGACTACACTCACGCTGTGCAAATATTCATTATCCAAAAGCAAAGTTGAGGAGCAGTCGGTCCAGGTGCTCCCTACTTTAAAAATACAGCTTCCGCAGTGAAGGCGGGGGGTGGGGGACGGAGTGTATGTGCATTTGCAAAAGACACATGGTACATTGGCTTGTGATAGTCTTCTTCCAGTGGCTGCTCCTAGCCACTCATCCAGCCTGCTACTCACAAATGAAGAGTTTCTCTTTTAAGCAGCTGAGCAGGGACTGTGAAGTTTGATCCTTTGGTCCTCACAGAGGGTGGTGTCTGTGTGTGTGGGAATCATTATGTGAGAGTTTTCTTTGCAAAATGCAAAACAACAGTGGGAAAAGGAATTAAAGAAAGATTTTTGAAGCAGTTATATGAACAGAGGCCTGAGTCTCTCCCATTAACAGAATGAACAGATGCAAAGTGGTAGTGTCCAGCAGTGCAACGCGGCAGTTGCCACAGGGTAAAAGTTGTGTGTCCCTTTAAGCAGGGGCTGCAGAATACTACTGTCACTATGAAAAAAACCACAAACCAAACCAAACCAAACTGGTCAGAAATTGCATTTTCAAGGGGAGAAACAAAACCATTTTCCATTCTTGCCTCAAAATGATTTGCTAAAGTAAAAATCAGATTTCCCACTGGCCTTCACATGTGAAAACTCATGAAGCTGAAATAATCTGTGCAGCCCCCTCTCTGGGCTTGAATAGAGAAGCAGGGTCCAGGTTAAGAGGACGGACGTCATGCCCTGGCAGTCCTGACTGCGGCATTTGAATGAGTTTGCTGGTAAGAAATAGAGCAGAGCCAGAAACAAGAGGCATTATGGAAATGAAAACTATTTCTCCGAAGCGTCTATCTCGCGCTGGCAGAAGGTGATAGTTTTCTTAATCCAGGCCTGGCTTATTGGAATCTTGCATGGCAAGGCATGTACACACCTGTGGTGGCATTGCAATGCGGAGAATAAAGTGACAGAAAGAAATGTCTAAGGAAGTATTGTAGATAGATCTCTCCGGGAATGTGAGTGTAACAAAATGCAGACTTCTTACTTTAGGGGGAGTTACATAAAGCAAATATCAGAGAACATTCCATCAATTCCTTCTCTCCTTTTCCAGTCACTGCCTGATCACTTTAAAGCAATTCAAAATATGCCAAGCATTTTCATTACCCAGTATTTTATGAGGTTTTGTAGACTATTCTGTAGTAGAATGCAAACAACTGATTGCAAATGGACTAGACTCCCTCATTTTTTTCCAGCTTTCACAATGCCAGGTAGGAAGCAAGCAATGAGCCTTTAAATTATACCTCTTCAAAAATGCCCTTATTCTATGCAAAGCTGCAATCAGGCCACCCCTTCCCCCCAGCCTTAATACTTGCAGTCCCTGTTTGTCAGTTCTCCATAATCCATCTCCTTACAGTTACCTTTCAAAATATGTATTTTAAGCCATCTCCAGATAACTTAACTGCCTCGCTGTCTCCTTGTGAGAGAAGGAAGTGCTCGCATGATGAGATAATTGCTGTTCCATTATGTGCAGATGCTGTAGCACTGAAACACTGACTTCAGCAGTCCCATCTTCAAGCCTGCTGGAGTCACTAGTTATAGGTCTTATGTCATTAGAACTACTGGGTGGGTGCACTGGCCTGCAAAGAAGAACAAAACATTATGAAACTATGGGGTACTTCACATCATTTAAGCAAAGGACCTGGCTGATAAACCACAAGGCCCTTTTAACCAATAGTGACTGCCTCCCCAAGAGCACTGATGAAAGCCCAAGACATATTTTCACTGTGATTCAGGGTAATGTTGCAGACGTGGTATGGCATATTTTGGAGAGGGCTCTCAGGCTTGTACTTTGGCTTTGTGAATGCTTTTGAACTTT
Organism: Caiman crocodilus; assembly: GCA_030014935.1. Classification (NCBI taxonomy): domain Eukaryota; kingdom Metazoa; phylum Chordata; order Crocodylia; family Alligatoridae; genus Caiman; species Caiman crocodilus. The sequence continues at coordinate 12,761,383 of JAGPOW010003364.1, forward strand.
AAAATATACCAGTGTTAAATAAAAAGGTTGTTGTTGTATCTAGGAGGCTGACATAATAATTATCGGTAATAGTGTGACACAGGGCACGTGGATCAAGAGAAGCTGGTGTGGTTTATCGGTATCAGTCCTTGCATAGACAGGAATTTTGTGATTTACTATGATTATTTTTATTTGTATATTATTGCTGTATTATTATTATTATTTAGACCATTTTTTTTAGGAAACTTCTCCCTTTCTCCATGCTCACCCATTGCAAAGTCTACATTGGAGTTGTTTCTGTTCTCCACTCACTGCTTGATCCTGGGAAGTCCACGGGGGTTGAGGTGCTCAGTGACTTGCAGTACTCTGGTCTCTGGTGTTCCCCAGAAAGCAAACCAGATGAATGGTCTGTAACTCACACCTCCCTGCTGGCTGAATCCAACCCATGAGCCATACATTTGACACCCTTGGCATAGTAGAGCACCGGGAATGGGATATGGGATCATTCTCCTCTAGGTCATCATCTCTGCTTAGTTCAGTGGCACAGTAACCAAACGCTCTTACCATGGGTGACTCTTGTGTACAGGAAGTGATTTGGTCAGCCTCTGAATGGCATCCCACAGAAAACGTCCATGTTACTACTTGACACACGCTGGCTATCTCAGACTCAGAGCTGAAGGAATGAGCTGGGTATAAGGACATCAGACCTAGGACTTGCTTCTCAGCTGCTTCTAGTTCATGCTCATTGAGGATAGAGGCACAAGATGACAGCTGTCAATCCTGAGGTTAGCCAGGGTCTGGCCAGACCACTTCTCTAATTTAAGCCAGATGGACTAGGACCCTGAGGACTGGCCAGTTAGTCCAGATTTAACAGAGGGCTGTTTCCTTCAGCTTGTTCTCTTGAACAAAATTCCTGCTCCTCTGTTATCATGTGTTTGCTCAAAGGATGCCCTTGGGAGGTTAGCAGACCCCTGCTGCAGATGCAGCCCCGACGATGCTGAGCGTACACAAAAAAATGACATTCTCAGGGTCCAAACAGCAGCAATTTCAAGAGCTTTTTATAAACACGGGAAAACTGTGCAGTCCATGAGAAATTTCCAATATCTGGCCCTTTGGGTTTTGAAAAAGAAGTGAGATCTCTTGTTCCCATTAGAAAAAAACCCCTACCATCCTGGTAATTCCTTAAAGCTTTAGCTGCTTGCCGTATAAGCACAAAGAGGAGGTTTCTAATTAGCATCCACCTGGAGCAAGCAGCCTGCCAGAATGGATGAGTGAGATGTGAAGGGCTGCGGAGACTGCACACTGAGGAATCTGGTTATTTTTTTCTGGTTCCTGAAGCCTGGCTGATCCTCCAAAGGTCAGTGGAAGGGCATAGCTATCGGCAGCTGGAATTTTTGCATCCTCACTGATGATGCCCGGGATCCAGTACTGTTGGTTCAATTGATATTAGGCTTGCTGGGTTTGTAGAACCATGTGTCACATTGTCAATTGTCATTGACTTGCAATGCCCAGTCACTGAGTGCAAACCATGAAGGGGGGAGGAGAAGATACCGGAAACAGATTTACTGAAAGTTGTCCTGCTGCAGTTTCTATAACCCGGTGCATAATACATCCTTCATTAGAAATGGAGGCAGTGCTGAAATTACCCTAAGAACTCAAAGGTTATGTATTTTTGCTAATGAAAGCATCCCAAATGATCCCCTCTGGCCCCATTATCTGGACTGAAGTGCCTCATGCTGTGCGTGCTTGGACTTGGGTTAATTTAGTCACAGGGCAATGAAGCCAAACCTCTCCAGCTGGGTGAGGTAGTAGACATGCAGGCAGCTATAGCTTGGACGTGGGATCTGCCTGGTTTTCCATCTCGTGATTGAATGACTGCATTTGCATGCCAGGGAAAGCTTGATGGACTTCATTATCCTTTGGAGAGTAAGTTAAAAAGTGAACTGGCAATTGAAGTACATATGGCAAAGAGGAAAGCGTTGCTAGAAGAAGATGGACAAACTGATTGTGGGTTGCAGAAAAGAGAGTTTGTATGCAAGATCTGCAGCCAGTGGTATGAAATAGTGATTCCAGCTCACCCTTTTTATAATTCATCCTTTCTTGCTCCTGCAGGATCATCCTTAAATCTCAAATGAACACTAATGCATGCCAAGACTTGAAGCAATCTTGCCTCAAGGAAACAGATAATACCAATAGAGCAAGAGCAACTGGGATAGCTCTTAAGGTTGAAACAGTATTTTAAAAATCAGTGCTTATTACCAGCTGGCAATGTTTCTTTATTGAAATGTTTGGGTGTTTTCAGGCAGGTTCTTTTATTGCTTATGCAAAAGAGAGAAAGATAAGATATCGTCAGTCAGGCCTGAGAAGTATTCTGTCTCTCAGCCCAGAACTGCTGCTTCCTAGCTCCCCAAGCTCTCTCTTCTCACCTCTGGTTTGGCTTGCACACGTCCAGCTATGCTAGTCCTTACCCTTTTATACTGTTCTGCAAACGCACCTCACTCCTTGGTTTGTCCCTTCTTTTCCAGGGCTAGGTTCATACGTTCAAAAAACCTGAGGCAGAATTGATCTAAGTTACGCTGTTTTCTGTAAGTGGCATAGTTTAGATCAGTAGTAAACAGAACATACATTTGCCCCTTGGTGAGGTGGAGGGCAAATCTAAGACTGGGTTCCACCATTTTTAAACCAGTTTATGTATGCTCAACTTCTGTTCTGTTGTGGGTATAGACCAATTTCCAATCATGTATACCGGTAAAAGTGTAATATCTGTATCTGGCCCAGTACTCTGCCCCTACAACAGCTCCACCAGTTTAGTAGGGGTGTGCAAAGTAGGCCCTATTCAATTTGGATTTGGCCCAAATAAGGAACAGTGATTCAATCTGTTGATTCGGATCACTGTCCCTGATTTGATTCAGCCAGCTCTGAAGATTCAGTGGTGATTCAGAAAATAAGTGATTCGGACATAGGCACAGCTTTAAAAGTTTTTTCCATGTACCTCAAGGTACCAGCATGGCTCATGGATGCTATAATGCTGGAGAAGATGGAGTGTCCTACAGGAGCATGGGGTGGGGCCCTCTACGTACACAGTGGTGAACCTGGAAATGGACTGGAAGTACTTCTGGTCCACTTCCAGGTTTGCCGTCGAGCACATGGAGGCCCCCTTCTTGTCCTCCTGGCTCAGCAACTGGCTACAGGGGGACCCCAGGTGCCCCCCAGACCCAGGAGACACCAGTCAATAAGCCAGGCAGGGCCCCAGGGTGCTCCCCGGTGGACCTGAAAGTGGACCAGAACCACTTCTGGTCCACTTCTGGGTTTGCTGCCACGTGCACTGGGGAGCTCCCTGTGCCCCTGTGGGATGCTCCATCCACCCCAGCATCACAGCATTCATGAGCCACCTGCTACCCTGAGATATGTAGAAAAAACATTTAAAGCTGTGTCTATGTCTGAATCTCTGAAACTTTCTGAATCTCTCTGAATCAATTTGGAGGGTTCTGATTCAATTCAGAGAGATTAAAGGGTCCTCTGATTTGATTTGGATTCAGAGATTTGGCCACCAAATTGGGCCAGATCTCCACCAAACTGAATATGGGACTCAAGCTTCACACAGCCCTACATTGTAGCTTCATTCTAGCCTGCCTGCTATTCTAATCTTTTGGGTAGAGAAAGTGAGCTAGGCCAATATTAGTAAACATGGGTCTTAGACGAATAAAAATTCCCAAGGAACTATCTTAAGCGCAGCCAGCGTTCTGCTTATACATTCACTCATGACTTGACATGTAAAAAACCCCTGAATACCTTAGCTTACTGTGCCTCCACCAGAAGTAAAATACTTTTTTAATGTGTAATGCACACAAGGCCACATGCCTCCAAGGTGCAAGTACATAATATGGAGTGAGAAGAAGGAAATCTTCAAAATGAACAGCACCTCCCTTCTGTCTATTCTTTCTCATGTCTTTTTGTGCTGGAGATCTCTTATCCCTCAGGCATCTTCGCTTGCTCTGTGCAATAAATAAAAAAAATGTGTTAGGCAGTAACAAGGGTGCCAACTGTTGATAGCTCTCTATTGATCCTTCCATTTGGCTATAGCGTTCTCCGATTACCCAGTGACGCTCCCATCTAATCACAGCTACAACCAGCCGGAACAAAAGGTCCTGCTTAAGTATTTTCAGTGTTATGGTGTCTTTGTTCTCATGACCAAGAGCTCTGGTGCTCTGCGAGAGGATTATGCTCTGCATTGTCAGATGAAGGGTTATTGAGATGGGAGACCGATTGCTAATGTATCACTCTGTTTCAGTATGAACAATGTATAGATCAGAAGAATAATGGATGGGGGCAGGGACACCTGATGGTATTCTCAAGAAGGTGAAGCATCTTCTGTATCTGTATATGCTCTTCATTCCTTTTTGGTTAAAAAACTGGGGTGATTTGATGCGGATCTGATACAATGGGATGTTCTTAGCAAACTGTCTGGCTGACTTTGTGCTTCTAATGTATGTGCTTACTTTATCAGGGCTCTCTTCTCTAGGTCATCTTCTTTGTCTCATGTCTCTACCCCACATTTGACCATTCTGTTATACATGTTTGAGCTTGTTTGTTATATTTTGTAAGGTTTCTATTGTACACGTGCTTTCAGGCAGTGGGCATTGCATAGTCTGAGGCTCTGTGCTGCAGTCACAGGTGGTTGAGCAAAGGGTATAGCCTCACTTCTTCATTACTTCCTTGCAGTGTCTGACTTCAGCCTGTAGGCAGTTGAGGCTTTGCTATTTTTGCTGTGGTTAGACACAGCGATGGGTCAGAGCTATTTGTCTTATTACTGCAAAAGTGAAATTCAAGATAAACATCTGCTACAATCTTGCCCTTCTTAATTGACTTCTACAAATGCAAAAGTAGACTGATGAGTCTCTAAATCATCTCCTTTCCCCATTTGTTGTGAGAAGGACAAAGGAGCAAGCCCCTTATCAATACTTCTAAATGATTCTTGGTGATGTAGAAAGATAGAAATGTCCTATAAAGGACACATAACGAACGCTGTGGAGCCCAGCTCTATGCTAAGGAAACCATCTCCCCCATCAATGAAGGCCCCATCATCCTTTCATTCACCCATTCTCAGTGTAACCTCCATGGCACAAAAAGAAATGCACAGGATTATTCTGAAGGTGCCATAATAACTCATAATTATTAAACAATTATGGCCCAGTCATATGTTATTACTGAGTTGGCACTATGTGACATCGGAAACCTTTGAGAATTGTATCCTATTGTTGTCTTCCTGTTACGTGGGGGTGAGGGGCTCCGCTGTGCTGTTGACACGGGAAGATGTTCCCGTGTCAAACACAGATAGATTGTGCATTACCTTTGAAGCCTGGGGTGACAAATGGAAAGGTGGTTGACATAATGAATGGGAAAATGTTGTTTAAAAATGTACTTTTTAGAACCATGAACTAAATTGAAAAGGTTATTTGTTTAATTTGCATGTTTCCTCCCAATTTTCTGAGGGGACTTTAACTAAATCAACTTTTTTATTGTCCATTTTTCATTTTTAAATTTGTTTTTTGGACAGCATCTTCTCTCTTAGTTTATGCCTGTAGTTACTCCTCTCTCTTCATGTGGTCCATCATTGGGCCTCTTTTTTATTTGGATCCTTTATATGTGTACAAATGTGTTTCGTCACTGTACTTTTCATCTCTCTATTTTTCTTACTCTTTCTGTTATCAGAACTTCCCTTTTTCAGTCTAGTTACTTAACCTTTGCTTTTGGTGCTTGCTTGGCAGGCAGCTGTTATCCAACTGGGTTTGGTCATTTTACTTTCCTTCGCCACATATCTCTTTTTGTTGTCCCAGTTCTGAGTCACTATCCCTTTCTTCCTCAAGAATAAAAAAAGGAATCAAAACATTATTTTTTTAAATGTATCTTGTAAACAAAAAAAGTCAATAAAAATCCCCCAAAAGATTTCAGGGCGGGAAATGGTCCATTTCTAAAATGAACAGAATAAAAAAAAAAGTCTCTAATTGTACCTCGGTATTAAGGAGAGCTATCAATTATGTAACGCATAGTCAACTCCACTGACTTCAATAACTCTCCACCCATTCAATTTAAGGATTAATTTGACCCATGCACCAAGTTCATAAATGAGTTTAAGGGATTTTAATGGGACTGAGAATACATACTTTTTTCCATCCCTGTCAAAATTAAGTATCATGTACTTTGGATGCAATTGGTTTTATACCTGTTTATTCATGTGTCTCTCACATTCATCTAAATCTGTCCTGGGGAGTCTAAAGAAGTTCAGCTTAGTATAATTTACACACTGAGAAAAATTGCAAAGAGATGAAAGTTATGCTAGGCTAGTCTGCTTTAGATTTTTCTCAGAATTTAGGGTCACATTTTGATGGATGCTTAGGCCTCTAAAGATGTGGATAGCAATGTATGAGTGCCCAGGTACCTGACTCGCTCTGATTAGGGCGTGGGGAACAGGGAAGAATGAAAAGAAGGAACAGGAGAGGGCACTTTGAAGAGAGAAAGAAAGAGAGCAAGAATAAAGAGCTCCACTTCTACTGGCCTGTGAATTATTCACGTGTGCCAGCTAGTAATTACTTATAATGAACGTCTGTGAAGCACTTTGATATGCTCAGATGAGTGATGCTGTAGAAAGTATGTCCGCTGTTTCCATCTGAAGGATAAGGCTCTGCTATAAAGGAAAGAACTACCCATGTAATTATCCTCTTATGATATGTTTGCTCACTGGCAGGGACTGTAGATGAAGTGTTGTCAGAGCAGCAGATTACTTTTTCAAAATGTAATCTGCAGAGGTAATAATCTGATTATTTTTCATGTTGAAGTGTAAAGTGAAACACTGTTGATTATTAGTAGTCCTGAAAAATATGGCATGTCAGGACCACCTTCTTTTCCCAAGCAGGTCAGGTGTGCCATCATTGTCAGTGTATCCATCAAGGCCAGGATTGCCCTAGGTAGTGCTTATGATTCACAGAAAAGGTATATGTAAATGACTGGTAACCTGTTACCAGTATTAAGCAGCGATCTGTGGGTGTAGACAGAAGTGACAATTTTTACCTGATCTGGCCCCAGAAAGTAGTCTGCAGCAATGACCAAATAGAAGTGCATGGCTACAGACCACTTTAAAAGTATCCGACCCCCTGAAAATCCCCTGATTGTATGAGGGTTCAGATGAACATGCTCCAAAACAGAGCTCATTCTGCAACTTGTGTCTACAGAGCTCCCAGCCTGTCACTGTTTTCAGAATGGGAGGAGGAAAGGGAGTGGAGGGAGTTTGGTTTGGGGTCTTTTAAGCCAGTGCTGGAGGGTTGGGGTGGCTGAATTGGAGAGGGGGGTCCCTTTCCCCCTCCCATTATGAAAACAGTGTCTGAGCCGGGAGGGGAGAGTGACATTGCCATGGAGACTGGGCTGCAGCCTCGCAGCAAACAGCTGGCACCCCCGGCTCCCGGACCCAACAGCAAACTTCTGTTCAGCACTATACGTTGCAACAAGGAGCTGCTCTTCTGTCTGTGTCCAGTGATGTCTCTGAGCGCAATAGTTGGGGTATGCATTGAATAGAAGTCTAACGTTTTGTAACAAGTTAATCTTAGAAAGAACATTTAACTCACCTCTATCAATAGTTTCTGGTAGCTGTCTTCCCACTTTTGCAGTAGCTTGGCACACACAACTTGCTCTGGCTTCAAAACTTGCTTCTCCACAGGATCAGTCTCTGTATAATTAATTACCATACCATCAAATCATTGTACGTTTAGCTGTGGCATGCAGAATTTAAGAGACCTGGATTACTCAATTTAAAGAACAGTCCAGCCTAGCGTCCCAGGTATGATTGGGTTGTTGTGAAAGTAAGGTAATAGTATGCACTAAGTAGGTGAAGTAGTTCTTGTTGCAGGTTAAAATCATTGCCCTGGGGTGAAAGGAAAGGTAATTCGATGGTATTACCTTTCTCTGATGGTCAGAGCATTGATAACTTCTAATCCTTACACTTCTCTTTCACGGTCTGTACTTTGGACTTGTACAGAAGCCCCTGCTCTGTATTGGGACACAGCTCTTTGTGGAATCCATTTAGCATCCACTAACCATGTTAGAAAAGTTGGTCCCACACAATATTGGAAAAAAGGCACCATTAAAGACTGAATTTGGTTAGCAGCTATACGGTATCAGATTGAAAGAGTGGACTCATTTGTTAATCCAATGGCGGTTAGCCAATTTCAAACTAGTCTCATTCTGTATAATTTATAGACCCCTTTTTGTATTAGGAATCAGTTCCAAAGAAGAAAAGTAATGATGGAGGAAACGAAGGAAGAAAAGACATTGACTTGATTAAAAAATCACTCTTTCCTTTATACAGATACAAGTTAGGTCTTGTTCCAATGGTAAATGAAAGCAGATGACATTTCAGGAGTTCCAGGTATGTGAGATATGGGTTGAGAATTAGTGTCAGGGAACATTTTTTAAACAAATTTGCTCCATAAGGGGCCATCCGGTAGGGGAAAAAGCCTTTCTTTAAGTACATGCTTATCACTAGAGGAGGAAATAAAACTTTCATTTTTAGTGTCTCTTTATGTTTTATTCTCAAAATGACCTGTGCATTCACCATATCACAGCTTCAAAGTGGACTCTTTTCTCCAAGAAAGATCATGGTGGAGCTTTTAAGTTTCCATCTGGGGGCAAAACTGCTTCAAGAAAAAAAAAAAGGTTAAAAAAGTGAAGAAATGAGAACATTAAAGGCATGCTGTAGTTTTCTTATCATCAGAGATCGACTGATAAATCCCCCAGTTAGTTAAATATATATTGAGTGAGTGATAATATAAAACAGAAAGACAGAGAAAGTACAATCTAGATGGTTCCTTATGGAAAAGAGGATACGCATGACCCTTATTCACACAGGAAAAGTACAGATTCTGTTTGGCTGTCATTTAAAAAAAAATTGCTAGATGATACAACTCATGTGAGTAGTTTTACTCAAGCCAGTGCAAGTCAGTGATCACCCACAGCATTTAGTGCAGGCTGGCCCTAAATGTGTGATATTGTCTGTGCATGCATGTGTGTGTGTGTGGGGGGGGGGGGGGAGAGGTGAGTCAGGCAGTATGTATCTAAGGAGTGGTAATGGGGTAAGAGTTCCTGTGAATTCTGTGGCCTGTGGCCTCCAGCTTTGCCCATTTGAGTACAGCTAAAGCTTGTGAGTCGACTACTTCTTGCATGTCCTGGGCTCCATCGACTGTCTGCCTATGTCCTATCACTTTCAGGATTGAGTCCCCAAATGGTGGTCATTAGGCCTGTGTGAAGCGGCAAGAATTCGCTTCAGGTTCGGCCAACTCAGAGGGGCATTGATTTGATTTGGAGATTCGAATCACTGTCCTGATTGAATTCAGATGAAATGGATCTGAAGATTCATCACTGCTTTGGAGATTCGGCTATAAACTAAACAGGCAGCAGTCCTCGATGCTGGACACATCTGCCTCCAGCTGGTAAGTCTGTTGTGGTGGGCAGAGGGCGGAGGGAAGGAGCATGGGGGAGGGAGGGATTGGGGCTGGGACAAGCTGCCCAGCCACGGTGGGGGTGGGGGGTGCAAGACTTGGGGACGAGGCAGGATGCGGGTCTGGCAGTGCTGGGAGTGGGGGCTATGCCCTGATGCCACTTGCCCCCTTCTGCCCAGAGTGAGCCAGGCCTGCATCATGCTCCTGCATCCCATGTCCCATCGCTGCTGCCGCACATGCATATCATGCCCCCACACTCCCCTCCCTGAGTCCTGTGCCCCCGCCATAGCTGGGCAGCTTGTCCCAGCCCTAGCCTCCACTCCTCCTACATACCCCTTCCCTCCCCCCTCCACCCACAACAACAGACTTACCAGATGGAGGCAGCTGTGACCAGCGTGGTGAGGCCTGCTGCCTGTTTAGTCTATGACCAAATCTCTGAAGCGGTGCCAAATCTTTTCCGAATTGATTCAGAAGCACCCGATTCAATTCAGACCTTTTAATTGGTCTCCCTGTTCAATTTGGATTGGACATTTGGCTGCCGAATTCGTCTGAATCTCCTCCAAACCGACTCAGCTACTGAAGCTTCGTACAGCCCTAGTGGTCACCAAAAGCTGTTTCCCAGCTGATAGGTGTTTCTTGGCTTCATAAAACTGACCACTAATTAACATCTGGACTGGCTAACAGGGAAATGAAAGTTTGACTGGGTTACGGGAATTAACTATTCTCTCACCTCCAGTCACGGTGGAAGGAGGCATGGTCCAGGAGTTCAGGTGGGGGCAAGGACAAGGGTTCTGTTCCTTGCTCTGCTACTTGTTCCTGTATGACCTCGGGCAAATGTACGACATGCAAAAAGCATTTCTATATCTAGTAGGGACACTGGGGGTGATGAATATCTTAATGGTTGTGATGTGATTACATAATGCAGCAATGGGACCCGTGTATGTACCTGAGATAACTAGCCAGAAGCACAAAGGAAGGGTGATGTGCTGAAGTTTCCAGAGCTGCATTTTTAACACCCTGCTGTGCTTCACCTGCTGTTGATCACAATGAACAAAGTTATGCCCTGAAGCCTGAGGATTGATAGTCTTTGTGTTTTTTTTAAACCTAGCTAGTGGCATTGGAAATGCTAGTCTTTTTCACATACGTGTCTTATCCTTGCTGGTCTCTTCCTAAGCTATTTGTCCAAGTAATATCATGCAGAAATGAGTTCCACGGGTTAATTACATGCTTAAAAACTATTATCTTTTACCCATTTTAAATGTGAGTCCTTTTATTTCCAAGTGCCCCTTTGGTCTTGTATTATAGGAAAGAATAAAGGAAAGAGGAGCAACCAATTAGCCTTCTTGGTATTATCTATAGTCCTCTGTCATTTTTCTCATCTTATTCTTCCCCTTTCCACTCTTAATAGTCCTACACCTTTTCATCTTCTTTCTTATAGATTACCTTCCCTACACCTGTAATCTCTCTCTTTCTTTTTTTGCTGCCCTTCACGGGACCTCTTCTCTTTCTACTCCGGCTGTTTTGATGACTAAACCTGAACACATTAATCACACTGAGGTTGCACCATAGATTTACAAAATGGTCAAATATTACCCCTATTATTCTCTCTTCTCTTCTTAATACAGTTTAATGATTTATTTGGTTTTATACTCCTCAAGAGAACTGTTCCTCTTTAGGATCACAGAAATCTGCAGATAATACCTGATATACCAAAATCATTCGGACTGCCCACATAACTAAGGAAAATCCCAACTACGCTCGTGGATACTGAAAAAGTCTGGTGTCCCTAGAGAGATGATATATACAGTAATACTCAGGGACCTGCAGGGAAGTTTTCATTGCATCCCCAGATACTATAAACCTTCAGGGGACTCTGGATAAGTTTTCAGGGAACCCTAAGGACTCTGGAACTCATCAATGATCCTTCTGGAATGAGCAAAACACCTTTAGGGCCCTATGATTTGCAGTCATGGTAGATGAGAGTCCAAATCTGGTCAGTTTATGCTAAAGATGCATAACTCCAAAAACCTGCCAACAGCTTCTGGATATTAATAAATTTAGGAAAGAATTAAACTTTTATCTTCTTTGGAGATTAAACAGCTCTCTAGCCTGTAGAAATAAATCCTGAAAACATTTTTGATGATAGCAAGGGATTTAAGCTTGCTGACTGCCTTTATGAGGAAAACTAAATATGCCTTAGAGTGAAACCATTGGGCAGTGCTCAGTGGGGGCAGGTTAACTTTAGCATTCCAGATCTGTGATTGTTTCATGAGCATCCTGAAAATTTTCCTGAGATTTTGCATGGCTTGGCCTCCTGCTGGAAACCTTCATACCGCCTGACGAAACCTCAGAGTGCAGACACACAGTACATTTTACCCCGGGGTAGCCTCAATTCACTCCTGGGGAAAAGCAGAGTGGACACATGCTGCACAGTATTTTCTCCAGCAGAAAATCTGTTCTCTGGTGTAAAGTTGGTCCTAAGGAAATCAGAAAAATGCTCCAGAATAAAAGTTATTTCAGTTTTTATGTTGTGGGTCCATTACCATTGTCAATGTCACTCAAGGGTTGGGGTACACTTAATGCAGGCCAGCTCCCTGTCACCCTGTGGTCAGGCACTATAAATAGCACCTATTTTGGGCAGCCAGCCTTGGGTAGTTGGTCATGTGCTTTCTTCTTACTGGGTGCATCTACATGTGCACCGGACTGCGCAGTTGTTACTATGCAGTCATTCAGTACTTGCTTAAGCGCAGTAACAGGCATTACTGTGCAGTCCGAAAGCTGCGTGGGTTTTTCCCCACCTACTGCGCAGTAGCAACGAGCTAGTGAGTAGTAGCATCGGTGTCATGGTGCATGCCTGATGATGCTAGGTCATCATAGCAACAAACTACAGTGACATAGCTTTGTTGCTACAGCAATGCAGCATCTTGTGTAGATGTGCCCATTACAGAGTAAATTTACTGTGGAGTAAAACCTGGGATGAGTTACTGTGGAGGAGGTGTGTGTTTGGAGTTTCAGTGACATTTTATAGAGGCTGTTATCAAATCCAAGAGGCCACACTAGTTTACATATGTCTGTTTCTCAGCTTGCTGGTAATGTCCCCAATTAGCTCTCCATCACTGGGATATCAGGACATGGCCTGATGGCATCATGAAGACAGGTGTTGATACAAAAACCATTCTCAGATGACACAGTTTTGTCATATGAAGACAGAAACTCTAACATCCCAATTCTGTTGTTTCAAGATACTTCCTTGATCCGGAAAAGTGTAGAAAATTAGGCATCCTCTTGTTTATAACCAAGAATTGATGATTTCTTATGAATTTCCCTTGATTTTTGGCCTGGTATATAATGAAATTAGGTGAGCTTCTAAATAATGGACCAAATGCTCAAGGTACATCTGCATAGCTCTGTTGACATCAATAGAACCATGCCATTTTATGTCACTTGAAATGAAGCGCTGTTGTTTTTCAGGCTAGTGGTTCCAGGTGATTGTAAGCTACTTGGCTTTGCCTTATAGCACATGGTAATACTGTGTGTAGCTCTCATCTTACACAGTTTCTGAAAGATGTATAAAAACTAGAAAAAATATATAAAGCAGTACCTGGGGAGATAAAAGAAACAGTATGAAGAGAGACTAAGGGAACTGAATTTATGTAGTCTGGGAAAGAGAGGGCACAGTGGGGATATGATCAAAGTCCGTAAACACCGTCCAGGGAATAATATAAATAAAGGAAGGAAATTATTTACAGTCTCTGATTTCTGCAGGACAAGCAGCAATGGCTTGAAGTGAAAGAAAGAAAGTTTAAATCAGATAATTAAAAAGAAAACAGTGAAAACTGATGGGCAGTGACTGCTAACAAGGGTGTGGTTTTAGGCACAATTCAATGTGGTGGCATGTACAACAAAGGTATTTGTTCAGTGGCAAAGAATACTAAAAGTTTGAAATATAAGTGCATACACGGCTCCTGAGTCCATTTTAGGTATCTAATTAAAAGTGATGTGTTTTTCAAAGAACGGAGGAGAGGGAGAAAGGAGACGGTGATTCCCCTTGGCTTTGAGGTAATCATCATTTTCAGTGCTTTTGAAATTGGTAAATTAGGTGCAGAATTTACTTGTTAGTTACATACAGGTTTGGGGGAGTTGGTTTTAGGCACCCTTTCTTAAAATATTACTTCTGATGGACAGCAACTACTCATGTCCTATAACCTGTTAGACAGCCAAGAGATATTGGTAATATTTAATTATGAATTATTTGGCCTGGTAATTTCCAGTGATCTAGAGGTAAAAAGTGTTATTTTTCATTAGCAATTCTCTATGCCATTTGTCCATCTACTGATCATGACTTCAACAGCATTTGTGTATGTATAAATTAATCAACAGGGTGGCTTTTTGAAGACATAGGAAATACAGTTAAAGAAGCTGACACGTGCTTTAAAAACACTAAGGATCTTGAAACTATCCCGGCTTCCAGTCATCAAGAGTATATGCATGGCCTGTGCTCAACTGTAAACAGTCCTTGGCATGTTGTAGGCAGGGTTCAGGGTGAAAATGTTCCATCAGGAGCAGTTCATACAGTGATATTTTTCAGGAACCAAGCAGGCATTAGAGCATGATTTCAGAAGAGTTATGCTCAGGTCTGAGGAGACCATGAGGTCACTTTAAGGAGAGATTCAATCCTGCAAAGCAAAGCATAAGTCAGTAAACATTGTCAAGGTATCAAAAACAGTGAAGTGAAAGGCAGTATCAACATATTCCCATGTGATCTCCATGGAGGGGGAGAGAGTCTAAGGACAGACATTACACATAAACCAGTTTAAATGATCCGAAACTGGTTTAAACCTGTAACAGAACATGAGTTCAGTGCACTTAAACCAGTCTCAAACTGGCTGAAACTAGTTTAAGACAAACCTGGTTGAATGCAGTATCAGACTTAACTGATCAGGGTCAAACTTGTTTATGCAATGTCCATCCCAGACTCCTTCCTGGTTTAAGTTAAACCAGAGTCCCTCAGCATCGCAGATGCTTTGCAGCCCTGGGCTGGTTTGGGCTGGGCTGGGCTGGGCTAAACTAAGCTGGACTAAGCTGTACTCCCTGGCCCACCCCTCTCTTCCCTATCCAGAGCTCGGAGGGAGTCTGCCTGGCTTCCCTTGCTGCTTGACGCTCAAGCAGGGATTCCCCCCTCCGTTCCTCTCTCCCTCCCATCTCCCACAGCACGGATCCCAGTCCTATTGACCCTAGGCATGTGGTACACTAGCTAATGCTAAGAGGTGTCAGTATGTGTGTGTCTCAAATTTCACTGGGACAGGCAGAAAGAACAGTGACTGCTTAGGGCTTTTTGGAGCTAATCAACAAGTCAGCTGGTAATGTCCCTCCATTCCTTCCTTGGAAAAAGCTGTTTAAGAAGAGCTTGAACTAATGAGAGAGGCTTTGTTTTGTTGATGGACTGATAAACAATTATCATCTCCCTCCTGGTTTTATCAGCCTCCTGCTGGTTTTCAGCCCTGTCAGGTTTGCAAACAGCATAAAGAAGGAGGGAGAGGGAGATTTAAAAGTTCATTATCATCAACAGATACAAGCACTGCACACTCCTCCTTTGCCTTAGAGTAATAGCTGGGGACTGGGGTATGGCAACACTTGCACCCCTTGAGCAGTGAGCAGAAAGAAGCCTGGAACAGTTCAGGCCAGGGTGCGGGTTTATACCCCTCCTTAATCACAGCATCCTGCTGTGGCCTGGCCACAGCCTCCCTTAGCTCAGCATTGTAGAAGGGAAGAGAGGGCTGCTCTAGCACCCCCCAGCTTGTAGCCTGAGCCACTGCAGGCATGTGCCTGCATTTCTTCAGTCCAGAGGGAATGTCTGTACAGTTGCAAACCTGTTCAACCTAGGCAGGTTAAACTAACCTGCAAAGATTGAATCAATTCAGGATCAGGCTTTTTGAATGTCTGTCCCTAGCCAAAGAATTGGTAGGGATCTTAAGCAGACTAATGAGTTCACAGAGAAAGCAATGGCAAAGCTCAAAGTCTCCAGAAAGTTCTTAGAATTGACTCTTTCCCAAAATGTTTGGTTCTCTATGACGCAGAAATAAGGACTCCAGGCATATTCCAGGAATTATGAAAGGTCTCTGAAATCCAGAAATATAAGTCATTTTGAAGATCTATTTGACATAGTGACCTTGCAATTAGAGAAAGAGCTTGTTTTCTGCACCTATTTCCATCCCTCTGCACCATACTCGTTATACATACTGCGTGCAAGAAATCAGGGAGGGCATTCAGGGGAGTTGCAATGAGACTTTTTCTGTGTGAACTGCATGCTTCAATTAATGCGAGCAAGAGGTCTAAGAACCCAAGTGGGGAAAGCAAACCCATTAGAGCATCTCATTCATTCAGCGTTGCACTCATTCCATCTGAAGGCGAGAGACTCAGCATTGCTGCTCAATACATCTCAGATAAATTAAAAAAACATGTAGGTTCTTTAAGAAACCAAACCTGTTTACCTCTAAGGCTGACTAGAGACAAAGGATAGTCTAGTCCATGAAAGGACTTGGATAGATGTCTCCAGACTTGAGATGAGTGCGTTTACCTTCCTAGTCTAACCCTATGCTACTCACTGTGGCGTCCAGAAATGAGGCTTGGTGTTTCTCTCTATTCTCCAAGAACCACTAATGACATCCACAAACCTAACAAAACCTAACTCAGGGGATCCTCTTTTTTGCAACGTTCTATAATACAAAGCCTCCTTGATACCCATGACATAGTATACTGTCCCTGACTTCAGTGCTGTAGCATGCTCTTATCTTCTGGACTGTTTCCTGAGCTGAGCAGGTTTTGCTGTTTCTCAACAATCACAGTTTTCATTCTTGCATCTAGAGCTTGTGCTCTTTAAATTTGATGTGATTTTTTTTCTGACAGATATGGGGGCTTTCTTGGCTGGAAAACATCCCGTCCCCCTGATTTTCAGCATTAAAAATAAATAAATAACTCCATTCATACATACACCTAAATGAAGAACAACATTTAAAAATTGAAGCCTGAGCTCCAGAAGGAAAAACAAACAAATCCATTAGAGTGCCACATTAATTCAGTGCCGCGCTCATTCTGTCTTTAAGCGAGAGACTTGGCATCTCTGCTCAATACGTCTCAAATGAGTTCAAAAGTATATTGGTTCTTCAAAAAGGACCAGCTACACCTTGTCTGTAATAATACTTCACCAGGGGGAAGGTGAGAGGGGGCCAAAAAAGCTACCTGCAAAGGTCATCTATAGCTCTTCCATCTTCAGTGGAGAGTTACAGGATGGGGGCATCTATTAGAATTGTGGTTTTTGAAGGATACAATACATTTGAACATAGGTGATAGCAAACTAAACGTCCCTTTTTTCTCTACCCACATCATAGTTTTCTATTAAAGGAACCAAAGAAAAAGAAACAAAAAAAACACTATAATGGTACTTCACCAGAGGTGAATGGTCCTATAGACCATCAGCAACTATGGTTTTTATCTTTCTCACAAAGCTATGAACACTATTCCCCCATGTAGTGTGATTCAGTGAATCTCAGTGTCTCTAGAAGCCCCACCATGTGAGGAAAAACTGCTGAGGCATAGCAAGCCGAATATCATCCTTCCTTCCTGGTTTACTTTACAGTCCACAGCGCACCCACACATTTTCAGTGTACCAGAGATCTCACATCGTAAGAAGTCTGCTGCTCCAGAGATAGTTGGTGGAGAACATGGAGTGCCAGGAAATTTGAATCAGGCAGCAGAGATAGTGGCAGATAGTCTGGGCCTCATAGACTTCAGACAGGAAGGGAGAGAACTGGGGAAAAAGAAGGAGAAAGAAGTCTACAATATGAACGTCTGCATGCACTGTGGAACTATCTCCAAAGATGTGGATACATTTTAGTTATAAACACCTACTTAACTGAAATAAATCTTTCCTGTTGAAGCTCCTTCTTGCTCAGTCCCACTAGGGTTTGACTTGCCTCATTATAGTAAGCATCATGGCTAGGGACAGAAGTTACATATAAACCAGTTTAAGTGATCAGAAACCAGTTTAAACCTGTAATGGAACAGAAATTCAGTGCACATCAGCTGCTTTCAAAATGGTCAAAACTGGTTTAAGATAAACCTGGTTGACTGTAGCATCAGACTTAACTGATTTAGGTCAAACTGGTTTACAGAGCTTCTGTCCCATAATCCTTCCTAGTTTACTCAACTTACAACCCCAAGCACCCCTGGAAAAAAGCCATCAAGAGCTGCCTGCACCTGGTTTCCCCCCCCGTCCCACAGCAGGGCCCAGCACTGCACCCCTCCAAACCTGAGCCCCAAGACAGTTCTGTGCAAACCCCTGCCTGGCCCCAGAGTGGAAGAGCTGGAGGGGCAAGCCTTGCCCACTAAAGCTGGGCACAGCCTGGGTGCAGGGAGCCAGGAACAAACCAAGTGCACAGCTCACATGGCCTCAGCCTGAGCCACAACTGGCTGGGAAAGGCCCTGCCCCTGTGGCCTGGCTTGCCCAGCTGGCCCCATTATCTGCAGGCTCATTTGGGGCTGGGGCTGTGGTTCAGGCCAGCCCAGGACAATTTCACAGCCCCTGCAGCCCCAGCCCAAGCCATGGCTGGCTGGGAAGGGCCCTGCCACTGTAGCCTGGCCCAGCCACTCCACACCCATCTTCAATAGCACCTGGGAGCTGGCCTGGCTTAGCCTCACAGCCCCAGGCCTGAGCAACATGGTTGGTTGGAGGTATGGAACAGGGCCAGGCCAGTCCAGGCCATGGGGGCAGGGCCCTTCCCAGCCAGCTGCAGCTCAGGTTGGGGCTTCAGGATTTTCAGTTTCATAGTTTCTAGGGTCAGAAGGGACCTGAACAGATAGATCATCAAGTCCGACCCCCTGCCTTGGGCAGGAATGAGTGCTAGGATCATAATGCCCTATCCAGATATCTATCCACCCTCCTCTTGAAGACCCGTAAGGTAGGGGAGAGCACTACCTCTCCTGCGCACCCATCCCAGAGCCTGGCAGCCCTAACCATAAAGTAATGCCTCCTGATATCACGCCTGAACCTACTCTCAATCAATTTATGGCCATTATTCCTTGTTATCCCAGGTGGTGCCTAGGGGAACAGAGCCTCACCTATTTTCCCCTGGTCCCCCCAGTGAGTTTATAGACAGCCACCAGATCCTGGAGCTGTGTGCCCAGTTTTCTCCAGGCTTCCTGAGCCCAGGCCGGGCCAGGCTGTCCTGGAGCTGCTGCATCAGGCAGGGCTCTCTTCCTCCTCCTCCTCCTCCCACACCACGGGGTTGGGGTGGCGTTTGCATGATGCTGTCTTGGGGCTCAAGGGGTGTGTTACTGAGCCCCACTGTGCGGGGGTGGGAAGAAGACAAGGGGAAGCCAGCCACAGGAAACCCTTGGTGACTTTTTCCCCCAGGAGTATATAGCCCCCATAGTGGGTGTTCTCTGTTGCGGGTGCTGTGAGCAAACCTTATATGGGAGGGTCTGGCCAGGACTCTGGCCGTAGCTGGAGTAGACACTACAGGACCTCTGCCAGCCCTGCTTCTCTGTGATTCCCCCCTCCCTCCCCTTCTTTTCCTCAGGCCTTGGGGCCAGGGTCTGGTTATGCTCCCACTCACACTGCTCAACCCTGCAGAGCTGGCTGGGGGCTGGCCAAAAACTTCCACTTCCCCCCAAAAAACCTGGCAAGGACTACTTCCCCCATTGCGCTCCAGGCACACCCAGGCTGGGGCTCCCACAGTCCAGGGTGGGGTTTTAAACCCCTTCCCAACTATATTCAGCATGCCATGCTACCCCAGCCAACTCAGCTTTCCTCTGGCCATCCGGACATTGCAGAAAGGAAGGGAGGGCTCACTCCAGTGCCATCTAGGGATGGCTCACCCAAGCTTCTAGCCTGAGCCACTGCAGGGATGTGGCAGCATTTCCAGAATCAAAAGTGAATGTCTGTTCACTTGCTTGCTGGTTCAGTCTATGCAGGTTAGACTAACCTGAAAAGATTGAATCAATTCAAGCTTGGGGTTTTTGAATATCTGTACTTAGCCCAACAGACTCTGAGGAGTCTGCTGCCCACTTCAGCAGAGTGGAAGCACCTGCAGCATTGGTGGACTCTATGTATGTCTGAGTACTTGCAACTCGAAACATTACAGCCAGAAAAGACCAGAAGAGCTTGTGGAGGACAAGTTCTCCATGAGAAAGGGGAAAAAGGGAAAGAAAAAAACAAGAAAAGAAAAACGTGTACTAGAGGGATTAACGATGAAAAAAATAATTTGAGTTTGGCTTGGGTGGGATCCAATACATCTTTAATGCTAAACGTATCAGCTTCTCCATGGGGAAGTATATTGTCAGCCACTGAAAACTGAAGCAATAAAGAATAAAGTGGACAAACATTCCTATTCATTTTGCGTTGTGCTATTATTGTCTGAAAAGCTTTCTTCCCTTGCTCTGTCCCAGTCATGGATACTCATTCTTGTCTAAGCTGGCTGCTCCTCCTTGACTTCACACTAGTCCTCTATTCCACAGTCCCTTCGTTGGCAACTCACCTCAGCACAATCTGGAAACCGGGGAACATTGCCATCTCTGTGATTAATGGTTTCCTCCATTGAATTGCAATTACAGGTTTTAATCAGTTCATTATTCCACCTAGTTTTTGGGTCTTGACAGTTATGCTGTGGAAACTAATTGAATTGGCTTCTCCTCAAGGCATTCCTGCAAAAAGATCTCGTCTTGCCATTGGGGATATTTTGGGCTAATTGGCCAACTCAGATCTGATTTCCTTCTTTTCCTAATCTTTTTTTTTTAGATGGATGTTCTCATTCCCTGCCCCTCCCGCCCCCAACCAAAGGCTCCTATTTTCCATTTCTTGTCTCCAATTTCTTTTCCATTAAACCACAAGGTTTAGGCACAGCCAAAAGTTCAGCTTCAAATACCAGCAGAGAACCTAGGGTTTTAACTAATGTTGAGCTATATTCCTCCTCTTCTGAGGCTATTTTCCCCCACAAAGGAACTATTTTTCTCTTGTCCTGATTCCTTTTTCACCAGTGCTGTACTAGGCTCAGGCCTAGCTTTTGGTACAAGTCCCTTTCTTGTCTGCAATTTTTTTGTTATATGCTTAGAGTTGCAGCGTAATAGTACTTTCACGGAGAGATGTACAAGCAGTAAAGATTAGGGCGGTGCAAAGCTTTGGGTGGTGATTCGATTCGGAGGATATTCGGCTTGATTCAATGGCCAAATCTCCAAATCCGAATTGAATCAGGGGACCAATTTAAAGGTCTGAATTGATTCAAAGCTCTCTGACTCTTTGGAAAAGATTTGGAGAGCTGTGATGATTCAGGCAGTCCCCGATGGCTGTGCTGGGAGCTGCATCCAGACTCCGAGCTGATAAGTAGAGGGCAGGGGAGGCAGGAGGGGACCATGGGGGGACCCCCGCCAGCCCTCCAATGCCCTGGTCCCCTAGCCCCCATATGACTGCCGTTCCAGCTCCTGGCATTTTTAAAAAAAGCCCCTTGTGCTCACCAGGTGCAGCTGGGTGGAGGGGGGGAGGTGATCCCCATTGCCCCCGACTGCATGGGGGGCTCTGCATGAGCCCCCAATCCCCCACCTTGCTCCCCCAGCCTCTCCACAGCTGCTCCACCTGGGCCAGCTGAGGCCCTTTAAGAAAGAGAAAAAACAGAGAAAAGTCCCAGGGCTCACAGCTTCTGCAGCAGCCTTGGGGTTCGGGGGCTCATGCAGAGCCCCCCCAGGTGGCATGGGGCAATGTGGGGCAGTGGGGAATCACTCCCTGCTGGCAGGAGCAATGAGTGCACGGCTCTTCTTGGGTTCACCAAATCTTGTCGCTGTCCCCTGAATCGGCCGAAACCGAAGCGAATACTAGCTGCTTCGCACAGGCCTAGTAAAGATCCCCGAGGAGGCAAATTCTTGGAAAATAATTTTAGTTAGTTGACACTTAATACCTAAACATCTGCCAAAGCCCTTACAACTGGATCCCGTTATATACCACAAACAAGTTTTAAAACGAAGGTCATCGTCCAGGGGAGTGAGTTCCAGATGTTAACACAGCATGAGGAGGTATGAAAGCAGAAGCTGCTGCAGCATTTGCAGGTATAAGTAGTCAACTACCTTTGTGTTTCACGGACCACCCGAATTTCCTTTTGAGAGGTTCCCATTGTTTTATGGCACATATTCAAGTCGCTTGAAACAGCTGCTCAGAAACATACTTCTCCCATCATGACTGTCCCTTCCTTGGGTTTCAGTTCTTTGTAGAGGTGTCAGTTCTCCCATTGAGGTGCTTTATGAACTTTAATAGCCAAAAGACGGCTTACACAGCAAGCACATCGTAAGCCAAAGGAAAGCAAATGGGAAAACAATACTTGGGACCTGCGTTAGCTCCGTATATAATGCATGTGGTGTGGCTTGATGAATCAAAATATATTTCTAGTGCCATTGTACGTGAAGGCTAGAGTAATGTCCCAGTGACCATTCAAGAAACCCAACCTCCGTCTAGTTTCTTTGGGATTCAGAGCTAAGGTTAGCATCTGCAGGCTGTTTTGAGACGTTAGCCATTTGAAATATGAAGCAAAAGGCTGCATGCGTCCAAGACCTGGATCCAGGTTTTGATGTTTCTCTTGCAACAAACAGTGACAGCAAAAGCATACTGACCCCAACCAGCCAGAAGCTGCATTTTCCCCAGTGCTTGGATCTTAGTGATGCTAGCCGCTTGCCACCTGGGAAGCTCAGGCTCTCAGGGCAGAGAAAAAAGAGAGCATCTGTTAAAAACCCTTTTGTTTTATTTATTTATTTATTTTCAATTGAACACACGTCCTGGAGATTGGAAGCAAGCCCTTCTCCTTTCCTAGAGCTCCATACACAGCCTATGGTTCCCCTCTAAATGGGCTTGAAGGTTTTTCCTTTTTTTCCAGGAGGAAGTTATCCCTAGTGCTCAGCGGGGATGCTTTGGAGAGTGGTAAAATTAGATCACAGAAAGCTGGGCATGTTATCTCACCAGTGGGGCCTGGAGATGGACATTATTGAAGAAGCAAATGCCCTGTCACCCATTAGGGATCCTATTCTGTTATATTCCCCCCGCCCCTCCTTAATGAATCAAAGCCATTCTGAGTCTGCTTTTCTCTCTCCGCAGGAGTCACCAGCCAATAGAGCTATCAGAGGAAAGGGGCACAGTAGCATCCTAGGGTCTATCTTCCATTGGCGCTTTGCTGTAATTAGAAATCTTTCTGCCATGATGGGGCAGCTGCAGGCTACAGGGATGGTACAGAAGTGGGGCACTGACAAATGATTCACCTTAGGTTCAGGTTCCTTTTATTAAATGAAGAAATCATAAGATTTCATTACCCAGCAAGAGTTTAAGGCTTCAGTGAAAAGGAGAGAGAAGGTGTAGCAGTGGCGAGCTGATTAAAAATACATGCCCTGTATTAAGACAGCATAAATGGAATCATTACTTTCTTAATTCTTGCAGTTATTAAGTTTTAAAGTGACATCAAAGATACTTTCCCTCTGAATGGTAACTGCAGATCACCTCTTTTAGTCAAGGTGATTAGCGATATTAGTATCAATAGTGATCCTCTTGGTATCGTTAACAGTGACGAGCATTCATCGGGCAACTTGCACTGCAGTATCCAAAGGGGAGCTTATTAAAACAAGACTCCCTCCCCCTTGCTCCCTTGCCTTAATTGCCTCATTAGTAATAATGTGAGATCCAAGAAATAACTTCCTCATGGGTGTTTCTAAGATGCATTGTGGAATTACAGACACTAGCAGGACTGAAAGCTATTTATGTGTTTTGACCTCACACGGGAAGCTCAGATTTAAACCGAGACGCCTTCGGAGACCTGGGAAGAGCTGCACGGCTTATGATTGCAACCACAATTGAGCATGCTTTGCAAGTAGAGAGAGCTCCTCCTTAGTTTAAAAGAAACAAACAATAACAGCTCCCCTAATGTGCAAAAATAAAGATCTGTTGTTTAAAGAGCATACAACTGTATCCACTACATCCTGATGCTTTTGACAAGAATCACAGAAGGAGCAGATTGGATCAGCAAAACTTCACTCAGCCCTGACAGTTTGATTGCACTGCTGTGGAGGATATGACAGATGTTGGAACAGCACGAGCAACTTAAACAAAATGCATGGAGCACAAGCCAGGGCTTGGCTCTTCCTCCACTTAAAATGATTTAAAAGCACCAAGGGGTTGGCATGCAGGGGTGATTGTTTTGCATGTGATGGGTAGAAGGGGTGGGGGGACTGAAACAAGTGGGGGGAAAAATCACCTCCAGATGATGAAGTGTCCAGTGATTTTTGACAAGTGTGTGAAACTGAAAACCTGCTGTTTGCCTTTCATGAAATTATTCAGAAATGAATCATAGCTGGAGAACAGGAGGTTTCTGAGACTCACACAGCAGACAGAGAACAGATAAACAGGACTTACTCCATATACATATGTAGTAATAAGAGAAAGAACCAAAATATTCGAAGGGGGTTTGAATGTGATGTTTGACACCAAAATCCTTGCTCAAACATCCACATATCAATGACCTGCTTTGCAAACTTAGGGCTGTGAGGCTGCAAATAGACTTCTCATTTGTCCTGGGAGATGATCTTTTGTCTTGGGATCCTGCAGGCATGCAAGACCACTGTCCCATTTGAAGTCCTTCTCAAGTATGCCCCATGCAAGATAAGATATCTATTTACAGCCTGACTGATTTCAGTTTTGGGTGCTCAACATTTCTGACAGGTCAAACAGGAACAGGAGTTATATACCTGGTGTGCACTTCAGTTTGAACATGTTGATGATACACCCTCATGCACCCACTTTCCCTGTCCTGTGTAGGCAGGTGTCCTGGCTTGGAGGAGGTGGTGGTATCTTTATCATGGAGAAAACCAGACGGTCCATATTTGAACAGAACGCAGGAATACTGTTTACGGGAGTTTTTGTTTTAATCTGAGAGTTAATTTAAGGCTCAGAGGGTGCATCTATACATTGCTGTATGGCAATATTGCTTGGCACCATGCTTTAGTACTTCCTTTTGGAAGTCCTTCTGGAAGCACTAAGGCATGGCACAGTACAGGTGGTTACTGTGCTGTGTGTGTGGTACGTGGTTAGATTTTGCCACTACGTCATGGTAGCAGTGTACTATACGGCAGGGAGTGTGCCGCTACGGTCACATATCTGGAGTTTATCATGATCTCTATATCATCATAGCATGCTGTACAGCAATGTAGTGTGCCCAAAGGAAAGTAAAATAAATAGAAGCACAAGCTGGATGTAGTTTCAAATGTTCACAGAGATCATGCAAGCTTCCTCCATTTAGCTCCATTAGAGCACTACTATCCTTGCCCTAATACACCTCTTATTCCAATCTTAGGCCCATGATCATTGTAGAGTATCTCAGTCTGGCATTACAATACTTTTATAGACTCATAGAAAATCATAGAGAATGAGGGTTGGAAGGGACCTCAGAAGGTCATCTAGTCCAACTCCCTGCTCAGAGCAGGACTATCCCCAGCTACATCATCCCAGACATGGCTTTGTCTAGCCAGGTCTGAAAAACCTCCAAGGAAAGAGGTTTCACCACCTCTCTGGGTAATCTGTTCCAGTGTTTTACTACCCTCCCAGTGAGAACTCTTTTCCTAATATCTAACCCAAACTGCCCTTGCTGCAACTCGAGACCATTGCTCCTTGTTCTGTTATCTGCCATCCCTGGGAACAGTCCATCACCATCCTCTTTGGAACAACCTGTCAGAGAGTTGAAGGCTGCTATAAAATCCCCTCTCAGTCTTCTCTTCTTTAAACCAAGTAAGCTTAGTTTCCTCAGCCACTTCTCATAAGTCATGTGTCCCAGCCCCCTAAACATTTTTGTTGCCCTTGGCTAGTCTCTGTCCAATTTGTCCACATCTTTTCTGTAGTGGGAGGCCCAAAACTGGGCATAGTGCTCCAGATGTGGACTCACTAGTGCTGAATAAAGGGGAATAATTATTTTCTACTATCCTTTCCATAAGCACCCTTGGGGAGGGGTTGGCAATAGAGCTAAGTATTTGCTGGATTTGTAACAGACATTTGATAGGAATGGGCTGATGGCATCAAAATGGCTTTCTCATCATGGTCTAACTAAGAGTGAATCCAGTTCTTTAATACAGAAAGTTTTATAAATACCCCTGTGTGGTAGGACTCCCAGAATGCTGATGCTATATGAGATGATTGAATTGCATTACAGTGAGCATATTCAGATAAGTGCTACCGTGTATTAAAACCTTTCTCTTTCTCCCATCTTCTCCTTTCCAGTTAATGAAGACCTCCTTCTTGAACCTTACTCTACTGCTTGCCCAAAGTCTTTCCCCTTATTCTGATTCCATGCCACTTCTTAGGACTTTGATTCCACTAATTCTTTTTTCTTTCTGATCAACACAGTTCAGTAGCTCATAATAACTCCTTATTCCAGTACTTTGGAGGTCCTTCCCTTTCTGCAGCACATAATCTCTTTGATGGGATTTGCCTGCCTGCTCAGTGTTTCTAAACTCCAACCTTTTCTCTCTGTTCCAATAGCTAAAGCGCTTGTCTTCCTCTTGGTTCACCCCAATGCATGCACATCGTCTCCTCACTTATTGCAAGGACTAACCAACCACTTGTTTTTAGACTTTCTCTTATGCTGAATTTCAGCCTTAAGCCATTGTTGTCAGGTGCCAAAATATACCTATGGTAAGACCAGGGGAACTCCAGGCGGAGAAGCCATTGAAATCAATTGGAATGAGGGGCCCAAAAAACCTTTAAACATCTATTCTTAAGGCTCCATTACTTAAACTTAAAGAACCAGCTCCCTTGCATCAGAGGTAGTGGGAGTGTCAGAAACCCCACAAGTTCAATGGGCTGTTCATGTTGGGCAGAGCTTTCACTTCTTGATTTCTACCTAATGGACATAAGGTCTTTGAGGGCTAGGCCACCTTTATTTTGCATCTGATATAATGCCAATTGCACTGCTTATTCTTGATGGATAAAAGTAAAATCGCTTATCTTATCTTCTGCATACTCTAGACCTTCCCAATTTAGTGTCTCTATTCTGCAAAATCCAAATTCATGGAAGACCTAGCAAATTCATATTTCCCATATTTGATTTCTACCAGTCCTGAATGTTGCCTGTACATCTATATTTCAACATGTGGGCCTGGGACTTGCCAGACTATTTTATTGCCTCTCCCCCCACCTCCCCCAAATGTTTCAGAATTGTGCATCATTGCACTGTGACGTATATGTAGGAAGGTCTCATATCAATAAGACACTGCATCCCCACATGTGACTGCTTCATTATGATGGTACGATGCATCATGCTATGCAACCGATGATTTACCATGAGGGACGAGCTGCAAAGGTTGATCACTGGGCATGTTTACAGAAGACGTTTATTGCCGAGTTGCCCAATTAGCTCGGCATTAAATGTCTTGGGGTCTGCATGTGCAGCCCTATTAAGACGCAGGAAACAAATGAACTCCACAGCAGGTTAGTACTGTAAATGCAAGTCCTGTCCTGCTGTGGAGTTTTTTCTTGTGCAGCAACACACATGTAGATGCTGATGGGGCTGGCTGGGGCATGAGGATGCTTCAGTGTGGGGACTGCCTGCCAGCTAGCCCCAGCCAGTCCCTCTGCAGCATATTTAGCTGGGTCAGAGCAGCCCTGGGCCTCCTACCAGTTGGTGCTGTTTTGACCCAACTCAGTTTGCTATGGTCCCAGGCTCATGTTCAAACAGCATACCCAGGAGCAATAAACTCCAGTTTGATATGCACCAAAGTTTATTTCTTTGAATTAATTGCACATGTAGATGTGCCCACTGAGTCTGAGAAATGGAGGTGGAGATGGGAGAGTACAGAGGAAGCTCAGCTAAACTTTTCCAGACCTTGAGGAAGAGCTCATTTAGTTTAGAAACTTGGGCCGAGATAGGGGGCTGCTGTTTATATTTTCACTTACGAATTCTCTCATTCCTGGAAATTACATGTAAATTACAAATTTGGCAAGTTTCTTCTCTTGCTGCTGTAGCTATATATACAACTGGAGTACAAACAGCATAACAAGTAGCATCTTATACAGCAACCGCAATACACAAATAAACTCCGTGAGGGGGGATCCAAATCACAATCTCGGGCATTCATTGACTCGGAAGAGGCTTGGCAAGCAGAATGGGGATTTATGAAAATAAGGTTGTGCCTTTCAATGATTTTCAGCTGATTTTATGCTAAAAGAATCCCAAGGATCAGAGCGGTGAGACACGCAAGGCTAAAGTCTCTGAAATCCCTGCAGACCTTATTATGTGTATAAGGAGACAGACAGCACGTATCTCGGGGCCGGGAAAGCTATTGCTCTTGATTTAAGGGTAATTAAAGTGTGTGAGTGACAGCAGAGATGACATGTGATGCATCAGGCACCTTTTTTTCCATTTTGCTTCCTGCTTGCAAACTCATCTGCATTCTGAATGAGGGATAATGTCTCATAGCCCTCTGCCTCCATCCTCATAGACTTTGTGCTCCTTTCCTCTCACCTCTTCCCAGTTGCCTTCCAGTCTTCGGGTTCTCTGAGAATATCTGATGCTCATCTTCTGCAGAGTATGTGGCTCTCTGTCCCTTCTCCCAGTTAAGGGATGACAAGGTCAAATGGTCACAAACTCCTCCATGACCATTTCAGGCTGGACATAAGGACGAACTTCTTTAGTGTCTGAGCCCCCAAGGCCTGGAGCAGACTGCTGCCAGAGGTGGTGCAAGCACCTCCTCTGGACTCCTTCAAGAGACATTTGGACATTTATCTTGCTGGGATCCTTTGAACCCAGCTGAATTCCTGCCTCTGGGGCAGGGGGCTGGACTCGATGATCTCCCGAGGTCCCTTCCAGCCCTAATGTCTATTTCATCTGTGAAATCAATGAAGTCAATGGCAAAACCCTATTGACTTCACTGGAATGGGAGTCAGCTCTAAGACGCAGGGGTGGGCAAAACGTGAACCCCGCCAGGCCATTCTGTCCAGCCCACAGCGACTCTTAACATTTTAGAAAATGTATATTTATCTGCCCCTGGCTACTGTCATGCAGCCCTCAATGGCTTGCCAAAATTCAGTAAGCAGCCCTCTGCCAGAAATAATTGCCCATCCCTGTCTAAGAGAATGACAGCTGCTATACTACAGCAGACTAGTGAGCCACTGAAGGAGATGGGTGGGTAAATGAAGGCAATCACGATACTGAAACGCTTTCACTGAAGAATGATGCCACTTGAAGATACAGCATAATCATGCAGACAGAGAAAGCGGCAAGGAGCTTGCTCATTTTCTTCATTCCATCTAATGCTTCATCTTGATGTAAAAGCCGGCAAAAACTAATGTGAGCACTGCTTATTCCTTATGAATGACCATGGTCTTCAGACATGTGTCGGTACACAACTACCGTGATGCTCTCCACAGTCGCAGCAATTATGCCAGTAAATGACTAGCGTTTGTCTTGCTGACTGTCTTTTCTCAGGAAGTCAGTGTAATTTTGCAGGCAGGTGTAAAAACAGTTCATTGTGCTCTGACCAGTCAGTAGATTAGGGCACCTAAACTTTGCAGCTAACAAGATTTTCCTTCCAAGGAGGTTGGAGGCTATTCCTGATTTGCAAATAAATGTATTTACATTTTCAACATAAAAAAAATGCACATGGGGCTAATAATTGCTTATATTACTGTATCTGCCTAATAGCCGAACCAAATTACTTGCAGACTTGAGTTCACTAACAGTGGGAAAAAAAAAAGCCCAAGGCATTCACAGAGCCATTAGGAAGAAGGAAAAGGCTCTTGCTCTGACCTGTCAGAATCATTACCCTCTATGTCCACGCTAAAGCAAATTGAAAGGTGGACATGGGCTCCACTTCAGGTCTCACTGAGCAGTGGGCGGCCCTGGGGCTGCAATTTGTGTCCTAACCTGGTTTTTCTTTCTATGAGTCCTGAGTTAAAAACTCTCCATCCACAGAGATTTGAAAGGGAAGCCAGATTATTCTGCAGAGAGCCAATGAGAAGAATTTCAGCTTTCCTGGATCGAGATTGTAAGAATTTAGTTGGGGCAGGGGGAAGATGGAGAGTCCTGACTGTCAGAATTGTGATGCCAAACCTCCCCATGTGCATGAAATAACCAGTTATTCCAAAGCAAGCGCCTGTAGGGACAGGAACTTGCAGCTCTCCCTCTGATAAATGCCGCTCCAGTGGCATCACTCTTATCTCTTGTTTCTGGAGGTAGAACGGAGGTTAAAAAAAGGCTTGGATGGAAATTGAGAGCTGCAGACTTGGGATCTCTATTTTCTGACATGACAAATCGCACAAGGTCAGCTTGATGACTGTCATATCACACAAGCAAAGTTAAGACTCCTGCTCTATTCCCTTTTACAAAACCTGGCATAAAGTCCATTCTGAGGCAAGTTATTCATGGTGAAAATAGAAAATGTGTTAGGAAGGAAGTAAATATTCATTCTTTGCAGAGACTATGAACTGTTAGTAGCACATAAGATATGGTGAGTTTGATGAGTCCTGGTGCTTTACTTACCCTTTTTGAATGATGTTATAACTGTTATAACACCATGAATAAGTCCTGGTATCTAAATAGTTGCTTGCATTATATTGCACTATTCAGGCCTTTAGTTGTGTACTTATGAGTTTCATAGTCTTATAGTTTCTAGGGTTGGAAGGGACCTTGAACAGATCATCAAGCCCAGCCCCCCTGCCCCGGGCAGGAACGAGTGCTGGGATCATAATACCCCAGCCAGATATCTATCCAACCTCCTCTTGAAGACCCCCAAGGTAGGGAAAAGCACCACCTCTCTTGGGAGCCCATTCCAGAGCCCGGCATCCCTAACTTTAAAGTCATGCCTCCTGATATCAAGCCTGAACCTGCTTTCAATTAATTTGTGGCCATTATTCCTTGTTATCCCAGGGGGTGCCCGGGGGAATACAGTCTCACCTCTGCTGTCCCCCCCAGTGAGTTATAGATGGCCACCAGATTCCCATTCAGTCTTCTCTTGTGGAGACTGAATAGATTCAGGCCCTTTAGTCTATCTTCATAGGGCCTGCCCTGTTGCCCCTTGACCATGCAAGTGGTCCTCCTCTGGACCCACATCCCTCCTGAAGTGCGG
Source organism: Caiman crocodilus (assembly GCA_030014935.1). Taxonomy (NCBI): domain Eukaryota; kingdom Metazoa; phylum Chordata; order Crocodylia; family Alligatoridae; genus Caiman; species Caiman crocodilus. The sequence continues at coordinate 12,791,982 of JAGPOW010003364.1, forward strand.
CATCCAGAACTGGATGCAGTACTCCAGCTGCAGCCTGACCAGTGCCACATAGAAGGGAAGCATCACTTCCCTGAACCTGTGAGAGATGCATCTGTAGAGGCACAACGAGGTGCAGTTAGCCTTACTGACTGCTTCCTCACATTGGCGGCTCATGTCCATCCTGGAGTCAACAATGACTCCAAGATCCCTTTCATGTTAATTTTCTTAGTAGGTTTTAAAGTACTGTGTAGAATTGATGCACTGTACAGTTGTAGTTATAAAGAATCACATGGCCTGAATCTCTCATGACTTGTCTGAGATCAGTTGGAGACAGTTAAGACTGAAGTCCTATCAGATCATGGTGAGCCTGCTAGACTTGTGGATAAGCTGGCTTGGTAATGGAAGGTCATGTGCAAGATTTCCCACAACCCAAGAAGTCTCCTTAGAAACCTTAGTTTGCTGCAAAATTTTTTGTTCTGTTTCAGTTCTCTACTTGCAAGCCCAACTTATTAATGCACTCAGCTTTATGAATGCCCCTACTCCTGATCCACAACTCATACAGTTATTTCAATCTTCGACCCTACATTTCTCTGCCTAGGCATTATCATTACCATCCTAGTCCTGGGCTAACCCACTCAACTCTGCCAAGGCTCTTTGAACCACATCCTCTGCTCTTCCAAGACAGGGCTGACCCTACCTCACATCCTTTTATTCCCTATCCCCTGGACTAAAGATGTCAGGCTCTACAGATCCCCTCCCTGTGGAGAGGGGAAAGAGCTCAATAATTCTGGTGGAAGGCGGGGTACTTATATGATGCTATAATGACTTGCTGTCAGGGAGATAAATGGTGTCCTTTCAATGGTTGAACATAAACAGATGAGGGTGACAGTGGTATTTCTCCCATCCCTTAATTAGAGCTTTGATAAGGGAGAGGCATAAGAGGGCATGCTTTCCATCATCACTGCTTTGCAGAAAGAGGCCCAAGGGTAGGAAAGTTTGCCTGACTGCATTAACAGTTGATAGCATTTGTGCTGGATTCACGTTCCTCTTCTGTTTTCTATCCTCCCTATTCCTAGCCATTGTTTTCCCCATTTTTTAAATCTCTTTCCCTTCCTCCACTGCCTTCAGATTCTTAATGGGAAGCTACCATTAGCTTTAAGCAAGGAGAACCTCTGGGTGCATCCAGGCAAGCATGCATGTGCATTTCCCTAGGGTCAAATAGCAGTGGCACATAGTGGCACATAGTTGTGCTGCTACTACTTGTCCCTGGGGAATACCCCTGAATGCATGCTATGATGTGGGCAAATTGCCCTGGATGAGGTAGGGCACGCTGGGGCCAGCATCTGAGTTGGCCCCATCAGCCTTACCCCTGGGGCTGCAGCCGTGGTGACCTGGGCACGTGGAGCCTGGGTGGCAGCCAGAGCATGGTACGTGCTGACCAAGCTCCAGATTTGGGTGGCACATGGGGTTTTTTTGTGTGCACTTTTTTTTTATACCAGGACTTCCCAGTATCTAAATTTGGCTTCATGCTGCACATGTGGAGTGCGGCCAACAAAATCACATGCATGGGTTGCATTTTGCATCACCTCAAAAGACTTTGAGGCACTAGCAAGTGTATGTGTGCGCTCTTATGGATGTGCCCTTTGGGTCTCCCCAGTACTCTGCCCAGCTATAAAGTTTTCCAGTGAGGATCCTGGTGTAGTTTAGGGAACACCTGTGAGGGAACTAGTGTTATTAGCCCCACGTTACAAAGGGAGGGAAATAAGGGACCTTAAGATTTAGGGGCCATCCTTGAAGAGAGTCAGTGGCACTGCTTGGAATAGAAGCCAGGAGTCCCAACTGCCTGCACGTGGACAACTCTCCTGCCTGCTCCTTAATTTTCAGCCCAGTCACACCAGTTTCCCCAACTTCTGTCCCTTCCTCCCCTCATTCAAGGAGACTTAGAAAATGTGGAGTCCCTTGTGCTAGATTCTGAGGTTGTGCCGGGTAGACAGCAGCAACAGGAGGTAGATACAGACAGCTGTGCAGGGGAGGAAATGGTGATATAAATACATGTTTAATTGTAGTTTAATTACAATTACTTACTAGGCTAAGTTTATTTCAATGCAATGCAATTACAGTGAGACCTTAATTTAATCACAGCCTTATCAGATATATTTACCATAGTTTTCCTTTCCCTTACTTCCTCTTCCACCTCCTCCTTTTACTCTCTCCTGAATTCGCCCCAGCGAATTAAACACTTATGTCCTGAAGAAAGCACAAGGCATCCATCTTGAAACATTTGCAGTTTCCTGGAGCATGGTGGCTGTCAGCACAAAATGCTCTCTTAGGAAGTTGTGAAACCCCTACTCTCTCCTGGTGCACTGTTACTCTTCCTTAGCAGCTAATGATAATGGATCCTCATTAGCTGGGAATGACTTATCAGGATTATAATTCATCACCGATGGCAGACCTCATAACCCAGACACTCACAAGGAGTAACTTATATAGGCCTAGTCATAAGAGATGGATTGTTCCTTATGAGAGATCTTTGGAGAGTCTCCACATGCTGTTCCAGGCAGGGCTCGTTCTGTCTTCTTCCCATGAGCTGGATGAGCCGAGAGCGGTATCTCATAAGCAACGCCTCTTAAACAGCAGATATCAGTTGCCATTTGTCATTACCCATCCTCCTTCAAGTTTCTTTCTGACTCCTCCAACTTTGCCACTATTCTGGATATGACAGTGGCTTGCTGACCTGGTTTCTTTGTGAGACAGATGCCACCATTGTAAATCTTCAGCATTCCCATTAATGGGGACATGAACATTTTCCCGACCCAGTTCTGCATGCAAAATCTCCCACTGGGTACTTCTACCAATATTCAGCCATTAGGTCAGTGGTTCTCAACCTTTTAAGACTCAAGGGCTCCTGGATAGACTCGAGGCACCCCTCAGAAAATGTCAGCCTGTATGGGGCTGTAGTTTTCATTTGTTGTTTGGCCACAGAAAAAAATAGTGGAGCAATACTTTTGTTTCAAAGAGCTCAGGAAGATCACACCAGGGCAGCACTTTAACCATGTGAATCGTGGCTACAGACCTAGTAGTGCTTAGATTGTGTATCCATGGCACTCTTGAAAAGATCTCAAGGCACCCCAGATGCTGTGGCATTTTGACCGGTTGTACTTTGCATCTCAAAAGAGCTGCAATGTGTATGTCCTTGTCCTAAGTGCTGCTGCCTAGATTATGCATTGCATGGGATGGATGCAATTAAACTTTGAAGGCAACTTTGCCTCTTCCTACCCCTTCTGGGGCAATGCAATAGCTGGGGATGAAGAAGAGGTGCAGCAATAGCTTTCTCTTGAGAATAGAGGCTACAGTTGTGAGAGGCCTTTACATGGGGTTTATAGAGATGAGCTTCCTTGTATGCAAACCTCCAGCCTACAGTACAAACCTGTCATAATTTTGCCCAGAATTCCTAATACAGTCAACCCCAGGAAGCTGCTTTCTGTATGGCTGTGGTTAGAGTACACCTGAAACTATGCTGCATTTGGTTGCCTTGTCATCACCAAAAGGCACAAAACATGCCAGCAAGTTGATGGAGACTCAGAACAAAGTGATGGAAGATTCAGAAAGGATAAGTGAAATAAACAGTAGGGCCTAGCTAAGTGACAGCAACTGTAAATGGAGGGCCTGGTGGCTAACCTGAAATACATTAACAGTATGGCTGTGCGAAGCTTCGGGTGCTGATTTGATTTGACCTGATTTGGTGGCTGAATCGCTGAATCTGAACTGAATCAGGGGACCAATTAAAGGTCAAAATAGATTCAGAGCTCTCTGAATCAATTTGGAAAAGATACAGAGAGCTTCAGCGATTCAGGCAGTTTCCTCCCACTGCTGCAGGGAGCTAGACTTGGACTTGGTGCTGGTTAAGTAGGGGATGGGGGAGGGAGGGCTGAAGATGCAGGCATTTCTGCAGAGCTCATGCACAGCTCCCCATGCAGCATGGGCCAGTGGGGAACAGTGGGGATTGCTCCCCACCAGGCAGGAACTGGTGAGTGGGAGCTTTTTTTGTTTGTTTTTTTCTTAAAGTGCTGAAGCTAGTGCAAGCAGGGCAGCTGTGTCGCGGGGGGGAGTGGGCAGGGGTCAGGGGGCTCATGGTAGAGGCCCCCACACAGCATGCATCAGTGGGGGGCAGTAGGGATCGCTCCCCCAGCAGGACCTGCTGAGTTGGGGAGTGGTGGGGAGGTTTCCAAGTGCCCGGAGCTGGGCTAGGCAGGGCAGCCATTGCTGGGGCTGAGAGCGGACAGGGGTTGGAGCCTGTTCAATTTGGAGATTCAAGTCACTGAATCGAATCACTGTCCCCAAATCAGCCAAATCCAAATCCAGAGTGAATACTAGCCTCTTCACACCGGCCTAATTAACAGTGCCCACAAAAGAGAGATGGCTTATTGAAGGTGCAGCTGAGTGGAATACTTATAGGCGAACCACACAGGAGAAAGGATTGGGTGAAGCATAGGAAGATTTATGTTGACCATCGTCTATTCCTGGGAAAATGCTAGAGAAAATAATCAAAGAACACATTTGTGAAGGCCCAGCAGGGGAAACGGTGCTGAGGGGAAACCAGCACAGATTTGTCAGAGGTAGATCCTGCCTGACAAACCATGTAGCCTTCTATGAGCAGGTCACACACTGCCTGGAAGAAGGAGCTGAGGCTGATGTCATCTTCCTAGAATTTAGGAAGGCCTTTGACACAGTTTCGTACCCTATCCTCATTGGGAAGCTAGCAGACTGTGGAGTGGATGCCTACATGGTCAGGTGTGTGGCCAACTGGCTTAGAGACCACCAAGAGAGTGGTGGTGGATGGTTCCTTTGAGGCCTGGAGGGAGGTGGGCAATGGGGTCCCGCAGTGTTTGGTCCTTGGACCAATATTATTTAATATCTTCATCAGCAATTTGGATGAGGCTGTGGAGAGCAAGTTCGCTGGTGATACCAAGTTATGGGACAAAGTTAGTACACTGAAGGGCAGGGAGAAGATTCAGGCTGACCTGGGTAGGTTGGATCAATGGGCAGAGAGAAATAGGATGCAATTTAATAAAGATAAGTGTAAGGTACTCCACTTGGGAAGGAAGAACCCCAGCACACCTATAGGTTGAGGAGTGTCCTTCTCAGCAGCTTGGAGGCAGAGAGGGATCTTGGAGTCATACTTGACTCCAAGATGAACATGAGCTGGTAGTATAACGAGGACATCAACAAGGCCAATCGCACCTTGTCGTGCATTAGCAGGTGCATGATTAATAGATCAAAGGAGGTGATGCTCTCCCTCTATGCGGCACTGGTCCGGCTGTAGTTGGAGTACTGTGTCCAGTTTTGGGCACCGCACTTCAAGAAGTATGCAGGGAATCTCGAGAGGGTCCATAGGACGGCCACTCGCATGATTAGGTGCCTTTGTGGTAGACCCTACAGGGGGAGGTTGAGAGAGCTGAATCTCTTCAGCCTTCACAAGAGGCGGCTGAGGGGAGATCTCGTGACCACCTATAAATTTATTAGGGGAGGTCAATGGGGAATAGGGGAAACGTTGTTTACTAAGGCGCCCTAAGGAGTGACTAGGAATAATGGGTGTAAATTAATTGAGAGTAGATTTAGGTTGGATATTAGGAAGAAATTTTTCACAGTAAGGATAGCCAGGATCTGGAATGGGCTTCCAAGAGAGGTGGTGCTATCACTTAGGTTGGAGGTCTTCAAGAGGAGGCTAGACAGTCACCTGGCTGTGGTCATCTGACCTTGGTCCTCTTTCTTGCCAGGGGCAGGGGGTCAGACGCAATGATCCTTTGTGGTCCCTTCCGGCTCTACAGTCTATGAATCTATGAATCGTGTGATAAGCCCCATCTCTGCGACCCTATGGGCTGTGAGGGGCAGAACCCCTTAGTTTGAGCTACACAACAAAGAAGTGGAGAACACACTCTGGAGAACAATCTATATTTCTCATATATACTCTGGGTCTGTGAGATGGCATACGCATACTACATCCAGGCACCACTGTCACCAAAACTGTTGTTACCCAGGCCAAATCCTGTTCCCACTCAAGTCCACATAGTGATGGCAGGTTCCACTGACTTCTCTGGAAGTAGCATTTGACCCTTCTTTTTCAGTATTATTTAACTTGTACTCTCTCACCCTCCAACTGTCTTACTCCTTCCTCCATGGCCTCCAGAAGGACTAGACCAGGAAAAGAATTGGACATGATCATAAAACATTGAAGTTGGCCATTAGGGATTGGTTAATAAATGTTTTATGCTTCCATCTTACCATGTTGGCACTATTGGACTGCAAGTTACCCAGCCCTATAGCCTAGATCTTTGCTCCAAGAGCAAACCCAGCGCCATGAAGACTTTCTCTCCCTCCCTTTTTTTCCACTATAGATTTCTGTATTTTTCTTTCCTTAGCCATTCACAACATTTTTTAACAGTCTCTGATTGGTTCCAGGTGATCTTAACATCTTCGATGTATTTTTAGTCATGATTCATCCAGATGAGAAGGAGGGAGAGGAAAGCAAAAAGAGGTTGCAATTTTCATTGTCCTTCCTCCCCCACCCCTGAAAGTACATCCCTCCCCATGCCAATCAGATTGTTGCTCATGGCAGGGGAAGCAATTTCTACCCAGTCAGAGGCTCTTTAAGGACTGAAGGTCGTTGAGTCCTTCAGAAGCCTGTGAAGTGGGTAAATTAGAAAGACTATTTAACCCCACATTGTTGTGCTCTGCCTTGTGTTGCTGATCACAGTAAATTATAAAGAGATAAATGGATTTTTCCCCACTTTAATATTTATTTGGCAGTGAATTTTTAAAAAGGAGGCATCTTAACTTATTCTGTAAGTGCAAAGAATGCAGAAGAAGGGAAAGGACAGGCAGAGAGTAAAAGGAAACAAAGGGGAGAGAAAAGAAGAGAAAGAGAGAAATAGTGAAAGAGTAAAAGGTGAGAAGAGAAGAAAAACAGGAGAGGGAGAAAGAGGTGGAGAATGACCGAGAGGCTGGATTGACTGCTGCATCTTTTCTGTTTGCATGTGTACATTAGCCAGCCAAGGATGCTCTTCCCAGCGTGAGCCCCATCTTTTCCTGCCATGCAAGTGTGTGCACATTGTCAAGATTCTTCCCGCATTGCCGAGTGTAATGATATGTGTTCCAGATTTGAACAGAAATACTGAAAGAAGGGAAGTCTGGCCTCGATGACTTGTGAGGCCCCTTCCGTGCCTATGTTCCTGCTGTGCAATGCAACCAGAGGCAAGCAAGTCTTGGAAACAGCCTTTCACCCTAAGATGCTTGTGCCCTGTCAGAGTTCATTTCTCATGCCTCTCCTTTCCAGCAAGTGAGAGAAATTAATTGGTGACTTTGTGGAACAGGAGGCATAAGATAACAGCAAAGTGCTTTCTTTTGGGGTCCAAAATCCCTGGGTACATAGTTGTGTTATGTGTGACAGAGAAAGACTGTAAGGATAGAGGGATGCTGTGGTGTGCGAGACACTGTTGGATAGATAGAGATAAAGAGATAGCATGGCAATATATGGTATTAGTGCTTTAGACAGACATAGAGCATTAGATTGTGTGGATATATTGATATAATTAAAGAGATAGATACCATGAGCATACATGGAAAGATCCTTTGGACAGACAAATACCATGGATAGATGTTTCAGAGAGAAGGATGCTATAGGATAGAGAGAGACAGTGGAAAAATGGATAAGGCAATAGATAATACTGCAGCAAGGTTACCCAGGATTGATGCTGTTGATAAATATATTCTATAAATAAATACTACAGATAGATATATCAAATAGCTTACCATTTATGAATATTTGACACACAGACCTAAGAAACTGAATGGTACTTCATCCACAGTAAAAGTAACCAAGCAGAGTTACTAAACGTGCACTACCGTGCTGTTAAACATTTAAGAGATGGTAACAGCTCTAGCAAAAACAGCAATTTATCACCTGGATCCAAGCTGTTCATTCCTGATGGACACAACATTGATGGTCTAGCAGGGAGCGTCTTACATTAGCGTGGGGGAGAAGCCTGCCACAGGTGTCTGTAATCATGCATAGCTTCATCTGTAATAGACCTCAGAGCCACTCTGTTAAAACTGAAAGCATCCCCAAGTTAATTGAGGTTTGAAACCACACTGGAATAAAGAACTCAATGTTTAGTGTTAAGATCCCAAGGTTAGAAGTGGAAAGCAAGCCAAGTGTGGATGAGATAGTGCAAAGAATATGAAAGAAGGGAACGGATAGACAGATTGTGAAAGGAAACATGGGACAAGATAAAATAAGAGAAAGAGGGAAGTAGTGAACAAGCAAAAGGAGAGCGGAGGAGAGGGAAAAACAGGAGAGAGAAAAAAGGTGGAGAATGACAGAGAGGCTGTACTTAATGCTGCTTCTCCTCTTCTTTCTGTTTGAACATGTATGCTCACCAGTCTTTGCACTTGCAACTACATTTTAGAGAATAAAATGATACATCTGCTCATGACATGGTTACTTGCACAGACCTGAATTTAGAAATATCTGGTCCATGTCTGATTGTTATAGATTCCCCAGCAGGTGAAAAGAATTCATTTCCCTTTAGTTAGTGGCCATCCACAGCAGCAAGGGAAATTCAGGTCTTGGCAGGTACACAGTCCTTTCAGCTCTTCTTTAATGCACCTTAGGCTAAATTGCATTCAGTCACTTGGGTGTCCTGTCCCACTGATTCTAGTATGTAAAATACATAGATTTTGTGAATCTTGCCCAGATTGACTTGGAACTGTTCAACTGGGCATTTTGAGGAGACGTGTTTCATATGAATACCTGTGCTGACATTCCCACCTATCCCATGGTTCTGCAGGAGTGCAAGACATCTGAGTACACATGCTTTCCAAACATCATCTGTGCACTAGCACCATATCTGGACTATCACTCTTCAGCTTCACCTGTTGTCATTGTGTACCCAGTGGACTGTCACAGGCTCTTGCTTGTGGCTAATGTCCTCTGGTGTCCCTGCAGATGGTGGCATTCAACTTAATGTGCTAGTTACTTTTATTTCATGGTACTATAACACAGTCGTCAACTAGGCATCCTAGAAATCCTCCCCTTTCCTGGCTGTATAACCTCATTTTAGGGGATCTGGTAGAAGGAACCGGAGGGTCATAGGAAAATAGGGTTGGAAGGGACCTCACAAGGTCTAGTCCAGCCCTCTGCTAAAGGCAAAATTATCCCCAACTAAGCTATTCATCTAGGGACAGACATTCAAAAAGACCAAACCTGAATTGATTCAATCTTTGCAGGGTAGTCTAACCTGCAGAGATTGAACTGATTTGCAAGTGTATAGACATTGACTTTTGAATCAGGAAATGCAGGCACATGCAATGGCTCAGGCTAGAAGTCAGCGGGTGCTGACTTCTAGAGTGAGCCCTCCCTTTCTTTTGATAGTGCTGAGCTAGGGGGTGGGGGGCATGGCCAGGCCCCAGCAGGTCACTATGATTAGAGAGATATTTAAACCCCCACCCTGACCTCCACAGTCCCCAGCTAGGGTGTCCCTGTATGGGGAAGCAGGAAGCAGCTCTCACCAGGCTTTCCCAGTTCATTGCTCAAAGGGTGGGGAGTGTTGCCAGAACCTGGCCCCTGGCTAGCACTCTGAGGCAAAAGGCCTAGGAGGGAAGGGAAGACTGCTTGTGTCGACTGCATGCATCTTTTGGTGACACTGAACTTTTCAATCTTGCTCTCTCTGCTTCTTCATACCGTGTGCAGTAAATGGAGAGGCACTACATTCATTGCAAACCAGGTCATTTCTCACACCTCTTTCTGCCCCCTCTTGAACATTGACAAATTGTGGCCTTTGAAGCAAGCAAGCCAGCAGGGGGCAAACCAGAACACATAGCTTATCAGCTCATCAAGAAAACAAAGCCTTTCTCATAAGTTCAACCTCTTCCAAGGCATTTGTAAGGAAGAAGGGAGGGACAGTCCTAGATGACCTGCTGATTAGTTCCAAAAAGCCCTAAGCGGACACTGTTCTGTCTGCCTTTGTTCAATGAAATTGGAGACACACACAGAGACACCTGTCAGCATTAGCTAGCATGGGGGTTGAGTGGCCAAATGCCAGCTGGGGTCCCTGCTGTGTGGGAGGGGGATCCTTGCTTGAGCAGTGAGCGAGTGGAGGGTGGAGCAGGAGGAAGCCAGGCAAATCCCCATCTCTTTCTCAGGCAGCCGGAGCTCTGGCTAGGGGAGAGAGGGACGGGGCCAGCCCTACGCTTTGGACCAGACAGCCTAGCCCAGGGCTGAAAAGCATGCTGGGATCCTGGGGGATTATGATTAAACTTAAACCAGGAAGGGCTGCAGGACAGAAGTTCCATAAACCAGTTTGACCCAAATTAATGAAGTCTGATGTTACATTCAATCAGGTTTATCTTAAACCAGTTCCGGCCATTTTGAAACTGGTTTATGTGCCCTGAATGTATGTTCTGTTGTTACAGGTTTAAACCAGTTTCTGATCACTTAAACTAGTATATGTGTAACTTTTGTCCCTAGCCTTCCAGTCAAGTGTCTGTCCACTTAGCATGTACATTTATTGCTTTGGTGGCAGGGGACGCTTTTTCTTGGGTCACTGGTGAGTTTGCTTTGTAATGCTCCTGTGCCCTTCCTGAGCACTTGGCTTGCAGCAACAGGGCTGGATTTGGTCATATCGTTCCACTTGGGACCTGAGGAGACTTGGAAAGCTGGCCTACATAGCTGAAAGGAGAAATGTATTAACCTCAGTGGGTCTCCTCTGGCAACTACCCTCAGCATAATTCATTCTTCAAAGCAGACTTTAACCATGAACAGTTCAATTTCCCCTTTCTTATAATGGACATTATACAAACTATATGTTTTATAAATCATTCCACCTAATGCATCCTTGTAACATTTCCCCCCAAAAAACTCCACATGCCACTCCATTTTAGCTCACTACAGATGCTGCCTTCAGGGCCCAGACACCAATTTGTGGGGAGAATGCAAGATTATATATGTTTAATGGTTTCAAATGCCAAATTAAATATGAAATCAGTACTGAACTTTATAATTTATTTCCAGCAATGATGCTTAATGTTATGGTGAAAGAATCAACTACTTAATGTAGTAGGTGCCAATTGAGTCTCTTTCAGGAGGCAGGAAGCCTTCCAAGGGCTCTTGGGCACCGCATGCAGGGAAAATGATTAAAATCCTGTCAGGTTAAATGAGAAGATTTTTTTTTTTATTATTTTACTTTTCCCCCTGCCTCCCATTTGCCCATCATTTGCCTTTCTTTTTTTGAGCAGTGATTTTTTTTATTTCTCTTCCAAAATACATCGTGTATTAATAAATGCTTGATATCAGGGGACACTTCCCAGTGCAGTCAAAATATCAAATCTATTGTCACCATCAGAGGAAATGGATAGGTTTGTATTTGAACAGGGGTGAATTAATCCTTTTCAAAGGAGACCCTTTTAGAAGGAGAGAAAAAGTCGACGTTTCCTGACCACAGGGAATAAGATGGGGAAAAGGTATGGTTTCTGAGAAGAGCAAAGCATGGATAAGATGTTGAAGGGATGGGTCATTTGGAAAGTTTTCATCTGACCTAAGACTGCTGGATTTTTTTTCTCTTCTCTGGTTGTGTTTCTGTGGCCCTCAGAAATGCTACTGCTTTTAAATGCCCAAGACAGCATGAGAATGGAAGGGGACTGTGCTGTCTAGTATTTAAAGCAGGTGGCTGGAGGTCTTAGATTGGCTTCTATACTCCCAGCTCCACTTCCATCTTCCTATGCAGCTTCGGATGAACTCATTTCCATGTCACAATTTCAGTGGACTCAGCTTCCGTATGATGGAGACAAGTTACTTGAGTGTTTTATGGGCATGGGGATGGTTAATAGGCTTGCATATCTAGGAGTCTCAGAAACAACTAGATCAAATAGAAAGTCTGAACACTTACAGAAATATAGCATGAGAAGGTAGCCAGCAGAGCCAGTGGATGTAACCCCTTAGAGCTCCATTAGTCTGTAAATTTGGGCTGCCTGAGAGACATCCTGGACCCATCATCAGACCAAGGAATACACCAAGTGTTATAAAGGTGAGGGCCCTGGTGTCCTTGCCAAAAATCCTTGCAGGGAATACTGTGCATATATCCTTCACTCCCTGTCCCAAACTGTTAAATTCTGACTTTTAAAGAACTGTTGCATTCCTCCCCAGAAGTGGGTACAGAGGGATAAGGTATAGACACGGAGTCAGATTCTCAATCAGGGCAAATCATCCTCGTTCCACTACTTCAAAAGAGTTTGCTGATTTACATTGCTGAATGTCTGTGCCATGTCTTGTAAAGCTCCTTCAAGCTGCAAGCGTTCTATGTACAGCAAATTTATTGTTTTTAAGAGTCCTTCATATTTTGGAGGAGTCCAAAGGTGGAGTGGCTCGTCGATGGAAAATATAAAAGCCATGAGAAAATAGCCAGGTAATATCAGCATCGAATCCTTACAGGATAAAATCAGCATAATGATATCACCTTTCCTGTATCTTACATGCGTACGGGATTTCTTATACGATGAGTCTATTATTTTTTCTTCTAGACTGATCTCTGATCTGATTTGATTTGATCTGATCTTAGTGGGTTTTGCCAGACTGCTGCTGGAGAGAAGCATGAAGTTTTCAAACAAAGTTTTAAGCTTAAGGAGACATCTGAAATATAGATTTCTGAAATCGCTTTTTTCATGGGCTGCTTTCTTAGCTGAGCCGATAGCCCATCTTGCTTCTGAGATGGTTTTCTCCTTGATAGTGAATTGCTTGTACCATGCACCATTAAATTTGACACAGTTTACCATTGGGTTGGCCATACAGCACAGGAGGGAGTCGGTGAAAGCTTGCCCTTCACCACGAGAATTTGGCTTCTCCCCCAGCAACAGCTATAGCTCTGTAGAGACTCAGTGCTACAGCCACAAGAGACAGTAGCAGACACGGCACCAAGACAGGAACAGCATAACACAACCCACATTGCAATGATTTGATATAATAAAGGGAAACTGAGCACCAGTCTCATCTCTGGGCATGGAGTACAAAAACCCTCTCCAAAGGTTATACACGTTCCTGTGAGTGTATATATGAGCTCTGGCATTTGTATTTCAACTAATTGGGTTGGTGTTTATGATTTTCCTGAGCTTTGTCAATGCCTTGGGGCCTGATTTATGGGTGAAAAGAATTCACAGTCTGGTCCCTTCCTGATATTTCATTTGCTGTTGAACAGAAGCTACCATGAGAGAAGCAGATGTCACTTAAGTTTGGTGCCATGAAAGAAAGGAAAACTAGGAAAAAAAAAAGTAAATACAAAAGCTAATGCCCAAACACTGAAGTTTCTCCAAATGAATGAGATCTGAATTCCAGTTGGATCAGAAAGCCCAAAGTTTGATGCTTTATAACCTCTAGCTTGGCATCTAGCCTTTCGAGTATGGATTATGAACAGACCGACCAGAGGGGCAGTTCAGAGTCAGAAGGGAAGCTGAGCTTAGAAACTCTCAGAAAACTTGTCATCCAACCTCATTTTGGTTCTCAAAAGGTGTTTTCTTTTCCAGAGGCTGCATGGTCTCTTCCCCTGACCCTTTAATGCAGCTGCATTTTCATTACTATGAGAATCACAATGCTTCACTTTGAAATATGACCTAGCAGCTAATCATCTGTGCCACAGAGCACCTCTTGCTACTATTGATGTCTGTGGGAGGCCTGCCTGCTCCTCATTTCTTGAGCTCAGGTCTTACATGACTGTCTCTGGCAGAATTATGAAAATTTGCTGGATTCCCTGATGGATCTGGGCATTTGCTATCTTCTGTACTGAAATCTCTGTTTGCTGAAGGAAGACTTTGTCCTCCATCATGCTGGAGGACATAGATCCATAGATGGAGTCGGTCTAGGACCGTAGACACACCATGACAAAAGGCCACCCATGGCTCTGTTCCCCGTCCCCTTCTTCTTGGGGTAACAGTGGCAGAAGTATCAACCCCCAAAGAGGCAAAGCAAAGGCAGTGGGCCCTCAGGGCACCTAGAATGGACTCCCTTGGTCCCTCCTGTCATGAGGAGCAGTAGGGCTGAGAGTAGAGCTTTCCCCAGAGAGGTAGCAACAAGTGTATGAAGGGTAGTTACCCTAAAACCCAGGTTGGTTATCTGCTAGGATAAGTGGGTCTGGCCCATAATTACTCTTTCATCCTGCACGCATAACCCTCCTCTGGGCTGGAGTCAGTGAGTCTCCAAAGTAGGTCTGGGAGTTACCACTTCACTGAGCTGTATAGGACAGTTCACCCGTCTTAATGCCATCGTTTCAGATTGTTTGCATGCTCGAGCAAATGCCACTGCCTCAGGCACATTCAAAGAAGTGATATAGCCTTTTAAAAAGAGATACACATTCAAAAGCTGATGATGTAACTACCATCCCATTGGAGCTGGGGCCCTAGGCCTGGCCCTGCCATACCTCTTAATCCATTAGTCTGAGTCTCATTAGTCCATTCTGTGCCTGATGTTTGTGAGCCCGGTACTTATTTTTACCTGATTGCTACTGACCTCATAGTTTCATAGTTGCTAGGGGCTGAAAGGGACCTTATAGATCATCAGGTCCAGTCCCTCTGCACTTGGGCGGGAAAGGCTGCTGGGATCAACTGGGCCCAGCAAGGTAGGTGTCAAGATGCTTTTTGAAGATCGCCAGAGTGGGTCATATTGAGTCAAAGTCCCATTTTGCAAGGCACTGGACAAATGCAGAGGAAGAAACTTTGCTGCCCCAAGAACTAATCACCCAAAGGCAGAATAAAAAAAGGGCAACTGAAAGTATCATTATCTTCATGTTCATGGGAACTGAAGCAGAGAAATATAGTGACTTACCTGAGGGGACTGTGACAGAAACTGAACACACAATTCTTAAACACCAATTCAGTTCCTTAAGTGCAAGGCTAACTTTTCTCTAGAGTGAAGAAATACACGCTTCTTTCCAGCTAAATACTCACTGAGCAAGAGCTGGCCTTTTAGCAAAGGCAGCTGTAAATCAAAGGGTGACGTTAAAAGCCCAGGGTAGTTCTCTATGAAATGATTGTTTCACCGCTATGCAAGCTGTGCTCTAATTAGTTCCATCTATCCAAATACGTGGCCCATTTTGATTAAATGAATACTTTTGTAGTTCTCTGTCACTTTCTGTTGCCGCTGCATTAACTCAGAATAACCTTGTGTTTGTGATTGTGTTAGGATAATTTTAGCAGTTTTAGTGAATGTTTATATTCTAATTTTTTTTTTATCGCAAGACTATGGAGGGAAATGTAATTGGGGTTTTATGTTAAGATTGACAAACACCGCTGAAGTGAAAATCTGAGCACAGATTTCTTTGTGAGATAGGCTCAGAAAATACCCAGATTTTACCTTTTTTTTCCTTCTAAAAAAATCATCTCTGTTGAGAGCAGGTAGGCATTGCATCCTGGAGACTCATTCTCATGAAGGGAATATTTCAATTTTTATAGGTGTGAACTATTTTTTATTGAAATAATGATAAAAATTATGCTTGCTTCATAAAAAGCCATAATATATGCCATATTATACACACAGAAGATCGGGGGAGATGCCTGTAAAACTTGCAAGCCTAAATATAAGTTTTTCCTCTCAACACGAGGAAATGCAGGGATTAAGAAATTGAATATATAGTTTATTAATAAGTAGTAGTGGCATTGCCAGTAAATACCACTGACTTCTCATGGCATAGTGGCATCTTGACAGGCCTGCAGAACACAAGTTGCTTTTCTTTTTCTTTACTTAATGGGAAACCTTCACTCGTGGGCTGAGGGAACATTCATGGTGGATGTTCTGCTTAAGACTTTTCTGACAATTGAAGGAGGATGTAAGTGGCACTTCACTCCTGCGCTCAGTTTACCTCTTTTATGCTAACCCTCTAAATTTCACCCATTACGATTAGTGAAAAGCAATCTTGAGACTGTATGAAGATGATATTGAGACATTTACCTAAAGGGCACCTAACACTGCTTGGAAGTTACATGAGACCAGCATTCTTTGTGGAATTTCTCGTAGGTTGTAATTTTGACAAGATCAGGGGATTTGTAAAAATAGTCTCCTCCATGGCATTTTTTGTTAACAAGCATGACTGGCAGATATGCAATGCCCCCTCTTATGCTTCTCCCCCCCAAAAAAAACCCCACCCCTGCACACAGAAATAAGGTTAAATGAGTTTTCTGATTCAGTTTTCAGGGGAACACAGACAGACGATCATTTTGTGATCTGTTGAAATTAAGGGCAAAAGTTCAGGTTTGTTTTGGTTTTGGGTTGGTTGATAGTTTGAGTGGAGACTTAAGGTTGGGTGGTTAGGGGGACTTTTCCTGGTTTATTAATTAAAGAGATTCTGCCATCTTTGATCTTCAGTCTGTCTCTCAGACAGACTTCATCATGTGTTCCCACCACAAACCCCGCCACGGTTTACTCTGAGTGCAAGTTGCATTTCTTTGACCTTGTTTTTCTACCTTGGATTGCAACATGTAAAAAATTAAAAATCCACTGTGCATGCATTACCCTTGGGAAAGGATATGAGAACAATTCTCAGATGTTAGTCATATCACTTAATACACAACTAGAAGGCACTCAGATACTATAGTGATAAGCCTGGTATAAAAACTTATTTAGAATAGAATAGAATAGAATAGTGTCTGGGATGAGGTTTCTGGTAGTTTGTTGGAAATTCATCTCAAGGAGCTTGTGGTTACATAAGGCCCTTTCAGGAAGAATGCCTGAGAAAGACATTTGTCACAGCCCTTATCAAAATCTTCCTGCTGATGTATTGGGACCCATATGCTGAGCCTACATGCTAATATTTTGTCCTCTGGTCTGAGCGAGGTCTAGGCACATGTGTCTTCTTTGACTTCTAGGTTTCCTCCCTGTGCATAGACAGTGGGTGCATCTACACTGGACGCTTAATGTGCAGTAGCCTAATAACACTGTACAGTAGTGCGTCAGAGCATGGACTGTGCTAATTGTCACAGCCCAAATCAAATGAGTGTCCCTGACACAATAGACCACCCCTCTGTATGATTGGCATTGAAACCACCCCTCTGTATGATTGACATTGATCTAAATTTGGTATGTTCGGCCTAGTTGAGTATTCCTACCTGGCAAATTTTCATTGGCTGCTCTCAAAGTATAAAAGTGTGCTCAGTTTCCGCCCAAATTGGAGTGGAGCGAACTCTGACTACGTTGCAGGAAGGACCTCACAGAGCTCTGAGCACACCATGAAGAGCTCTGAGCATGTGGCAGAGTGAGTTTGGTGGACTGATCACCCACCAACGGCTCCCCGTCTGTGACTTCCCCACGTACCCCTTCCCTGCACGCTCATTTTGTGTATGAACTCATTGCAGTAACTCGATTTGTAACTACGCAAGTGAGCCTACAGCCTGCATCACGGCCACCAGCAGAGTAAGTAAAATCTATCTTAAACCCAATACGCTGTCCATCGCCAGCTGTCCCTCTCCATCGCTGTCCCTCTCCATCGCCAGCCCGCCTGACGCCCGCTTAGTTAAACACTGTTCCCCTCGGTCGGCTCTGACCAGTTGGCAGGCCGAGACACTAATATGCTACTGCACAGTGTTATTAGGCTGCTGCGCAGTAGCATCACCTAAAACGTTTTCACTGGCACAACTATGCAGTAACTCTAGTTACTGTGCATTTAATTAGTACTTTATTAAGCAAGTACTACATTAAATGTGCAGTAACTACTGGGCACTAACGAATGTGTAGACACATCCAGTTTGAAAATTCTTTTTAAAAGTGGAACTTGGCAATCCTCAACCCCAAGGCTGCTGCGGCATACCCAGCGAGACTCCCTAGTAGCTGAAACACATTCTCCCCAGATTTCTATGCTGGTGTGCAATCTGATTAATAACTTATGCCTATGGACCCATGATAGTTGAAGCACAGGGAATGCAGACTTTGCAAGTGTTTCTAAAGCAATCACTCCTTACTTTAGACAACAGAAGAGCTATACAGGTCCCTGAAGATAAGAACTGGGATAAGGCGATTCTCTGCTTCAATCATAACTTCTCTTGGGCATCTGCGGTGATTTTATTAGAGATTTACAGAAAGTCTTGAATCCTGGATTCTTCTCTCTATCCTTCTCTTCCTATAGAGCTTCATTTATTTACTCTCAAAGGCTGGGGAGAACTCTTCTTTATTGGGAATCCCAACCCTGCCTCGGAGATGATCCCAGTCTCTGTTGACCAGAGTATCTGTTAGGTGGCCTGCTGCTTGGTCACCACCCACCTGAGGCCAAGATTTGAAAAACTGCTTTGATCTGGTTTGCTACCAGCCAGCTCTTTGTCCACGGATGCTTCCACTTGAATGGCATATCATCATGGTATAATGACTTGCCATTGTTAGTGTTTCTGAGAGCTCCTTTGTGTTTCAGCTCAAAATGGAAACTACAGAGCCAATGTGAAGGTACAGAACAGTCTTACAATCAAAATGGTACTCAGAAAACAAAACCAGGAGATATAGTTTCAGAGAGTTCATAATAGGTTGTACATTGACAGGGTCCCCGCAAGCAGTTACATTGCTTTCATATAAAAAGACTTTCTCATGGAGGAAACGGCAACTATGGATATGCTTTTCTAAATGCAAGGATCTGATTTTGCAAGAGACCTCTATGCAGTCATTCATTTGGTCTACACCTGCCATTCAAATATTTATAGTGCAAATACTTACAGGATAATGGATATAATTTAGTCATTTACATTCATTGAAAGTGCGATCAGGTAGTTAGACGTCTGCCTGGCATCAGTTTCAACTGCAGATATTTTCATGCGTGCTTACTTGTACCTGAAAAGCTGTGGGCACAAAAATAAAGATGCAGCTTAAAATATTAGATCTGGAAAGGTCTGGGCCACCCTAAAATGTCTTGCTTTTAAAAATCCCTAAATCCTTTAAGTCGCTCAGAAAACTATGGAGTCTGTGCATGGAATTTTGAATTTTGACATAAAATATACGGGGCCAGTTGCTAAGCAGGTGTGAAGCCCATGGGGCTGTCTGGATTTGCACTGGTTGAGGCTGTAGTGCAGTAAAACCTGGAGGCCTTTCCTTATTTATTCTGAAAAACACGAGTGCCCCATCTAAGCCAGAATCCTTAAAATCCTCCCCCCGCCTCTTCCCCCACCATGGTGCCAGTATCTCAATTACTAAATGCATCCATCAGCAATTATGTGAAATCCAGTCATCTTACTGTACTCATTTGGTTGGTGGTTCTGTATTATCAATAATATGATTATCATTTTGAAAAGAAGCTGTTAGGGGCATAGACATCATGACAAAGTATCTGTAACAAGCTCTAAATCACATTTTCTAAAACTGCCACACTATTAAACGACTTAATGGATTTCAGTGGGTTTTAATAAATACATTCAAATGCATATTTCTCCGGGTCCCTGGCTGCTCCTGTTTTTACAAGTTCAGTCCGTACAAATTGGAAGTGGCATTGACCCAGGAAACCCTGTTTTAATATGCTACGACTGGGAGTGAAATCACAACATCGGGCAGTTCTGATTGGCTGGGGGATGCTGTCACATCCCTTTCTGTTTCAAGTGCTGTCTTTAGCAGTGATTCTCACTGTCTGTTACAGGTGCACAAGAAGCCAGATTTAATCCTTGTACTCTTTTTTACTTCCTTGGAGCAAGCCGTGGACTAAGATATTTTCGACATGAAGAAAGGTAGCAAAGTTTGCCCCAAAGGCATCAGAGCAAGCAAAATGACATGTGTAAACAGAAACTGAGCACTTGTAAGCACTTCTCCAGTGAAAATCACACATTCAGGGGACTGAAGTGCTTTGCTGTGTACTGGCCCAGTCCTCATCTGGTTTAAATCGGCATAGCTCCCTTTGACTTCAGTATCTAGATATAGTGCAATACAGTTCAAAAGGGAAAATCTATATTTCACGCTGGGAACTGAGATACAAGCAGTAATTAGACCCCCAACTCAGCCTTAAATGACAGTGTTGATGGTGTCACTGTTGCTGTCATTCAAATGCACGATCCCAAACTGCGAAATCTGCAGTGAGGGTCTTTGTTTTGTGCCCAACCCAGCGGCCGTGCTGTGGGGTAGAGACTAACAGCGTGAAACACCAGAGCAAAGCACCAAGACTATATCACTCTGTGGAGAACTATACAAGATACCCACAGATATCCTGGTCCAGTCTTTCATGTGTTTGTGCTTAAACTTAATTAGAATAAACTGCAGGGAAGGAGGGAGAAAGAAAATGAGCGAGCTGTGGGGATTTGCATCCAGGCGCATAGCTCTCTGTTTAGCATCTGACTTGCATCTGTTCAAGTCAGTTTGTTTTATTAATGCTTATTGGCCTAAAGCTAGGGGAGTGGTGTTACAGATACAGTGTTAGCATAGCACTGACTTACAGGTTGGTCTTCCATGAGGAAGAAAATAATACTCGCCTTTAAGCTTGAACTCAGAGCCTTGGCTTTTTGCCAGATTTTCGGTCCTCTGAGTTGAAGAATTAGCTAAGAGGTGGAGGGTGATATACGTGAAACGTATCAGTCCGTGCTGTCGGCCTGCCTAGATCAGGAGCGAAAGCTTCGGCATCTAAGGAGGTGGGTTAATGTGGGGTTCCCATATTTCCAGTTTCAAAAAAAGAGGATACCTGTCGGATAGGGGCGGGGGTAATATGGTAGTGGGGGGCAGTGATATGCCTTTGCCCTACCCCTGCCCCTCAATCCCAAGCCAGAGCCCCCCCAGCCCTGCTGCTTCCCCTCACTCCTGACCCACAGTCCCCTGCCCCACAGACCATGCTAGTGCCCCTCAGTTCCAACCCACAGCCCCACTGTCCTTGATGGTGACCCCCACTTCTGACCCCCAGCCCCCTGGCACTGCCTGTTCCCTGTGCTCCTCACCCACAATCCCCCAGCCCCCCTCACGCCCCTCACTCCCAAACCATAGCTCGCTGAGCCCTGCCTGTGCCCCTCACTCCCACCCCTGGCCCCCCAGCCTTGCCGGTGCCCCTTACTCTCACCTGCAGCCCCGTGCTCCCCCCAGCCCTGCAAGCATCTCCCCGGCTACCCAGCCCCTGTGAGCACAGGCACCGACACTCCTCGCCGCCCCTCTGCCATTTCCTTCCCCCGCTGGAGGAGCAGACGCCTCCCCGACCTTGCTGCAGCCCAGTGCTGGGGGAAACTTTGATGCTGAGCAGATCAAAGTCCCAAATCACAGACCTTTGTTGATATTTAAAAAAACCACCCGGACAGAGATGGACAATCTGTACATGTAGTAGCCTTAGTTAATGCCAAGGCAGTAGCCTTCAGTGGGAAGATTTAACTTCTACCTCATTTCCAAACCGGTCTTTGTCATGCAAAGGCAAAAATTTAAGGACAGAGATATTCCTTCCTGCACACACGCGCTGACCAGCCATTACCATTGCAAAGGTCCCCTTGTGAGCAACGGCTGCGCCTTTGTTCTTTATCTGTGTATCGTTTCTGCTGGTAAATATGCTTAGAGTGATCTTCCCTTCCAGACAGACTCTCTGTAAAGTAGCTATAGGTACTCTAGGATTTAAGACCGGGGCCACGTCAATATATTCCATTGTGAAAATATTATGGGTAGGATAGGTTAAGAAGGCTATTCACATGCACGCACACATGTACACGTCTTGATCCACCTCCATCCCCTGCTTGCATAACATCAAAAGATCCTCAGAGCCCCAAACTGACCAATTTTGGGGTTTCAGAAAAGTTCATTTGCCCTTTTTGTTTTCCCCATCTATCACATTGTAGCTGGGGCCTCTGAGCTTTTTGAGTCCAGCTGGGGCAGGAACTAGAAATATGGAGCAATCATGAATAAGGCTTATCTGGTTGAATCCCCAGCTTGATCAGAAGCAGAAAATCCCCCAAAATGTCATGGAATAAAACTATTATTCTGAGACTTCCGTTTTAAGTTTACCGATGCAAGACTCAAAGAGATATCTGCCCTTCCCGCATTTATTCCCTGAACCTTTGGAAGGTTTCTCCATTCTTATTAAGTCCCCTTATTAACTCATACCCCTCTACCCTACGTTGCCTCAAAGCCCAACTTCTCTTCCCTAAAGGAGAAGTTGTGTAGATTTGCTTTTCCTTAATGGTGGATGTTACAGCCTAGTCTAGGTCATCCATTGGTGTGTAATAAATATGTTAGCAAGCCAATTAATTAATGTTGCTAATCTTCTTTTCTAATTCTTTCCCAATCCAGGTTTCAGAGACAATCTGATTTCAAAGGCTCCTATTGACATTATAATCCCTGAGACTGGGGCTCAGTTCAGTGGAGCCCCTACACTGGAATGGCAGTCTGAATGTATGTCCCCCTTATGGCGGAGGTGGAGTGGGGAGGGTGGGGAATGCTTTAGTCAATATTGCACACAGCTAAAAATGCTTTTCCCCTCCAGTCTGTGTGCACTGCCTCTTTTCTCTTCCTCGTCTATAGCCCATTCTGTCTATTAAGGATCTGTTGACTTCTTTCTGCCTCCTCCTGCCAGGGTTTTGATCTGCCCCGTTCCTCTCATTCCCAGTTTGAATTTTCTTCGTCATTCATCTTCATTCTTATTCCCACTCATCTTCGTTCTTGTGGCATTTAAGACTATTTCATATCCCCAAAGGCATGTAATGAGATTTGTACGCTGCACATTCTCACTGCCCCAGTGAGAGTGACAAGTCATATACCCACCCATAAGAAGAATGAAAACAGCCATGTTTTACAAGGCAAGCACAAGACATATTAGTAAAATATTGCCTTATCTTAGGCTGTTGCAAGCCTGAATGAAGATCAGAGGCTAGGGTATGCCAAGGCGCAGACTGTTTCCTACTCTGCTTGCTTTCCCTGTATTTACAAGCTGTCTTCATTCTCCTCCAGATGATAAAGCCCCACTAGTGCCTTACTGATCTAACTGCTGTACCAGCCATCCATTTTTAATCTGGCCAAATCGATTACAAACATTACAGGCTGCAATTACCCTGGGAACTCCTGAAAAACTAATTAGTACAAGTCCTAACAATGAATTACACCTTTCTCTTGGCTTCATGCAGCAGAAAAACTGTGCTTCGAAAACGACCAAACATTGCCTAGCCACAGCCAGTGGAAACTTGAGGCAGCTCATAATTACGTTCACGTCCCAGATTGCTCTCATCAAAGGATGGGCTGGGGTGGGCAAAAAGCCAGAGCACCTGGCGTTGCCCAGGGCTGAGCTCAGCATTTTCTCAGGAAATGTTGTACAATGTAAAAGGTCCTGGCAGCGTGTCTCTGGAAAGGGAATCCCACGGGAGCTTACAAAGTTCATATCATTCTTGTTTACTCTGCAGGAACAAAGCAGATTAACGAGATGGGTCTCCAAGCTGGAACCATCTTATATCACTGTGAAGCTGGCTCCTGGCTCTGGTGACAATCAGTTCTTAACAGAGCCAAATCTGGTTGTCCTTTGATGTGAAAGTGAACCTGACGCAGGGCACTGGAGAGCCGGTAGAATTCAAAGGAAGAAATGGGATGATCTATGCGTATGCTGCCGCTGAATTCAAAGCTAATGGTATATAAACCCAGACCAAAAAGACAGAGTTGTTTGCACTAACTCTTAGCGTCTAATTTCATCCTTTCATTTTTTTTTCCCCAGAAAATTGTCACTTAATTAAAAATCATCATTGGATCCGAGTGTTTCCATTCACACCCCAAAATGATACTTTACAAAAATAGTAGGACCTCTGGGAGGGTGACACTCCAGGCTGAATGAGAATCATTTTAGATCTGATCTTAATTATATCTATGACTATATCTGGAGTTTTGCAACGAAACAAGGGGAGAGACTCTCACTTGCCCCTGGATTGCCAGCATCCCAGTGTTTACAGCACTCGAACTGCAGGTAGAAGGCCTTATACTTCAAGTCTCCACTCACCAATAAAAAGTGAGTGCACCAACAAATAATCCAAGTGAAACTTCCAGCAGGAAAAACCAAGAGAGCCTCAGTGGAGCTAGCAGACCAGCAATCAGGGCAGTGACTTGGGATGCTGGAAACAGAGATTCAGGTTTCTGGCTTAAAGTTAATAGATCAGGGTCTCCCACATGGCAGGTAAGTGCCATAACCACCAGACAACAGGACATACTAAGGTGGGTGAGTATCCTCCTCACTGGTCCTTCACTATGAAAAAGGGCTTGGCTTCCCCATTAGAAAGCCTATGAAATCCCCAAAAACTTCCTTTGAGCAGAAGAACTGTTTCCTGTCCAGCTTGATTATGTGCACTGTATAGAGCAGATATGCCTGACTCTATAGTGAGTAGATAGAGGCCACGGCCCTGCTCCCATGAGTGTGTCATTTAAGTCAAGGGTGGAAGACATGATAACAAAGGAAAGGTACGGGGGCCGGGGGGGAGAACAATCAAGCAGCCAGTGGGCAGACTATTGCTGGTATCTGAAGGAGTGCAACGATTTGGACGTTGGCTGACACTTCCCTGCAGGGAAGTCTTCATATAATCACCATCAGTAATGGACCCCGACCCTCCTATTCGTCTCCCTTCTGGGTCATAGCAATTAGCTATCATGTCCGTACTTCTGCTCCCACTGAAGTCAGTGGCAAAAACCACCACAGACTTCACTGGTACTGTAAGGCCATACGCAACCGAGTAAAGAAAAAAAGTAAAGCTACCATTGCTCCGGTAGTGTCGTGCCCCTGAAAGCCTTGTCAAAATCAAGGACAGGTAGCAACCCTAAGGAAAAGCTACCAAATGCCTGAAAGGGACAGCTGGAGGGAGCCTGTATTTTCCAGCAGTCAGAAATAAAACATGCTTTTCTTTGAGGCAGTCAGTAAAATATAGGAGAGTGGGTAACCTGCCAGAAGAGTAAAATGTGACTGAAATAACCCAAGAAATGCCCTAGGGATCTTTCTTTTTTTTTTTTTTTTCCCTTGCACCCCGCATGTATATATGAAAGCAAAGAAAAATTATTTGTCGGGGATAGATCAGCTGTCTCTTCCTTGTATAGTGTGTGGCCATATTTTATCAGCAAGTATTACAAGGTGTATTTTCTTCTGTGTAATTCAGCAAGACAGCTGACTTCTGGTTTGGCGCCCCGCCGTGATATAACTGGTACAATGACTTCTAACAAGGGGCACAGGGGAAGCACCTGAAAGAAGTGATTCAGACTGAAACCAAAAAATCACAGTATATTGGCATAAATGGGAATAATGGGCTTTTTCCCTTTCCTCCTCTTAGTAAGTCAGTGAGCGTGTAGAAATCCTTTACGCAAAACAGCGCTCTCTTTCTCTGCATCCCAAAAAAGCAAACACACACATACACCTACACACACATTCATACAAAAGCAGAACTAATTAAGATCAAGTCATATCTCAATAAATATGCAAATTAAAAATCAAAATGAAGAAATTCTATTTATCACATCATAAAGTTGCAAATTGTGGTTGAGGTTCCCATAGGCGGC
Organism: Caiman crocodilus; assembly: GCA_030014935.1. Classification (NCBI taxonomy): domain Eukaryota; kingdom Metazoa; phylum Chordata; order Crocodylia; family Alligatoridae; genus Caiman; species Caiman crocodilus. Next base: position 12,817,429 of record JAGPOW010003364.1, read on the forward strand.
ATTAAAGAAGGGCTACAAGGCTAGAGACTTTACACCAGTCGGCCAGCCAGTGTGCATGCGCGCTTTTATAGTGATCGTTGGGGGTTTACTGGCTGAAGATACATCACCTATGTATTCCCTCTTCCCCTGTATTGAGTTTGTGTTCTGTACTATTCACAGACTATATTTGCTTTTGAGATCATTTATGTAATGTTGTTGGCTTTCCCTTTTGTTTACCTTCCTTAAGACAATATCATTATTCTTTGCTAAATCTATCTCGTGCCTCCTGCTTTTTACAGCCTTTAAAAATGTAAGATTAAAAAAAAAAAAAACCCTCTTCTTCAATGATATACATGCTGTCAGGGTTGTTCATTAACATGTCTCACCATTTTCATTCTCTCCTGAGGGAGCAGCTCTGTTCAGTGTGGAGAGCCGGCATCTAATGACTTTGGCAGCTTCATTAGTGGGAATCTAACCTGCTCCCCGGCATGCTACATGCTGCCATCTAGCCGTATATAGAAGCACCTCTAACCGACTTGTTTGAACTAACCCATTTGTATTGCTTTGTTGTAGGTTCTTATTCACCCGCTCTAGAAGATGAGTTATTGGGATGGAAAATTCTATGTTGTAGAGAAATGTGAGGAAAATTGCCTGGCTTGTAGAGATTAGTAATGCGATAAAAGCCTTTCTACTTTTTAGTCATGGGATGATTAGAGCTTGGGTCAGTAGCAAGAAGTCGGTACCCTTGACTAGCTGTGTGTTAGTTGTCTGGGTAATATAAGATAGCAGTATCAGCCCAGCTGCTAGCAGACATGTGTCCAAATCAGGGTGACAACCACATGTACCGGCGATCTGCCTTCTTCATGGCAATCCCAGCAAAGAAGCCAAAGACAGAATCAACCATGAAGGCAGAATCCTTCTCTGACCCCAGAAGGAGTGGCGAGGTTTAAGTTAAAACACAATAGTATTGGTAGCACAGGAAACATTGAACTGCTGCTGTTAGTTCTGGATTTGCTGTATGGAAGGAATGGCAAATCCATTCTCTAGGGGTATCAAGATGCCTCCTTTCACGAGTGCTAAAATTGCAAGGAAATGAAGCAGGAAGATGTACACTTGCGAATACCCAGAATCAGCTGTTACCCCCTAGTTTTAAATCTGACCCATGTTATCCATTTATTTTCTACTGATCACTTCATTAATATCCTGTAGTTCTCCTTCTCAAAATGCAGCCTGCAGGTCTGTTCCCAAGATATGATTAAGGGAAATGCAACAAGTCAGATTCTCAATTGCACCAGGGTCAATCTGGGGTAGCTACATGAAACTCAGAGGAGTTATTTCAAACTAATACTCACGTAACAGACTGATAATTTGATCCAATATGTACAAGGACTGTGTCTTTTTTAACAAAACACTGTGCCCTAATATATGTATTCTCAAGTAGTATATGCAATGGGCAAAACCTTTTCTTGTCCATAGACTGTACAAGACTAGATAACAGCTTGGAAACCATTGAGAAATTATTGCAGAAATCTGAAGTGTACAGTAGTCACATGGTGGCAAGGGCCATGGATAGCAGACTTCTGTAATCATCCCCCAAATGTTTTTTGCATTTATTTCTTGGTACAAACCAAGATGTTGCTGATATGGATACTGGAGGGATATGGATATAAATATGAATGGATACCAGTCCTAGATGGTTTGGTTCTATGCAAGTGACCACCTAGCTACTCTTCCAAGGGCTGACCCAAACTCTATATATCCTTTGATTTTGCTGGGTTTGGGATCAAGTTAGTTGCCATTTTTCCAGTTAAAATCGACTTAAATGCCGTAGAGTTGAACGTCTAGATCTCTTATCAAGATAGCTTTCAGTGGAAGGTCATCAAGGTGGATGTCACCTCTACTTTGGTTCAACTAAGCCTGACTTCAGAACATGTAAGATATATCTTGTCTCATAGGTTTTTGCCTGTTTGGGTGGGTAGCCAGTTATACTAAAGTCTGTGGTTTGACTCTGTCTTAAGATCTCTGTTGATTTGGCTCTACAAATGTTATATGCATGCCCGTATGTACAATGCCTGAAGCATTTAGTGATGGAGGTTGTATTCAATGGAAAAATGTATAATATTAATAAATAATGTTGCAAAAGACATGAAGAAAGACATGCCACGGATGCAACAGCATCTAGTAGATGAGGGAGATGTTGTTCTTTGCTAAATGGATATGGAGGGTGAATGCTACAGCAGGAATGCAGACATGAAGAAAAAAGCTCATAAGTCTGCACTCCAGAGTAGTAAAAGAACCAAGAGATAAAGCATCGTGATCATGCATGCATGTCTGAAGCTTCCCAGGACAAATCAAAGCAACATTAAAAAATCATATTGCCTATTGCCTGTTTTTGCTTTTCTAGCTCTTTTGGGTTTTTCCTTTTGTGGCGTGCACATTCAACTACTGTAATTGGAATGATCTCACATGAGCTGGAAAGGATCATTGGGTCCAGCCCCCCAACATGTGCAGGAAGGGGGCTGGACTTGAGGATGTGGAAGGCCCCTTCCTGTCCCTAACAACTATGAAACTGTGAGAATGGGAAAGGAGTTTTCCTGCGGAAGAAAAATTGGAAAACCAGAAGCCACAGGAGAAGGGACATGGTGGAAACAATGTCAGGAAAATCAACCTAAATTGTCACTCTGTCTGAAGAGCATCTGCTTTAGATTAAGGAGCATGTAAAATTAGGGCATATAAGGAACCAGAAATAATGCACTTTTAAAAAGTAGGGAGTGTACCTCCTATAGGTCAGTTCTCCCCCATGCCCCCTTTTCCTTAAAGATGTGTTTCCTAGATCACTGAAGTCACGAGAGAAAGTCATGAGAGAAGCTCCTTTCCTTTTGTTTCCCACTTTCTCAAACTTCTTTATCTTTTATTCTTGCTTCTTTCCTTGGACACAAGACAAGGCCAAATCCTACCCTGAATCTAACTCTCCCCCCCCCCCCCAATGAGCTCAGAGGGTAGAGATTTGCTATCTGGACTCATATCAAAATGCAGATTTCTTCAGTACTGGAGCCTGTCTGTAGCGAGCTTGCTACAGCTACAGTTCAAACACTCCAAAACTTTGCAGGGGAGTTCAAAATCCAGGCCTAAATTTAGCTATATATCACTCTAGAGTATATCTATTATCTGCCTTACTTGACCCTCTGTCCATTAGATTGCCTTCACCATCCTTTAGCTTTCTGAAGTCTCATTGTCCCATCTTACTTCCTCCGTTTCTTTGATGAGGAAGGGAATAAGCACTTGGATTTCCTGCATCTTGCTTCCCTTGAACCTTCCCCTGTCCTCTCCTCTAAGCAACCTGTGGTGTACTCAGTCAGATCCTATCATTACTTTGTAGATGGTTGACTTACACCTCTCCAGAGCAAGCAATGGAGTCAAACTCTCTTTTCTAAATTATAAGTGGTTGAGTCAGCCTTGGTGGTGGCTAAGTCCCTGCCCCAAACTGTAGGTGACTGGATTTCAGAGCATCTGAGTGCGGTTCTAAAACTAGATACATATTTTAGATGTATCTTTTTTTTTTTTAGGTCATCATAGAACAACAGCCGGGATTAAAATTAAAGAGGGCTCGTATCCCATGAATTTTGTTCTCTCTCCAACACTTGCCATGGTAGCCTAGGTAATTTGGGTCATCCCTGTGCGCTCCAAAAAAATCATCAAGCTCAGTGGTCAGACTGCAGAAAGCTGGACTGGTTTTTAAAATATGTGCCACAAAAATTCTCCTGTTTTTGCTATTTTCTTTCCACATCTCACACTCATTTTCACTTGTGAGCTCCTTCCTGACCCAGATTTCTGGGCAGGCTGAAGTGAAGCCAAAAACTATAAAACTGCATAATTATGCATTTATTTAATTAAAGCTACACAGACCTCTTCAGCTTGCAGAGAGTCCTTTATAGCACAGCTCTGAATTATCAAAGATGAGTTAGGGAAGAAGCAGTGAGCAGATTATACTTGGCTCTTGTTTGTATAGCAGCCCATACACAGTTAAGCCCTAGAAGTTCAAATCACAGGGAAACCAGTAAAGAGAAGAGAGATCAATACACCCAAGAGCAACACTGCACACCTGTATGTTCCCAGACCTCAGATGCTGGCACTTCTGTGAAACAGCAGAGAGCTGGAAGATTATTCTAGCTGCTGACATGTAAATGAGTAGACCACACATTAAAACTGTGAATACTTCATCTGCTAAACCATTCAATCCCCCCAACCTAGAACAAATTAGAAGTGCTGACTCCATGATGGAAGATCGTTATTCCATCCCTCGTCCCCCTAAAGCAAAACACATTCCTGCCCAGAATCCGATTGAAAACAATGATCTAGAGATGAAAGGCCATGTCCCAGTCCCTCTGGACTTGATCTGGACTAAAATCATTGACTTCAAGATGAAGGACCATACTCTGTTTTCTGGTTCCCATGAGCCATCCAATCCTCTTACCGGGTTGGGAGACAGGTTGGGACTCATAGGCTAGATGGGAAAAGCTTCCTCTCTCACAGAGGCATAACCAGGGGTGGTTATAATTATTATATAAATATTACTTGAGGATAATTTAATACAAAACATGCTAAAATCAGTATGTGGGCATAGGATGACAGCGATCATTCTTGAACCCAAGTGGACGAGTGAATTTAAAGGGCTGATGAGAGTCTATGTAACATGTGCCTTCGGAAAGTCAAAAACCAGTGTAGGCGACACCAGCTCAGATTCTCCTAGACCCACCTCTGAGTTTGGCCCTGTCTCATCAGGACTTGTTACAAAGGGCTTTTGATCCTTCTCAAGTAGCAACCTTCCTTACCCTCGGGGTCACTATGGTTGAAGCCTCTAGAGACTCCGCTTCCTGTTTCCTCATCCTTATGTTAATAACACTGAATTCACACCCAAACACTGTATGAAGATGCTAAAAGTGCTATAAGCCATGGCGGGTTAATTAGGTCTCATGCTAAATACAGAACTAACATGATGCAGATGATGGTTAAACCAGCAACCTCCTCATAACCTAATAGCCTGTCTTCCCTGTGTGATATCCTGAGTTCCTTGATCTTGTAAGGTCCTCCAGGCAAGCATCAAGTTGTCCATCTGTAAGGCACCAGGCATGCATGGCTAAGGCATAATAATAATTCATATTGTGCCCATTCGGTGAAGTGGATAAATAGCATTCTCCTCATTGCACAGGTGAGGAAGTTGCTTCCCAATGTTATACTGCACCTCACTGGCAGAGCTGGGAATATAACCCAGGACTCCTTAACCCACGTTCCTTGCTCTAATCAGTATGCAAAGCCACCTCCCTTTGTTGATCTTCTACCTCTCTTGTGATTCTTCAGCAGAAGAAGCAGCAGCAGCAACCTGGAGACCGACGACGAACCTCCTTGTGGGGAAGAAATAGATTACAATACTGACAGCTGTTCAGATGAGGAAGGGGACTTCTCTGAGCTAGACAAAGAGATCCAGGAGGGCTCCCCCAGGGCAGAAGGCGAGACAGAAGAGGAGGGGACCAGCGAGGGACAGACCTGCAGTTCCAAGGTTCTCAAAGGGCTTTACATTTCCAGCCAGCCAGCGAGCAATAAAAAAGCTCTCCCTCTGCCCCCAGCATCTCTCAGAGTCTACACCGGGTTTGAGAGCAGCCCTGCATGAGTGGAGCTTTGATTTCCTGAGCAATGAGCAAATGGGTCATTGCTCACTTTTCCTGTTTGCCAGTTTCAGCTTCGTCCCCAGATGCGCTGCCCCGGTTATGCATGGAAAACGGACTTTACGTTTGTGTAAAATAGAGAGAGATGTCCTATCTTGTGTGTACATGGGGGAGTGAGGAGTCACTTGCCCAGATGGTGCAGTCTGGGGACCTATCCCATTCTCATACACGGTTCCCAGTACAATTACGTTCTCTGGTTTATTTCTCCATGGCTTGATACAGACTGTAATGATGGTTGATCGTCTGAGTGTCGGTCACAGTTTCTCCCATTACTATGAAGTAACAGTTGTGGCCCTAAATATCTCAGAATAGCTTTTTTATTCCATGGGATTTTTGCCAATATATTGTTTTGTTTTATTTCTGAAAAGTGATATTAAGGGTCTGAATGTATAGAGCCCTGATCCAAAGATTATAAATTATTCTGATGGTCAGTATTTGCCGAGCTTCCCTGTGTATGACCATACGTAACCCATCCCACGATAATAAAGGGACATACTAGCCACTACGATGAATCTGGCATTGTGGCATGGACTTCAATGGGAGTATGTCGTTTTTGATTTACATCAGGTAGTTCGGCAAAGTATGAGTCAAGCCATTAATCCATTTCTTCTCCAAATGATCGGATGGGAAAGCAAGAGGTGCTTGATGTTCATCTAGTCACCATCTCAGATATATATTTCAAAGTTCTTCTGTGGTCGTGAAAGCATCATAGGCTCATATGTTGCTGGAAAATCACCCAAATTCTATCCTTAAATACAAAGTAAAAAATCGATCTGGTGGTCATAGACTCAGTTGAATTGCTGCATTTTTATACCAATAGATGTGTATGAAGCATTTGTCCCACAGAGGGGGCAGCTACAAGTGTGCATTTACTGTTCAGTAACCAAAATTACTGTGCTGTACGGGCACTGTCTGCATGTGCATGTCCATACTGCACAGTAATTATGGTGACTTATGCCAACTTGAATGCAAATTTGATACCTACATGGTGCAGGTATCAAATTTATGCCTGATTAGTTACTATGCAATAATGCAAGTCAGCCCACACATAGCGTTAATGCACTTTAATGCCTGCACATATAGACGGTGGCCTATTCCTACTTACTGCGCAGTAAATTAAGGGCCGGTGTAAATGCATGTGTAGACACACGCAGAGTGTAACAGAGGTGACACCTTTTTCTGCAAGACATTTTTCAAACATAGAGATTACAGGTATCAGGGAGAGTCCAGTTAGTATTCAAGACCTTTGTTATATTCAGGATTCTGCTGGTGGAAGTGCTGTAGTGGAGCATACCGGAGAGGGGCCCAGAGAGAAGCCAGAAGAGGATCCTTAGCGTTTTAGCCAGGAGATCAATGTTGTATATCACTGGTGGCAAAACCGAAACTCAAAACCTAAACACTGGTTTACCCAAGTTGTATTTTCCAGTAGATATTCAGTATTCATACTGCAATAGCCCCTCAGAGTTACAATCATGAAGAAGGGTACCTTGTGCCTACATGGCAAAAACTAGCAAATAATGACAATAAATGAAGAGTCATTGGAGAGGAAGGGGCTGAAAGGTGGGCTCCTTTCCATCGATGAGTTCCATGTCTGGGTCAAAACAGTCTTTTTCAGTCCCAAGAACAGGAATGACCCGAGTTGCCTACACACACAGATTTTACATGGAAAATCATTTATTACAGAAGAAGTCAGAACATGGCGGTGACTTTCTAATCCTAGCTCTTTGCTGTGCATTAGAATTCACCAGGCACCCCAGTGCCCGGGGCTTTGTGGAGAAGAGGATTGACATTTTTTCCCTGTGTCACAGAAACATTTAAAATATAAAATAATAATAAGGAGAAAATCTGTAACAGTACAACGGCACCACAGGCAATGAATGTGCAGTGCTTGCCCTCTCTAATGTTTCCCAGGTCACTGTTAGAGCTGGAAGCCCCTTCATGGTATAAGGTGCAGGATGTGTGGTGGCATTTATAATATATTATCCTTCCTGTCAAGCAGCTTCATTTAATAGCAGCCAAATAAATGCGAAGGAGGAGCAGAAAACTTCTGTGCAAGCTTCCACCACTTAAAAATGAAATGCAGTAAATTAGCCAAGGCAAAACTATCCAAGAATCAGAATGATACTTTGCAGCTCTCTGACACTTGGTATTCAAAGGTTTCCAGGCTATAAATGACAATTTGGCAATTAGACTTCACCTCCCATGTGAGATAACCAGACATTGTGACGAACCTGTCAGTGTGCAAGTGGGTTTCTCCTCCCAGTTGTTTGACATTGGCCATATCTGTACATCTACATCTAAATCTAGCCAGCAGTTCCTAATGTGAAATACCCAACATCAAATTTTCCTCAGTGAATAATATTTAAAAAATCCAAATTTCTCTTTTTTTCCCTCTCTAATAACAATAATATGTACATAATATGTTATGTCACTCCTTGGTAGCTAGGAAGCTGCTAACCAGCTTCAGTGACCCTGATGTTCCTCATTTCTTGAGTCTGTTGACAGCAAGTTGAATCCACCTTCTCTGAAGCCTCCAGATGGATCCAACAATGCACTTGTGCCACTGCTTCCTCCCAGGTGGCACTCAGGGCAGGACGCATGCCTCTCTTTTACATCAGGAGCCAGAGCTCACGCAGGACTCATCAGGCAGTGTTTGCAATAGGACAGTCTACTTCAGCCTGCCAGATCCTGCCCATTTCAGTCCACTGGATTTTGCCCATCTTCACAGAGTTCCCTCTAATCTTCTCCCCCGGGCCTCTCGGGTACACCCAACATCATTGACTGCCACACTATAGCCCAGCTGACCTTCTCAAGATGGATGCACTCTGAAAAACTCCTTTTGATGGTACAAGGAGACTGACATTGGTTTTGATCTAACTATCATGGGTAACCAAGATGGTAAAGATGGAGTGGGATAGACTGCAAGGCTGATTAGCCACCCTACTACATACCCAGATTCCCTGGCATGCATGGGGAACCTATGTGGAAGTCCAGAGCATGACATCTTCACTCCTCAGCCCTTCACAGTTACTTCTACCCCGTGTCTCAGATGCTGCCTTGCAGCACCAGTGGAGATTCTCCTTACACACAAGTGTCACAAATGCGTTATGGCACGAAGCTCTGAGACCAACCCCTTCTGTCTCAGCAGAGTTCCAGATGGACACGCAATCTGTAACTCAGCTGGTTCGAGTCTGGAGCTAATAACACCAGCATTATGGATTTAGTCCCTTTATGGGCCAAGAGAACAATGTGTAGCAGAACAAGAGCCAATAATTCTTAGGCTGTGAGCATTATGATTTTACCTCCACCTAGTAATGCAATCTGTATGTTGTCTGTAAAGAAACTTTACTGTGCAGACTGAGACTGCTTTATAGTCCAGTGCTGAGTGGCTTTCCTCCAGGTGACCTGGACATGTACTTGCTCAATAGGAGCTTACTGCTTGGATTCAGATTGGAAGTGCAGCTCCTTCCTGTCCTGCTGATGTTCCAGCATCCAGGTTTCTTAAGTAGCAGCCGGCACACAACGGCTCTCCAAGTCTCAATCTCTTTTTTTGCTGCTGCTCAAAAGACAGGCAGCTTGGGTCCTCAGAAGATGAGCTTCTTAGACAGAGCTAATTCATTAGGTATGATGTCTGCTATCTCTCTACAGATGTCCTGTTCTGCCTGCTTCGGTGTGCTGCTTGTTACACATAATATTGAATTCTGATAAAAGGCTGGCTCACAGGAATGGACACAAAGGAGGTAAAACAGGTGTTCACATTTCAATAGTTTGTATAAGGTTGCTTCAAAGCTGATTAATAAAAAAAAAAAGATACACAAGTACAGCCAACTTCCACATCCAACGCTCACTCATATGCATGACAAAGCATGCACTTAGAAGCACTCATACTGTGCTTTGCACTCTTTGCAGCACAAACTCATATTATAATGCCTGCATCCTATGGGATCTACAAAATTCACCCGTACTACGGTACCACTCCACAGTACAGCACAGGGCTGGCACGGCACACACCAATCAGTAGAGCCTGTGCATCATGTAGGAACACCACAGTACAGAGTCTTGTATTGCAGCATCAGGGCATGTCAATGGGCATGTTTCCAGTGAAAGGGAAAAATCCTAGATAACCATCCTTGCTGTAGGCTGAGTCTTGATAATCTGACATTCATCACTTATGAAGCAAACCTCAAGGGCTGGAGTCACCCTTGCATTACCTCCGTTTAAATGAATTGATTTATCCTAGGGATAAACTTATCTCTGTGGGCAAACATCTGGTCTCAGTTAGATTTACGAATTCTGTGCTGATGCCATTGACTTCAATGGAGTTGTCCATGTGGAAACAAGGGCAGAGCATGGCTCAGGACATGGGTGCAGGGCTACATATTTAGAAGCAGCTTCCCACGTGGAGGACGCAATCATTTTGCTGCCGCGCCGGGTGTCAGCTCTGACCACCTGCACAGCAGCCCAGCGCAGGGATGCCTCCATCAGTCTCATTCATGGCACCTGCAAAATCCTGGGTCCAACCAGAAAGCTGGGTTGAGGCTTCTTAGTCTCCTGCCCATGTTCGTGCTGAGCCAATGGGCAGAAATTAGTTAGAAACCTGTACCAGACGATGGGCAGGAAATGAGGTGAGAATGAAACACAGCAAAAGCAGGCATTGGCAGGAAGGCATGCCAGAAAGCACAGCAAGGGGGCAGGGAGGTGGCTAATAAGCAGAGAATGCAAAGGCCTCCAAACCCCCTTTCTGAAAGCATTGCTGATTTTCTTTCCAATGTGCTGGCTTCTGGCTTCTGCGGGGAAGCTGTCACGCTCCTTCCCCCCTTAGGCCTCTAGAGGTCAGGAGAGGGCCTCCGATGCAGCGCAGCCCCGGCTCTCCCGTTATTAACATTCTCCCTGAGTCATGGTAATTAAGCCAAACTAGGCTCCGCACAGAGGAACGGAAATGCATTGACTTTAATAAAACAGAGTGTAAAACAACTTTAGATTAACTCCAGCCTTGTTTATTCTGGCGCACTTGTCATTCTGGTTTGGTATTTCCCCAGTGAATGGGCCCATTGTCCCCAGCACCCCGGCACGTCAGCCCGCTTTAGCCCGCTGAACAGCAGCAGAGAGGCCAGTGCCTTTGCTTGCCACGACTGGCAGATACCAAGAATTTTAAAACAACCACTAATAAAAGGGACGGAGGCGGGTTGGAGGGGGGGAGATCTCCCGGCTCTCCCCCGGTCCTCATTCCTCCAGACTCAGCAAAGCTGTCAGATCAAGACACAAGCCAAATATTTCCATAACGGCTACAAGAGAGGGATCGCGGAAGGTGACCAGATTGCCCCATTTCTAAGCTCTTTTTTTTTGTATCCCTGCCAGGAGTGTATTAACTTCTTCTCCTGATTCCTTTTGTCTCCCTGGAGTCTCTTAGCCCCTTTCAATAGCTCCCTCCCTCGCCTTACACGAGGCGGTCAGGCGAGGCTGCATTGAGCGGTCCTCACACTGGGCCCTCTGTTTCCTCGGGCGCTGCCAGAGAGCCCTGCCTGCTAAGACGCGGTGACGTTTTCATGTCTGAAATGCTCTGCTGGGTGCTTTGCCAGCACCTGGCAAAATAATATTTAAGAATAAAAAAAAAAAAGACAAAAATAGCCGCTGAAACCAGGGCTAAAAATAAATAATTAAACAATAAAAGTAAAAGGAATCAAGTAAGCAAGCTAGGAGGGACCCAAATCTAATTACTTTTATCTGCAGTTTATGATGGGGCTGTCGGGCGGCTCCATGCCCTGGTTTTACAGCACTCTGGAAAATAACAATTATAATAATAATAATGAAATGCAGGCGGAAAAAAACCCTAAAACCTCGTCCTAATGTTTTTGGAGAGGCAGATGAGCTGGAAGCAGATCAGAGAGAGGGAGAAGTCTGCTGCTCCTGTCCCCCGTTGCACTCTCCGTGGCAGGCTCAGAGTTGTTTCATTCCCTTTCCTGCTCTGGGTGTTGAACGTGTCCCTGTTCGGGTTACCTGGAGAGAAAGGGAGGCCTGGCGGTTCGAGCGCTAATCAGATGTGTGATGAGACCCAGGGTCCAGTCCCTGCTCAGTCACAGACTTCCCATAAGACCCTGAGCCTGTCACTTAACCTCAGTGCCTTGTCTGGAAAAGGAGGACAATAATAGTGGTTTCTTCCTTTGCACCTGAATCTGCCAAGGAGTCGGCGGTGCTGTGGGGATGGAGGGGCTGTGAAAAACATCTGCATTTCCTCACCTGTACTGCAAGGAAGTTTGTCGTTTCCAGGTACATGTCATGAATGAGTGTCTCATGGAAAGTGTGGCTCGCTGGTACTTGAGATGCAGCATGGCTGTTGCCTTAGGCATGTATCAACCATAAGCTAGTTCAGTAGCACTCAGGGATGGGGTTTACTGACCATGATGTTTGGTTTGGGTGTAGTTTTTTTTTCCTTTTTATAGCAAAGGGTAATTCTTTAAAGCATTCCCCTGCCGAGCCATTTCAAGGCCCTGGCCTGAGGCCCTGGCCTCTCCTGATGCCTGGTCCTTCACCAGAGAAGCCAATGGAAATTTTAAAACTGTTTAGCAGTTTTAAAAGCAAGCAGGATCCAGCACAGCTGAACTGGCTGCTCATAGCAGGAAAGCTGCTACAAAGCTTGAAGAACCAGAAATGCTCCATGAGTAATGCAGGGGGAAGTGGAGAAGAGAGGAATGTGATGGATTGAAGCAAGGCTAAGGGGAAAGGGACAAGGGCAGCATTGGAAGAGAGGAGGGAGAGGAGATTGTGGGTAAAGGCAGGGGACACAAAGGGTCCTCTTGTTCCTTGTCCTATGAAGGGACAGAAGGAGAAAGGACAGGCCTCTTCCCCTTTGAAACCAGTGTGAGGTTAACACTATCAGGAAGCAACCTAGTACTCCGTGCTCAATAAAAGGCAGCTGCATCAGTGCCCGTACTACCATACTACATGCTCAGTATGGTAGTTTGTGGATGTTTTTTGTGATGGCTAAGCCTGTATCATCTCCGGGCTTAGCTTCCTCCTCCGGGAATTCACATTCCCAGACAGGTTCTGGGCCCACGATATTGTATTGTTGATGCAGTAGCTCATGGCTACTCTCTTGCTTTTTCTTTTTTATTGCAGTTAAAAGAGCAAAAGGAAAAAAAAGACTGAAAAAAATTTTCTGAGCACCTTGCCAGCAGCCAGACAATACCTCTAGTTTACTAGTATGCTGTCTGCTCTGCTGTTTTGTTACCCAGGACTCTATTAGCATCATCTGACCAGGCCCCATTCAGGGGCAGTGAGAGGGAAAAATGTCTAGCTATAAATAGTGTTCACTGCCTAGAGCAAGTAGGTGAGTTGTGGTCAGAAACTTTCTGCCTGGAGCGCAGTGATGCTGCTGTACCCTAAAAGGCTCTGGGGACTGATAGTGCAGGAGTCACAGGTGGTAGCGTAAAGGCTGAGGGTGCAGGAGTCAGAGGTGGTAGGGTAAAGGCTGAGGGTGCAGGAGTCAGAGGTTGTAGGGTAAAGGCTGAGGGTGCAGGAGTCAAACGTGGTAGGGTAAAGGCTAAGGGTGCAGGAGTCTGAGGGTGCAGGAGTCAGAGGTGGTAGGGTAAAGGCTGAGGATGCAGGAGTCAGAGGTGGTAGGGTAAAGGCTGAGGGTGCAGGA